>JANEYF010001679.1:0-617500 GCA_029963845.1 Rhamnusium bicolor
ATAAAACTAAAATCCTTTTGGCACAACTGTAGTACGTCCGGATTCTCCAGCGAACACTGGTGTCGGTGTCCAGTGTCTCGTGGAAAAGATCTCGACCACCGGTGTCGAACACCGGTGTCCGGTGTTCGGTGTCTCGTGTGTAGGTGCCCTTAAAGTAGATGAGACTTCTCCCCCAATTGGTTCTTGCTAAAGGGCATTTCTTTAGCAGTCTTCTATTTCTATATAAGATCCTTAAAATAAAATTCGGTTCCCGGAATTAAGAAGAAATATTTCTCTAGAAGACTGCACTTATCTTTTTATCTCTCAGAGATTTTCACTATGTTCTTAAAGTTTAGTTAATACCCAGCTAGGTTAGTTGATTCACTAATAAATTTAATTGAATTTAGTTTTGTGGCATAGTGTAGAATTAATTTTACACAGAAAACTTAATAAAATCGTTTGTAAATTAGAATTGCACAACGGATGTGTTTTTTTTTTCAACGCCTCTAATAATTTCATGACCCACTATAACAACATAACACCTATCACACTGGCGCCAAAGCACACTAAAATATCCATTGTATACATCATTAAAGCAATTAATACACCAAGTTTAGTTTATGCATACACATACTTGTTATAAACCAACCCTAATATTGGTTTTAATGTTTTTATCTAGCCATTATTATTATGAATTAACCGGTAATTTCCAAGCTAAGATTAATGGCCTTTTGTTATGAAAGAGGGCGTAAAGTTTTATGTTCAATAATTAATCCTTAGCTAGGTTCTCTTGACAACTTCTAAATGCATATTGTTTCCGGTTGTCCTTTTTTATCGTTAATATTGATTATAATTATGACTCTGGTAGTTTAACATTTGCACTTGCATTGTAGGTATAAATTAAAATACTTGATATAAAATTGCGAAAGAATTTGACCCGTGCCTTACACATTGAATTAAAAATGAAAAAATATAGTTTGAATTTCATATGAATAATACAGGGTGATCTACCACGAGTGTGCCAAACTTCAGAGGCTGGTAATTTATCAAAAAAATAAATGAACTTTCATTAATCAACATATGTCCTAAAACGCATAATAAGGGAGCTACAACCCCTTGAAGGGGGTTGATGAATATCAATTTTTCGATTATAAGTCCGATATGGTGGTGATTAAAGAAATGAAATTTTCATGCATTACGGCCCCGATGTAGGGGCATAAAAGTACAAATTTCGTAATTAACAGCTTGCTTTACTGAGGTAGTTTTGAGGGGTGAGGGGTAGTTTTTTACCTTAAACTTTTTTTTGACATCACTTCCGAAGCAAAACTTTTAAATAAAATTATTTCCTATGCAATGACTCAGAAAAAAAGTATTTTTCAAAATTTCTGTCACACCAGCCGTTTTTGAATAATTTGCGTTGAACGGCAATAAGGTTTACATATTCATAAGTAGTAAACTGATTCATTGTTATTATTTTTTATTTTTAAATAATTTAGAATCAGAAATGACACTTAAGCAATGTAAATGACATAATACTACAAATCAAAAATATCAATTGTTTTTAAATATAGGTGACTTCAAGCCACTTGATTTGAAGATTGATCGAATTAAGTTTTGAATATTT
Organism: Rhamnusium bicolor; assembly: GCA_029963845.1. Classification (NCBI taxonomy): domain Eukaryota; kingdom Metazoa; phylum Arthropoda; class Insecta; order Coleoptera; family Cerambycidae; genus Rhamnusium; species Rhamnusium bicolor. The sequence goes on from JANEYF010001679.1 coordinate 1,604, forward strand.
CACATGAAAAACCTTATTGCCGTTCAACGCAAATTATTCAAAAAACGGCTGGAGTGACAGAAATTTTGAAAAAATACTTTTTTCTGAGTCATTGCATGGGAAATAATGTTATTTAAAAGTTTTGCTTCGGAAGTGATGTCAAAAAAAGTTTAGAGTAAAAAACTACCCCTCACCCCTCAAAACTACCTCAATAAAGCCAGCTGTTAATTACGAAATTTGTACTTTTATGCGCCTACATCGGGGTCGTAATGCATGACAATTTCATTTTTTTAGTCACCACCATATCGGACTTATAATCGAAAAATTGGTATTCATCAACCACCTTCAAGGGGTTGTAGCTCCCTTATTATGCGATTTAGGACATATGTTGATTAATGAAAGTTCATTTATTTTTTGATAAATTACCAGCTTCTGAAGTTTGGCACACTCGTGGTAGATCACCCTGTATATGCTTTATAATGAGTCAATTCAGGCTGGGGTAAAATTATCGTCATTTGAAAACAATAAAAATAGATTTGAGGATAAAAAATCTTATCGAACATATACCGTGTGTCACAAATTGGATACTTACCTTTACAATCTCGGAAACCATAAGAGAGGTTGGCTGTCGACTAAAATAAATAAAATAAAATGTCAATTTTGGGTGCCCCCTTCAGAGGCCAGCAGCGCCCTTATGAGGGATTTTCGGACCCATGTTTATATGAACTTTTTTTCATATTTTTTTTATATAGAGTCACCCCTAGAAATTACTGACCGCATACCTCAAACACCCTGTATAGTAAGGTTGGAAAGTCAGTTGCCCCTCTAATTTTTGAGCGGCTTGAAATTTTTTTTAATTTGAGTCGTGTTCTTAGTTAGATTTGTGACCTTTTGAGTGAAAATTCAAAATTGAAATGTTATAAGACTGTGCTCAGCTGCCAGATTAGATTCTTCTTCAATGGACAATATAGGCATGTGATACCATACCGGGTGTCATGTATGAGTACGTCATTTTTTACAAAGGACATTGCACCCAAACAAGAGTGATCTTGGGTTTCAGTAGATTTTTCTGAAATTTCTTGTACAATATATTATGACCCAGGATGACACTTATATACATGGGAAATTTTTGTGAGCCTACAAGATGTACCAGAAAACAGGTCCGAAGATTCCTTATTTTGCAAAGTTTAAAAATATAATTTTTCTCTTCCTTTAAAAAATCCATTAGTATAAGGATTTTGAGGTCTATATTTATTTATCGAAGTGTCCTATAATCAAAATATACGGGGTGCTATGATTGTTAATGATAAATACTAACATATAAAGTTCTAAAAAATGTATTTTAGATGCAAACTATTGATATAAATATTGAAAGAATAAATACTTATTTTGTACGTTTTTTTGAAGCTACTTCAGTTTCTATAATTAATGTATACGTAATATTTTTATTGTTAATATATTGGAGAATAGTAGTGTTTTACTCGTTTCCTTGTGATATTGAACTACCACATAGTAACGGCTTTCTCAATCAACTTTTTTTTAAACTTTTTAATTTTGCGTATACATTGACGTTATTTTGTTATTATGATTGTCACTTAAATAATTCATTAACTGTCAACAATTATTTCATACGAAAACTGTAGTTATAATTTTTTAAAATGGTACAATATTATACTTGTGGTCGGGAAAACTCAAATTGCAAAATATATGACGAAAATGATATTAATGAAAAGCGGAAGAAAAATGTCGCAAAATTACATAGAAATCGGTTTCGTTTTAATGAAATTATGTTAAACGAACAGTCCAGAATTTATTTAAACTGTAAAAGAAGAATAGACAGAGTAATTGAAATGGAAGATGATCCGTTGGCAATCCCTATGAAAGTTTTAGTACAGTATAAGCACAATGAATTGTTTTGTTTGTCAGAGAATTTGTCGATTTCGAGTAAGCATTCATGCAAGAATAGACTTTTTTCTTAAAAACTGGAATTTATTTACCCTTGTATACCCAGTAATCAACATTTAACCGAAAATGGATTAATACAACGAGTTTATGGACAATCTCATATCTGTACCGCTACGAATAAGCATGACGGGACCAGAAACCGGTGAATGGTTTAAAAAAATTAGGCAATATGCTCAGAAAGTATCATCTTCAAAATACGAAGATGATGCCAATTTTGATTACGATGACTTTAAGTCCATTACATCTTTAAATAAAAACCAATTTCGTGAATTATTTCAATTTCGCAATCCTGTACAATATGGCGGACATTTAAGAAATGTCATAAAGAAACATTTAATAACTTTCTTGATGAAAATGAGACAGGGATTATCATATACCTGTTTAAAAACGCTACTGAATTACTCATGCCGACAAAATATAAGTATAGCTATTACCATTGTACATATTTAAAAGTTCCAAAAAGTTCCCATTTTCGAATTCAACCACAGTCTTCTTACCATAAAAAAGTATAATTTGTTAAAAGCAGGCCTAGTAGTCGCTCAGGATGGATATATTTTGAACATGGTCCATACTTCTCGGATGTTCGCAATAATGACGCAGCAATTCTTTTACATGACATGACCCAAGATCAACACAGATGAAGAGAATGAGTTCAAGAAGGTGATATATTTGTTGTAGATCGTGGCCATAGGAATGCTAATCGTTCGAGAGTTATTACAAAAACACGGTGGATAGTGGAATCAGGAAATCGACAGTTCAAATCAGTTTTTAAACTTTTTTAGGGATATGATACCAATTCAACAGTGTACACAGATTTTTTGAAAATTGCGTGCGCTACATTAAACAGTTTTCACGAGCCTATTTACATGCAAGATGCAAATGAGGAGCTTGCACAACGTATGTTAGAAATTAGAAATGGAGATAACATTAATTTGCCTCAAACAAGAGTTCAGCAACACCAAATGCTTTGTGCAAGAGGTCATGGCCACTGGATTAACATTCACGAATATGACTTGGAAGGATTTCCTAGACTAAATTATGATTACCTAAGGCTGAAAACTTTAGGAACCTACCAAGTTCGATTATCTTCAAGATATGTTCAAGACACCACAAATCGCAACCCAAACAACGAATTTATTCTTCAAACTCAGTTATTTGAACCAAGACTTATAAGAGCAAAAATATTTTTTCATTTTACTCAGTCGGTGAGACATTTCATTTTTATTTCCTACCTTGAAAATCCTGATCAAAATATGGATCCTATACCAGGAACATATTGCACATGTAAAATGGAAGCAAGGACATTAGGAGTATGTGTTCATGTAGCTAGTTTATTGTGGTACTTGGGATATGCTAGACATGAAGAAAATGTGAAATATCCATCAAATAGATGCGGCCAATAGAGAACAAAATCATGTTGTAATTAACCGATTTCTATTTAATTATTTTAGTATCTTTGGATAGTATTATGATTTTTTAAATACTCTATCTTAACATTTTCAGAATGGAAAATTATGAACTTATAACAAAACAGGTATTTATTTTTTGTTTTTATATTAAGTATCAAATGTGTACTTGCTAAGTCCTAAAATATATATATATACATATATGTATATATATATATATATATATATATATATATATATATATATATATATATATATATATATATATATATATATATATATATATATATATATATATATTTAAATCTGGTTGTATTACAACTGATTTGTTTTTAATTATTTTATTTTTAGTATGTTCGGCACTATTTGATAATTTAGAAATAAATATTTAATTATCGGTTGATGATAATGAATTTTAATGTTTACCTGTTAGAACAGCTCTACGCTTAACTTTACTCTTGAATTTTTTTATTGCAATCTCGTTAAATATCTCAATAAAAAGACTTTATTATTACTATTATCATTATTATTTTTATTCTTTCAATATTTTTATCAATAGTTTGCATCTAAAATACATTTTTTAGAACTTTAAAAAGTTCGTATTTATCATTAACAATCATAGCACCTCGTATATTTTGATTATAGGACACTTCGTTAAATAAATATATACTTCAAAATCCTTATACTAATCGATTTTTTAAAGGATATTCATATCCATATAGAAAATAATATTTTTAATCTTCGCAAACGAAGGAATCTTCGGACCTGTTTTCCGGTTGACCCTGTAGGCTCACAAGTATACAAAATTCATCCTGAGTCATAACATATTGTACAAAAAAATTTCAGAAAAATCTACTGAAACCGAGGATCCCTCTTGTTCGGGTGCCATATCCTTTGAATAAACTTTTCAAATTTAAAATTCACGTATGAGAAGTAAATGGACTTATTTTGACGAACATACATATGTTACCAATAACACTTCCGGTTAAACCGTTGAATACCCAAAGAAGATGAGAATAAACAATTTGCTTCTTGCAAAAAAAATTGAAATCCAGGATGTTAATATATGAGGAAATTTATATATTAACAATATTCCACAACAGCAGGAAAATCCTTACATAAAATGAATTGCTTTTGCAAAATTTCATTATCTTGTTTCCTCTAATACAAATTCGAAGCGAAAACTTTATTATATCGTTATTAAAATAACAAAAGAATTTGCACATGAATTTTACATAAGTTAAGCGTTATGATTGGACGAAGAGTTTATTATTATTAAATTATGCAAATCTGGGCCTTGCATATAGAAACAGCGTTAACTATCACACAGGAAGAGGACAAAAATAGTTGTTAGGTACTTGAAAGTGTATCCTTACATATTTATGCAGATAAATGTAAATTCTAGGCAAAATTCAAAACATGCTCGTAGATAAGAGTCGGTTTATTTGCGCTGCCTTCAACTGCATTACGTTTTTTTTGTTATTCTCGTGTCCTATTCGAGGAATTCTAAAACGTTTTTAAATATGAATAGATCATGAAAACATAAATAAGAAAGGAAACTTTGCTTGTTGAAATGTATTAAAGAATTCCCTAGCTTTCAGCGTTGTAAGTAAATATATTAAAACCTGATGGTAGACCGACTTACAAAGAAATTTATTATTTAAGGCATAATATAATTTTTTGTTTCATAAACTTTCAGTAAACAGATATTCGGTTGAATCTGCTTTTGAAATACGTTTTTTTATTTTTTTTATTAAATAAACAGCATGATAAAGCAAGGTAAATCAGTCTTTATCATCTCTTACATTTTGCATGCTATACATATATAATTCTTTAAATTTATCTGCCGTGTAATTTTAGATTTTGTAACGAAAGCGTACAAATACTGCTATTTATTTTTAATTTTAGATAAAATTAAACATGGGAAAGTTCTTTTATAATTTACCAGTGGCAAATATAGATTATTAATGTTTTTTGGAACTGTGCCAAATTGAAAGAAATAAGACCAACGCCAGAGTGAACGGTACTGGAGACTTGAATATCTGATGTAGAGGGAGGAAAAGTTATTTGTGGCATGTAAACATTTTTGTTTAACCCTAGAAGGATGAGTTTTTGTTATAACTATTTTGTTTTTTTATAAAATTTGAAAACTCCTAGTGTATTTAGTGGAAACTGTTTAAAGGATGCAAAAGGAGGGGTGACAAATACATCAAGGAAAATCCATAGAAGATCTATTCTAAAATATGTATTCCATCATAAGTGTTCACTCAAAACTTGTGGAAAAACTAAAAGTGATTATGAGAGTGGGATTTGCTTCAGAATGGTATTGTTTCCAAATTATTAATTAATGAAAAGCCATCTCTTTTCAATATGTTTATGGATAAACTAATATTTCCCGAGATATCCAGAGACCCCCAAGTTATTTATTTGGTGTGACATATTGACGAACAATATAATTCTGCTCCATATTTTCAAAAATGTAAATTGTGAATGATTACCGTTACAAAAACACTTTTGTTGATCTTATAACTCTAGACAAAACATGTGGTTGTTGCAAGTTGAGGCCAAAGTGTATAGATGCGCCATTGACAAATCTGAGTGATTTGTAGAATACTGTAAGAAATATTCAGTAAACCTTGTGCATTAATTTGGGTTCTTAAACTATGAATGATCACGTATCTAAAATAATAATGGCCAAAACCATGGCCCTGAATTACACTGCGAATAGTACTTATGAAATCCGATTATTTATTCTGCACATACGGGAACGGAGTAGTCCTGCACAAGGGCACATATCATCATCACAATGACATAAAATTTTCTCCAGTAAAAAATAAGCAAAAGTGTTTTAGTTAATCAATTATTTTACCTCGAACAAATTAAAGAATACATTCTCATTCCTGGCCTTATTTATAATTAAATTAATTTCTTTATTTCATTCTCCTTAATAGGGTCATTTGTTTTTTAATCCAGAAAACGAGGGTTTCTTTTTTATTAAAACTATTTTTAATGAATTGCTTCTAATTTTCTCTGGCCGCCAAATTAACTTTTTGTCGGTTTTCATTTTTCACCTAGTTAATTTAATGGTAGTCTTTTTTTAGCCTTGTTGAGTTAGCCCTCGCCTCATTCTTAGATTATAACATACATTAAATTTAGTGGTACGAGCAACATGATGAACGGCCAGATTTTTATCAAAAATGAGTGATTTCTTCTTATAAATATTTTCTCTCGTTGCTTATCTTTTGAACTAACGATTTTATCTCTTGACGTCGGTAGCACAAATAGACAAAAGTTAAATAAATGATTAAATAATAATCATAATAATAATTTATAGTAAATAGTAATGGCAACCACGATTTTTATTCTACATCAGAAAAAATTATTTGGCCCGGTTTATGGTTTATATTATATGTTTGCTACTTCAAATTTCTTAGACTAAATTTGATCCAGTCCTGCGGCTTCTTTTCAACAAATTTTGTTTCAGATTTCATGCAAACTGGCAAAATATTAGATTTGCCTTTTTCAGTCAATTCAAAACTATAAGCAGTCACCGTGTACTTACTCATGTGACAAGGCTTAAATATTACTTGAACAGGACTTATTGATGATAATTAAACAGTTATTTATGCCCATCTAAAACTGGCATTAGAGCCAAGCAATAAAATCGCCTCAGTGGTCTGAAGGACAATGCAGAGTAGTTCCACCCAGAGAACCTAGTTCAAAATCAGCCAGGATCAAATCGATGGGGTATAGTGGAGGAGCGGAACTACACGCGCCACCAAACTGTGGGTTCCAGGTATATGCGATGTAATTACATTAAATATCCATACCTGACAGATAGTGATATAGTCTACATTGAACATGAATGCACACGAGTACATTCACAGTGTCTTGGAACTAGTTGCTCTACTGTATCTTCAGAGGCCCCACATTGGGTGCCAAATTTGCTACACAATATTTTTATTAGTTATCCTGAATAACCTTTTCCTTCCTCATTAACGAATAACTTTTCCTTCCTCATTAAAGAGTGCAGAAAGGCTAAGAACAAAATGTCCGACTTAGCTCGGTTGGGTTGGAAATCTTATTTTCCAGTAGGATGATGCCAGATTCCATACTTTTATCATAACTAGAAAGTTCTTACAAGATACTGACGTGAACTTTATTCCATGGCCTGCAAGATTACCTGATATTTAGCCTATCAAACATATTTGGAACATGTTAGGCAGACGGCTACGTTAATTACCGATCCTATCAATGGACATTCTGTGCTTACAAGAGGTTTAAATAGCTTACGACACTGTATGACACTGGTAACCCAACCTAAAATATAACGCGCTAGCCGAGGATTGGTAAGGTGTTCAGTTTTTCATACTACGTAATAGTAGGTACGTAACATTCTTTTTACTTTGACGCGGATGACATCACATAGTTGACACCAACGTCGCATATTTGACGCCCATTGTCATAAATTCTTTGAATTTTCTATGTGTTTCTTCACAGCCATGCTTATTATATTTACGCAACTGTATATTCATCTCGCGTAGATTAATTTTAATATCCCTAGTAAACCATAGTTGATACTTATTTACATATCTTAACGGTTACTAAGTGTATTTTCTGTCACATTCTATGTATAGTATCATGATCCTAATGAGTTTATTACGGTCAAATTACTTGTTATTGTTTGAATTTAATTCCCACAGCGACTATGGTTCTAATAAGACTTTCTATGTTTGTTATGACTAAACATCGGAGGATTTCGTATTCCTGATGAAAAGTCAGTTTGGCATAGGGCTCTATATTTTGTGTGTAAATGTCGGCATGCATACTTCTAAATACAATTGAATATACCATGCGTTAGCAATAGTGCAATAAATTAACGAGTACTTAAAATTCGGTCTCCGCATTAACTAATCTTCCGCAAAAGCAAAAAAAGAGACGCCACGTGCTGCGCGGGTAATAACGCAATACCAAATCTTTCGGTGTTTAGTTATGACAGATATAAATCAAAATTGTTTCAAGTTTCTTAAATGTAATGGTAATTTGAGCTTGCTGAGTTTATATGTAACACTACTAATACATAAGAAACAAATTAATCATATCGAATAAAACAAATGCCATTTGTCAGAAATGTTTTACTGTCTGTGAGCTGTCAAATTAAATCGCAAACGTATTTAGAATAAAAAATATTTTTAGAAAATCATCAATTATTATCCATCTTTGTTTAACACTTGGCTTGGACATATTTATCAATGCTCAGCTAACTTTTTTAGAGATAAATCATATACAAATTAGTTTATTATAATGATACCATTAAATCAATATTATATATGTATAAATCATCACATACATATCTTTTAGTAGTGAATTATAATAATTAATATGTAAAACATAATAATCAAGGAAACAACTGGTAAAACTATTATTTCTTTGGATGTTATCTTCTAGTCATAGTTAACTAGTTAATAAACTGGCTCTTGCTATTAAGAATAAATACTTTTTTAAATTTGGCTCAGATTAGACATTATGTTGATTTTAGTTTTAGAATATAACGATATTTTTTGAATTTCAGTAAATTAAATGTCTGATTCACATAATTTCTCAATTATCATTAAGTAATACATATTTATAAGACGTATTTATTATTTACTTGGTTGATATTAAAAGTATATGATATGCCAAGGTTGTGTATTTCTTTAGTAATAGCATAATATATGTAGATATCTTTTTAATAGTTGAACACTGTCCATAATACCTACCAATTGATAAAGCTTTTCGCGTTAAATTATCTTACTAAAATGTTATTAATTACCAAATGAAATAGCGTTAAATTTGATTACTTTAAGATTTATTTTATAAACGATAGCATAATTTTATATATTTTATCTCATACAGCTTCTCTTCTATTTATTTTTTTCTAATCATATAAGTTTATAAGACTAGTAAATCTCTAAATTTTTTCGTCTTATCTTTCTACTTGATAAGAATTGTAAATATTTCACTTTGTATATAATATTACCGTAAATATTTTTTATAATTATAAAATGTTTTCATTGCTGACTTTTCATGTCTACCATAATATGATATGATATGACCCAGTGCGATTTGGAATTGTGCAATCATTATTGATTGTCTTTTTATCATCATCAATGAATTCGGATCATTCATTTCTCATTCAATAGTCTACTTTACTATGTTAACGCAGAATAACTGTTGTGTTCAACTTCGCCTTTTGCGTAACTTTTTCAAGTCAAAAAAGCAGTTTACTAGAAGTTTATCATTTTAATACAATCATTATTAGTATAAAGGGTATTTAATATAAATATGATGCAATGAAAATTGTAGTATTTGTCATAAAAATTACTTGGAATTTCAGATGGTTTTTATTGCAATTTGCAATTGCACAATGGTCCGTTTAATGAACAGATAGAATTATGCCCCGCCCATAAATGGGAGCAAAATTCGAATAGAATTTTGCTATTGGTCGTAATTTTAAAACCCATATCATAAGACAAACTTAACTTGATAGCTTATTGACTGTCAAATATGCATATTTTTATCTATGCAAATACATTTTGGTGTTTTGTGGAGATTACAGTTGTCTGTTGCAATTCGTTGTTTCTATTTGCTGTTATTCACATTTACCTAATAAATAGTGCTTCTCAGCGCTAACAAACATCTTTATTTATATTAAGGTACGTAATGAAAACGATTAATGTCGATAATATCTTATAACCACACTTTTTCTAGGGATTAATACCAAATATGGCTCAAGCGGCTATTTCTCCACCGAAAAAACGGACATCCAGACATTTTTCGATTGAAGACAAGCTACATATTTTGAACATTTATAAGACTTATACTGGAGACAACCCAGATAATCCTAGAACAGAAATCGTCGAGTTTGTTGTAAAGGCATCATCAGGTAATTTTAATTAAACACACCAATTTCGTCCACCGAAAGTGTACCACAGAGAACGAACAATTTTGGATAACATCGATAATGGAACTAAAAGTGCTCTCAGACCTTTGATTCATTCATTTTTTGAAAGAATTGAACCATCAACTCTGAATAAAATGGTAGCGTTGGTAGATGAAGATGAACATCTACCTCGATTAAAACGAAGTACTTTGAGGACATTGATAACATAAATTGGCTTTCGGTGAGTAGACCAAGTTTTTATTTCTACATGTTGTAATGTAATTATTGTGTTTGGCACTATAGGTTTGCAAAAAGGTCACGCAATAGTGTCTTTAGGAAAAAGAATGATTCGTCATGCGCAAAGCCAAGAGGAAAAAATGTGGCAGCTTGACATTGTAATGGACATCGTAGTAGAGCCACTGAACATATTTATGTGGGAGATGACCCTTCTTCGTCCGAATCCGACTCGGACTACGGACCAGTTGTACCTAATGGCATTCGAGTGGATTATTCGAAGATATTGTTACTATGTTTGATAAATATCCATAAAATAATTAAAACACAATTGACAGGCCTTAATCCAAAATTGGAAGATGATATACTGCAGGTATTTTAAATTTTAATAGCATTTTATTTATATTATAAAAAAGCGTTTTTATTTCAGAAACCATTCATGTTGCTACTAGCGGCTCAATAGAGGTCGGATACTTAATAATACAGGTTGAGGTTTAGTATTTATTCTCATACAGGGTGCAGTATGCAAATTTTTTATTGTTTATGTTTCTCCATTTATATTTTCTTATAATATAGCCTGATCTCTCGTAAGTTTCTCCTTACGAGCAGTAATCGAACCTTGTGAATATGGTGTATATAACATATATAGCTTTTATTATTATATCATTAGATTTTAGAACACAGAGTTACTTATTTAGTATTTATTTTCATACAGGGTGCAGTATGCGCATTTATAATTGTTTATGTTTACTCCATTTATATTTTCTTATAATGCAGACTGATCTCTCATAAGTTTCTTCTTGGTTCTTTTTACGAGCAGTAATCGAACCTTATTAACCCTCTATTGCATGATTTAATTCTTCTTTTAGCATTACAAAAAATGTTTTTTTAAAGATATGATATTTAAAAGTGGAAATAAAATACATACTCGTAAAACATTCTAAGACAAACTTTTTTATTTAAAATTAAGAAAGAATATATGTTCCCAATAATTGGGCACAGTACGATTATAAGCTGCACTTTATTACATATTTAATTTGTATGAAACTCTCAAAGCAATTGCTTTTCGCATAAAAACAGGTGTACGACAGGTAACTCTGCTTTTACCCTTGTATCCCACTTTTTTACAGGCATAACATCAGCAACTTGATCAACTTAGTTATTAGGGGACCAATATCACCTTGCATTTGGCTGTTTTATAATTGACATCCAGATAAGGATACCCAATAATCTTTCTAACTCTTCCTTCCATAAATGCAGTGGCTTGTTAGGCCGTATCTGAGTACAGAATAAAACTGTTTGATAAACAATACTATCTAAAAAGATGACATCAGAGAAAAACTTTAATATTTTATAATGAGTTGTCATTCTTTGAAACTGGGTACCTTCTGGTTTGGTACTCGTAATGGAATTATTCCATTTGACTTCAGATGCCTTACTTGTCGAGGGCACATTAGGAAGTAGGTCAACTAAAGGTACTTCATCATCACTACTATAACTAGTTCTTCATGCTGTGTATTATTTTCCACCAAAATGTTGGACTCATCAGTATCATCCTTCAAAATAGAATCCTCGCTATCAGAGAGAAGATCTCTTATGTGCGTCGAGTTTTTCCATAAAAGACTTTGGGTCTCAGTTTACTAAATTTCTCTACGTCAATATCGATAATAAACACCTAAAAAAGTAAACACCTAAAATCTACCTGCTCTGCATACATACCCCAATCGGGAATATATGTATTTGCCAAAAAAATAATTACATGTTTTCACAAATACATATTACTAGGTTATTCTATATGACAAACAGATACTGAGGTTAAATTAATATTTTTACAAAACAAAAGTTACCATATTGCCGGTTATAAAAATTACAATAATTTGAAAATCCAACATTAGTTGAATAAACATAAAAATATTGATTTTTAGGGTGAAGGTGTTTTTAGGACACAACAGTATGTTTCAGGTGCTTGAGACAAAACAAAAATTGTGCGAGAAAAGGTGCAATGATGTTGTGCGGTTATTAAAATAACGTACATATCAAGTTAAATATCTGACGTACGTGGTTATTGGATGATAGATTCTTGGTTAAGTGGGATGGGGTTATGGGGTTTAAGAGCTTGAATTTTCAGATTACAACTTCATTCTAGGATTATACATTAGCTGAAATTATGAGTTTTTTTGAGGTTATGACAAATCCTGATGTGACGGGGTTAAATAGACCTCGGATTTGGAATCAGCGACCCCAAAAACATATAGTAAACATGGTCAGACCTCCAGATCAGTAAAAAAATTTTTGTGTGACTGTGTTATCGAAAACACGTCTAAATTGCAATAGCTGATCGTTAGATTATGTCACAGAATACTTTATTTCAATTCTGTCAGTGCTGCCTTCTGTTGGTCGACAATTGAACACTATAATGAATATAAATGGCACACGAATAATCCTGGCTTAAAAACATTATAATTATCTTGAAACTAAAAAAAAAATATGATAAGACAAACAGAAAAATTCTCATAAAATTCCTGTGACCGGTTTCGTGAACAAGTAAATTTACTTCACATCTTCAGACACAGGAATTTTTCTAAATAAAAACCAGGGTAGTCAAAATTAAAATAGTTTTGCAACATGGTCAAAAAGGGAGTAAGTAAATGTAAGATATAAATTTCTGTATCTAATTAACTTTCTAATAAAAATTATAAAATTAACGTGCTTCTTCTTTTAAACACATACATACACTATAACAGTTTAAAATCTCAGAGTTTAAACTGTTAATAACAGAAATACTTAATGAAACATGAAAGGGCTTAGCGAAATACCAAAATGCTCTATATCCCTATATAGTCGACTATATTAAGGACAGATGGTAAGTTCATTTCTTAATTCCTTTTTACTAACCATTCCTTCAAAAGAATATTTTTTTATGTTTATGCGGACCTTACTGATGTGGGTATTCTAATAAGGCACGCTTCAGTGGAGATTTGCAAAGTAACATATTCTATAACCTACATTTACATAATTCTCTAGGCATTTTTATGCTTTATTAAGCGACTGCTTCTCAATTTGCATCTTTTAATGGGCGTGTAACCAAAAATCAATTTCATGATGAATGTATTGAGTAAGTTGTTAATAAATATTCATGTAGAACTATGTAGTAATTTATATAACGTTTTCCAGAAAAAAATAGTTTTTCTACTTGAACGACAACACTAATAACCGCATCAATGAGGGACAAGTGAAAAGCTTAAAAACAAGAATATTTATAAAAATTACATTTGCAATTTTACATCGAATATAAAAATTCTAAATGTAAATATTTAGTTAAATACGTAACTTGTAGGGAAATGTCATGTGTTACCGAATGTTATTTAATACAATGGTACAATATTTCCTCATTTCTATATTAATTTTTACCTCTGACGAGCATCTAAGCATCATCTGCATAATTATTAGAAGGCTATCCTTAAAGCTGACAAGAAAGTCATTCACACACATTGGGACCAACACAGGGCCCAAAACCGAGCCCTAGGTTACCCCCATTTTTATATAATCGTCGGTAACTATGCATTTTTTTCATTAAGCCATAACATTTCATCTTTGATAAAAATTTATTGCTTTCGACGTTGGTATCAAACAAAAAACTATAAACCGATCTTAAACTTTTCTTACCGAACTCAAAAACAAATGTTTCAAATAAAATGCGTCGTCGCTTGAGGGCAGAACTATTTTATGTCCAAAATTCTCGATTATTCGATTTTGAGCTCAAATACTATATGAAATTGAGTGAGATTTGGTGCAGAAATAGTTTGTGCCTATAACGTAGGGTACCGTGTGTACTTTATCCTGTAAAATTTACATTTTGTGACTTAGTATACTTCTGTTCTCAAGGGACGACATTCTATACGTAGAACTCCAATCAAAACTGTAACCTACCTTTTTGCCTTAATAAAAAAAATAACTTCCTTAAAAACTAAAATGAAACACAAAGCTTGTATAAATAAAAAAAATGAATATAATCTATTCCTGTAATTTTTCGTCCTAAATATATATTTTATTTAAACAAATCAACAGAAAACGTTTCGTTATAAGTTAGATACCTTGTAAAGGCTCATCAGTAAGAAACTTTTCTGTGACAATTATTTAACGAAATCATACTGTAATTCTCAAGGTTGCTTTTTGTAAAATTTGTAAATAAATATTAATGTTTCTATGATATGGGGATTATTTTTAATCGACTGATTGCTTGATGATGATGAATGAAAAAATAATACAATTCCATAAGTAAAGTTTCAGTTATTTTATTAATTAATCACCACAATTTAGATAAAACATAACTCACACACATTTTCGATAAATAGTTAATTTTATTATCAATAAAACATGGAGAATCATTCATGGGCGCCGACTGACGGAAATTCATCAAGTGAACTGAATTTATTGGTATTCTGCCTTTAAAATAAACTACGATTTTGGAAACAGTTTCCACTGGTGTTGTCTGAATTACCATCGGTTAGATATACTTAGTTAGTCAACAGGCTAAGCATGTCTAAACAATGTAGTAAAAAATGCAAATAGTTTTCTTTAACTGAAATTAAAATACTCAGGATTAATCCCTTTGATAAGTAGATTATATACGATCATTTCAATTTCAGCTTAAGAAACTATTTTTTGTATTTATGCACTTGTAGTGTAACATTGACAACAAGGAGTTCGAATTGATCATTTTTGTTTTTTTAATAGAAACGCCAATGCCATCAAATAGGCAAGTTATATGCCGTTATCTTTGAGTAAATAACGATATTATGTAATGTAAGTAGCTAAGCATTATATGACAAGTTAATTATTGTTTTTGCTTTGATTTAATAACAATATTTTAGATTAAAATTAACAACTATCGAATTAGTATCTACCTACACAAGTATTAAAATCGCACTTTATAGATGTTGTAGTAAAATTCCAGAGTGATTCGTTTTTTAAACACTGCATGCTCTAAAGATGTAATTTGTTATACTACTATGAACATTTTCTATATTATATTAATATGAAGTTATCAGTACAGCTGGCCGAGGTGGCTGGAGTACAGCCACGGTCTTGCGCTGGCGTCACACGTGCCGATTTAGAAGTGATTTACGCTGCAGTCTTATTTGAAAGGTTAATGCGTGATGTTGTACCTATAAATTATACATGATGTCAAACGCGCCAAAGGGTAAATAATGACCGTACGCGGACACAGTGAATAAATTTATCGATGAATTTCCGGATTTATTCTATGACGGATGCAAAATAATTTGTAAAGTTTGCAATCAAGACTTAATGTGCTGGTACAAAACAGATTGTCGTCGTCATATCAATACCGTGCAACATCAAAATAAAAGAAATGGCATGCCTTTGACAACTCAGTTTATGTTTGATTTATTGTTAATGTTAATAGCCTGTAATATTCCGCTACACATACTAGATAAACAATCATTTGGGGAGTTTTGGAATAAATACAATCCCCAGGTGAACTTACCAAGTCGTACATCATTACGTAGATATATTTCAGCTGTTCGTAAAGACATTGTAAATAGGATTAAATGTGGATTAAAAAATACACGGCTCTGGTTATGTATTGACGAGAGTACACATTGTAAAAAAAATTTTATTTTAAATATTATAGTACGTGTACTGGACCCTCTTAAACCAACATTTCCACTTTTACTAGCTAGTAAAAGACTAACTGCGTGTACTGGCGAAATAATTACGCGTGTGATGTTGGAGACATTCGAAAAATTTGAACTTTCAACAAGTCAAGTATTGATGTTTGTGACTGATTGTGCCGCGACAATGCGCGTGGTAGGCCGTTCTCTTTAAAGAGACAATTGTAGGTTTTTACATGTTACGTGTAAAGTGCATGCGTTACATTTTGTGGCAGAAACGATTCGAAAATGTTTTCCAGAGGTAGATGCATTAATAGCAAATACAAAAAAAGTATTTCTCAAATCTCCTAAACGGCTTCGAGCATTTCACAGACAGTGTCCTGGTATCCCTGAACCACCAGAGCTGATTCTTACACGTTGGGGAACGTGGTTGAAAGCGGCTTTTTTATTATGCTGAATATTTTCAACAAATAAAAGCTGTGATACTACAGTTCAACCCAAACGAGGCTGCAGCTATTAGGGAAAGCCAGACAAGCTTTCAAGACGTTTCCCTTGAAACAGATTTAAAAACTATTAATAACAATTATAGAGGACTACACGACGCAATAGAAAAATTGCAAAAATAGTTCAGTCGTTAGTGGAATCGCTGCAAATAGTGGACGACGTAAATACACAGCTACAGGCTATAAATGACGCAAAAATAATCACGTTAGTGAAAAATTCGCGCGTGTATTACAGAAAGATCGTGATTTTAGCAAATTAAGATAAATTTGTGATGATGCATCTACAACTTCGTTAAGTGAGTTCACAGATTGTTTTACTTATGCCTGTGTTACATCCGTAGATGTCGAACGGTCATTTTCAAAATACAAACATATTTTTTCACCAAAGCGAACATCGCTGACGGAGACAGCTGTAGAAACATACCTGATGCTATTATACTATAGATCTTCCCCACTTTGTGATGACGACAACCAAACTACTTCATAAATCTGCTTAAAAGGGTGAGTTTTATACAAATTTTTATAAAATGTAACATTATTGTTAAAATTTATGATATGATGTAAACATATGAGTCATACGACGGCTTTGTCGGCCAGGTGACCTCGGCCAGCTTTAGTTATCAGTAATAACTACATGATCCATATTTTGACGTAGTCATTAATTTTTTGGCCTCATAGTGGCTAAACGTAAAAACAGCAAAATACTATGATTAGCTCTTGAATAGCAAATTAATGGCTATTTGATATTGGACGACTTGAATAAGTGAGGTAATATCCCATTATGTAAATATAGGGGAACAATTGGTTATAATGAAAAATTTCATTATTTATGACATAATGCCCAACATTTATAGTGGGCCGAAAAAACGAAATTTGGAATTTTGTTTTGGAATAGTCTTCAAAATTTGCTTTTGATATTGTAAGAAAAAAGTTCATTTAAAATTTTTCGATAGTATCAAGCCAATTACCATCCCTAAAAAAAACTGAAAATTGATAAAAATTACCTTTAATAATATTTCGCCTGGCGTGTAAAAAAAATTTTATGCAATTTTAAGAACAGATAGTAACGTTTTACTAAACATGTCGTTTTTACCTACATTTTTATCTATTTCAGGTTTTGAATCAGTCGACATTTAAAGATCAATCGTGAATATAAAAAGTAGAACTACAACAACTAAAAATATACGACAGGAGTTGAGAATAAACATAATTTAATTGAGAAAATAACAATCTGTTAATTTCGTATTCGATTAAAAAATATCAAAAATTTATTGATGATAAGCTGAGACTCCTTGATGGATGCTTGTGTTGAAAGTTATGAATCTAGAAATATAGTGCGTCAAACCGTATCCGCTGCTTCCACCAACTGATAAACGGAAAATGATGAATTGAAGAAATGTCAATAAATAAAAAACAGCGGATGGAAAAAACAAATTATTAACTGAAAAAAATTAAAGATCTCACTCCTCATATGATAATGACACTGATCATTATGGACATTTACGAATGAATGATGGATAAAATTGATGGAAGTTTCAAAGTAGTTTATACATGTTTTTGTTTTTGTTGCCGTCAAAGTATCAAGAATTTAATATACCTATAAATTTTTTAAATAATTTATGCTTGTCTTTCTATATAAACAGGTTTTGTTCGAACTAAAGAGTTTAAAGGCAAACATCTTTAATGCATATATTAATTTGCTTTTTCTATGGTGTCTTTTTACAGAAATAAACCACATGTTTTTTAACTGACGACCTTATTTGATTTCTAGCAGCCCTGTGTATTTTTATTGTATGACTGATGGTCGAGAGGTAAGGACACGTATTTCTCACCCAAAAGTCCCAGGTTTGAATCCCGGTCGTGACACTGGGATTTTTCTGTAAGAGAGATTAATCGTAGTATCCTTGGATATTGGGTGTGTGTCCGTTGTCTCTAAATGTGTAGCCTCAACGTCAGTATTATCTGTGGTGTTTATTATTATTATTATTTATTATTATTATTATAAAATAAGCTTGTAATAAAACCATAATGATTTATAAATAAAAAAGAAGATCAATTTTCCGAAAGGTCAACTAATGTTTTACTTTAAAATATTTTATTTGATGTCATTTTCAGGTTAGTATATTTTTTTGGTCTGCAACAATTTTGGAAACCATATTTCTATCTCTTCCTTTTATTCTACAAGGCGGCATTTTCACAAGGCATTCAACCTAAAATTGTAAACTGCTCTAAAGTGTTTCCTATTGATTATAATTAAAAAACGAATGAAAAAACTCATTTTAAATAAAATGCTTTAGTGGGACAAATTGTAGGCAAATCTAATGCAAAATAATAATTTAGGGTTAGTTATTTAGAGTTGTTTTAAGAAAGTTATTTTCTGTACTGATAAAAATATAGACTATACCCTTAAGACTTACTAAATCTAGATTTTATATAAAAAGGGATTACTGTTTGCGTTTTAGGTTGATGAGTATTATACAGTTACAGATATAAAAAATTAAATAATTAATTGTAATAGTCCACAAGAGAAGAATACACGACTACAACAATTGAGATAATTAGACTGACCTAAAATTATGTACCGAAAATCACTCTTTTAAGAAATTAGAGATTCTTTATTTGAATTTCTTAATATCGTGTTACCAAATCAAAAAATTAATCTTCTATGTTTATGAAAATAAATGTCCTGACTGACTGACTGATTCACCAGCGCCCAGATCAAACTCCTTGACTTGGCAAAAAAAAGTTCAAGGAGTATATTTCTTTCACGACGTTTTGAAATTCGTCCCCTAAGGGGATGAAAGGAGGTAAAATGTATTTTCACGGATCCCTCAATATATCTTAGTCCGGTGAGATATCGACTTGTTTTTACTCACAAAAGTTACCCATACAAATATCTAAAAACATAAGACAACGCAAAAAGTGAGAGAAATCAGAAGATTGTTAAATCGACGAGAGCACCGAAAATATTAAGCGAAACGGACGATTCTTGAATAAGACGACTACGACTTATAAATACTATACCACAATCGTGTCAAAATAATAAAATGTTAAATCTATGGAAGACAGAGGGCTGATTTTTTCCCTAGAACCATTCTACCCAGCAGGATTTTTCTCGGCGAATCAAACAAAAAAAGTTACAACCCCCTATGTGCAATAGGGGATGAGATATTCAATTTTTACTTCCTTCAACCACAATTTTCAACATAAAATGCTAAATATCTCGGGTCCTGTTGGAGATATAAAGTTAATTTTTCCCATATAGCCCATTATGACCCCAGAGAACGACCAGGCTACCATCATTAATTAATTAATTATACTTAAGTCGTTTGATGGAGCATAAATGAAGTAAAAGTCTGTGGACTCAGTAGCGCACACTAATGACGCGATCCGCTATCTCGTGGAATTCCTCAACACCCTCAACCCACCTGGCCTTCCAGTCCACAAGCTCCTTCTCAAAGTGGGTGCTCTAGTGATATTGCAGCGGAACCTCAACCCCATCCCTCTGAACTCTTCAGCGGCACCAGTCTGCGAGTGAAAGCCCTCCACAGAAATGTCATCGAAGCCACAGTGTCACAGGATGTGCTCGAGGGGAATCGGTGTTCATGCAACGTATACCGCTCACATAATCGGAGTTCAAAAGACCGCAGTTCCCCCCTCAAGGTCTGCTTTGCTATGACTATTAACAAGTTGCAGGGATAGTCACTGAAGTTGACAGGGATCGATTTGAGGCAGGACTGCTTCTTACATGGTCAATTATACGTGACCTGCTTCAGAGTGGGCTCACCCAGCAGCCTGGTGGTCCTAGCACCTGATGCCACCCACCAATGTGGTCTATAAAGAGGTCCTGTAGGCCAAAGTTGGGGGGTTAGACAGTGGCGTACTTGCTGGCAAAATTTTTAATATATTGTCGCCAATTTCATGCGGTCGAAGTCGCTAGTAAACATATATTGCATATATTTTTCCTTTTACCTAAAAAATAATTTTATTCACAACTATTAAATAATGTGTCCATTATGAATATGTTTCCTCAAGGATAATAATATCCATTATTCACTAGTGATTTCATTAATTACACAGGCCTACAAAAAAAAATGTTCTGTCCTAGAGATCAGACCCAACTTTTCCCATGTATTTTGACACGCTGAAACCGAATTTGGCAAAAAAATATTTTTTTTGACGCGTCAATTCTCTACGATCCCTTATAACCCTCTATAATCCTTCAAAGGGGAAATTTTTAAAAAAAAGGTAGATCACGATTCTGAAGTCAAAAATGAATTTTGACAAAATAATAGCTGTCAAATTTCATGAAAAATGTATAAAGTCAATATTTGGAGCATATTATTAAGTTTTTTGGGCTGCTGCTCACGAATCAGAAGTCAAAAATAAATTTTGACATAATGACAGCTGTCAACAAAGTGCCAAATTTCATGAAAAATGGCTCATGTTGCAAACTTCAAACTTGTGAATAATAGCCATCATTACAAGCTTACTGAATAATTTACTACACTTCTTGCACATACAGTATGTATATTTAACTATTAGACGTAAATCTCTTAAATGGCAACGTTAAAATGTTAACCAGAGTCAAACAACTCGTCACTGTAGAGAGAGTTCATTTTCCATCTAACTTTGCGCGATTCGATGCTAAATTTTGGTGTTCCTCATATGATATTTGTATTCTGAGAATATTTTATAACTAGTTATCTGTATTGTTTAAATTATAACATAATATAGCTCGGAGTAAATAAACAATATAATGCTAATGGACAAATGGTTTAACCATATAACTTATCTTAAATAAATACAGTGGAACAGGCGAAAGTTGTATTTTCAAAAATTTGAGCAAAGTAAATCAATTCAAAAATTCGATGAAACCAAATGTTATATATATATATATATATATATATATATATATATATATATATATATATATATATATATATATATATATATATATATATATATATATATATATATATATATATATATATATATAATTTTTTTTTAATGACATTTATATTAACATCCTTGCGGAACCAGGACAGACACGCACAACAACCATTTAGCCAGGAATCGAACCCAGAACCTCTTCATCTCATGCCTAATGTGTAAACACTGAGCCGACAAATATCCTTCTGTTACATTATTATGGTTAATTAAAACTCTCTCATATACTTCTTATGAAAATGAAATTTTCAAATACAAGTCTACTAAACATGTTGTTATTTACTGAAGTAAAATGATTTATACAGGGTGACTAAGAGAAAACAATCGAACCGGGGATGGTATTTACACCCAAAATTTCAAATGGCATAAGTGTCTTCCTTGAAAGTAAAATTGATCTTTTCAAGTGTTTTGTCTAAATTTGATTCGATTAGGCATAAACCCAGAAGGACTATTTTCAGTAGGTCACCCTGTATAACAGTTCTATAATGAAACCGAAAAAAGCAAAAGGAAAAGCCAAGTTAAATTGCTTCATATGCTACTCGTTTATAAATAGTCCCATGCGGAAACGGAAATAAGTTTTTAGATTTCTAACTCCCTTAAGTTCAACCAGGCTTGTAAAGAATAAAATAAATAAACCTTATTTTTTCTGTGTTCTTTCTATAAGGAAAATTTTTTGTCTAGTATTATCAAATGTTTAGTACACATCGTGATTATTACAATATTACTATATATAGTACGTTCCTTGAAAAGTTTCTACTTGGAATATCACAGAAACCCTCGCAGATACCAATTAGAATATGAAACTGTAATAGACGGCGCCTGATTAGTTACGACTAGAGACTGCATCTTAGGTAGTCATTCCAGTATCGGGCTTACGTACAACACAACTAATAAAATGGGAATAAATATTGTGAAATGCAATAGTACATTATATTTTTAGGAATTAATTGATAACTTTCTGTCATTTATGTACTCGCGTAATTAACTGAAACAGTGAAAATAACAAAAAAAAGCTGTATTTTAAATGTGGGTGCCACCATGTTACAAATATAAGCTGTATTGTCATCTTTTAAATGTAGATTAGTACATAATTACTAAATTTCGAGAGTAAATCGTACATGATGTAAAAATTAGGAGCTAGTCCAGGATACCGCGCTAACATACATATATATATATATATATATATATATATATATATATATATATATATATATATATATATATATATATATATATATATATATATACCTTTTAATTGGCGATTTTGTAATATCCAACATAACAGGAGCAATATATATTTCACTGAACACACAACACCGCACACTAGTAATTTCTAGAGTTCCAGTAAATTAACAGCATCTGTTCTAGAAGTAGGTAACTTTTGACGCCTATCGCTCAAAATCCATTTATACGAAGAAGACGACCTTTCAACGTCTACAGAGGCAACAAAGGCATATTCAAAATACATGAAGTTTTTCAAGAAAGGCATGTTTATATGCGGTTGAGAAAAGTCTACCTCTTTACCTACAAGAAGATCCATAATACCACACAGTACACAAAACCCGGAATTGTTTTGTTTATAGTCTTTTAAATTTATTTTTCACGTCTCCTGATAACCGAAAAATGAACTAGCGCAGGACGAATACAATGTTTACTACGTTAACTATTGCATATCCAGGTGAAATAGTTGTACACTCAAGGTTCCTTATTGACAAATAAATTCTTGAAAATAGACTGTGAATGTACATTAGGTCTTCGCCGAATAGCTGGGGCATTAAACGCCTGCTGGAGCGTGTGAAAGGAGTGTAGTTTGCATTTAATTTGTTGATCACCCCCTTTACATGCATCGTCAAAATGAACATAATAATAGCTTGCCGCCTCTAACCATTGCAATTGCTAGCATAAAACAGATAGGTGGTTGTATTTGTTGATCGGTAACTCAGTTAGTAGATTGTGAATAAGGGTTTATATTGAACTGAGTTTTCATCAAAATCTAGGCTGGGCGCAAGGACTTTTGCATGTTCCAAATAAAAGTTTAATTTAAATTGATAGAGAAGCGTTAATTCTTGATTTCAGTTTGGGAAAGAAATTGAATAAAAAGATATTATTAAATAAAGAAGTATAATAAAGTAGTATGATATTTACACAATTTACACAGGCTCGATGACCTCTTTTAGTTGAAAAATACTGTTAAGAAGTTGAAGACCAACAAAACAAACAAACAATTGATGTAACGTTATTTAGAAAAGTGACTGATCTCTTACAAAATGCTTCTGACCAAATATAAAATTTAACTGGGAACGAAGATCTTACGTAACTTCAATTGGGTCAGTCCTGCGAGGAATCCACCAACGGCTAGGCTCTGAATGGGTTCGGTGTCAGTTTGAATGACTACTGTCAGTACTGCAGTTACCCTTGAGATGAAATGCCAGTTGAATAAAATATAGTTTTTCTGCTCCACCCAGAATATACGCTGGCTGTTAATCTACCTATTTCTATTTTTTTTTAGGTGAACAAATACGTCACCCGATTAACTGTTTACTAAATGAAACTAATGCGTAGTGCATACGGCTTTGTGAGTTTTCTTTTTACTAAAAATGACTAAGTTTAACCCTCAGAAACAGAAATGGTTATCTGAGGATGAATTATATAACATCTTAATAAATAGTGATGAAAAAAACTTTGAGGACATTAATTAATTATGAGAATGATGAATCTGAGGATGGCTCCAGTTCTGACGATGAAAATATTGAAAATATTTAGAATGTTGTGAATTGTTAATTTGTTGATGTAGATGTTACACTAAACCCTAAAATTTTTATTTTCAATAGTAAACAATTTTCATTTTTATATTTATAAAAGAGTTTTCACTTAATATAAACTGTTTTTATTTATTCTGGTTAACATAATCTTAATCTTAAACGTCTATTTTTGTCATGCTCTATACTTATGTACGACATGATATGTACGGACCTGGAATGTACGATTTACTCGCGGCCTCTAATAGTTACTGAAAAAGTCTAAAATAAATTTTCCTTAAATAAACCCATATGAATTACTGAAAACTAAATAACAAGAACTAAATTAAATGTAGGGTTTGTACGATTGTAAAAAAGTCTGTTATAAATTCAAAACGTCTATATTATGTCGCAGTTTAAATAAAACAGACAAGCAGAGATAGCTGTAAGACAGAACTTCCCATCATCGACACTCTCATCTCTAAAAGAAAAAGACTCAGACATAGGATACTTAATTTTCCAATTCTGAATAAAAAATTAAAGAAAGTTTATTCTTGACATTTTTTTTACCTACAATAGTTTATGAGAAAAATGCTTGATCCTATGTATCTGCCTGACCCTGTATTTACATATTTATATTTATTTATTTAAATGATGCATCCAATTTATTTCCCAAGAAAACTTTGTTAAGGACTGGGAGTCCTCAATCCTAAGAGGGTTGGAACCTTTGATGTGACACTAGCACTAAATCAGTTTCCAGAAACACCCAAGGATACCAAACTTGTTTTTTAAGTCGACCGAGTAGTTTACCATTTGATGCTGATTAAATGTTAAAATAATTTCTGCGTCTATGCTTACATGCTTCAAATCTTTATTAAAATAACATAAAATTTTAAATTATACTTTGATATTTTCAACACGGCGTACAAATTGGTCTAAATATGTAATAATTTAAAATAGTATACAGTGTGTCCCATAATGAAATACCTTTCTTCAAGGGGTGATAGAACTATAAAAAAAATAAGTTGTTTCGTATATACAAAACAACTTATTCTTTTAGTTGTTTATATAAACATATTTATATAAGCATGTTTATATAAACACTTGCATCGACAATTCCGTCTCCCATCTTCGCCCGAAACAAATTACAAATAAAATTTCTATATTGCTCCAGGATGGAATCGAACCATCGACCTTCGGTACCAATTCCAATTAATAGTTTTTATTTCCTATTTTGTATAATATCTAACTTAACTAGGATAAAGTAGCTTTACCCACTCGTCTACCATGCCCCGTTTGTTAAGCTTATTTTTATCACGTGGTTTTCCTTTAAAATTTCGCAGCAAATGATAATTAACGGATGGTGTATTTCTACACTATAACATAAACAGTTTTTTCTACTAAACAATCTTTATTACATAATACTAGATCTCGAACGTGATTAATTATATTGTTTTCCAAACAACAAAATGCTACATAGTATTACAATCTATTGATGCATTGGAGGTGATTAAAAATTTATTTTAAGATAGTGCCAACGTATTAAGGGTTTTTATTCTCAGTGTACAGAGCGAACATTTTTCGCGGACCACATTTTGTCTAATTTTTGTAAATAAAACATCCATTTACCCTCACTTCAAGAATACACAAAACGTAATTTTTGAACTTTGAACATACGCAAATATAACTTTTCATTAAAGTGAAATAAAAAAGTAATGAATAACTTAACTAATAATGACCTATCTAGTAATCAAGCAAGCTTGTAAAACAAACATAATTAAAAAAGTATAACAAAAACAAACAAAAATGTACAAATAATAACGGAAGTCAACTGAATAATTAAAATTAATGATAAAAACGAGCAAAGCACAAAATCGAAATATGACACCTACATATTTTAAATTTAACCTTATTTTTAGAAACTTGTAACATTTTCATATGTAAGAGGTTTGTTCACTAACATTTAGTCATGTTCTATACTTTATTTTTTCAAATATGTACATGTTTAATATTCTAATCAGTAATATTATTTCTATTTTTTAGTGTAATTCGTTACTAGATTTTAACAAATTAGTGTCCAAACAAATATCTGTAGTACTAAAAACAACAATCACAAACGAATTAAAAAACAATTTAATTATAAGTCTAAGCTTTACTTTTATTATCTCCATCTTCGTTACTAGAGTTCGGATATCAGCGAGTCATGACGTCAAAAACAGGGTCAGTGGAAGGGAATATTTGTTATTAAGAGACGAACAGACCGCTTTTCATTGAAAGGGCTGGGTTTAAATCACTGCGCAATCAAACTCAATTGCCAAGCTAGAATCGTAGACTAATAATATTGAAAAAGTTTTTATAGTAATATGATACTGCCTTCTGCCAAGTTCCCCATTTGTCAGTATAGACCAGTGGCGTTGCTCCATTGAGGCTCAGAGGCTCGAGCTTCTCAAGTTACTATTAGGAAACTGTAACAGTAATTAAATGCATGATTTTTTTTTCAGTTTTTTTATATTTAACATCTTTTTTAACATAGTTATTAACCGTTTGCGACAGCTATGTGTACAATGAAGTCGCATAATCCGCCAACTTATAACTCTAACCGGAGAGTATGGGGAGCTCAGGCTCAGCTCATATGAGCCATTCCTTGCATAAGGAATTATATGAAGAGACGAACCGAGCACGGAAATTGCCGATCCCGGAGAACGGTTATTACAACGCGAGATAAGGCTCAAGTTATCAGAGCCACAGTGCGCTGTTAATGTTTGTGTAGTGTATTAGTACCTATCGTTTCGCTATCGATATTTGTGGTTTCACTGTTTTTGGTGTTATAATAATAATAATAATAATTTATTAATCCATTCGATCACATTAAATGATATAGGATAAGTCAATGGAACATAGCACAATTTAGCAGTAAATATAAAATATATAAAAGTAGTTCATAAGTGAACTAGGTCAAAACAAGGAGATTAATAGTCTTAGTGTATAAAAAAGTATATAAGTACTTACATAAAAATGTAAAAGTTATAAAATAATAAAAAAAAGTTATAAAATATATACACACATATACGTATACACACATATATACACAAATACATACGCACATAATAGTATGATAAATAAAATTCAAAAGAGAAAAAATAGAAAAAAATAATATATATACAGACACGTATGAAATAATATCTTTCAATTATTACAAACTAAAAATATTTTGTTCACACACATACACCTATATATACACTCACATATACACACACATATACATATATTATACATAAATACACATATAAGTAAATACATAACCTTGTTCATTTTATGGTAACCTAAGCATGTAATTAAAATAGTTCGGATACAAATTCATCAACGCTATAGAATGCATTTACCAACAAAAGTGTTTTAATTTTATTTTTGAACAATCTACAACATTCAATTTCACGTATATGTTTGGGTAATGCATTAAACATTTTGATACAATTATATTTTGGAGAATGTTTAAAAGCTGAAGTATTTGTGGAGGAATACTTAAAAGTTCACTATGTCTAGTTTGATAAGTGTGTATGTATTGTGTTATTATAAGTTGGTTGATGCCAAAATGACTGAGAATTGTATCAATAATATTCTGAAAGTGAATTTTAAAATTCTACGGTTAGCAGAAAAAGTAAAAATCAAGAAACTCGGACGACTGACACCTGAATTGACTTTTAACCAACCAGACAAGGTAGGGACACGTACTTTCACGAGACATTTTTCTAAGGAAATTTACAAAAAATGTCATTGGATTTGTGGATATGATAAGGTAAATGCTCTGTTTTGTTTTCCATGTGCTCTATTTTATTCCGATTCTGTCGGAATGGACAATATATGATTGGTATCAGGATTTAAAGATCTAAAACATTTAAAACAGAATAAAAAAAGCAAGAAATTTCTGCATATCATATAAAGTGCAGTACGGATTTGGCTCTGTTAGGCACGGTAAATATTGTAGTTCAGTTAGAATCAGTTTATAGACAAAATATTATAAAACACAACGAGCAGGTGACTAAAAATGTATATTTTAAAGAAAATCATCAATTGTATCAAGTTTTGTGGAAAGTTGGAACTGGCATTGAGAGGGCACGATGAAAAAGACGGTTCTCAAAACCATGGGATTTTGCTAGAATTAATCGATTTTTCATCAGAATTGGATGAAATTTTGAAATAACATTTAGACAAGGCGACGGTTTTCAAGAGTACATCTAAAACTGTGCAAAATGAAATACTTATTGGAAAGTATGCTTGCAGCATGTCGTCAATAAATTAAAGAGCAAATTAATGAAAGTGAATTTTTAGCAATTCAGAGTGATGAGACAGCTGATATTTCAAACCAGTGTCAAATGGTTATGACAGTTAAATATTACCACAATGGAAATAGAGTGACCGATAAGTCAGCTGAGGATTTAACACAGTGCATAGAACATGAGTTAAATAAATTAATTTCAAACTCGCCGTCCAAACTAATTGCTCAAACTTACGACGCACGGTGCAAATATTTAGTGGTGCTACCGGTGGAGTTCAATCAAAAATAAAATCAAAGTATTGACATGCTCATTTTATGCATTTTTATGCGCATCAATTAAATTTAATTATGCAGAAAGCAACCAGTCAGAATGCCAAAATGAAAATTTTTTCTCAAATTTATCCGCAATTACCAGTTTTTTCAAGTTCTACTCACAGATATGATGTATTAGAAGAAATTGTAAATCGAAAATTGCCTAGAGTTGCCACTACACGTTGGAATTATAATAAACTTTGTAAACGTCATTTTTCAGAAAAGAAAAAGTTAATCGAATATTTCGAGGAATTGGAGGAAAAAATCTAATAAATCTGTTACTTGCAAAGGTTTACGAAGAACTCTAGAAGATCCCAATTTTGTATTTTTTTTTTTTTAATTCATTTCACAAAATCTTTCCACATGTAGACATATTATTTAACCAATTTTAAGCCATAAATACAGACAGTATTGAACTTAAAAAAAAGTTGAAGAGTTTGAAAAAAATTATATCATCTAGTAGAAATTCAACTGATGAAATAGAAAAAGAAATTACTAATATTGAGAATGGGAATAAACGGAAAAAAATTAATCCTAAAAATAGAAATTCCGTAAATGCTAAGGAATAATAATTTTTCAGATGAAAGAAAAATTGTCATACATAGGTCATTTATTGAATGTAGACAGTTTTCTTAATTATTTAAAGAAATTTCCGACGTCGACTTTCAAATCAGTTGTTGAATGTTATCCAGTCGTATCTTATCCAAATTAAGGACTGAATTGGAAGTCACTTATTCAAGAACAGATTTTAAAAATATTGTAGGTGGCTTAAACATGCTTTCTTGGCTTTCCTAAAAATGGTTTAAATGAAACGTTCAGCGAAACGATCAAGTTACTAAAAATTATTGTGACAACTCCGATGTCTACTGCTGAATCAGAAAGATGTTTTTCAAATCTTAAAGGAATAAAGACATTTTTAAGAAACACTATGAATAAAGAACACCTTAATGCCCTAGCAATGATATCAGTGAATCCATAACATAAGCAATTTTGACGAAAAAGTCCTAGAACATTTTATTTCCGAGAAAGACAGAAGACTTGATTTTGTATATTAAGCAATAACATTTTCACTCGCATTTTGAAGTGATTATATTATATTGTGGACTTTTTTTTGTACATATGTACATAAAACTTTTTCTTTTGTTATCAAAAATTGTAGTTCTACTTCGATGAAATTACCGAGGGATTAAAGGTGAGTCTTTATTATGTAGTTCATTATTTTAAGAAACTAGGGCCCCAAATAAAATTATCACGAGCCGCCACTGGTATAGAATGTGGAGGTAGTGGCGTATTGTGTAGAAATCACATACATATGTAAGCAGCGCATCATCTGCGAGGAAGTATTGCATAACATTCTCGCTGCGAGATAATGCAGATGCTAATTCAATTTGCATTAGGTATGCAACTACATAATTCGCAAACAGTTTTATGTTATTAAACGAAATTAGATTTGTAATCGAACTAATTTTCTTAGTTACATAGAAGGTTTTTTAAAGTACACGATTAATGATAATGGATAGACGAATTAGTTTTTATGTGGTTATATAAAAATTTATATAATGTAAACAAATTCACATTACATAAATTTGCATATTTTATCTACGTTCCTACAGACAACACTGGAATGACTCGCCGACATCCGACCCTCTATTCATGACACATCGAATGTGGACATGATTGTCTACTTTGTAGTTTAAAATATATCTGAATGTCATAAATCATGCTGTAGCAAATCGCCGGATTATTGTTGATGTATAAAATCCTACGATAAACGTTTACTTTAATGTGAGTTAATAATAATCATCTTCATGAAATGAATTATTACACATTAAAATAATATACAATGTACAGTTATCCAACGAAAGGGCCCACCCCTATATTTTAATTTTTTTTCTAGTTTTCAATCAAAAGTTGTAGTGAATTAAACGAACTCTTTTAGAATCCCCACAGAGAATATACAGGTGGTCCCATAAAAGCGGGACAAACCAAACTTACATTTTTTTAAATAGTTCTGTGTTTATTTGTGATTTCAGATATATAAATATGCTGTGTCTTAGCTTTTACTGTTTTTTATTTATTGCAAATTTTATACTACCAGCATCTGCCAGGTTATCAAGTTAGCCATGGATGAAAACACTTAATTTGACACTTATACCTTACAGAATACTTTAATAAATTCAAAACGCCAACTGCGTAATAATTATTATTATAACTACTATTATACCTACTATATCAAATAAAATGTTACCCGTTGAAAAGTACTAATTATTTCTTATAAATAGTGAACATATCGTATCGCTCTGATAAAGTAAAGGTTTTCACGAATAATATGACACACAAAACCACGCAGTTTGCTTATTGAATTTATTAAATTATTTTGTAAGGCATAAGTGTCAAATTAATTGTTTTTCATCCATGACGAACCTGATAACCATGTAGATGCTGGTAGTATAAAATTTGCAATAAATCGAAAACAGTAAAAGATAAGGTACAACATATCTATACGTTTGAAATCACAAAAAAAAACATTTCAAAAATGTAAAAAAAATTCCATTTAAAAAAATTTAACTTTTGTTTGTCCCACTTTTATAGGACTACTTATTGTATATTCTTTGCAGGGATTCTAAAACAGTTCATTTGATTCACTACAACTTTTATTTAAAACATTTTTTTCTAACTCGAAAAATAAACAAAATAGACCTTTTCGTTGGATAACCTTGTATAATAGGCAATACATAAAAATCTCTAAATGCAATGGGAAATCCTTTAACTTTTATTTACTTTTGTGTATTGTCGGCATCTTACTAAGCAGTGACTGCCTTTAGATTTTCCAGATTATACTAGAATTGCAAGTCCTAAGAAGATTTCCGATCCCTTCTCGTACGAAGAATTTCCTCAACATTTGTGGCGGATTTAAACTAAGCCATTAAGATACATGCAGTGCATAAACCTTTAAAAAAAAGTATACAGGGTTTGATGACACTATCTGGTATTATTAAATTATTCAGTGTTCAAAAAAATCAAATATGGTGTATGAAACAAAAATATGTATTTGTACAAACAAATTGAATAAATGAACGTGAACATACATAATAAACTTACATAATGTTACGAAAACAACACATGGCATGCAAAATACCAGTTTTAGCATTGGTTTTAAAAGTGGCAGATTTTTAAGATTTAAAAGTAATTTAAAAAAGATTACTTCTGAAAATGTAATAAACAGGGAGAGGAAACTGGACCAGAGTCCAGGACAGGACATACCTACGCAGACAAATAAAGCAAAAGTATGATATGAATAATGAAATATATACCACTTGAAACATATATATTATTTAGAATTTTCTTTAGACTTAGTGGGGTTGAGGTCAATAATTGAAACAACAAACTGTTTTTAAAAAGTCAACGTTTCGAAATAATTTATTTCACCATCAGGACACTGAAATAAATCACAGTAGTAATTTTGTGATGAAAAACATATACATATAAAAATAAATTATACACTTTTAACAATATATTATCACAGAATAGAGATTAATTAAAAATTTGTATATTTACGCAACATTCATTGAAAAGAAAAAAATACATAACAATAAAAATTAAAATAAAAAGGGGAAAAGTAATGTAATTTATACATGTTAAAATAGAATTAGTACGTACAGATTATGAAAATTTTTATTTATTTATTTATTTATTTATTTATTTATTTATTTATTTATTTATTGGTAAAAGCACTCAAAGTTAGAAAAGCATATTAATTACGTATTTGAATTAATAACAATTTGTACTTATATTTAAAATCATTTGTTGTTGTTAAAATAATAAAAATAAGAGATAAAAACATTAAACTGATAACAATTATACACAAAACACAATACTACTACTGTTAGTCTTGAATCTCAAATACGAAATGAATTGCAACAAATAAAATCATATTTGTTCTGCTATAGGTACACATGTGTAGATACCGAAATGCATGCACATTTATACATACATTGAAAATTTAAAAACTGC
Source organism: Rhamnusium bicolor (assembly GCA_029963845.1). Lineage (NCBI taxonomy): Eukaryota > Metazoa > Arthropoda > Insecta > Coleoptera > Cerambycidae > Rhamnusium > Rhamnusium bicolor. The sequence goes on from JANEYF010001679.1 coordinate 34,539, forward strand.
ATATTATAGATACTTACTCATATTTCATATTTTCATTATTCGAGTAATAATTAAGCCTGGCCAAGCGATGGTAGTAGATTCAGGGTCGGGCGCAATGCCAATGCCATCGCGCGCTTGTTTACGATGACGATGACACGACACACTTCAGTTGTTATCAGTCGGTCGATGCATAGAGTACTAATAAATAATAAATAATGTTGAGCGTAAAGACTAGAAAACGGCCGCACGCTGATAAAGTGAATAAATTTATCGGTGAATTTCCGGATTTATTCTATGATGGATGTAAACTAATTTGTAAAGTTTGTGATCAAGACTTAATGTGCTGGAATAAATACGGCTGCAAATTTCATGTCAATAGTAACCGGCATAAAAATAAAAAAAATGGCGTGTCTTCTTTGAAACCTCAGTTTATGTTTGATTTACTGTTAATGCTGATTGCCTGTGATGTTCGACTGCGCATATTGGATAAACCAGCATTTCGAGAGTTCTGGAATAAATACAATCTCCAGGTGAATTTACCAAGTCGTTCATCGTTACGTAGATATGTACCAAGTGTTCGTGAAGACATTGTAAATAGGATTAAATGTGCATTAAAAAATACACGGCTGTGGTTATGTGTTGACGAGACGACAGATTGTAAAAAAAATTCTATTTTAAATGTTATAGTACGTGTACTCGACCCTGTTAAACCAACATTTCCACTTTTACTAGCTAGCAAAAGACTAACTGCGTATACTGGCGAAACAATTACGCGGGTGGTGTTTTGTTTCGAAAAATTTGAACTGTCAACAAAAGTGTTGATGTTTGGGACCGATGGTGCTGCGACAATGCGTTTGGTGGGCCGTTTTCTTCAAAGAGACGATTGTAGGTTTTTACATGTTACGTGTAAAGTGCATGCGTTCCATCTTGTAGCAGAAACGATCGAAAATGTTTTCCACAGGTAGATGAATTAATAGCAAATGCAAAAAAAGTATTTCTCAAATCTCCTAAACGGCTTCGAGCATTTCACACACTGTGTCCTGGTATTCCGGAACCACCAGAGCCGATTCTTACACGTTGGGGAACGTGGTTGAAGGCAGCTTTTTATTATGCTGAATATTTTCAACAAATAAAAGCTGTGATATTACAGTTCAACCCTAACGAGGCTGCAGCTATTAAGGAAAGCCAGACAAGCTTTCAAGATGTTTCCCTTGAAACAGATTTAAAAACTATTTATAACAATTATAGAGGACTACACGACGCAATAGAAAAATTGCAAAATACTTCGTTGTCGTTAGTGGAATCGCAGCAAATAGTGGACGACGTAAATACACAGCTACAGACTATAAATGACGCAAAAAATAAGCCCGTTATTGAAAAATTCGAGAGTGTATGACGGAAAGATCGTCATTTTACCAAATTAAGACAAATTTGTGATGGTGCATCTACAGCTGCGTTAAGTGAGTTCACAGAGTGTTTTACTTATGCCTGTATTACTTCCGTAGATGTCGAACGGTCTTTTTCAAAATACAAACATATTTTTTCACCACAGCGAAAATCGCTTACTGAGACAACTGTAGAAACATATCTGATGCTACACAGTTATTATAGAAGTGCTCCAATTTGTGATAACGACAACCAAGCTACTTCATCAATCTACTTAAGAAGGTGAGGTTTGTACATATTTTTATAAAGTGTACCAGTATTAATAAAATTTATTTCCATTTATTTTATTTATTTATTATTAGTTGTCACTTAGATATACAATGTACATGTGTGAACGTCATTTAACAGTTTAATAATAATGTGCAGCACTAAGCTTACAAAATATAAGGAAATACATAAAAAAGAATTTAAAGCGAACTAAATAGTACAAAAACATACATCACAATATATAACATATTTTTGATTTTATTATTGTACTTATTCAAGTATTATTCTCAGTACGTCTCTGTAGGATTAATGACGTTGGCCAGGCTTATACATAATGAATATGATTGTTCTGAAATTTTATCAAACCTTAATATTCGCATGCCAAGAATTGAAACTAGATCTGATGAGACTTTGTATTTTCCTACTTCATGAACAAACTTATTAAAATATTTACCACTATATGTTATGTGTATTAACTATAAGAACCTGCAGGAGAGTATCGACATATTTAGTAGCTCAGTAAGGGCTATTAAAAGCGTATTTACATAGTTCTTTCATATACTATAAGTATTTTAACGTATTTTCTTTTATTTTTATTTGTTGTGCATTTTTACTTGTACTATGTTTTTTCTTTTGTATAATTGTACATTTTTTATCCACGTTTTCCTTTATTGACATCTGTAAACATTCCATCCTATAATTGGCATTTTGGCTGTTGGATGGTGTATCCAAATAAATAAATAAATAAAATATCGCTTGAGTCCCATGCTCCAATACTAATATATGCCATAACCAAATTTTACTTGGAGCCACTGGTACAGAATTATCAAACGAAGATATCCTGGGTCATACCTCTTTTACTTTTCACTTAAAAAAAGGGTTTTATATAAAAGTTGTAAGATTTTTAAAGCCCTTTAAAAAAGTAGTTTCAAAAAAACAATTGAGCATCGCATATAGAAGTTATAGATTAAACTTATATTTCTTTAAATAGAAGATTTCTTACGATTGCAATGATATATTATGAGTATATATCTTTGCTCAAACCGTTTGTCCAAAACATTTTATTCCACTTGATTGATATGTTTTGCGAAATGTATGCCTACTAGGTAAAGGGAAATCTGGTACATATTTTGCAAAGAAACTTCTAAGTCAACATTGTAGACATCTCCAAGACAGAATACATGCACAAAACATGACACACAAAACATAAATAAATTCCTCTTTTATAACTGTACGATCAACATTGTTAAGAGCATTTTATGCGAGAATGTTAGCGGACCATATGCCAAACTCCACTCCACTACGCTGTCGTGTTACTAACTGAGGAATATGAGCCAAGTTATCTATAATATTACATACGTTTATCCCGGTTTCTTGCCTCAATACCTGTAATAGGACTTTTTTATAACTACCTGCTCTGAAAAGTGGCAAATATTTTGTTGCCTAGTAATAAAATAATAGAAAAATAAAATCGGCATTAATAAATAGTATAAATAGTATTTATTTGGCTCGGTAGCGCAGTTAGATAGAACTATTCAACTGCTATGTGACTTGTGGCACGTGGATGTTTGGTTGGCTCTGAGCGTAATGGACTTGGAGGGGAAATTATTTCAGCTGAAAATGTTAATAAATATGCATGTGTGATACATAGTTGAAATTACAGTAAAAAATGTTGTGGCAATAATATGCTCTTACGTGACATAACAATGAATGAGAGCCTCCATTTAAAAAACGACGTTGATGATCGTCTCAAGAAATCGAAACGTTACTTGGTATTTCTGTGACCATATTTTAAATTAAAATAAAATTTTGTCGTTTGAAAGCATTTCAGTGTCTTGATATTTTCAAAGAAAAAGTTATAGGCAAACTAAAAAATCATGGAAAACTGAAATTAAGGAAATATATTATATTTCCTTAATTTCAGTTCAGATGGTTTCAGATAAATAATATTTTTTACTGCATTCTTATCGTTTACAAAAGTGCACAAAATTGACAAAATTAAAATCACCTCTATCTCTTCAGATAAAGCAGATACATGACAAATACTACTTGACTTCTCAATCGACTACGTTGCAATACAGGATCTCTTTGACGTCTTAATAATTAAAAAGATGTGAAAAAATCCGATTGGTTCAAGTGTTCAATTATTGAACCACATGACGTTCAGTTCTTTCGAATGCAAATCAATACTAAACCGCTCCATGTTTCACTATACTCGCCAGGAATGAGGAGCAAACTAAAATAAAGTCCAAGAGTAAAACGCTTTTGAAAATAAATAAGAAGAAAATGAATGAATTGAATGAAACTTTGTTTAAGTTTAGGTGTACAAAATAATACGAATTTTGATATAGTGTAGAGTATGGTACTTAGTTTTAATTTAGATGTGTTGAAAACATTTTTAGGCAAATTGTTTTTTTACTTGAGTTTCATTGATGGAACTTTTTTTTTTTTTTTTATATTTATAGAAAATTTTATGTTTTAAGTTTTTATGCTTAAAGGAACTTCATTAAATATTTTAGGTGCCATGTATGATGTATTTTTAAGATATTCTTTTGTACTATTTTGCTATGAGATTTATGAGCTGTCTTATGTTCCAATATCAACAATTGAATATGTGGTAAGTTCCTTGTGAAACATCTTGAAAATAATTATAATTAATAAAAATATTATTATCATTAATTATTTTAAGAAAAACACTGCTTTTAAATGTTTCAAAAATGTATTTCGATACACTCTACATATGTTTCGGCTTGTTAGGCCTTTCTTAAAAGCATTATAGATGAATACTAAAGCTATTTAATATTAATGTTAAAAAAAATTATAATCGTTTAAAATTTAGCATATATCGAAAACCCACTACCACAGATACAGTCATTCATTACAATTCCCAACAATCGTGGCAAATTAAACTATCTCAATTTCATAGTTTAATACATAGACTTACAAATTTTCCCTTAAATGAAGATGATTTTAATAAGAAATTAAATATAATCAAACACATTCGAAGAAATAATGGATATAATGAGTCCTTAATTGATAATATGGTTAAAAACAAACAGCGATAAATGATTCAATAGGAATTTTTTACTGTACCTAACAAAACGATAAAGTACAATTTCATTAATTATATTCCGAAGTATAGTGATAAAATTAGTAGAAAATTAAATAATTTCGGTATCTCTACAATAAATGTAAGAAAAACAAACTTAGGAAGCATTTTGGTAAACAATAAAGAAAAAAAAAAAAAACTTAAAAAACCGGGTTTTTTAAAAAAAAAAAAAAAAGGGGGGAACGCGCTCTATATTGGCCAGTGGTAGAAGTATAGCTAATAGGGTAAATGAACACACAAAATCAATTTTAAATAAAAATAAAAATACAGGAATGTCAACTCATTGCATTAAAAATAATCATTTTATCGACAGAGAATATAAATTTAATTCATACAGAAAGGAAAACGATTAAACCTTCTTGAACAACTAGAAATAAAAAAAATCCCTTCAAAACAATCCTTGTACCATCAATAACCAACTAAATTTCATGAACACACCTATAATAGATAAGATTAAGAATTCCCCATTGAATTATATTCCGAGTAGGTAGGTACTTAGATTTATTATTACCCTGGAAATGCCTGTAATTTAACCTGATTAGGTGTTATTGCATAAATATTAGAATAATCGCCCTCATAGCTTTAGTATTCATATGTAATGCTCTTGAGAAAGGCCTAACAAGCCGAAACATATGTAAAGTGTATCGAAATACATTTTTGAAACATCTAAAAGCAGTTTTTTTCTTCAAAATAATTATATAAATTATTTACCATTGTTATTATGTGTTTGTCATTCATTATATATTATTTGTAACATTTTGAATGTTTTTTCTTGGGTTATGAATGTCCTTCTCGCTATACAAGTGATCGTCCAAAATGAACATTATTTTTAAGTTGCAGTCACATTAGGCTGGTTTACCAGCCGCTGGCGCTGGTTTCTGCTGGCTGGTACGAATAACAGCAAACAGCGGCTGCTGTTGCGGCTGATTTGTGGATTAACTTTTATTATAATAGCGTGAGGTGTGGTGTAATAAAGAAGCAAACAAAATTAATTTGTGTTATTATTTAATTACTTCATGCTAATCTTAATGGAATCTGAGGAAAACCTAAATATTGTGAAAAAAAGTTTAAAAGTTTATATAGTGTGTTTCCGGATATGGATATATAATAAAGTGTGTACAAATAAAAATTCAAATAGGGTAGGCAATGCATGCAATACTTATTAAAATACACGTACCATTAATGTAATTAACAATTTATTGCTTTCATGTTACAATGCGTATGTACTGTTAATGTATTCAACAATCGATGAAGTCAGGAGATATAATAAGATCATTGACGCATTTGAAAACATAGGCACACTTTAACTGAAAAAATGTTTATGCTGGAATGAAGATCTTGTTATAATGCTTATGTACAGTAAAAACACCCATTCATGGCACATGCGGAGGACATTTGGAGGTACCAGGTATAGACATGTTATACGAATGGTACATTATTTGTGACTTGAAAGTTTAACAGGCTATGTACATGTTACGTAGTTGTTACGTACTTGTGTTTAGTGGTAATCATCAGCTGTAGAAGCAAAAGTGTGTTCTTAAACAATAAATTTGATCATTAAGATTATCCTCGTATACTGCCAGATATGTGATATCGTAGATACTATTGAAATACAGTTGCATAGCATTAGCACTAATTATTTAAACATATATTAACCAGTTAGCAAGTTGAAAATAATCTCCATAATGGATCGTTTTAATGGACAATTTTGCTTGTGCAATAAAGAAATGTTTCCCTCTCTTCCCATCTTCTCCACCTCTTGTACCTAATATTATCCCAAACTGTACTATGTTTTATTAAATACAGGGTGATTATTTAAGCCGATTCTACAAACATGGAAAAAATAAATTAATAACATGTATACGTTTTAAATTTGAAAAAAACATCAACAATGCTAAGTGTTGACGTTCAAAATTTGCCGTTCAAAATTTGTTTTCAGTTGACAAGATTTTTTATTTGTGCTGAATTTTCAATTTGTTTAAGTCAAATAAAATCAGTTTTTTTTATTTTGAAAAGTCATAATCGATAGTTTAACTAAACTTTTGAAAAACCTTTTAACTTTTAACTAATAGCCATAGAAACAACGCAATAAATTGTCAGAATATATTATCATACAAAATAGTTCAGTTATTATTAGAGATAGGGAGGTACGATAAATTTCAGAGACCACTTACGTAGATATAATATATTGTAAATACCTACTTAATGAAACATTTCTAAAAAAAATAATAAAATACCTAATTATTGGGTATTATATAAGCATTATATCAAACTTAACATGATATTAACAAAAAAATACCTACAGTTTTTATACTTTATACTGTCATTTTACTCTGAATGCGCTAGTATAAAAGTTGTAGGTACTTACAATAAATCAAAAACAACACTTCCAATACACTTTATCATAGAAACTATTAAGACTACTCAGTCTAGGATCAAGAACTGCATTGAATTAAATGATATTAGAAGCAAAAAAAATATTGACTCACCAAAAAAAAAATTTTTACACTTAAGAAACGATTTCCTCCAGTTACAATACAAAAAAAGAAAAACCCCTAGTCAGATATATGTATATCTACTTTCATTTTGCCTGGACATATAAGGGGACTGGTACACGAACATGTGTGTTATTTTTTTCTAGAAATGTATAAATACGACGCAATATGTCAGATTCTTTAAACCTAATGAAACATGTCCAAGCAACATGAAACGATAAAATATTCTATACTATACAATAAATATGTTTCTTTATAAAAATGAGAACAATAAATTAAATGTTTTTATCTGATGATGTGATGACTCGCAGCTATAAAAAACATTTACTGACCGTCATCTTAACGGGGATGCTAGTTATTGTCGAGTGTCCAATAACAATGCGAATGAATAGATAGATATAGGCGGATCCGCCTTGGCTATCACGTTTATGTCCATTGCCCCATGTCGAATACACTCGTATGTAGTATTTATAAAACGTCTATGTGAATAACACGTAGATACTAAATAGTGCGAACTGAAGTACAACTTTTTTAAAATACCTTGTTCAGTTCCTTCAGAAGATAAAGCGAACTTGTGGATTAGTGATTTCCCGGAGTTGCATTTTACCGGCACACAATTATATTGCACAAACTGTAAAGAAGTGCTTTTGTGCAACGTTAAAGCAAACATTAAGAGACACATTTTCTCAGTTATAAAAAGTGTACGAGTGGTAATATTACAGATAATCCTCTATATAGACAATTTTTGCATAAGTATGTTAGAGGGCAGCTTGAGAAAATCCTATTATTTCATCTTAATAATAAATTGCAGAGAAAATATAATTTTGAATTTGACCTTACATAATTTTTCTGGACCCTTAAAAAAAACACTGACAGAATTGTAAGCAATTAAGAACATAAATCCTAGAAGTGATTAAGTACTTATTAAACATTTTTAATCAGTAATCAATCGAGTAATTAAGAATGGTCTATTTTCAATATTACTAAGTACAAAGTTTAAAATATGAACCGGAAATACTGTCATGGAAACTTGTCTCTTCATCTGTTAATTCGTCCACTTCGGAAAATTTTCGTTGAAGCAGAAAATGTTTCTATTTAATTTTTCGACATATTTATAATTAAACCACCACCGAGTGACAAATCTACACGCCGAAGGCAAGTGTGTCCTTATGCAAGGACAGTATATAGCTGACATTAGGAACATAATTTAAATTATACCTATTTAAAAGCTTTAATTCAAGTCTAAGCCCTTTATTAAATTAAACAAAATTATAATATGTTTAACAAGTCATAAACGGCCATTGGTCATGTGGTCATACCATATCTCAAAAGGCCGGAAACTCTATATTAACAAAACATTTATATAGATTGCTAAGTTCAACTCGAAGCAAAATAATAACATATGATAAGACGAGATTAAAACTTATCACAGCCATAAATTAATCAGAGTTATTGTAAATAATGTTATAGTTATAAAAACTTACCCAGCAAAAACAATAATATCAGTTAGTTATACAATCCACGTGTGTCAGTGTATAATTGAAAAGTTCACAAACTTACAGTCACTTTTTTATTATTAAAAAAACGCGAAAAATTGTATTATATTTCTTTATCTCGTATGCGCGCACTTAAAGTGTTAAATAAACATAAATTAACAAATCAACACTAAATTAAACATTGCATATTTGCAAACAGTTAAAATAAACAAGTCTCTCAGAACAAAGCGTGTTGTGTTACAACTGTCATTTTTTACTTTCGTTGATAAACAATTGATAATCGCAAGTGGTAGTAAAAGAGCGGCTAACTAGATCAGACCGGGGAACGTCCTCTCAATAAAGTCGCGGTAACAAAACTGGAATATTGGCGCCGACGTTAAACCGACGCCGCTCGGAGTTTCTCGCTCCATTCCGCCCATGTTCTTGGGACGTCCCATAAAACAAAAACAAATGAGAATTTACTCTCCTATTTCAAGTTATAAAATATCATCACCTTGGACGCCTTGAGAGGTTTTACAAAATTTTGATTTTTATGCTTAAACCACTCTGCCAGATGTTGCCTGCATTAAAATAGAAACTAAGATTTCTTGTGATTTTTGATATACAGATACTTTATATATGTAAAACCGTAAGTAGGTAAATTCCGAGCGTATTTTTAAAATTATAAGTGGTGCTGTTGATAAACAATGCGAAACAAATATGTTGCGTGTTGATGGCATCAGCGCATTCGTCATTCTATTAAATATTTAGAGAATATCGCTCCTCAACTATACATGACGTACTGGTTAACCATTTACACACGATTTTGTATTTACATTTACTGATGAATTTATTGTATTTTTTTCGTTTTATTTCTTTTTGGGAATTTATTTACAATTTACTTACATAATTTATTAGCGATAACACTGACGTTTTCCATGAACACCAAAACACCATATACTGCGCGTTTCGCCAACCAAGTTGGCATCATCTGGAGATAACTAAAACTAACCCTATGCTAACAATGTATCCTATTTATACCTAAACTAATGTCACGGTTCGGTGAATCTTGACCCACCAACCAATAAAGCGGGCTACCTGAGATAGGCCCTCTGTCACTACTTTTACACTTCAAATGTATCCCTGTCTAATATTTGTTACATTCCTAGTTAATCTTGAACTGCTAATATCTATTTTACGGTTGTTCTCAAACGCATGTTGGTCATCACTAGACTTATCTGTTCTACGATACTTGAGATGGGTCATGGGCTCTTTAAATCTAGTTTGATGGATCGTCTAGTTTGTCCAACATACTTTTGATTACAGTTTTTACAGATAATTTCGTAAATCCCCAACTTTTCGTTTGTTTCAATTTTGTCATTTGTATTGCCTAAAAGTTGTCATATCTATATCTTTAAAAATCTTACCAATGCCACGGGTGAATCGAGGATCGATTGGAATTGATAGAAAAAAACGTGTTGGTAAGTAATATTAACCAATTTAAAATTTTTTAATATACAGGTTGTCCCATAATTAAATATCTGCCTTTAAGGACGTGATAGAACTAGAAAATATTAGTTGAGTTTAGTACATAAACATTTGCCCTAAATTAGTTCCTAAGGGAGGTACAGCCCCTTAAAAGGGATAAGTACAATATAGTTATTTGTCAATAAATTTGAAACTTTGCAAAAATTAAATTTCGACTATTTACTAATTTCATAATGTTTTGGAGTTACTCGTATTTTAATTATGACATACAGGATAGGTATGCAACAACGGATAAGTATACAAAAACGGGTACACTTGATTTAAAAAAAAACTGGTACAACTCTTGTAATCGAAAATCTTAATAGTTTAGTTGTGTGCATATTCTGTAAATAGGGCTGACCAGGCATGTCGAGAGGGGGGTGGAGAAGAGGTGATTTACCCCGGACCTGGGTTTTTTGGAAGAGATCGGTTTTCTTTGTGTTTTTAAACTTATTAAACCTTTCTCTTTTCTTTTATTCAAACGGAATTTTAAAAAATAATTAGAAAATAACTTTTTCAAAACATTTTCAAGCCCGCCATATTATTGTTTAAAAAAATAATATTTGTTACGGATAATTCTACTAATGGTTGTAATTAAAATACTAACTGAATAATGATAATTCTATTTTTAAAATAAGAACTCAAAAATACCACGAGATTAAAAGAAATGTAAACAATGCAAACTGAATATAAAAATATAATAAAAAAAATAAAATAAATGAACTTCAATTACGTAATACAGAATTAACTAATATTTTGTCATTGCTCCATTAGCGTCTAAAACTGCCTGAAGTCTTGCAGGCATGGACAAAATCAGATTTCTTGCAAAGTCAACTTCTTGCGACAAGTTCTCCCAAGCGTCTTCAATTATCCCTTCCAATTCTCGGGCATTATTTGGATGGTTATTTAATTTTCTTATATGTTTCACCATTAGTCCCCATACATTTTCAATTGGATTTAAATCAGGACTTTTAGATGGTCACGGTAACAACTCTATGTTTTTATTAAGAAACCATTGCCTGACACGATGGGCCGTATGTATGGAGCAGTTGTCTTGTTGGAAAATAAAATTATTTTCCGGAAACACCTCTATTACTGACGGCAACATAATATTGTCTAATATTTCAATATATTTAATGGAATTGAGATGACCAACACACACCTAACCCATTGAGGCTCATCTAAGCCCAGACATTGACTGAAAACCTTCCTGATATTTGTGGATCGAAAGTATATTTTTCGTCGTATCTAGTGGAAGGAGGCCTATATACGCGAACATGTCCATCGTTACAGGATTTAAAAACCTTTTCGTCAGAAAAGACAACTTGTCCCCAGAAGTTTTCATCATTGATTATATAGTTGAGTGCAAAAATAATCCTACCCTGCTTCTTTTCTTCTGAAAGTTTGTATTTTTTTAGCCGCTGAACAACTCTTCAAGTCGCTTTGTAGTTTTATTCTTCTGCAAGCAGTAGATACCGAAGCAGGGAAATTTGTCTCTGAAATTGCATTTACTGCAGTCTGAAAAGGGTTTTCTATTATGTAATTTATAAGATTTTCATCTTCTTGATTATTGCTCTTTCTGGGCCTACCGGAACCAACTTTACGGGATATCGTTTGGTTGGTTTCCCATTGTTTTTTAACACTGATTCTCGTGGTTTTACTCACATTGTATTCACCAGCAAGTCTTTTTATGGACCAACCATCTTCAATTTTAGAAACAATTCGAAATTTTTGAATATCTGTTAGATGTCGAACCATTTTTAGTAATGACGCCACTGATTAACGTCAAAGTGACATTTGTAAGATTATTAATATCAATCAAAGAACGAATGATTTACATAGCTAAAAGAAAATTTTTATTGAAATCAAGTGTACCTCTACAAAAATAATTCCACAATATTTTGAACTATTTATTGTTCTGTAGAGCAATTTAAAATATCGCCTTACGCATTGAAACATATAATTTAAGGGCAAAAAATATATTTATTTTATTTACACATTTGTAGTCCACAAATTAAAAGATGCTAACAATGATATGTCAAAATATGTAAAGCTAGACTAATTAATTAATAAAACTTTAGTTCTTAAACTTACAACGTTTCGAATTTATTAGCTAATAACGAAAAATTTCTTGTCAGATATTTATAAAATTATTTTTTTCAAAATAACTGCTGTAGTGTTACCAATCCATTATTGTATACCTATCCTGTGCTGCAATATTAAAATATAAATAACTCTAAATGGCTCCTATCGAAATTTAGTAAGAGCACTTTTTTAATGCAGTTTTAAAACGGGTCTTTTTTTTCGTTTTAAATGTTAAAAAAATAAAAAACGAAAAAAATTAACGTGAGAATTCACCGTCACCCTCTCTGTAACTACCCCAACAAATTAGGATATTTGGATAAAAATTTGACATAATATGTAACATGAAATTAATAAATGGTCGAAATTAAATTTTTGCAACTTAAGATGTTTCGATTTTATTGGCAAACAACTATGTCGTACTTACTTCTTTTAAGGGGTTGTAGCTCCCTTATGAACTAATTTAAGGCAAATGTTTATATACAAAACTTAGATATTTTTTCTAATTTTATCACCCGATTGAAGGAAGGTACTTCATACCTGTAAAATAGAATACACTCAGTTCCAAAAAAAGTGACGCACTTGATTTTTGACCTAACTTTTTTTCCCCTTTTTTTTTTAACCAGTGGGTCGATTTTTAATTTTTTTTTATTTGTTGGTAGGTAATTCCTTTGTCTTTCAAAAAAAAAATAAAGAGGTGGAAATTTTTTCAAAGCTTCCTAGATGGTAGTGGAAAAAACTCGAACCATGTTTTTTTCTTATTTTTTGACTAACCCTGTGTGTTAATCAAGTAATGGTATAGAAAGTGCTTACACTCTGTATGAAAGACGCTTCTTTTACGAGCATTTTGTTTTTTTATTCATTGATTTATCTGTACCTGAAACCTTGCGCAATACCAACTTTCTGAATTTACCGAGAAACAGTTTTGTAGTGAAATAAACTGATACGAATTTTAAAAAACATTTTTATTAAACACAAAATTATAAACTGGGATAACTGCTTAATACCGTGTATTGCCACCCCTAGCAACTCTAAGAGCTTCTAATCTACGCGGCATACTGGAAATTAGGTTTCTTATCGTTTCTATTGGTATACGATCCCATTCTTCCACTAATGCATCTGCCATTTCTGCGAGACTTTCCGGAGGCCTCTCGCGAGAACGTACCCTTCTCCCTAATTCATCCCACAAATGTTCTATAGGGTTCATATCGGGGCTTCTCGCAGGCCACTGTAATGTGGTGATACCCGTAGCTTCTAAAAAGTTTCGCACTATTGCTGCGGTGTGTTGTCGGGCATTATCCTGCATCAATATAAAATTATTGCCCACTAACTCTGCATGAGGTAAGACATACTGCTGTAAAATGTCAATGTAGATTAGGCCTCTCAACGTCCGCCTCACCGGAAAAACATGAAGGGGTGTCTTTCCATTCATTGAAATCCCTCCCCACACCATAACCGACCCACCATTAAAACTTTCGCATTCTGTTATTAAATTCTGATTAAACCTTTCACCAGTCCTTCTCCACACTCTTTTTCTTCTATCCACCATGTTAAGGCAAAACCTTGACTCATCCGTAAACAAGACATTCGACCATTCAGGAATATTCCATTCTCCATAATTTTGAACGAAATTTCTTCTAGCAGCACGATGTTCGGGCAATAATTTAGGAGCTTTTGCAGGTCTCCTAGCTTTTAAATTAACTTCTTTTAGACGTCTACATACCGTCTGCTTACTTACTGCAACACCACGAATTCGGCGAAGATCTTGCTGAACATTTACCGCAGTAATTGATCGGTCCCGTAATATCCGCAATCTCAAGAAGCGATCATCTTTTAGAGAAGTTTTTCGAGGGCGACCAGAACCCACCCTTCGAGCAGCGGTTCCTGTTTGTTCGTACTTGCGGATCGCTCTACGAGCAGTTGCTTCATGGACTCCCACGGCACGAGCGGCGTAAGGTTTACTACGCCCATCATTTACTAAAGCAACTAATCTTGCTACTTGTTCAGGATTTATTTGAGGCATTTTATGTAATTTTAGTCTCTAAAACTTTTTTAATGAAACTTAATTAATGACACAACGACAAAGAGTCAAATATGGAGGCATACAACAAATTAATTGCTATGGCAACGGCAATTGTTTTTTTTAAAGGCAATGTGATCCTACAACGAAATAAATTTGTGGGATATACGCAAGGTTTCAGCAAGAAAGCTGTAATTCGGACAATTTTAGAAATAAATCAATGAATAAAAAAACAAAATGCGCGTAAAAGAAGCGTCTTTCATACAGATTGTAAGCAGTTTCTATACCATTACTTGATTAACACACAGGGTGAGTCAAAAATTAAGAAAAAAACATGGTTCGAGTTTTTCCACTACCATCCAGGAGGCTTTGAAAAAATTTCCACCTCTTTATCTTTTTTTTTGAAAGACAGGAATTACCTACCAACAAATAAAAAAAAATTAAAAATCGACCCACTGACTGTTTTTTTTTGAAAAAAAGGAAAAAGTTAGGTCAAAAATCAAGTGCGTCACTTTTTTTGGAACTGAGTGTATTTTACAATAAAATAAAATATATACAAATGGTCCCTAAATTGCAACGATAAATTATAACCACGCGATTCTACGTGGAAAAACACGATGAATTTTTTAATACTGTTTTTCCGAAATATACACCGTTACAGAAATACGGCCCTCCAAAGTTGAGAGTTTAAAATATTAAATAATCAATATCTCGGAAACCACTGATGATTTTCTAATGAAACTGGATACGTTTAAATTTCATATGCATCCCAACAGCCCTGCCTAATATGAAAGAAATTAGTTGTCGCAGCACGTCAGGTAATGTACCACTATATATTTTTTGTCTGTTACCCAAATGAAGTTGACGAACAATATCAAATTGGAAACTGAAACTTTTAGGTCTGTTTTATTTTTTTTTTTCTTGAAGGCAACGGTTTTCCAGCAAAATGTGTAAAATCATACGCGTGTAATTAGAAGGAATAAATAAATAAAATCCATCATATCTTGAAGACGGTACTACTTTTTTTGGTGAAATTTAGCATACCTACGGAAACTACTAATAAATTATTGGATGATTTATTTTTGTATCCCACCAACACTGTCTTATTAAAAAGTTAAAGATGAAAGATTTAGTGGTTTTAGTAGATATTCTGTTTCAAACAATAAGTTTAATGTAAACGAACAAAAGGATAAGTTTTGTTATTACAAATCAAATAACTTGAAATAACGTATCTACAGAACTAGACAAACAGGGAAGATTAAACGTAGGAACGAAAAATAGCTGTAAACTACATTTAAAATGAGTCAGCATAATAATGTAAAACTAAAAATGTCATTCACAATTATTGTTCAAACTGGGCTCTAAAAGCACGCTCTTGTACGCAGTAAAAGTGACGCCCGCACAAACTATTAGCTTCTATAATCCCAGGTGCTACAACGCATTGCCAAAACTTTTTGCTGTGGGAAGAAGGGTTGCATACATTTTTTCTTTCATAGCATCCCAAAGAAAATTCATAATATTGAAATCAGGTGACCTTGCTGGCCATTTAACTGGCGCATCATTTCCACGACCAATCCAATGCCGAGAATGTTCTTCATTTAGAAAATGTATCACATTCAGTGTGGTATGCGGCAGAGCATCATGTATAAACCAGCAGCCTTCTCGAATATTCTTAGGAAGGGCTCCTAAAAATACTAAGTATTTTGAGGAAAATTCAAGTAGATGTTGACATCTAGATGATTCACCAACATATAGGAATCAATCAAATATCATCTACGATTTCCGCCCACACATTGATGGACAATTTGAGTTGGAACCTACATGTCTGAATGGCATGTGGTAGGTTCTTATCCATCTAGACTTGTGAGGTGTGGAGGTTGACAAACCGTCTCTTGTGAAGCAAGCCTCTATGAATTTCTTTAATAATTTTTTTGTGAAACTCAATATTTAATACATATTAAAAATTGCAATTATCTTAAAAAAATAAAAAAAACATTAACACTGTGTATCTCAGAAACGAACCAAGAGTTGACCCATGTTGATAGGAACTATTTGTCTTATTTTTGGGTGAGGAATCTTCGCTTAAGCGATTGCACATGTTTCTTTGAGACACGCTGTATATGCGGTGTGATTTTCACAAGAATAAGGCTAAGTTGACTTATAATTTTCACTGAATCATAGTTTATTTTATTTCATTAATTTCTAAACATTCTGATGAACATATTTATAGAATAAACAGGGAATAAGCAAATTTAACATGAGGTGGCCAGCACTAAAAGCAAATAAAAAAAATCGAAAATAATAAACGAAAGATACAGACTTCGCTTCCGAAAAGTTAGGGAAATATTTCATTATTATTACATAACACCCGCTAATTCTAACAAGGGGAAAGAAGAAATTTCCTAGAACACCGCTTTCAGATATTTCATGTTTACCCACTTCTTTAATTTTATTAGTTTTGCATAAACAATACATTCTAGAGAACCCATAAAACATAACAAATGAATATGGAGTTTTATCCTTTATTATCAGGAACTTACAATTGATCAAGTCCTCTAACAAGTAGTCTTAACATAGATAAACATCATGGGTTTCATATAAATATGTACCTAATCCCTTTTTATTGATGATCAAGAATATTGTTAATATTAGACCAAACATTTCCCCATATTATATTATTGCTGTCAACAGATGTTACTATAATACTGCTATTTCTATAAATTAATTTTTATATAGTATTATTGCGGAGAAAGCATCACTATTTACTATTTCCCTGTATTTCCGATAAGCATCTCCTTCCATATGGTACGACACGTGGACTTACTTTTGCAATCAGGGAAATCTGAATTATTTAATATTGTATGTCATACTGAAAGAAGCCCCGACTTTTTTAATTGTAACTGGTAACATATTTTTAGCATATTCTAATGTTATTTTATGAAGGAATTGAATCTGCCTACGCATATTTCACGTGATCTCATCTAAAGACTTTTAAATTCTATTCTTTAGAGAAGTATGTTTTTTGTTACATCCCTAATATAAAAGATGTTTCAATAAGAGCGCAGGATTTGAATTGCGCGCCAGTTTGGATGTCATGATGTCACAAGATTACGTCATTCCAGGTCGATAGGAGACAGATGGGAATTAGTAAACATGGAGCATTGTGCGATAGAACAACGAGGCCTGATTGTTAAACATTAAAATGGTGAAAGTTTGATTGTCACGATTCGTAAAGTTCGCCCAATTTTCTGTCGAAATAATGTTCCTCATTCATCGACTGTGAAAAGAATAATCGAAAAAGTCGAAAGTACTGGTTCGGTTAATGATGTGAAACACACGACACGAGCTCGTAGAGGTCGTTCAGACCAAAACATCACGCCAGTTCGCGAGAGCGTGGCCAAGAGACTAGGGACGTCGATTCGTCATCTTGCACAAGAATTGGACGTAACAACAGCCACTCTTAAGCGTATTCTCACTAAAGATTTGCATCTCCAGCCTACAAAGTCCAATTGACTCAACAACTTCTGCCAACAGACCATGTACAGCGAAAAGAGTTCACCAATTGGATCCTTGAACAACAAGAAGTGAATGCCGATTTTGCGGACAAAATCATTTTCATCCCAATTTCTTCATTAATAGGCAAAATTGCCGCATTTGGGGCCCAGAAAATCCACGAATGATTCATGAGAAAGCAATGCATCCAAAACGTGTCACTGTTTCGTGTGCCTTGTGGTCTGGAGGAATCATTGGGCCGTTTTTCTTCGAGGACGAGATAAGTAATGCAGTAATGGTGAATGGCGAACGTTATCGTGCTATGATAACCCAGTTTTTTGTGCCTCAATTGGAAGAGATTGCTCTCGATGACATGTGATTTCAGCAGGACGGTGCCACTTGCCATACCGCCCGTGAAACATTGATGGTCTTGTACGAGTCTTTTTCTGGTCGTGTCTTCTCTCGGTTTGGTGACCAGGATTGGCCACCACGCTCTTGCGATTTAACACCTTTGGACTTTTGGCTGTGAGTTATCTGAAGTCACAGGTTTATGCCAACAAGCCCCGGACTACCCAAGCATTGAAGGCCGAAATTAGACGCAATATCAACGAAATACCTCCTTATGTGTGCAACACCGTTATTCAAAATTTCGCCAAAAGAGTACGCATGTGTCAGCAAAGCCGTGACGGCCATTTACCAGATGTGTTGTTCCATACATAACGCATAAATGTCTACATTATAACTCAATAAGTATTTCAATACTTTGTTACAGATAACCATGTTTTATTGAACCTTGAAATATCGCGCATCTTTAGTAATGTATCTGATGTGTATATCCTACTATTTGTCAACAAATTCAGAAACACTGGTTAATTATTTAATGAAAAAAGAGAACACCAAAAAAAATTATGAGACAAATGTATTAGTTTTGAGTCAAGTCCACTTAGATTCTGTAATTCGTCAACTTGATAATGATTCAGTTGTATCTCGTGTCCACTGAACAAAGTTTGGCAAATTCCACGCATACACATTGCTATTGCATGAAGACTTAATGAACTAGCCCCATATCCTAGAATATAATTTTGTGAAAGAATAATCCAACGTATCAGCACTCAGAATTTGATCAACTACATTAGTTTTTGCAAAGCATCATTCTATGTTAACAAACAAAAGTGCAAGTTAGTAAATCTCAAATTTGAAAATCAAAAAATTATTGACATATTTTCCTAGAAAATAATTATTTTCATTCTTTGGGTGGAAATATCTGACAGGATAAATGTATCTTAACATGCTTGAGGATACCATAGATCATATGACAGTTGATATTTCGAAGCAAAAGATCCGAAGGAAGTAGTTATTATTGAATAGGGTGCACATATTATTTCACAGAGATTCCTAATATAATATAAGCGGATGCACATATAAATCTATAGATTAGAAGGGTGATATAGAAATCCAGTTAGATCTTCAGATCTTACTTCTTTGTATTTCTGCTTGTGGTGTATTAAACAAAGCCGGCTAACATCGAAATCTTACGTAACAGAATAGAATAACATCGGAGTATGCAAGGATATCGCGACAAACTAAAAAAAGTAAGACATGAAAAATGGTTATATCATTACTTGACAGTGAAGAGTGGGTATTTTAAACATTTGATATAAGACGGCGCGCAGCGTCATTTTATAATTATCCAATGTTGACAACAATAGAAAAGCGAAGAAGAATTGAAATTTGATTGAGAAAGGTCTTCATAAATGTACTTCACTCACTTTTTGAAACGGGTTTATCAAAATTTAGAGTTAATTTTTCGATTAAAAATAATTTATGATAACTGTAATCAATGGGACACTACATAATTTGGTCTCTTCGATTTTAACAATTACAAAAAGTACCTATCGACACATTGAATTGGGGACGAGGACTCCCGCGGGACTCGCGGGAATCCTCGTACTTGGATTAATCTCATGATGAGTCATTTTTAAATAACACCAACTATTTTGAATGTCATTGTTATTTATATGTTATGTACCATTTCTCTATAATCGACTTGGTTGACGCAGGTCTACAAAGAAAATTATGATATTGGCCCACACCGTATTTTGTCATAAGAAGGTTAAGTAAATTGATAAATCCAGATTACTATGTTTTATCAGTTTATTTCGGCCTATTTCACTCTCACATGAGTTATGCAGAAATACATTGGGGTGACTCTAGTTATTCGCAAAGACTTTTCATTTTGCAGAAAAGAGTTATAAGTATTCTTGCTGCGTCCATTATTTTGAGCACTGCAAGCCTCTGTTCATTAGAATAAAAATTATGTCATTGCGCAACCTACATATTTTCAACAGCTTGCTGAAAATACATAATAAAAAATGTCAGCTGCAGACACACTCTGATATTCATGCCCATAATAGGTATAAAAATAATCTTTATAATCATAAATACAGGTTGTATAAATCTAAAAATAATTCCAGTACTTGGAAAATTCTAAATAATACACAATTTAAAACCAAAATTAATTAAATCATATTTTTTGAGCAACTGTTTTTATACTACAGAAGAATATTTTAATGCATATGTTATGATTTTTAATTGTTATTTTTATGTTTTGTTCGTTTTACAACATTTATACATTTTATTGTTTTACATGTACCTATTTCTGTACTGTACTGGTGTGCACGAAATGTACTTGTACTTGTGCACTTATATTATGTGACTTTATGTGTGACTACTTTCGTGTATGTGTATGGGTAATATGTTTGTTTATATGTATATACAGGGTGGTCCATGCGAAGGTCTCTTTTATTACAAGAAATATGAAAAAAATATTTTAATTTAAAAATGTAAGGCGTACTTTGTTCCTCATTTATAAAGTACTGTGAAATACATAGGGTGTTCCATTAAATCGGGGTAGCTTAAAGACCAAATTTTTTAAACGACACACCCGATATATTTTTACAGCATTGATTTCAGCATAAAATTTTACGTCGAGTACTAAATTTTTATTTCAAAAAGCTGCAGCGTTGCCAAGTTATTGCGAAAAATATGAAAATTCACGGAAAAACAATTCATCACAAATGTCATCAAAATGACTTTATTAATGAGAGTAAGGGGAAACATTTGATAAGTGTAGAGATAAGAAGTAGCTGAAATATCTGAGAGGAGTGAAAGTTTATTTTAATATACAGGGGATTTTATACAGGGGCAACAACTTGCCAATCTTCAACATCTAAAACTCGACTAACGGGATTTAACATATTCATGTTAATGTTTTGGAATACTTCCCTAATTCGAACTTTAGTATCCTCTTTTGTAGTAGTTGGGGGTGTTTTGTATACTTAATCTTTGATGTGGCCCCACATAAAAAAATCCATTTTCCAGTCTGGTGAGCGAGGTGTCCACTTAAAATGTTACCTTTTTTTCGAAATTTTCATCTAATAATTTCTGCATTAGTTGTATATGGTACGGATGAAATTTGTTTTTATACAAAATTCTTTGCACGACAGTCCGTCTTATGTCACTTTGTTTCGATATTTCTCTAGTCGAGATATGAGGATCTTCTGTAACTTTTAACAGAAGTCATTTCATCCGCTTGGGTTAAGCAGTCTTGGTTCTTTTTTTTCATATGTGACATTTCCTGTTCGAGTAAATCGCTGCAGTAAATTTTCAAAAGCTTCTTTCCTGGGTTGCCTTCTATCTGGATATCTTTCATAATACATCCTTGTCATAAGTAAATAGTTTCTATCACTTGCTCCCAGTACAAAAACCATATGTCAATTCTTCCGTAGAGAAATTCATTATTTTAAACAATACTGTAATAAAATTCTGCAGCTACGAAATTATGTGACAGTAACTGTTTGTCTTATTGTAATATCATTAATTTACTAAAACTCCTCTTATCTTTGCACTTACCAAATATTTTCCTTTAACTGTCATTAACAAAGACATCCATCCATCCATCCATCCATCCATCCATCCATCCCTCCGTCCGTCCGCCCGTCCCCCCCCGCCCGACCGCCCGTCCGTCCGTCCGCCCGTCCGTCCGTCCGTCCGTCCTTCCATCCTTCCATCCTTCCATCCATCCATCCATCCATCCATCCATCCATCCATCCATCCATACATCCATCCATCCATCCATCCATCCATCCATCCATCCATCCATCCATCCATCCATCCATCCATCCATCCATCCATCCATCCATCCATCCATCCATCCATCCATCCATCCATCCATCCATCCATCCATCCATCCATCCATCCATCCATCCATCCATCCATCCATCCATCCATCCATCCATCCATCCATCCATCCATCCATCCATCCATCCATCCATCCATCCATCCATCCATCCATCCATCCATCCATCCATCCATCCATCCATCCATCCATCCATCCATCCATCCATCCATCCATCCATCCATCCATCCATCCATCCATCCATCCATCCATCCATCCATCCATCCATCCATCCATCCATCCATCCATCCATCCATCCATCCATCCATCCATCCATCCATCCATCCATCCATCCATCCATCCATCCATCCATCCATCCATCCATCCATCCATCCATCCATCCATCCATCCATCCATCCATCCATCCATCCATCCATCCATCCATCCATCCATCCATCCATCCATCCATCCATCCATCCATCCATCCATCCATCCATCCATCCATCCATCCATCCATCCATCCATCCATCCATCCATCCATCCATCCATCCATCCATCCATCCATCCATCCATCCATCCATCCATCCATCCATCCATCCATCCATCCATCCATCCATCCATCCATCCATCCATCCATCCATCCATCCATCCATCCATCCATCCATCCATCCATCCATCCATCCATCCATCCATCCATCCATCCATCCATCCATCCATATATCCATCTATATATCTATCTATCAATATATCTATCTATCTATCTAGCTATCTATCTATCTATTTGCCATATTAACTTTATTCCACTATATTTACACATGGCTAAGTGGATCACATTTTAAAATAAATAGTTATCACCCTGTAGTGCACAAATTAGAACTTCTCTAGAGCAGAATGTAAAAATGTTGCGAAACCTCATAAATAAAATAAATGTTAGATGGGAAAGAACTGTATGCGAGTTATTTTGATCCATCAAGGTATAAAAAAATTTACCGGAATTAATTCATCATTGTCATATTACTAGAAAAAACAAATATATCTTATAAAAGTACTCGACAAATATACATAGGCCGAAGCTTATTTTTAATCATTTTTCATAAGGCAAAAAGTATACAAAAAATGGGATTTAATAATGAGGATATTAAATTGACACGTCTTAAGGTTATACTGATGATTGATTGTATTTGTTTTTGCAACGATATGGTTATTAAATATCTATTATTATTTACAATACCATATTTTTAAAAAAAATCGTCCAGACACTATTTTTTTTTAAGAATTAAATACAATGTTCTCATCAAATTAGTTGACTGATAATAAATATGCGTCAAGTAGTTTTTAATTTTAGAATCTACGTGTTGATTTTAACATTAATCTAGGATACAAAGAAATAAAGTTTGTTTGAAAAACTACTAAGTAAGGATTTATAATTGTACAAGGTGCAGTAATTTAACTCCCCGTTTTGAAAGGTAAATAAAAAATGCATCATAGACCCTACATATTCAAAATTTTATTTTACAACTGAAGTTCCCCATTACTGTCCTGGTCATTTTCGGTGGTACTGTCGCGATTTTGTGTCGAATAGCAGTTCTTAGTTTGTTGGTTGTCCTCGGCCCATATTTGTAGACCTCAGCCTTCAGGTGACCCCAGAGAAAGAAGTCACAAGCGGCAGATCAGGTGAACATGCTGGCCACGGAGTATCACCCCGCAGTGAGATTAGACGTCCTGGAAACATTTTTCATAGGATTTCTTTGGATCCTATCTCTGCGTGTGCTGTGGCACCATTCATAGAGCGAGATTTACTCGTTGAGTTTCCGCTCCAAGCGTAACATCTCTACATAACGATCGGATGTTACTGTAACTGTTTGCCTTTCCTCCTCAAAAAACCACGGGTCTATTACCCCAAAGTTCATAATAGCATACAAACAGTAACAATTTAGCTGTGGATAGGGCGCTCCTGAAGGTGTCGAGGATTGTTTTCTGCTCAGTTTCGAAAATTTAGCTTGTTAACGCAGCTTGATAAATGAAAGCGAGCTTCGACACTTGAGAGTACAATAGCTGATGGCATATTTTGAAGGATAGTCTGACAAGATGCTCTGCGGTTGACCTAGTCGTATTCATTAAGTTCCTGTAGAACCATCATTTTGTACGGATGGAAGTGAATCTCCCAATAGGTCCATCTTGATTGACGAAACACGCATCGAAGTTAGTAAGCAATTAATGTTGTCTGTCAAAATCGAAAATGTTAACTACCTACATAATTTTAATTTTATCACTTTGGAAGCAGCAAACCGTTTTTATGAAGAACAACAATTTTTTTCAAGATTAGACTTTTAGGACATAATATTGTGGTAAAATTTTCAACTTATATGTTAACTGATATTTTATAATAAAATTGACAAAATCCATGTATTGACAACATACTTTGGGTAAGCTCTTTTTTTAATTTCTATAATATTGAAATACCTCATGTCACTTTTTACCGTTTGGCTATTACAGCTCTGAAGATGGTAGTAATCAACCACCGAAACGTTGGTTTATGCCTCAAAATTTATTGTCATTAAATACATTTCTGCTTTATGGTATGTAATGAATGAGGCAATAAATTGCGATAAAAAAAAATAACACAAAAATCACTTATTTCAAAGATGAACATGTCTCATGACACAAGATTCTTTTGAAATGAGGCCATTTAGTGGGACCATTTCTTCCAATCCATTGAAGTGGGTACATAGTATTTATTGGTCCCTTACTGTAATAGTTTTTGTAAATTTTTTTGCTGTTTTCATTATTCGACAAGCAAAGAAACCTCAGTTTAGTATAAATTGTCTTGTACAAACGACCATTTATCGCACTTATCAGTTGTCAGTTATCATTTGTATTAAATTTAAAATATTTCAAGTTTACACAATAAATTTTAATAAAGCGGAACTTATAGACATGACTTTTATTTTGGGCGAGTCAAACAGAAATTGTTTGCTTGCAAATAGAATTTATAAGGAAAGGTATCTTGAAAGGATTCCTGATGTTGGCAGCTTCCAAAACCTTCTCGATAGATTTGTAGAAACTGGAAATGTTGAATAAAAAAAGTGAAAGAATAAAACGTGTTGCGAACGAAGAAAATGAGTTTTCTGTGGTGTTGGCAACGATTGAGAATCCCCATATTAGTCAGAGAGAAATAAGCTCATTAGTAGGAATAAGTGGACAGTCTGTTAGTCGAATCTTAAAAACAAATAAGTTTCATGCATCTCATATTCAAATGCACCAGAAACTATCTGATGACGATTTTTAAAGACGTCTACAGTTTTGTAACTGGGCCAGAGATAAAATTCAAGATGTCACCTTCTTCAGTAATGTTTTATCCACTGATGGAGCAACTTTTCATAAAAATGGATTTGTTAATAGGCACAATTTCCATTATTATGCTTCGGAAAATCCTCACTTTTTTAGGCGTTGATAACCAACACAGATGGTCTATAAACTTTTGGGGAGGAATTATTGGAGAACATGTAATAGTGCCACATTTCATTGATGGTACATTGACTGCAGCTATTTATATTCATTTTCTGGAAAACTAACTACCTGCCACAATTATTGGTGAATCTTCTTGAAAGGATTCGAAATAGGATGTGGTTTCAGCAAGATGGTGCTCCACCACATTATTTAAATGCAGTTAGAGACCATTTAAATAATATCTATCCACTTCAATGGATTGGAAGAAATGGACCCACTAAATGGCCTGTTAGATTCCAAGTTCTTACAAAAATGGATCTTTTTATGGGGATACGTGAAGGAAATTGTTTATAAAGACACACCAACAACAGTACAAAATATGAAGGAAAGGATAATAACTGCTTTTAGATTTCTCACACCGGCAATTTTAGGAACAGTAAAAACCTCATTTCAAAAGCGCATAGAGACGTGTGTCAATCAAAATGGGCAATATGTGGGGCACTTATAATTTTTTTCTAATGAATTATTTGAAGAAACCTCTATTTTTTAAGTTTATTTTTGAATTTTGTACTTATTGCTCAATAAAACGAAAATGATTGAAATTAGCCATAGGGAAGTACTTACAAAAAAATGTTTGTTTTTCATTCATACATTACAACGTCGAAAAATATACAAGATGTTCCATTTGAAAAAATTGAGAAAATTCAATTTAAAAAGTTCTTAATTGAGAAATAATTTTTGGCCACCCTGTACATTTTTAGTAATATTAGCAAGCAAAAAAAACTACTTAACAGTATTTCTGGACTTGGCCAAAGCGTTTGACACAGTATGTCACAAAAAATTATTTTCAAAATTCAGTGAGGTTGGTATTAGGGGACAACTTTTGAATTCAATTAAGAATTGTTTAAAAAGAAGGATGCAAAAAGTAAAAATTAATAAAACTCTCAGTGATAATCAGATCAATCAAATAGAGGTACCACAATGTACCGTCTTGGGGCCTCTCCTCTTGTTAATGTATATTAATCAAATAGGTGAGGTGCCAATAGATGGTAGGACAGTCTCTGCTATATCATGTTATGGAGAAAAATAAAAAGAAGTATATGAAAAGGCAGAAGATCTTAGCACGGTAAAAAATTGCTTAATACAAATTTACTGAGTTTGAACATAAAAAAAATCGTTGATGATCGTTGATCAGTATTTAAGGTGGACAGATCATTGTACGGTTTATTTCAAACTTACTTGCAACATAAAAAATGTCGGCTTCTTTGACGGCGTTGAAAGGATCAAAGAAGCCGACGTATTTTATGTTGCAAATAAGCTTGAAATAAACTGTAACTATATAACAACCAAAATAAGGAAAATGGAAATTATTACGCTATTGAATTTTAATATGGGGTGATTCATATAACAATGCTGTACATACCTGGCTGTATATCAAAAAACAATTTTAAAAATTATATTAAAGAAAAAATATACGTTCAAGCCGAATTGCTTTATAAAGATACTGGACGTGAACTAATTATTCTGCTTAAATTTATGAAACAAAACATATTTTATATGGAAACATGATGATACAACACAAATATTTAGAATGGGATAAGAAATCAGAAAACCAAATGAAAAATTAATTAACATGGCATTTCTGCAGACAAATGACTGACCTTGCAATTTGTTATAGAGAATAATTTCACTAAACTGTTAGAATTTTTATAAGGCGATAGAGAAAACATTCGTTGCTTTGACAAATGTTGTTTGTTTTTGATTAAAGTGTAGAATAGTTTATTCGGTGCTTTAAAATTCGTTTGTATTTTTAGATTGAAATAATATTTTGAATAGATTAATTTAAATGTCAACTTTTTAAGAGCTTATTTATAAACTTCCGCACATTTCTGTTAGATTATTTCAGATGATAATTATAGTTTTTTTCATTTTTATGTGAACGACTGCAAATTATAATTTGGTAATTATCTACGGTTACCATTGTAGCCGGACAAAAAAGTATCATACCACGGAAAAAAATTACAATCGATTTTAAACAGCATTAACCAAAGAAATCGGACTTTTTTTGGACATTTTAGGCACCTTAACCCTACATAAGATATTTTTATATGTATGTAATGAGCGACTAATTTAAAACAAAGTTATTTATGATACAGAAATTTTTTAAATATTTTGATTCAGGCATTTTGAAACTAAAGCTTGAAAATTGTCGACACATAACTTCTTACCGCTGTACTAGCTTCAAATTAATTTAATCTTGATCTCAAGACGAGGAGAAGTAAGAGCTAATTGTAAGACTATCATGTGAAATATTCTTAGTGACATGGGTTGGCAACCTATAATATTATTAGGATCATACATGCACAGTATTTTAATCAATTACGAGGGAAACTGTACCGTAAAATGGTATGAATAGGATCATTTTTAATGTTCTCTGTTTCACAGCCTACCTACCTTTGATGATTTGTAAACTTTAATATACTGTTAACTTGAGTTAAGGGTAGTACGGTCACCCATCACTATTAAATATTGCACAGGGTGGACCCCATTGAACAAAATTTTTTTTTGCTTACTGATCATATTCACCCCTGGGCGGGGGTGAATAGAATCAGGCATATAATTGTATGCGAGATCATATTCGGCTGACCGTAGGGTGAATAGGATCAATATTTATTGGTTTAAAAAATATATTTTATAAACCAATGTGCTAAATACACCTAATTTTTTACAATAAGCATATTTTAATAAAACATGAACAAAATTAAACGTTTTATCACTTATAGCACTGCTTAGACTAAAAGGAAGTTCATAAGGAAACACAAGTTACTCTGTGGCAAATGATGAAAAAAATATTATATAAACAAAGTCTCAAGCTTAAAAGTTAAGAAAGTTAACAGTAAATTTTAAGTAGCCTCGTAGATATTTTTCGGAAGGCTCCACTTTCCCCACAACTTGATCAAAGGGAAACTGGGATATTTCTTCTTTATCCGGAAATTGATAGACATATCCCATAAAATTTCTCGTTTGCTTCTCATGAAGAAAATTTCCCAAAAATTCCATTTTAGTTTTATTAACCACTTTGCATAAATAGAAACGTAAACTGCAGCTTGAGCTAGCTCTTTTTGTTTCTATAGGAAAACCCACTAAGAGCCAATCAATCATTGATTTTTATTTCATCTTCTGATACTGCGCTTACATTTTTAAAAGTCTTTCCATGTTTTATAAGGACATTGCTATTAGAGCTATTTGTTTTTAAATTTGGTTCTTCGGATTCAATTGGTGAATCATCGGATAAGTCATCATTTTCTGCTTCGGATTGCGAAAATTCTAAGACTTCATGATTTTCGGAGCTGCCTTCAGACTCGGAACTTTTGCCATATCGAACACTTTTTCCAGCCTCAACATTAATTTTTTTTCCAGATTTCTTCTTTTTAAGGCCACTGTCACCATAGCGCATTTGCTTAAGCAGGTCGCAAAATGATGCTTCTAAATTGTTGTCAACATTCACAATTTCCGCGTCCTTATTTTCGTCAACTTTTGGTATCATAGAAAGTTCTTTATCTCTATTAATTGGAATTAATCCAGCCTTGCAAAATCCAGCTTTTATATTTTTTTCTACATTGCGCTCAATTTCCTTGATCAATTTTGTTAGGAGCCGGGGAAAGCTACTTTTGGGAACTGAGGGCTCTTTCATTCCTGGGCCCTGTTTCCAATCCCGCAAAATCTTACGCCAGGCAACCTTGAAAGGCCTGAAGAAGGCAATGTCAAGGGGTTGGGTTAGATAGGTGGAGTTGCCTGGAAGAAAAGCGAACCTTATGTTATGTTGTGTGCAAAGAGAAATAACTTCCTCAGATAGATGGGACGATAGATTGTTTCCAATTAAAACTTTGTCGCCATCTAGTCTTTGCAGATATGGGATCGCAACGGCTTTTAACCAATCTGTGAATGTCACGTTGTCAAACCAACCACTAAGCGTTGCGTTATACCTGGTATATTTCGGGCCTCCTTCAGCCCAAGTAGAACATATATTTTTAGCTTTATAGGCAATATAACAAGGCAACATTTTCCCATCGCCTGTTGCAGCAAACATTATTGACACCGCTGATTTTGTTTGATTGATAACCCGTTCAGGGTATTTGCAATCCCTTTTTGCAATAATTTTACTTCTACCTGGGTCATTCCTTAAATTGGTTTCGTCATAATTTATTATGTGACTTGCTGGAATGTTCCTTAAGGTGCCTTCTAAATTATCAAAATATTCGTTAATGGCTACGGGAGAAACGCTGGCCCTGGCACGTTTTATATTTTGACATAAACGAACGGCAAGTTTACTTTTATGCCTCTTCATAAACCCGTAACTAAAGTCTTTACCTGGCATATTATCCTTGAATCTCGCTACTGTTTTGCCTAGTCGATCTAAATATAATTTTATTATTAGGCGTAGTCCATGCAAGTCTAATGGATATCCCCATTCTGCGCACACCTGTAGTTTTTTCACAATCGCGTCTTCTTCAATCGCGGTAAGGACAGTTTGTCCACCTTACTTTTTTACACTGACAGGATTTTTTATTCTTCTTTGCAGCACCGTGTACGGGATTTTAACCTGAACTGCGGCCTTTCTAATGCTAAGACCTTTTGCATTTGCAGCAATAGCTTTCGAAATAACGTCAACTTCATGTTTCTTATACCGTTTACCATGAGGATCGGGCGTGTAAACACGTGGCATCGTTGCTACCGCCGTAGACCAATAATCCTATTCACCCCACGACCTTTAGCAACAGGTAGTTTTCAGGCTGAATATTTAAGAAAAAAAATAAGATACAGATTTTATTATTTTCCTTTTAGATACAAGTAGTCAGATGTGTAAGAGTCACAAAACAATCATTACTTACTTGGCTTCAACAGCGTTCAACTTTTTATAATGTATAAATAACGGTCAACTTTTTCTTTTAGGTTATACTACACAGAATGCGACGTTGTCATGTTTATATTTTTGAGGGTGTAAAATAGTTATCTACTATATCAATAACTATAAACCTGTGACTGAAATTCCCTTAAATTTCTAAAAATGTTAAGGCAGGATTTTTTTTAATAATAAAGTCACTTTCGACCCTATTCACCCCATCGATCCTATTCACCCCGTTTTACGGTACTCGCACTTCTTTGATTTCCGACAAACTGGCGGTTTTGAACTTATTTCCATCTCGGAGTAACAGAATAAGTGGTAATATAGTTTTTTTCAATGTGATATTTTCACTGATCTGAGATGAAAGTGTAAATGCTTATATTTTGAAAATATATTTTTTTTTTGTATTTTTGGCACCGAAAAAAATATATTTCATAGCGCTATAAAATAGTTCTTCCAATTTAAAGTCAACATTTTTTATAATTACGTCACACTAGGAAAATCACCAAAAATTTGTTGGAGCACTGGCAAGATTGATACTTATATTATTCTGTTGCGATTCCTGTTTTAGCATTTTTGTTTATGTATTTGTTTTAAAAACATTATAAAGGCAGACAAATATGAAAATAAAATATGTAGAAGGTTGATCAGATAGTTCATCTGCTATATTTTTAGAATAATAAATAAACGGAAAATGAGGTTACGGAATAATGTCAAATCTGGTACAATACCATACAACTGCAGATTGTAGGTGTGTTAGCATTGTTAATTCTAGCAAATTCAAACAAATTTGTTTCTTTTCCACTTAAGTTAAATCTCTCTCCGTCTCTCCCTCTATTCTTAGCTGAAATTTGCTAGAATCAACATCAATGAACAAACCTTATGGAATATCCTAAAAATAACTACATTGGGCTCTGTTTGAATTTGCGCTTAGTGACGTCACGAAATTTAAACTTTCTTTTTCAGTTTAAATGAAAAGAAAAAATAAAGGCCACGCCTCCAAATTAAAACTCGAAATGTTTATTGCGATGTACCTATAGGTTATGATGTATAGACGTCTAGGGCAATTACCGGTCTCGCCAATAGATTTAGTGCTTAGGTTTAAATACTAGAAGATTGGGACACGATACCTCAAAAAGACATCGGCCACCTAATTCGAAGCCTGTCTCGATTATATTATTAAAAATGGCTGCTGATGAAGAGCTGGAATCAGTTGATCCTCCTAAAAAGCCATTTAAATGTTGTAAAACAAGAATTTGCAATAGCGTAGTGTGCATAAATTGTGGAAATATTTATCACAGATCATTTATCACAAATTCGAAGCCTGTCTCAATTATATAATTAAAAATGGCTGCTGATGAAGAGCTGGAATCAGTTGATGCTCCTAAAAAAGCCATTTAAATGTTGTAAAAGAAGAATTTGCAATAGTGTACTGTGCATAAATTGTGGAAATGTTTATCACAGATCATTTACCAAAAATTCGAAGCCTGTCTCGATTATATTATTAAAAATGGCTACTGAGGAAGAGTTGGAATCAGTTGATGCTCCTAAAAAGCCATTTAAATGTTGTAAAACAGGAATTTGCAATAGTGTGGTGTGCATAAATTGTGGAAAGTTTAACACAGATAGTGTCTCAAAAGAGATTTGACAAACTTAATTTGTGAAAAAGGAGAAACAAGAATTAAATGTTGCAGTGTAGCAGATGAAACCTCAACCAGTCAACAAGTGATAAACAATTTAAAAACAGAAAATGAATTGTTAAAAAAGCTTCTCAATGAAAGTGAAAATAAATATGTTATTGTTAGAAAATAAAAGATTATTAGAAGAAAATAATAATTTGTTAATTTGTTTCCACATGGCAGATATAAATAAAAAGTAATGTATTCACTACACTTGCAGCAATCTTAGCGAATCTGAATTTAAATTATTAGATAAATGTAAAAATTTGTTTTATTTGTGCGATGTATGTAGAACAAAATGGGACATTCTGACAGTGAGGAAGAAAAAGTCCAAATATTTACGTGTTATATACAAAATAACAAAAATAAACGTGCAGCAAAAAGAGCATACAGGGTATTGTATCCAAATCGTCCAACAACATCAGAAAATACGTTCAAAAATATTTACCGAAAGGTGAATAATACCTCCAGTTTTAGTAAAAAAAAGCGAGTAGTTCAAGCAAACCAGAAAGAACAGCTAGATATACTGCTTCATTTCGAAGGTAAGCCCATCAATATTTATTCGCGAATAGACTTTTTTGAACCATTTTATTATTTTTTAGAAAATTCTGAATATAGGATCAATTAGGTAAAAGTTATTCCAAAATTCAACGTACGTTAAAAAATAACAGTTACAGACCATATAAAATTGTATCCGTACACGTTTTAACAGAGGCTCATAAAAGGAATAGGCTGGACTTTTGCCCCCAGGTGATTCAAAAGTTGGATGAAGATTCCGATTTGTTTACTAAAATATTATGAATGTATGAATCATCCTTTTCTACGGCAGGAGTTTTTAATAGGAAAAATCGAAAGTCGTGGGAAAACAAGCACAACAGAAAAAGATTGGTAAAACAAATAAAAAAAATCAGAAAGAAAAACTGTTAGCGTTTGGTGTGGAATTTTCAGAAACAAAATTGTTGGGCTTATATTTTATGGTTATACTTTAACTGGAGTTACCTATCTGGAAATAATTATCCCAGAAGCAGAAAATATTCTTTTGCAGAATTTTCCGGAAGCCGAACTTGATGATACGATTTGGATGCAGGATGGGGCAACTCTGCATAGTGTCCTACCTGTTCGAGATCATTTGATTAATGTATTACCAATATGGATAGGGAATAATGGACCTATTAAATCGCCACCTAACAGTCCGGATTTGACCCCTATGGATTCATTTTTTGGTGATTTCTAAAAGATATTGTCAATAATAATAATAGTATTCGTCATTAAAGACAGGATTCGACTTGAAATAAACAATCTGAATGTAAATAATGAAGTCCTTTCCGGTGCAATCATAAATATAAGACGTTATCAATTAAGTATATATTGACAATAATGGTGGACACATCGAACATGTTTTATGAAATTATTTATTTATATTTAAATTTCCTAAATAAATCTTTATCTATTTTGTATAAATATTTGGTTTTTTTCTTCCTCACTGTAAACCATTTTGATTATTTCATTAAGCAAATGTCACTTAACCGCGTTATCGATATAGAGCATGCTGGACCGTGCGTCGCAAGGATAAAATAAAAAATAATAACTACAACTCTAAATTTTTATTAGTTTTAATACTGTATACTTCGTTTGGTTTGTATATCATCTAAAACAGCTTGAAGTTCTTCGTCCTCAAATCGTCCCTCTAGAGATGGAATTAGAGATTTTGCCTCTTCAGTCGTTTCAGGGCACAAATTTGCTATCGCCGCCAGCTCGAATTTGTGGAGTTTCTTCTGCGTTAATAAACTGCAATAAAATAGGCTGATGTAAAGATTTACTTAATTGATTAATTTATAGAACGTTGATAAATAAATATTTAAAGGGAGTGAGGCGGGCATGTATTTCCCACAAAAGTTTTTTTAATTCATGGAACTCTAACCCAGACAGCATAATATTATCCGATTGGCATCCTAGGGATATCAAACTTGGATGTAGCCCGAAAATAAGCGACGGATTTCCCTACGATCCAGAAGTGATACTAATTTCCATACCCTTAGCATGACCTATCATGTACAATTTTTATTACCCTTAGGATATCCCTGGGACTTTTGGAGGATCTGTTCTAGGATATCCTTTGGCCTCCGGTGTCGGCTTTCAAGGTCATAGTTTAATTTCGATAAATTTTATTTTTCAGTGAATTTGATAATTTTTTTCATATACCTTGTGTCTCACTTAAGAGTGTAGCGTAATAACAAAACTTGTTCGAAATCATTCTATGCCATATCTCAGTATTGGAGCATGGAATCCAAGCAATATTTTAAGGCAGGACTACCAGTACTGAATGAAGAAGTTTTGCAGAAAAAAATTCGAGAAAAAAAGTTACAAAAATGCGCTGCCACCCCAGATTACTTCTAGACCATTAGTAAAATATTTGCAAACTATTTTTTTTTCGTAATCAGAATTTATCACCCTGTTTTTTTGATTTTTGAATATTTCGATTTTTTTATAAGTTATGACATTGAAATTTACACAATGAGGAACTTAAATTTCAAAAACTTTACAAAAAAATCTAAATTTTCGAAAAACAGAAAAACAGGGTGATAAATGTTCCTTCTGATTATGAAAAAAAAAATAGTTTGCAAATATTTCACTAAAGGTCTGAGATGGCAGCGCATTTTTATAACTTCTGCAAAACTTCTTCATTCAGTATTGAAAGTCGTGCCTTAAAATATTATTTGAATTCCATGCTCCAATATTGAGATATATAGCTCCGTGGTCTAGAGGTAACGTACTTGTCTCGAAACCTAGGGGTCCCGGGTTCGATTCCCGGTCGAGGAACTGGAATTTTTCTGTGAGAGAGATTAATCGTAGTATACTCGGATATTGGGTGTGTGTCCATTGTCTCTAAATGTGTAGCCCTCTCCCACACAAGGTTATTCCAGACCTTCAGGGATAAAGGGGGTTGTAATTTCATGTGGTGTTATTATTATTATTATTATTATTATATAATATTGAGATATGGTGTAGCATAAATCCACCAGCCGCCACCGATTAGGATGTTCTTTTTAATCCACCAAACTAAGCTGCTGGGAAAATACTCCAAGTCAGAAACAAAATATAATACAGATCAACACTCGAAAATCAAGATCTAGACATTATAGAGCAAAAACGTGTGGACATATTCAGCTAAAGATCGAATTCAGTTAAATAAATTACATGATTCTAACATTTATTATCAAAACATAATCGCATTTATATTTATAACAACGTACAGTATACTTAAAACTTGTATAAACAAAACAAATATTTAAATCTATAAATAAAAATAATATTCCTTTTATAACAACCTGACTAAATTCACTCCTATTTATCAATATATCTACAGCATTCATATGTGATTTTTTTGCCATATATTTTCTCGTCCTTCTGCTCTATCATCTGCAGTTCTTAACCACAGTTTAATGGCATTCTCTACTTCACCTTGTGTAATTTCTCTGCACAGAGGATAACTTCTTATAACAGAGTAAAAATATTTCTATTATTTAGGATGACTCCGAAATGTTGATAACCTTTTTATTCAGTGAATGATTGAATTTATAGTTTTCATAAAGAATAAATTCTTCTGACGGGCGTCATATTAATGTATTAATTTGTTTTTAATTTGACTATATGCGTAAATCTTACTTTTATTGGCTTTAAATGACATTTTGTTTCGAATAAGTCATAAATTTTAAGTAATCCAGGGTTCAGATTGAGGTTATGTTAAGTAAAGCAAACTAGTCCAAGAATAGTAAACTAAGAAGGATAGTTTATTCCCATAAGAACGTATGTTGGTTCTCCGATCGGCTTGCGATCTAGTTGGTGACGTCACCGTCTGGCGTACCGGCATTGTTTATGCTTTCTTATACGTGTGTTTACTACTGTTTAGCCGTGTTTTAGAACTTTTAAAGACAAAATTGACTCTACTTTGTGATTCTGCATGTGTTTACTGTGTTTTAAAACTAATTTTAAGTGTTCTTTGTTTTAAATAGACTATAAAATAAATAAGACTTTAAAATAAGTAACTAAAATAAATCAACTGTAAGTTTGTGTTTAGGTATTTTCTGCTGTTTATTGTAAGTTATTTTATTTTGCCTTAAACTTCATAGATATGTGTATAAAAATAATTAATTATTTCAGAGACTTTAGATTAAAATTATGCCTGGCTATAGATGTGCGATGTATGGATGCAATAATAGGAGTGTGGTTACAAAAGGCGGCGATACAAAAATTGTTTATCATTCTTTCCCGAAAGAAAAAGATTTTGTTTCTACGACTATGCTAAAGAATGGATTAATTGCTGTAAACATGCAGATAAATTTAATCCCAGTTCAAGTGTGATTTGTTCTGTTCGTTTTACACAAAATGATTATGAAAGGGATCTGCAAAATGAACTGTTAGGTAAGATGATAAATTTTAAATACTTACCTAACAAAAGTTATGGTTGGTGTATATTTAGGTACAAATAATTTTAATTTGTAGGTTTGCCTTTAAAGAAAATTTTAAAGAAAACTGCTGTTCCCACATTAAATATATTTGTAAAAACGAAAAAGGTGGATGTCGTCTCAGGTAGACAAGATAGGCATACCCAGAAAGAAAGAAGAGATTTAGTACAAACCATATTAAAGGAACAAGTTCTAAAAATGAACTTTGTGAGAAACCTACTATGCCGGATGCTCCAGAGTGTAAACCACAACTTTCTACTTCTGACTCGATGTCTAGTCGTTCACTTGAATCTATTGAAAAAAAGTATAATGATCTATTAAAAAATTATGATCCTTTCCAACGATGAAAACCGCAGAACACGTAAAAAAATAAAAAAGATTGTTAATTAAAGAACATTTTATTATTTTATTTGTTGGTAATTAGTTTAATAAATAATTTTAAAAAATATTTGCTTTTTTTTAGTTACCTTTCTTATTAGCTGTGGTAGGGGACCAATTTATTTCTCATCTGAGTAAACAGATATTTTTCCATACTCTCTATAAAGTTTAACATAGTTTTGCCAAAGAAATATCATTATTGCCTTTAAATTCAAAGCTTACCAAGGGTGGTAAATATTTTAGTTATGATTTTAGTAGCTAAATTTAAAAAAATCGGTATTACAAAGTACAAATCAACTTGCTACGAATAATGGTCGTATCCCTAATTTTATTAGGTCTTTATCGACTAATATTTTCATCAAATTTGTAAGATGAGTAGTTCTGACTTTTATGAACTTTTAGTGTCTTCCTGAAACTTTAACAATTACAAAATTCCCCGACTTTCAGATTTACCAGATCCCTCGCTAGTATATTTAAACTGATTATTCCTTACACCTAAATACGTGTTTTAAATAATAATATTTATATTCGGGCTCATATTTTTATAATATTCATAACACTTATTACCTTTGATTTTTATATTATGTTAATATCCTTCTGCTGCAGTGTAAGCCAAAAATTGCAGTTATTAGCCTATATATTATATTACTCTGAATTCAAATTATGGCCAGTCGTCTACGTCATCATAGCCACGCCCCCTCGCCGATAAAATAGCGCTTATAAACTATCCTTCTTAGTTTATTATTCTTGAAACTAGTCGACCTAACTGATTTGTACAATTTGTTTATACGTAGAAACATTTGAGTTTTTTTATATATTAGTTTAACTCACCTGTTTAATAAATATAATCACAGCCAAAAAGGTGAATCACAAAATAAAAGGAACAATAGAAACAATATGACTGCTTGACGCTTGCGTGCACAGAACATCAAAACTATTTCTGATTGGTAGGCGGTTGAAGGTTTTCCGTCATTGGGCCACCTATATTACGTCATTAGCAATACCATCATATGAATAACAACTTTTAGCCACTTGGGGGGCTTTTATTGCATCACTGTATACGTTTAAGATATATATTTGGTATTTCGCGGCTTGTTTTAAAGTCGGCTGTGGACAAGTCTGTTTGGAAGCCGGTCCGGGACTCACAGAGATTATGCAGTGTCTAGTCATGTCATAACTTTACTTAAAATCAATATTTTTCGATAAAATTTCTGATTACGAAAAATTAAAATGTCAACTTAAACATCAGCCACTACATTAGAAAGCAATGGTTTTTCGGTCAGAGGTGGTAAACAAAATTAATGTTCGTAAAATAAAGAAAGGTGGCATCATTCTTTTTCGTAAGGTTCATAATAATTAATTCGTTGCGCAAGGCAGAATTTAAGTGCTGTGCGCGGCTTATAGCGCTGCATGCTTTTTAACAAAACAGTTTAGAAAGTTTTATGAACTTTATAGTTTTATTTCATTAAAATAAACATAATATCGAAAATAGTCGAGAAAATATTACAGGTCACAATTTTTTTTTAGAAACTGCTAAGGGCAAGAACAAATTTGGATTATTAGCACGCATTTTAAAACAAAAAAAAAATTAGAAAACAGTTTATGACTGAAAATATTTAAATTTAGTGTATACGTGACCCGTGCGGGTAACAAAAATTAACTTTTCGAGAAAACGCATTTTCAACAATAATTAACACAAGAATAATAAAGCTCGACATTTGATTTTTCCATAAAAAAACACAAGCTTATTTTATTACGAAGGACTTGATTGGAGGGAAAAGCGGAAAGTTTGAAGATAGTGAAACCATCAAAACCTGCAAATCAAAAATTTAGTTATAAGATCTTTCTTCCGCGCGGGTCACATATTTATATTATTTACATCCATATTTGATTTGTGAAACTTCTTATCACCTAACACCTAGCCGGTATTTTTTTTATAGTAACCTATATTTGTTTATTGCGATCCTTGATAGAGCATACATTTTTTACGTATAGTACTGTATAATACACATCCTAATAACTGAAATTGGTATATTGAAGTTACGATTAGTTTTGCTGAACAGATTCTTTTAAGCTCACTGTGTAAATAAAACACTCAGAACAGGCGACTTACTTTCTCACAGCAGATATGGTTTCCTTGTTCTTAAATTTGCGAAATCGATCCGTGTATGTCAAGGTCTTCATGAAAACATCGGAAAACTCTTGTTCGTCTTCTGCTGACTCATTTTGGGCCTTCCTGTGTTCCAGTAACATGTGCACCTCGGATATTAAGAGTGTTTCTGCGTTCTCAAATTCTGAAAAGACATAATTATGTAGAATATTGTCATAATGGGTGGGACAGAGGAAGGGACTCTTAAAATTCGTTAATAGAATTCTTGCTATATTTTCTTATTTGTAAACTTACTGTGTTTTTTTTTATATTTTGGACATATAAGTCCAAAGGGCGAAAAAATTAAATAAATATTAACATTCACAATCATCTTATTTGGTATTTTTTTGAACTGACAAAACAAATTTAAATATGGTAAATTAAAAGGGCGATTTTCTTAATGTTGGATTTTAAAGTAAAAATCGTTGCCAAATATTTGGGGATCAGAACTTCCTCACCATAGTAAAATTCGATGTGTGGTGGTGTTTGTAATAAAAGTAATTTTTGACGTTTCAAAAAAGTCCTATTGGTGAAATGTCACTAATATTTTTTTTAGACATTTCAAATTTTAAGAAGTGTCAATCAATATTCAAATTTTATGGTGTTGCCAAAATGTTTACAAAATTTTAATTTATAGCTTTATTTAAACATCTGAACACAATATTTTAATGGGTTTGTTTAACAGATCTGATTTATTATAATTTTTCATAACGAATAATTTTTTTTGTAAAGCCTGGTAGACCCCGTTCCAGGGGACCGATTTGCATCAATGAACCCAATCTCTTCCTTGACCTCTACAATGTGTGTATCAAATTTGAAAGCCTTATCTCAAAAAATGTAGCTGCTATCGCGAACCAGACACACACACAGACAGAAAATTTTTTGTCTGAAATTTTGTGTATCGTCATAATTCGTCGAGATTCGTCCAGAAATGCAATAAAAATTTTCAAAATACATACCTTCCTCACTTTGAGGGGTGACTCACCCCTCACCCCGGGTGAGGAAGTGAAATATGTATGTTTAGACTAAATTGGGATTAATGAAAAAAAAAAACAGTTCTTAGCTACTTTAAAAGACTATTATTATTTTTTAGGGCTCACCACTTTGAATTTTAGTGATATTCAAAAAAAAAAAAAAACATTCATTCCAGTTAATATAATTTTTTTTGAGTGTTAAAACTTCTTTTGCGACTTCTTATGTGAGGATTATTAACTTCCGTTAGATTTATGAATGTCAGCCACAAAATAACTCTTAGATATGACTTCATCTGAAGTACCAGAAGTAATTGTTCATTTCTAAAATAATGGTGTTGTCACTACA
The DNA here is from genome assembly GCA_029963845.1 of Rhamnusium bicolor. Classification (NCBI taxonomy): domain Eukaryota; kingdom Metazoa; phylum Arthropoda; class Insecta; order Coleoptera; family Cerambycidae; genus Rhamnusium; species Rhamnusium bicolor. Next base: position 74,896 of record JANEYF010001679.1, read on the forward strand.
CATTTTAAAAGGTTGTATATTACCTCTTATAGACTCCTCAATGAATACTTTTTCATACATTCTTTATAGTGGTGTACAGTATACGCAATATGTATTTTTTATTATGGTTTTTAATTCGCACATACTTTGCAACATGATATACTATTTATACAAAGTGTAGGGGCCAGGCTTTCATACTTCTTTTAATATTGTGATATTTTCAATAAATTTTAAGTGCACTATGGTACCAAAATTTGTCAACGCAGACCAGTTCATGGTAAAATATGGACATTGTATGCCGAAAAAACAAGCGCGCCCCCCAAAATTATGAGTTTAGAAAAAAAAATAGAAATTAGAAAACAGAAAAAATAAAATTTCGTGGGTATAAATTATGTATACTTGTGCATATCATGACGTCATTTTGAAGTTTGTAACAGTTATCTGCAAAAGATATGGTGTCAGGGTCATTATTTTCTAATGGCATTATGGATAGTTTTTGGTATTTTCTGAAACGGACTATTTTTCTGTATACAAAAATGTATCATAAGTCTGAGATTGCACATAATTAATTTTGAGAAAATTATTATTGCAAATCTATTTCTTGAGCCCCCCATTTTTTAGGATCTACAACCACCCCTGTTAGGACACCCTGTATATGACACACCCTGTAGTTTGGAAAATACGACTGCAATTTTAAAGATGGTTGCCGGTTGCCTTAAATTAAAAGAATTTTTTTTAAAGCGCCACCATTGAGGATTCCACTGCAATTTATAAAATTTATGTAACGTTGGCTTTTAAAAATAAAAAAAATCGGGTAATAAACAAAGACTCGTAAGTTTGAAAGGATATCTAGGGGTGAAATGTTCTTTGGCATGTGAGTAAGGCATAATCAAAACGACCTTTCATTTTCCACAAACATTTTTTTTATTTTCCGATTTCGTATAACTCTAATCTTTGATATTAATGATAATGAATGTAAAAATATTATCCTTTAAAATTTATCGTTCTGGCGGAACCTCGACCGTATATTAAAAAAAGCGTACTTTTGGCATGCTTGTCTGCATTGTAATGTGTGAACGTGTCATAACCACAGCATGGCTTAACGTGTTGACGTGTAAAGTGGAATATGTGTTTGAGAGAGTTGGGAAAATATTTTAAATACGAACCAAATATTTAAATTAAATAATTAGTAAGATTCCTATAAAAATATGTATACGGCGTGTCCTCGAAAAAATAGATTGCCAATAGCAGAAATAATAATAAATAGAAGACGTCCATTGTTCTGAGTCCTAATTAAGGAAATAATCGTAACATATACCCCCTCGTGCTTCAAATTTTATCAGGTTACTATGTGTATGGTTTAATTATTTAAAAAATTTTGTTTTTTAGGAAATGCTTCCCTAGACTGACACATACTTAAGCAAAATTTTGTAAATAAACCCAGACACATTTAATAATAATAAATAAGAACAAATACCACAGATATGTGACAATTCCTGAATCTAAAGCCGAAGCTATCTAGAAAGAGGTTACACTAGTACATCCTAAAAAAATCAGTACAAGAATATTAGTCTCCTAACTTGAATTGGTGAACGTACTACCACACGCTTGAAATGTCCAAATTGCATACCGTAGAGTGGGGTTAACTTTGCTCCTTAAGGGGATTCTTGTGCCAAATGCAAAAAAGTTAATTCAATTATAACTACAGAGGAGTACTATATGCAGCCAACCTAACTTCACGAGGTATTGGTGGTAACATAAGCGCCCATAACTTAACACGCGTAGTCAAAATTGCCGCGTAAATGGAGTACATAACCTCGAGTGAAAGTCTGTTACAAAAAGTGGTAATTATTCTCAAAAATCTATGTGTGTAGAAGTTGTTACCGGATATAAATAGGCAAGCATTTGTATACTAACTCTGTAGTATAATATTGTCATTTTACTGTTTACGTTTCTGCAAAATTTCAAGTAACTTTTTTAAATTTAAACATTTTATAAAACGTGATTTTCTTTCGGGTAGGGGTTACTTTGCTCCACGAGTTTTTGCGGGGTAAAGTATACCCGCTGTTTAAATTCTCGAAACTTTCAGGTTACAGTTATATTATCTGTTACAGAGATACCTAGAAAATTCGTGAGGAAGGTAGGCGCGAGGAGGTATGCTGATTGCACAATGGACAGATTTCTCATAGAAAAGCAGAAGAAAAGTACCATATTCCCAGGAGAACTATTCTTAATAAACGGAAGGGTAAACATAGCAAAATCCCAGGGCAGCAGTCTATATTTAATCAAGCAGAGGAAACAGCATTTGAAAGTTGCATCATTTCTATGGGAGAGTTTGGCTTTCCGATAAATGTTAAAAAATTAAGACAAATAATTAAAAACTATTTGAACCGATTTGGTCGAAACGTTAAACTGTGTAAATATAACTACTCTGGCCGCGATTGGATTAAACGTTTTCCAAGAAGACGTCCCAGATTATCAGAAAGATTCGCAGAAAATGTAAAGCACAATAGAGCTGCAGTAGACGAAACGATGTTACGCAGTTATAATTTAGGTAAAGAGATACAAGACGTTCCTCCACCCACGATTGGAATTTCGACGAAACAAAAGTTACTGAAGATCCCGGCAAAAAAAATTCTGGTGAAAAAAGGATGCAAATACCCTGAAACCATTAGAAACACTTGGAAAACCTCAATATCGGTAATGTTTGCTGGCAGTGCAGCTGGTGAAATCCTACCTCCTTATGTAGTATATCGTGCTGATCATATGTGGCCGACATGGACTGCCAATGGGCCCAAAGGATGTTGCTACAATAGTAGTAGTACCGGGTGGAATGAGCCTCTATTTTTACAGATTGGCTGGAAAGTCTCATGTTACCGAAATTGAAGGGACTGAATGGAAAAAAAAATACTTCTTTGTGATAATCTGTCATCACATCTAACAGTACACACTTTGAAACTATGCAAAGATAACCAAATAAGTATCATATGTCTACCTTCCAATGGTACAAATTTGACCCAGTCGCTCGATGTCGCTTTTTTTAAACCATTAAAAATGGCTTGCAGACAGGTACTATCTGAATGGAAGAATAGCGTAGCACTAATATTGCCAAGGAATACTTTCCGCCATTATTAAAAAAAGATGTTGGACATTCTTGAACCCAATATAGTGGATAATTTACAATCTGGATTCAGAAAATGAGACATAGTTCCACAAAATGTGGAGGAGCTCTTAAACCGAAATCCACGAAATACGTGTGATCCAACAGAAGTTCACAGTACATTTATCCAAACCCTAGACAGCAAAAAGATCTGAAGTGACAAAAAAGTGAAGACTAGGAGGAAAAAACGAAATATACCTGCTGGAAAAAGTGTCTGCAAGTGAAGATGATAACAAGCAGAACGCAAATCTGGATGCAGCGACTTGTCAGATCTCGATGATAATACAGAAGATAACATAGATTTTGCTGATATGGCTAAAGAAGCAGAAACAGAACAGCAGTTTGTCAATTATGTGGATGGTAAAAGAGGTGAAACAAAGCAATTTCCCAATGTTATCAGAGAAGTTGGAAGATTTGTTGTCTTCACTTATGAAGACGACCTGTTTCCTGGTCAGATCGTAGCATTCAACGACAAAAAAAGTTACAACAATGTTGGAAATGGCCACAGCAGCGGGATGAAATGAACTACTCATGGGAGGATGTATTGTGGTCTATATATCTACCAAAACAATTATCTAAAAGAGGTTTTTTTGAAATCCCAGTTAATACTTGCTGGTAGTTACAAAATCTTAGGTATTAGTTTATATGTCTTGTTATAACTAAGGATTTACTTTTTAGTTGCTTTCTTAATGTTTTTGAATATGTATAAAAAAAATTTTCTTTAATAAACCAATTTAATTTTTTTTTTGAGGTTAATTTGGTTATAAATGAATCTGTTGTGGTAAAGATTACCTAGAGAGAGGTTACTTTGCTCTGACTAATATTTACTTAGCAGTTATAGTGTATTTTACATAGCGGGGCAAAGTAACCCCACCCATTGAAATACTTTGCTCCTGTAATAAAAAAAATAATCGATTTTTGTGCTAATTTTTAACTAAAATGATAATAGCACAACCTTTTATAATCCTTTTTCTGTGTGTAGTCAGAAATGCGCTCTTGTTAATTATATCAAAAGTAATCAAACTCGCTAAATTAATTATAAAAATTTAATTTTGAAATGGTTAATACAAGGACAATGACTAGTTCTGAAGAAAACGTATTAAGTAATCTGTGAAATAGTGCAGTTTTTAAGGAATTCATTGAGAATATAGTGAGTGCACGAACATGTGAATTGACAACCTTGGCGAGTGAATTAAAACAAGACGTAAAGAATCTACGCGATTCACACATCGAACTTGTAAGTTATTAACAAATAATGTAAATTTGAACTCGAATAACTCTGATGATAGTGTTTTTACTGGTCCTTTGGATTTATCTAATTTATCTAGTGACTCAGTGCACTCGAATAAAACTGCTATTAATAAAAAGTCGGTAGACAAAAAAACTGAAACAAATGATAAATATAAAAAACTACAACAAGGCGATTTTCAACACGTATTTAAAATCCGTAAACAGAGGCGTGCAATGATACGAAATAAAGAATCTGGAAGCAATAATAATTAATTCAATAATAAAATTATCATTGGCAGTAACTCTGATGAGACAGATGAAGATAATACTTTTGGGATTGACGACAGACAAATTTGGTTGTATGTTGGACGCTTTAAGATAAATACTAAAAGTGACAAAATTAATTCCTATCTTTAACGTAAATGTCCAGGAAAATAATTTAGTGTCTAATCTTGCAGTCTAAAGGTCGTCCCTCGTTTAAAGTCGGAGCCAACTCTGATCTTGAGGAATCTCTATACCAAAGTTCTTTTTGGCCCAAAGGTGTTTTAGTAAAAAGATTTATATTTTTTTCCGTCTTACAAAAGACGCCAATATGAACAGATGGGTAGCGACGGTGAATTTTATTCATTCCAATACAAAAAATGAAGAAAAAACACAATATTTATACTATGACATGCTACTGCTTAATGTGCAGTCCCTAAATAATGTCAAAATAAATAATATTACGGCTGTATATCTTTAGAGTATTTAAAATTCTTGTTTTACTGAAACATGGGGAATATCAGGCAATCAATCTAAGTAGTGTATTCCCGGGTTATGTATCCGTAAATTTTTATTGCAGAGAATATCAAAGAGGTGGGGGAGTAGCTATCTGGGCAAAACGAGGATTAAATACCCAACCTCTTAGTTTGGTACATTATTGCGGTGAAAAAAACATTGATTAACTGGAATTTCCTGGCATATGAATTTGAATCAGAGAACATATGTAATAGCTTGCTATAGACCTCCTGGTGGTTGTTTTAATGTATTTTATGAAAATCTCAGTTTGGCTCTTGACAGCTTATATCCAGAAAATATTCCTATTATTATCTTGAATGGAGATTTTAATTTCAATTCATCAACCAAGTCTCTTTCTGAGTTACTTGCCAACTATAACCTTTAACCAAGAATTTATGAACCCACAAGACTCTCGCCTACGACTATGACTATAATTAAATTTATACAAGTTTGACTGATGAATGTACATATAGAGTAATAGATAATTGTATTTCAGATTATCGTACGGTTTTGTTTTGTACGGGCATAGTTCCTAAACGACAAGCTTTAATAAATAGATTTACTAGTAAATTTTCTGACCCAGCTATCGAGTCTTTTAGTAATAGCTTAACAAATGAGAATTGGTGTGATGCATATGTTGCAATTGATGCAGAATCTAGATTTCAAAACTTTCATAATACTTGCTTATTTCATTTTAATAAAGTTTTTCCGCTAAGAAAATACGATATTCATAAGAACACAGGTAAGGAATGATTAAATGATGAAATAAAAAATTCCAGTGAAAAACTAGAAAACCTATTTTATAAACAACTTAATATAAATAATATGAAAACTCAGTACTTTTTTGAGAAAAAGAAACACAATAAACTTATTGCTAATGTAAAAAAAACAATATTAATCAAAAAATTTTTTGGCACTGATAACTACAGTAAAACTGCATGGAATGTTGTCTCTCAGCTAACTGGTAACACAAAATTTCAGAAAAATCTTGATATAGAAATTGAAAATGAAGTAATCATTAATCCATCACAAATTGCTCACAATTCAATGAGTTTTTTATAGAAGTACCAAATAACATTATTGAAAATATTCCACAATCACAGGTACATTCTATCTATAACAGAAATGGATGTTCTCAATATTATTAAACATAAATTAAAAACCAGTTGGTCTGCTACTTATGACGAGTAATTTAATTAAAAAGTAGCAATGCAGATTGTGGAACATTTGACGTTCGTTAGTAATTCTGAATTAGAGGAGGGAGTTTTTCCTACTAAACTTAAAATTTCCTCAGTCTCCAATTTTTAATAAAGGTAATAAAAAGCTTTTGGAGAACTACAGGCCCAATTCCCATCCACCCACATTTGCTAGAATTTTTGAATATATTATTCTTGCACAACTTTTATCTTTTTTACTAAAATTTCTTAACGAAAGCCAACATGGTTTCAGGACAGGCTTATCCACAATAACAGCAATGCAATCCTTTTACTGTAGCATTTTGCAAGCTGATGAAAGTGGTGAAAGTCCGATAGGAATTTTTTGTGATCTTAGCCGGACTTTTGACTGTATAAATCATGCTATATTATTAGAGAAACTATCCCATTATGACGTCAGAGGATTGCCTTTTGATTTATTTACATATTATCTTGATAATAGAAAACAACAAGTACAAACTGATTATTCTCAAGCAGGCACTTTGCATCTATATGTCCTTTTTACGGTCTGAAAAAATTGGTGTTCCGCAAAGTTTCACACTTGGGCCAATTTTATTTAAATATATATAAACGATTTGCCGTCAAGTCTAAATAATGTCAAACTCAATCTCTATGCAGATACTACCCTTTTATTCAGAGACAAATGTGATACAATTATGCAACATAATATTAACAACAATATTGACCACTTAACGACATGGTTTAATGCCAACTATATCTTAATACGTCTAAAACAAAATTTATTAGATTCCAGACAAGACAAAATATTAATGTATCCATCCCCTCTTGTTAAAATAAATGATGTAACCTTGAAGAAAGAGAATCACACACTGTTTCTTGGCATACACACTTAGCTTTAAACCACACTGTGAAAAAACCATAAAAACTCTTAACCCAAAGTGTTATCAGATTTGAACTTTAAAATTGGTTCTTGATATTTCAGAATTAATAATTAATTTTTATTATGGCCAAGTTCACTGTGATTTAAGCGACGGTATTCTCATCTGGGGTGGTTTACCTGCAGCACATAATATCTTTTTGGCTCAGAAGGGAATCATACTATATATAGCTGGTGTTTCTGCCACTCTTATGTAAATTTATTCAAACAATTCAAAATTTTACTGTTTACTTGCGTATATATCATAGAATTGTTAATTTTTGTTTTTAAAAATAAATCAAGTTTTATCACTAATGAATCGATACATATGTATACTTTTTCGAGAGAACAATTCCGTATTCCATTTAGATACTTATCACTTACTATGAATGCACCAGATAGTTGAATAAAGTTTATTTTGTGATTTTATGGAGTGTCATTGACATTTTTGAGCGAAAATTTATGTTTTTCCTTTTAATTAACTTTATTTCAAGTCACCACATTACACTTGAATATGAAATATAAGCTAAAGTACACGCACTTTAAAAAATGCCAATGTATGCCACCAAATGTACCCCTTTTGTTTCAAATCCATTGATTACATTCTAAATTTCAATATTCTGAAGTATTTTTACCGAAAAAAATTATTTGTTTAGAAAATATTAATTAAGAAAGTTAAATGTAATACATATGTAGATAAGAAATTAAAACTACATTTACTTTGAATATTTATTTGGTCTTACCTATCATAAACATAATTATTTATCAAAATATATTTTTAAAGAACATTATTAATACTATTTAGGTTTGACAATATATCCTTCTTGAATCAAAAAATCGTACAATTTTCTCGTTTTATTCACATCAATTTTCAATAATCTCCGTGCTGTCTGAAGCTTAACGTCGCCCATTTTTTTATATTCGGATACCAAAACCCCTTTTAGTTCTAAGTATGTAATAGGAACCAACCTTATTGTCCTACATAAATCTCTCTCTTTTTCTGTTAACCTTTCATAACCCGGCATTCCTACAATTTCAATAGGTGCGAAAGTTGACCTTCGATTTGAAAATTTCGGTAGCAATATGTTAGCATTTTTGTTGTTTCTCCAACTAAATTGTGTATTTGATCTAAATATTTTTAACGATTTTTTGTTTTCCTCATGAATTTGATTCAGTCTTAAATAGAGTTTCCCTTCAGCTAAAGTTGTTATCCCCTTTTTCCTAAGTTGTATTAATCTGGAAACAAAAACAGATATTAAAATGCACACAACAAACTGTTCCAGTTATTTACTTAAAAATTTGTTGTTTATCTAATTAATGGTCTTTTTAAAATTTTTTGCTCTTCAGTCGGTTTCAATAAACTCTCTCTAACGAATGGTAAAAAGACAAAATGAGCACAGGCAATACTTATAACTATGATTACTGGTAAGGTTTTTTAAATCTTCTATTTGACATTTTAAATATTATTATGTTACGTTACCTAGTATTTAAACAAAAGCTCACTTGATCCGGTTATCTTAGTAAATTGCAATTACTATGTTTTGGGTGGGACACAGTTTCGCAATAGGTTCCTCTTATAAAAATATGTAGTTTTTCACATAAAAATATGGTCGAATATAGTTCGACACAACATGAAAACAGAAAACACAGACCTATAAATTAAATTACTTGTAGACAGGCAAAGGTACCTATTATAAAATACGCTTCAGACTATTTTTCTCTTTTCTTTCTGTATACAAAGCAGCCTCGAAAACAACAAACTACTATTTTATTTTTAACTGTAATAAAATACATAAAATATTTAAATACGGAAAGATTTTTCATACGAGTTTCTACTATACATATACAGGGTGTCTATACGAGTATATATGTCAGGCTCTAGCACCATTACTTCGGAGTGCATATAAGCATTCCTTACAGTCATACGGAAATGGCAGTATTTCTAGCAATTTCATTGGCCGTGTCAAGATAGCCGCAGGGCATGCGCAGTTACATGACATATCAAAGTGTATTAAATCCTTTTGGAATAGTTTGTCAGCAAGGAACTCGTTAGGCGATAGAGAAGATACTCGCCTAGCAAGCGGTAGGTCCAGGGTTCGAATTACAAACTATTATTTTTTTTTTTAGATAAGTATTTTTTAGTTCGTTAGTAAGATTTACATGAAGATTACAATGCGCAGTTACATGACATGTAAAAGTGTATTAAATCATTTTGGAATCGTTTGTCAGCAAGGAACTCGTTAGACGATAGAGAAGATACTCGCCTAGCACGCGGTAGGTCCAGGGTTCGAATCGCAAGCTTATTATTATTTTTTTTTAATAAGTATTTTTTTAGTTCGTTAGTAAGATTTTCCTTGCACTTTATTATAGTTTGTTTATTTTCCTTGCCCTTTAATATAGTTTGTTTATTTTCACGGTGCCGAATTCCCCTTTAAAAATGATATCTGATGAGCACGCCATGCCGTGGCCTTGAAACGGCCAATGAAATTGCTAGAAATACTGCCATTTCCGTATGACTGTAAGGAATGCTTATATGCCTTCGGGGTGTAGGTAGATAAAAGGTAAAAAATGGGTTTTACATGATTTTGCATAGATTTCGAAAATTGAAAACCACATAAATTAGACAACCCCCAAGTCCAAAGACGGAGCTGTACGGCTGGGGTTGTACTGTTAAACAAAAACGCGGACACAAACACTTCCTTCGACATTGTCAGGAATTTGCCGGAGTTTGAACCAGGAAGTCGGCAGAGAGTGAAACGAGCTACGTTCGTCACTAAACGCTCTAGGCCACTGCGCTATCAAGGTCGGTAAATATCTTCATAGTTGAGAAATGTTCATAAATGTACGAGAAACGTCAAAAATTATTTTTTTTCTTAAATAGACCGTCTTGCATATTTTACAAATACTGACAAATTTACTCAAAAGAGATTACAACTGTTCAAGATGTCATCTTTTTATTCAATTATGCCTACTTAAAATAGACGAATTTTGCAATGGCATGAACATTATAATTAAACAATCATAGCTACCAGATGACTCAACAGGTAGGTACTAAATAAAAAATAACAATATAAAAGATAACAGATAATAAATAATCAAATATCTATCCTTATCAGCCAAACCCAATATACCTATTTTATTTTTTATATACCGGATGCCCACGAGACCAGGTACCCCCCACTTTTTCTTTATTTTTTAAGATTTTTGAAATTAGGATACATATTTTTTTACAAGCTTTAGGTGGAGCAAAATATTTGCAGGATGCCATTTAAAATAAAAAAAGTTATTAGTTCTTCTGGTTAAACCGGAAATGTATTTTGATCTAGTTATCTAAAATTTATTATTATTTATATATTCAATCTCTTGCTGAATATGTATTTTAATTTCGGTTAGGTTGTTCTTTCCTTACATATGTTACCGTGAAAGTTCGATAACCAGTAAATCCAAGGATTTACGTGCTAAACCTAGGATTTACCAATTTAACGTGGAAAATCTATGAAAAATTGTGTGAATTAGTTTTTCTGGCCCTAAAATGTCCTTTTTTTGGAATTTTGAATGTTATGAAAATTACAAAAGACGGGCATTTTAGGGCAAGGAAAAGTAATTAAGGCAAATGACATATATTTGAATTGTTATTGTAGGTCAAAGAACACAGTGATATCAATGAAATACGTATTATAAACTAATAACATGGGCAGGACCCAAAGAGACCGATCTGGCTCTAGACGCTAGTAGAATTACAAACACGGACCCCATTTACACGTCACGGTTTTTGACCGAATCGGTCTTTTTGCCAATTCGACATGTGTGAACATACATTAAAATATATGCGCCACTGCAGAAGAGGTACGGCAAAGAGACCAATTCGGTAAAAAACCGTAGCGTGTGAACGGGCTCTTAGGGTGCAGTTAAAATCCGAAATTATATTGAGAACACAATTTTTCGTGTATTTACCACGTCAAATTGGTAAATCTTCGGTTTAGCACGTAAATCCTAGGATTTGCTGATTTTCGGGCTTTGATGGTAACATATACAGGGTATCTCACCCAGAGCTGGGTAATTCCTGTAAAAAGTAATAGCAACTTCCTTCGAATTTAATTGTATAAGTACAAAGGTATAGGAATGTAATTTGTAATATTTTTTTATTAATTATTTTAATACATTTTTTTCCAATTCAATTACTTTTCCAATTAATTCTTTTCAATAATTACTCTCAATAAAAGAAAGAGGGTAGAGAAAAAAAAGGATGAGAGAAAATTAAACAAAGACAAAAATAAGTGACATAATTGTTTTATTAATATTGTATTTGTATTTTCAAAAAAAGGAAGAATTTATGGAATCTCCGGGAAGTGATTTAGTTTTAAAAATAAGTAAAAGGTAAATCTTACCTATAAAAAAAAAATGTGGAATTGATAAGGAAAAATGGAATATGGGTAACTTCCAGAGAGAATAAAAAAAACTAGTATTATTTTTAAAGTAATATTCCAGATTCAAAAAAAAGTTTTCGAAAAGGGGTAGAATTACATTTATTGAAAGTTTTTTAAATAATCTGAAGTTTATAGCCTCTTGAAAAAATGGGATTGAAGTTAGAAAAAAAATTTTATATCAGAAAAAAAAAATTTTTAATTTATTAAATGGAAATTTTTGTTCAATAAATTAAAAAAGTCTGTCTATTTTTTTTTCTATAAGGTATTATTTAATAAAATTTACTTCCTTTCTCTTGGACCTAAAAAGTAATAGAAAGAAAAAATCTAATTTTACGAGTACTAAATATATTTTTTAAGTGTCTTGTAATTTAATTAGTTCCTTTTTTAAAAAAGTAATTTGTAATTGTAATTTTTTAAATTCAAGTAATTACCCAGCTCTGGTTTCACCAGGAACTGCATCGAGCGATATAGGGAAAAGCACGCAGAAGAAGATTTTGAAAATTTAGAGAATTACTAAAGGTAATGTGGTCAATCCAACTAAAATAATTATAAGCATCTGGCACTTCCGGTTATACCGGAAGTCAATACCAACTTGCTTATTTTAAATGGAATACCCTATATATTTTAGGGATTTCGAAAAGAGCATAAAATTCTGAGTCAAAAACATGCGTAAATTCAGCCGCTTCAGATAATTGACATTTTAAAAAAATTTTGACAGGTGTAATGGTTTACAATAACCTTTATAACTTTCTTCGTGTAAAAGATACTCATTTGCTTTTTCGCATGCAAAAAGACCATAAGGTGAGCTACGCTTTACAGTTTAAAGAAATTCAATAATAGTATACCAATGTTCCTGCGTTACTTTGTAAACTTCAACCTAAAACTTGCTAAGTCAAATGAAACACCATGTATTTTTTACATCAAGTTATGTAAAATTAAATTCCTTTTTTTTTGATATAAGCATTGTGGGGGTTTAAGTTACAGCTTTTTGTAATATTTGCGATTTTCTTAGCAATCAAGAATTTTTAGTAAAAAATTTTTCTAAATTTCCCCATGTGAATTTGTTTTTTTTTTTTGGGAAATTTTTTAAAATTATATCAAAAAAAAGGGGGAAATTTTTTTTTAAATATCTACAAAAACGGAAAATTACACTAAACACTGTAACATGCCTATTAATTGCATTGAAGACACTTTGCATAAACTAAAAGGCTAAGATAAAATCAACTAAAAACATGATTCCATTTTCATTTAATAACTGTTCAAGATTCCGCCCTCGAACCTCCTCACATACAATCTATATCGAGTAGCAAATGTACTACAAGTTCTTGATATTACTTTATCACATTCTCCATAAATAACAAACAAATTCATTCAAAAGTCTTCGTGGGTGTAATTTAAACACGGTGGCATTTTTTGACATAAGGGGAATGACTGACATTACCGATTGTTTCTAATCATGGCTAATTTGATGTTTTACTAAAAATTCTTGAATTTCTAAGAAGATCGCAAATATTTCAAAATGTTGTAACAGCTTATATCAGAAAAAAAGAATTTTATTATATATAACTTGATGTAAAAAAATACAGGGTGTTCCATTTGATTTAAGCAAGTTTTCGCGGTTTGAAGTTTACAAAATGTAACGTCAAAAATGGAACACTTGGTATACTATTATTGAATTTCTTTAAACTGTAGAGCGTAGCTCACCTTATGGTATTTCTGCATGCGAAAAAGCAAATCAGTATCTTTTACACGAAGATAGTTATAAAGGTTATTGTAAACCATTACACCTGTCAAAATGTTTTTAAAATGTCAAAAATCTCTGAAACGGCTGGGTTTTGGCATATGGTATCCTACATGTTTTTGACTCAAAATGTTATGCTCTTTTTGAAAACCCTAAAATATATAGGGTATTCCAATTAAAATAAGCAAGTTGGTATCGACTTCCAGTATAACCGGAAGTGCCAGATGCTTGTAATTATTTTAGTTGGATTGACCACACTGCATTAGTTATTCCCTAAATTTTAAAAATTATCTGGTGCGTACTTTTCCCTATATCGATCGATGCAGTTCTTGGTGAGACACCCTGTATACCTGTTTTTTAAGTGACCCCTCCCTCAAATAAGAATCCATCGGTGTAAAATATGGACTACATGGAGGCCAATTAATATACGTATATATACATATTTATGAAATTTTCTTAAATCCAAAATATTTTCGAAATTTATGCTAAAAATTAAATCTAATTTTACATTCTTTTCCATGCCTTAAACTGGCTCAAAGAAAGATATTTTGGACATCAATGTGAACAGTGTACATCATACACTCATTTTTTTTGTATTTTCAAATTGTTTTAAGTTTGATATTATTTTAATGTACTAAAAATGCCAAGGGACACCCATTACGTTAATAGGGATAATAGGGATTGAAATTTCACAAACAGTTTAGTCTTATTCTTAAAATTCTTTGGATAATTTGGAATAACAGCATAAGGAAAATAGTGTTTACCAACATGAATAGTCTCATACAGATTAAATTATGGTTTCTCGAGAATTAGTCTGCCATGTTATGACTTATGAGTGTTTACTTCCAGAGATGCCGCCCTCCTAGGAGTAAATGTATTTAATCTTACGAGCGAAGCGCTGCATTCAACGAACAGTCGAGTTGGAACAAACTCATTTTCAAAGCAAGTGCCTACAGGTACATCATTAATTATTATTATATAGTAATCATATTCATGATAATCAAATACTTTAATAATTATTTTACTCCTAGTTTTGCTCAGAATACCTACTGAATTTTACGAGGGGTGCGATACTACTGTAGAAAATGTACACCTAATTTTATGTAATTTAAGTAATTCTCCATAATTTAAAATATATTTGATAGTTTTAAGTAATGGCTAAATAGTTAAAATAATTTTAGGTAATTTTATGTAATTTTAATTAAAAAAAAAACAGCAATAAATGTTTTCACTCTATAGGTACTACAAAGAATTAAATAGAATTTTAAAGTGTGTATTTGTGGGTAATTTAAAGTAGTTTTGTAATGTTTGTATTTGCAACATATTTGTAAGTAATTTTTGATAATTTCTGTAATTTTCTATGTTTCAGATTTTAGGTAATTTTAGATAATTTCTGTTAACTTTAAATATTTTTGAATTATTACATAATTTTAAGTATTTTTAAATCATAACAGGTAGGTAATTTAAAAAAAAGTTACACCTAATTGTAACAATAATAGGTAAATTAATGTACATATTTGCAAAATATGAAGCAAAATACTACGAAAATTTTACCTCATTAAATTCAATCAATCTCCAGAAAACAATTCAGAATGAGATACAACCTTTAGGAGGGTGAAACTGCAGGAGAGCAAATTAAAAAAAAAGTTTAAATGCAAAACCCCACTTAATTTTTGTCAAGGAATCTATCAAATATTTGCACCTATTTCCAGAGCCCTGTACATCTTACCCAAATACAAATTACCCTGTGAAACTGAAAACAAACGCTCAAAAATTAAAAATACTCAAAACAATGACAATTAATGTGGGTACTAAAAAGTATGGACATTTTTGGTGTACACTGTATACTCTATTTAAAAGAGTTTTCCCTTCATAGATAATTAAGAAGTAACACGCTTCCTTGGCTTTTCTAAATGTATGCAAATATTATTTGACAAATTCAAAAATCAAAGTCTATCTATATAAAAATGTTTGTATGTGTTAATTTTTCCCTTAAAACTGTAAAGGTAAATAAAAACAATAAATACATAGGTACATAATAAATTTAAAAAAGATGACAACTACTGAACTGAACCTACCAACTTGGACTGTGAGAAAATATTTAGGTTCCACCTCGGATGTTAAACCCAATTAACCTTCAAAATGGGATGGAAAAATGGTAATCTGGCAAGAACGATTATGGAAATATATATTTTACTATTTGTGTACTCCGAGGTGTACTTACACATATAAATGTTTGCTTGACTAAAGATTAAAATTATATAATAATTATTAAATTATAAAGGGGCTAGTTATTAAAGAAAAAGTAAAAAAAAAAAAAACTATAATACTAATATGTAAAAATTTTGACGCCCTGAGACACAGTATCTTCGGTTCTGAGGGGCTCCCCTAAGGGAGGAGATGAGTCCAAATCTGACCTTCACAGAAGTGGAAAAATTCAATGAGGGAGCAAGAGAAGCACATGGCTGAGGGGACAGCTGGGGTTGGTAAGGGGGCCCCCCTGGGGCCCTCTTTCCCCCGCCGTCCCCCCCCCCCCCCCCCCCCCCCCACCCCCCACAAAAAAAAAATTTATTTGAAATCTCTCAGCAAAAATTTTTAAATATTTATATGCAATCATCTTTACACACTTTTCTATAACATTGTGCATTTGTAAGATGTGTATGAGTACTTAGTTATATGAAGGACTCAAACATGAAATTTTAAATAACTGTAATAAGCAAGTATAAGTAACTATGATGATAACTACAATAATAGACAGAATGCATAATACATACCTTGAAATTTGTAATTTAAGCTCTCCAACTCTATGCAGTCCTTCCATTAACATTTCAAACTTGGTGGGCTCACAAAACTGCATAAACCTCATCAATTTTTCATACACTGATCTCGTAAGGGTCAAATCGTACCTATGTAGCCATGACATGGTTTTTCTTAGTAATAGCAGTCCATGCTGACTAATCACATCTTTCCAGCGCTGTCGTTCTCTTAACCTTCTATTATAACTTTCTATTAACGAGCATTGGAGATTAGTTAAAACTTCATACTGAGGATCGTCTTCATCTATAACCTCCATATTTGACAGTATATCCTCAGCATTTTTATCATAATCATTTTCAAATTCTGATCGAGCTGGATTATATCCTGCTAATGATTCATATCCAACAGTATTCGACGAGTATCTGGGAGGGTCATCACTATCAGTCAACCGAAACCTGTAAGGCACTATTATTTGAGGAAATACTGCTGCCTCAGATTCTTTAATCTCAGGCAGAAGATTAGATCCATTTCTTTGCAAATAAAAATAATCATAATGGTCTTTAATATCACTTACATTTCGATTTGGTAATTCTTGTGCCACTAAATTCCAGTTACCATAAGTCGCAATAGAATTCAGCAATATAAGTTCTTCTTCAGCTGTCCAGTCGGAATTCTCAAAAAGTATAAACTTTGTACTTAAAACTCTATAATCATGATCGTTTCTATGCATTAAAAATTCTGCACCATTAGAAAAACATGTGCAGCAAATATTAACATTGCACTTTTCACAGAGAATATACGGGCTCACTAATTCACTAACACAATTAGCACAATAACTTGTATCACTGGTTTCTACAAAATTATCTTTAGAAAAACTAGACATTTTCGACGTTGAGAGGTCATCGTCTGAAATTTTAATAAACGCAACTAGCTAATGGTTGATATTATTTATTAAAACTTACCTTTAGGAAACTGCAAATCCGCCGCATCTTCTTCCGTAAGATCGGTATTTGTATTAGCCATTATTATTATTTATTATTTTAAAATTATTTTCTACACAACAGAATTGTAGGTTATGTTTCAAGTTCGACAAGAAACGGATTTAAGAGAAATCATGGGCAGAAACCTTTTTAATCTTGAGGCTGGCTTTGGAGCCGAGCGAGTGGTCGTCAGCGTTACCCAATGAGCCAATAAACATTTAGCATTGTGTAATCCCCTCAAAGTAGGAATGAGGGGAACACAGAAAGCAGGAGCTGTATTGGTTGAAGTTCAGCCGCTGGCGGCATGTCACACCGCTGTGATCTGAAGCCTACTTGAATCTATTTAGTTGTATTGGATGTGACATCTATCGACTACTAGATAAACTGTTGCTTCTGCCGTTGTTAGCTTGAACTATTTGTTCAGTCCGAATGGAATCTATTTTTTTTAATTCACTGACAAGAACATAATATATTTAAAATATATAAGATGTCGCTCTCAATACCTGTAAACGAAACATTTTATTTCAAAAATTGTTTTGAGCCTGCTGAACAATGACATTTGTTACATTTTTCATCTGGAATTTAATGGTTTTATCAAAAAAAGGCCGTAGAACACTATAATAGGCGTGCGAACCTAGTGTAATTCGTCTCAAAATTTGTCATTTTTTAATATCAAGCTTTTCGATTTCCCCACATTGGATTCCTTATAGAAAATTACGTAGAAAATGTACTCTTGATAGAAAGCCGTAGGATGTGACCGTTTAAGAGAAAAACCGCGTTGAATATGTTACCGCATTGAGAAAGTTCCCATTTTCAAATAAACCAAAGTAGGCGTTTGATATGATATTAAAACTAAGCTCTAGGCCCTAGGATAGCTATTCAAGCAAAGAATTAATTATGTTATAAAGTTAGAAAAAGTAATAAAATCAAATAAAATGTTGAACTAAGCGTCTCCCGCTCTCACGTTCATGTGATACAGTCATTCTACCTTCTCTGCAATGAACGCCGAACTCTTCGTTAATTTTGAATAGTTTGACAACAAATAATTATCGGTTGTTTTAAGTCCTCAACAGTGTTTACGGATGCTGCATAAACGAGGGATTTAACGAAATGTCGACTAAATTAAAAAAAGCAGTTTTTCTGTTTTTGATTGACCTATTCCCATGCACCAAGTTGTAATATCAATATATAGCAGGTCACTAAACTTTAAAGAAATTTCAAACAACCTAAAACAAAATAATCCAAGGGATATAAATCCGGTGAGCGAACTGGCCAAGCTACTGGTTCACTTCGACCAATCCAGCTTTCAGGGAATGCATCACTACGTTAACATGTGGTGGAGATCCATCATACATAAACTGCATTGTTGTTCGTGTCTGGTGGGGCACAACATTTAGTAATTATCAAGTAACATTTCACCGACTACCGATTACTTTTTTTACTAATTTCAGCGTCAGAATTATTACAAATAATATTCAAGTAGCACCTTAAATTTTATAATTATGATACAACGTCGGAGCAACGAAGCTTGAACCTCGCAAACATACTATTTACGTCTAGCACATTTACCAACGTTGGTTTGACGTCAGAAATCTACTAAATACGTTGGGTTTGTTTTCAGATCATTATCCAACGTTGATAAGACGTTGGTAATTGACTAAGTAGGTTTAGGTAATCTTCCAACGTTGGTTAGACGTTATTGACTGACGTAGTCGTCTAGCAACATCGGCTGGACGTTGATGTGAGATTTTTGGGCCTCGGCTTAACATACCTTCAAAATTAATGTCGATAATGTAGGTATTGGTAGATATTTAGTAAAGAGTTATACATCAACTACAACGCACGGTCGATATTTACGTGATTGTTTGGAATGAACGTTAGTATTAGTGCAGATTTCTGCACCTGAGCCTACTAAAAGTTGGTACAAATAAAATTATTTAATCTTGACGTGGCTGTTAGTAAAAATAATTGAACTTATCATAATCATTGACAGTCAACGGTAAATCACAATTCGTGTATTTATTTAGAACTATCACAACAAGTGGTCAGCTAGGTTCTCCACTTCGCCATATTCTCTGGTTCCACAAAACGAAATAATTGACGGTCATGTTGATTATGTGTTTACAATTATTTTAAATCCACAAAATTTGCCTCTTTATATATATATATATATATATATATATATATATATATATATATATATATATATATATATATATATATATATATATATATATATATATATATATATATATATATTATATTATTGTGCGTATACACTTCTTTTATTTGAAAATTACCTGCTCTACTCTTGTAATCTGATTATTGCCTTTTCGTGATTTTGAGTGATAATTAATAGTCACTAACGATACTTAATCAGGATCAAATCACATGGCGCTCAAATTTTCTTTATTAACTTGGAAACTAGTCCTGTTCCACTGTTAGCAGTTGGCCTTGATTGATATCTTTATTAATAGATAGGTAAGTTCAATCAACGATTGTTATTTATTTATTAATATTAAGTTTTTTTTGCGTATGCATTTACATTAGTTTACTTCTAAATGCCACCCCATTAAAGACCCTGGGAAAATGTCATGCTCTAACTAAATAATTCTTCCTCTTAATATATGCTTAAATTACCGGGACCATCGAAAATACAGGAAGAACATGGCAACTCTTTCCATTTTTTTTAACTTTTCAAATAACTTTTCTACATGGATTTTGAATGTATATTAAATTGATCGCATTGAACAGTTAGCATCAAAGTGCAATTTAAAAAAATATATATTGTAAAAGTTGTGCTATATATTTGTAAATATTTCTAGCGTTAAATGTTCAAATAACATAACTCCAAGCACCTAACTCTAATTGCTTTTTCAAAACCATCTAATTCTACATACATTCCAACAATTCTTTAAATAAAGGAAATACATAATTTTTGGTTAAAATAATGTTTTATAAAGGTATAACTCATTTTAGGGTCTCGACAATGATTTAATAATGTTAGGCTAGAATGCAACAATTATATAATTGCATGATACAATAAAGAAAGTATGTTGAAAAATGGTGCAAATATGTACCTATGTAATTTATTTTAAATTTATGGGTAAACTAGTTGTTGCTGCAAGAAGTTCATGAAATGCATTAAGAATATGTAAATTTCTAAACCAGTTTATGTGATGTAATTCTTCAATACATTGAAGAAGAAGAAAATGACTTCATTGCTCTCCAAAATATTTTCCTTCATTACCGGTTTTCGTAAAAGTATCCTAAATATCTATTTTGATGATTTTTATAAACTATCTTCTAACTGATTCTTTTATCAAGTTATTGTATTCCAGTAATAATTTAAAGGATCTTTCTCAGATCTGTCAAGGATTTAAAATATTTTAAGACGAAGAAAATAAAATTTAAATATAAAATTGTTTTATTGCCTTTATAAAAAATAATAAAACATAAAAAAAGATAACTATACACAGAAAATAAATATGAGATGAGCAAAAATGACAAATGTAGATTGACAGTAATATTAGAAACATGTGATAGTTATGATTAATATCCTCCAGCGATGATCTTTGAAACACGTATAGTTCTGTCCTTTTCAGCAAGAGCATATTCATTTTGTGTTAGCTCACCAATTCTGGATTCAGCTTGTTGTTTGTAATCACCAGTGTGACCATCCTCAACAGCGTATTGGTACTCATATTTTGGAGGAGCCTAAAAGAATATGATTGTTTAATTAGCTAGTTTACACTAATTTGATAATTTCTCCTATACATATATTTCTTACATATTACAAACAAAAGCGCATGAACAATTATGTTTATACATCAAAAATTTTCTTGCAAAATGTGAACAGACCAAATTTAATTTTTTTTTAATATTAGTTTTTAATAAAAGAAACAAAATTTTAGATGTGAAGCAGCAGGCACAGAAATAAAAAAAATACAATTACTATTACCTGAATCATTAGGAATTCCACTTCATAGTATCTACTTATTAATTAAAAGTGGTGGTTATTTGATTGATTCTACGATACTATATACTTTTATAATATTGTTTAGTTCCTTTATGTTTAATTTGTATGTTTTCTGCTATTTCAATAATTACAATAGCACACAAACATATGATTTTTTAATAAACTACATTATTAGTTACGGTTAAAGAAATATCTACTTACTGATAAGAAATATAAGCAATATTATCTGTTTTTAATTATTAATAACTTACATATAGGTCTACAGCTTGTCTTCCATAACCGTAACCGCCTCCTCCAATTGTAGAAATACCTCCTAGACCGCCAATTCCTATTCCACCGCCAAGTCCCCCACCAAGTCCTAATCCTCCACCAAGTCCAATTCCTAAACCACCTGCATGGACTAAACCTAATAGAGCAATTAGTGTTACTGCCTGAAACAAAAGAGAAAATGAATAGACAAATAAATTAACGGGTTCCAGAATCTTAAAATGTGTAGATAATATATTATAGATGAACCCAGAACAAACCGAAACTGAATCCTGGAGACCTAACCACTTTTCCGTTACACTAGAACCTAAATGAAACTAAATGCTATCGCTGTTTTAAATCTTAGATTCACAGTTCATTTTCTATCAATCAATCAATTATATTATTAATATATTTAGAGCCTAGCATTTAAATAAATTTCTCAAATGTCTGACAATATTTTTCTTTGTCGATAGTACTCAGGATGCGAGTCAGAATAAAAGTTTTATTTCAATATATATACATAGGTTCAGGTTCTAAATACAACAGTTTTGTTGACATTATAATCTTATGATGAAGAGATACCCTAATTACAGAAATACAGGACAAATATACACAAATCAATTATTTGGAATCAGTGTCACTCTCCACAAATTTTTGAGGAAAAAAATTTCTGTTAATTAATTTTTATGTTTACAACTATTGAATAATAAACAGACAAATGAAAAATTGTGGAACGAAGCAAACAATTGCTTTGATTTAATACATTCCTCATTTTTTAAAATTAGAATTAGAAGATTTTTATTGAATCAAGGTATACACAAATGTAAAATATAAAAATAATGACTGTATACAGCAATAAACAAAAGACACTCACAGAAATATTTTCATATTTGTTCTTGAGATACGAAATTTATAAGAAATAAATATATACATATGTATATACACGCATGCACATGTACCCGCTTACAGACACACACACCTAAATAATAGTTAATAATAGTAATTTACACATTTAAAAAAAATAGAAAAAAATATTTATTTATACACACACAGGCTCCATATATACATACTCGTATTTATTTCTAACTTATTGCTATGTAGCTCAAAGAAGTGTAATATTACTTTAACCTCAGTAAAATCAGATTTTTTGTCATGTGTAGCTAATAAATAAATTGCATTTAACTAAATGAGAAAAAATGAAAAATACGTTTAATTGTCAATTAAAAGATGTATATCTTGTTTTGAAATATTTTTTATATAATTACGCATTTTTTTTTTAATTTTGTATAGTTTTGACACTTCGTATGTTATTGTTTAAAGAATTATATAATTTTGGGCCCAAGTATGTGTAACTTTTTTGCCTTATAGTTTTGTTCATTAACGGCACTTTATATGTATTGTCACGCAATCTTTTTCATTTTTTCGAAGAAAAACCTTCTCACTGTGTTGTTTAATATCAAATACTTCAGACTCTTCCAATACTCAAACATTCAAATGTACATTAAAAATTTATCATAGTTTACTCACACCCGATTAAATATTTTGATCTTTTTAAAGTAAACCCGTACGTTTCATAAATGGTTATATATTTTTAACACGCTTTTTATTTATTTTTTTTTATTTTATTATTAGCTTCACCTGTATATTTGTGAGTTTGTTTGTTTGTAACCGACTCTTTGGACTCGATTTTGACCCACTTTAAACGGACAGATTTAATTGAAACTTTGTACACTTACGAAGAACCGGTAACAATACAATAATTTGATAGTTTATATCATTATCCTGATCAGGATCGCCAGAATTAAATAATTTCCTCACGTATCCTCTGCGTGAGAGCAAATGGCTTATTACTGTTAGTACATTCCGTGATTCTCAGTTCGTTCGTTGGCCGAGCGGGCTAAGGCGCAAGTCTTAGTCGACGCGAAACGACGGACTCCTCGGGCGTGAGTTCAAATCCCGTCTATGGCTGAAAAAAAATATATATATATTTTTTTCAGAAGTATCTGTTGGATCGTAATATGTTACAATATCAGCATCAATAAGCAATATAAATATAGTTTAAAAAAAACTAAAAAAACTCGCTTTCATAGCACATCAAACTAAAAAAGTGAAAATTAAATATAGTTTAAAAAAACTAAAAAAACACGTTTTTAAAGCACATCAAACTAAAAAAGTGAAAAATAATTATTAATATAAACTGAAAACAATAATGAACGAAAAATACTAGTATTATTGTGAAAAAGGCGTGGGTTGCGCGTTGTGCGAAAATTTTCGTATGTCGAGCAACCCACGCTTTTTTTCACAATAATACTAGTATTTTTCGTTCATTATTGTTTTCAGTTTATATTAATAATTATTTTTCACTTTTTAGTTTGATGTGCTTTAAAAGCGTGTTTTTTAGTTTTTTTAAACTATATTTATTATTATAAGCAATAATCTGTAATTTTCTTATATAAATTCAATTATAAAAAACTCATTTTTATTGTTCAGTTCATCCGCCCACATAATCTGCATCTCATCAAAAAACACAAGTAGTTAATAAATGATGATTTAATTTTGATACACAAACTTAAAACTAGGTTTTGAATTTTTCCAGGTTTATGCTGAGGACGAAGATAGATTCAGTTGGCGTTATTAATAATTTTTCATTAAATTATTATTTTACAAATAAACACAAATTTATTGCTATAATTCTTACTTGGGCAATCATTGTGGTTGTTTGTTTAGAGGAATTATATCACACACTGATAAATTAACGAACTTTACCTTCTTATATCTAGATATATATACCCAATTCAAGTTTACATTCCCTGTGTAATATTATTTCCTTAAATTGTTTCCTAATATAACTATTTTAAATATTTGTGCATGTTTATGAACAAATAATGCAGGTCCTTTTTATCGTAAGCATTCAAAATGCAATATTCCCCGCTTAGTGTTTTGTCATTTGTTCCAGTATTCTAATACTTGCATATATTATGCAATATTGGCAATTATTACACTGATTTATATGCAAGTAAAACAGCCGCCTAGGTACTTTTATTTGTTATTATTCATTAGATTACTGGGTGGACTAGTTGAATTTTTTTAACTTTTAGTTATTATAATATAGTTTCTCTAAGGTGTTTGCAAAATTGAGGTGAACAAAACCCAATTAAAATTCAGTATCATATTAGTATATTGTGGAACTATAATGCAAAATAGACAATATTTGATATATGTACACAGTGGCAGTTGGTGCAATTCAGGTTACGGCATATTCGAGCGTAGGATCCAAGCGCTATTTTAAGGCATATCTATCAAGATTGCAATTGAAATTTTATAAAGAAAGTTGTAAAAATCGGGAGCCCGCCCAGGTTATTTTTTAGACAATCTGTAAAATATTTTTTAAAATTACACCGTTTTGAATAGTTATTTTAAATCCATTTTTCACTCTGCTGATTTCAGAGAGGTGTAACTTTATAAAAATATCATTTTTTTTTATGAATATTGAAATAATAATAATAATAACAATAATATAATGTTTATTGTGCAAGTAAGAAAATTACATTACATTACACGAATGGACCATGATCGACAGTGACGTTCTTCCTCAGCCCAGAAAGCTAAATAAATATTTCACAAATTCAACATATCACATATAATAACACAGAAAATTAAACTATATTTGAGTACATGAACATATATATCTTATATATTTTACTAGTGTCGTAGTTTTATTTTAATAATTATTTATCAGTCTTTGCTTCGTTATACTCTTAAACTTTTGTATTGATGCTAATGTCAGGTCATTTATTATAGAATTTAATGTTTTTGGAGCCATGTATGTAAAACATCCCTCAAATTTAGTCGTTCGGTGCACTGGAATGTTATATGTTGTGTTTCTAAAGTTTCTGTCATGTAATTCATTTCTCAACACTAATTGTTCTTTTAAGTAACTTGGATAACCACTATTAATAACATTATAAATTACGCAGCTGAATTGTAACAAATATCTATTTTCAACGTTTAATATTTTTAAAGCACTAATATGGGGTGTTATGTGTTCCCACTTCTGTTTATACCATATGAATATCTTAGGCACATATATTGTACTTTTTGAAGTCTTTTTTTAGATTGTCTGTTAATAATGGATAGTAAGCACTTAAGCAGTAATGCAGTCTTAATAAAATTAGGCTTTCACAGGTTAAATATTTGGTTTCACTAGTTAAAAATGACTTATATTGATACATATGTTTCAAGTTTATACAAGCACAATTCACTATTTTATTTACATGTTTTTCAAAATTTAAGTTGTTGTCTATCATGACACCCAGTCTCCTGTATTTCACAATTGTTTATTTCCACTTCGACGTTTTTTGACTGCAACCCTTTCATTCGATTTCTTTCCGTGCCTATCAATACAACTGTTGATTTGTTTGGATTTAATTTTGGTCCATGATTTAATGACCATTTTACAATGTTTTCTAGATCTTCGTTGATTTCCATTATAGCCCTATTGATTTCACTAGGATAAAACTCTTTTATTAATTGTGTGTCATCCGCATATAAGTGTACCTTACAATTTTTAATTATATCTGGCAAGTCACAAGTATATATAGTATATAAAATGGGTCCTAGTATGCTTCCCTGTGGAACTCCTTTTTCGCATGTTTGCAAAGTTGATATATTGTCATCTATTTTTACACACTGTCGTCTGTCCTTGATATAATTTTGAAACCAGGAGTATGCATTACCTTCTATTCCTATAAACTCAAATTTTGCCTGTAATAAGTCATTATCCAACAAATCAAATGCTTTGCTGTAGTCTAACAACACTAGATATGCAAATTTTTGATCATCAATAGCTTTACATATATCACTTATTACGTGTAATAGAGCAGTGCACGTGCTAAATTTACTTCGAAATCCTGATTGAATCATAGGTAGTATATGATTTTTTCTTCAAATGGTCTTTCAATTGTTCTGCTACTGTTTTTTCTAAAAGTTTATATTCTGTTGGTAATATGTTTATTGGACGTATTTCTGAGAATGATTCCGGTCTTTCGTTTTTTGGCAGTGGTGTAACAACAGATTGCTTCCATATTTGGGGTATATCTCCAGTTCTAAGTGACTCATTTATAAGTTCGGTTGATGGATTTATACAAAATTCACTAATTAGTTTCACCATTTTCAAATTTATGTTATCTATTCCTTGTGCGTTTGTTTTTATTGTTGCTAGATGTTTCGCTATATTCTCAGGTGTTGTTTTGTCAAATCTCTCATTGTTGTTATGTTACTTTTTTTATGTTCCTTGTAATACTTTATTAAATCTTTGTTTATATTTACTCCATTTCCCAACGTAATTAAGAATTTGTTGATTTCATATGGGTCTTTTAGTTCATCTGGTATTGTATTTCTTGTTTTATTATGTATTCCCCATTGTTCTAGCAGTTTCCATATTTGTTTGGAATCTTTCTGACTATTTTTTAATTTGTTTTCATAATATGCTTTTTTTTCGTTCTTTATACAAGTGGAAAGTTGATTTTTATATCTACGTAGAATTGTCTATGAGTTTCCTGTCTGGTTTGTTTGTATTTTTGTTCTGCCTTGCTTTTTATTGCAATAATTTATTTTATGGTGTCCGTTGTATATGGTTTTCGTGGTTTTCTTATATTTACTGTTTTAAACGGAGCATAGAACTCATATAATGCCAAAATAGCGTTGTTAATAAATTCTAATTTTTCTGTAATATCTTGTATGTCTTTTGCATAACTCCAGTTTATAATAGATGCATCTAGTATTGGTATTTTGTTAAAGTCTCTATATACTACTTTCTTTTGTTCTTTTTTTGACCGAATATTTGTCCAGGGTACAATATACTAGTTGATGATCCGTCATGCGAAGCGTTTCTTTTGTTCCAGAATCGAGAATGTTGTTACTATTTACTGCTATTATGTCAATGAGACTCTCAGATTTTTCTGTGATTCTCGTTGGTTCCTGTATACACTGATTCATGTTCATATATTCCAGCATTGATTTAAGGTATCTTGTTTCAGTGTTATTTTTCAATAAGTCGATATTAAAGTCACCCATAATAATTACTTGTTCTGTTTCCATACTTATGTTTAAGAATATGTCTTCTAGTACATCAAGCTTGTCGTATTCTACCATAAGTGGTTTATAGATAACTCCTATACCAATCCATTAATTATGTAGGTGTATCCTGACCCATATATGTTCCACTCCATTTTTCTCTATCTCATTTGTATCAAACAGTTTGAATTTTATGTTTTTATGAATGTATATTCCAACTCCTCCCCCACGGCTACCTCTATTATGTCGTATGAAAACATAATCGTTAATTTCTACATATTTAGTTGGGAAATCTGATTGCAACCAGGTTTCTGTTACACCAATTATGTCATATGTTTCTGATGGTATGTAATCTTCAAACATGTTAAAACAGGAACTTAACGATCTTATATTCACTTGTGATATCCTCAACTCTCTTTTACTTTTTGTTTTCCTAACCGGTGTTATTACTCTTTGCTATGAGCAATCATAATCAGTCTTTCTGATTCGTGCTATTTTTATTCTTTCATAACATGGACATTCCGGATTAAATACTGGATGGTTAATGTTTGTATCAACATTATACTTCTTGTTTGCTATCATGCAGTTTATACATTTCTCTGTATGTTCTTTACGTTCTTTACTTTCATGTTCACCTGAGCATTTTGGACACGTTAACTTATTATTACAATATCAATGTCAATATATTTTTCATCATTCTGAAAAAAAAATGTTTTGGAAATATTTTACAAACTGTTCAAAAACCTGAGACGCACACAATTTTCGCAACACTTTTTTCGTATATTTCAATCAGTTTCAATCGCAATTTTTTCTATCTACAACTTCTTCGTTTACTTTTGATGGTTATACCCTAAAGTATTGCTTGGGTCCTATGCTCCAATACTAAGATATGCCATAATCAAATTTCACCAACCGCAACTGCACACACAAGAATCAAAAATAATTAAAAAGAATCAACATAAGACTCTATGATAATTGTTTAAAATCCGTTGATAATATAACATTCAAATTATGCCTTATATAAAGTGTTTTTGGTCTTCACTGATCATTCACATGTTGTACAGTATGTTGTGTAGAATATATACCTAAAAAATGTATTCATTCAATATTTAAATAAAGCTATAAATTAGAAATATATACCTAGTGTCTTATAAATCCCCCCAGGGGCTTTTAATTCCTAAACGGGAAGACATATTTTAAAAATTTAAAAGCGTTCTTTTTTTGGGGATCAACTTATTTCTGGTGGCAAATGATGTTTTTGGTGTGTCAACGCTAGGCATTGTGATGCCTTTAATATGTTTTTTCCCATGGACACCCAATTTTTATTGCACAATTTGAAAATCACAATAATTTATCATTTTATAATTCATACCTAGTACGGAAAATTTACTTTTCCTTACATGTTGCACAAATTGCTATTTTCAACCAATAACAAATCATGGAATTGATAATATTTTAGGTAGAAACATATATTTAGCAAAGAGCTCAGATTTTCCTAATCAGAGAAATCTCTCAAACAACCCCAACAGTATATTACAAAAGTTATAAACACACAGACATACCTATGATTAATTTTAAATTAAATATTGTAACATGAAAGATAAGACAGCTATTTGAACTATATTAAATATTACACAAAATGTGAGAGGAACGAAAAAGAACAATTTGCTTTTATTTTCTCCTTTTTTTCATTGTGGGTATGCATTTTGTTATAATTTACTATTTCTTAATGGCGTAAACAGAATGTACACATGTCGTGTTATGTACAAAATTTAAATTTTAAATACTTGAATCTAATTACTTCCTCACCCCTCAGTGAGGAAGGTATGTATTCGTGAAAAAATTTTTTAAAATTTTTATAGCATTTCTGGACGAATCTCGACGAATTATGACGATACACAAAATTTCAGACAGAACAAATTGTCTGTCTATGTGTCTGTGTGGTTCGCGATAGCTACAGTTTTGAGATAAAGCTTTCAAATTTAGTACACACATTCTAGAGGTCAAGAAAGAGATTGAGGTCGTTGATGAGCAAAATTGGTCCCCTGGACGGGGTCTACTGGACCCCAACATTTCTATTTCTAACTTTATTTACGTGATGAAAGATTACAAATCAGATCTGTTATACAAACCCATTATAATATTGTGTCAAGGTTACATTTTTTTTTCCGGGAGAAAAACCCCCCCCCCCCAGCCCCCCCCCCCTTAAAACCCCCCCCCCCAAAAAAAAAAACCCCACCGCGGGGCACCCCCCAAGGTTCTCCCCCCGCCCCCCTTATAATTTTTTTTTTTTTGTTTTTTTTTTCCCCCGGGGGGTTTTTCCCCCCCCCCCCCCCCTTTTTTTCCCCCCCCCCCCCTCCTCCTTCTTCTTCGTGGGGGGGGCCCCCAAATTTTTTTTTTTTAAAAAAAAAAAGAAAGGGGGGCGCGGCGGGGGCCCCCCCCCAACCCACAAAAAAAAAAAAAAAAACAAACCCCAAAAAACCCCCCCCCCCCCCTTTTTTCTTTTTAAATTATTAATAAAGGGAAAAGTGGCAAATCCCCTCCCCCCCCCCTCTTAAAGGATGTTCCCTCTCCCCCCCCCCCCCCCCCACACCCCCCCCCCCCCCCCCCCCCCCCCCCCCCCCCCCCCCCCCCCCCCCCCCCCCCCCCTCTTCTCCCCCTTTTTTTTCCCCCCCCCCCCCCTCCCCCCCCCCCCCCCCCCCCCAACAGCCCCCCCCCCCCCCCCCCCCCCCCCCCCCCCCCCCCCCCCCCGGGGGCCGGGGGCCCCCCCCCCCCCGCCCCCGCCCGCCCGCCTCCTCTTTCTTCCCCTCCCCCCCCCCCTCCCCCCCCCCCCTCCTCCCCGCCCTCCTCCCCCCCCCCCCCCCCCCCCGGGGGGGGGGCCGGGGCGGGAAAAACCCAATAGCCCCCGGCGCTCCCCCCCGCCCCCCCCCCCCCCCCCCCCCCCCCCCCCCCCCCCCCCCCCCCCCCCCCCCCCCCCCCCCCCCCCCCCCCCCTCCGCTTTTTCTTTTCTCCTCCCCCCCCCCCCCCCCCCCCCCCCCCCCCCCCCCCCCCCCCCCCCCCCCCCCCCCCCCCCCCCCCGGCCGGGAAAAAAAAAAAAGAAGGGGCGAGGGCGGTGGCAATATAAAAAAAAAAAAAAAAAAAAAAAAAAAAAAAAAAAAAAAAAAAAGAAAGAGAGAGGGCCCCGCCCCCCCCCCCCCCCCCCCCCCCCCCCCCTTCCCCCCCCCCCCCCCCCCCCCCCCCGGTTTTCTCTCTTCTTTTTTTTTTCCCCCCCTCTCTCTTCTTTTTTTTTTTTTTTTTTTTCCCTCTTCTTCCTCCCCCCCTCCCCCTCTTTCTTTTCTCCCCCCCTCCTCCCCCCCCCCCCCCCCCCCCCCTCCCTTCCCCCCCCCGTAGTTTTCTTCTCTCCCCCCCTCTTCCTTCCTCCCCCCCCCCCCCCCCCCCCCCCCCCCCCGCCCGCCCGGCGCCCCCCCCCCCCCCCCCCCCCCCCCCCCCCCCCCCCCCCCCCCCCCCCCCCCCCCCCCCCCCCGCTCCCCCCGGGGGCTGCGCCGCGGGTCTCCCCCCCCCCCCCCCCCCCCCCCCCCCCCCCTCCCCCCCCCCCCCCCCCCCGCCGCCCTCCTCCCCCCCCCCCCCCCCCCCCCCCTCCTCCCTTTTTTTTTTTTTTTTTTTTTTTTTTTTTTTTTTTTTTTTTTTTTTTTTTTTTTTTTTTCTTTCTTTTTTTTTTTTTTTTTTTTTTTTTTTTTTTTTTTTTTCCCTTTTTTCCCCCCCCCCCCCCCCCCCCCCCGCGCCCCCCCCCCCCCTCCCCCCCCGCCCCCCCCCCCCCCCCCCCCCCCCCCCCCCCCCCCCCCCCCCCCCCCCCCCCCCCCCCCCCCCCCCCCCCCCCCCCCCCCCCCCCCCCCCCCCCCCCCCCCCGCCCCCCCCCCCCCCCCCCCCCCCCCCCCCCCCCCCCCCCCCCTTTTTTTTTTTTTTTTTTTTTTTTTTTTTTTTTTTTCTCCCCCCCCCCCCTTTTTTTTTTTTTTTTTTTTTTTTTTTTTTTTTTTTCTTTTTTTTTTTTTTTTTTTTTTTTTTTTTTTTTTTTTTTTTTTTTTTTTTTTTTTTTTTTTTTTTTTTTTTTTTTTTTTTTTTTTTTTTTTTTTTTTTTTTTTTTTTTTTTTTTTTTTTTTTCCTCCTCTCCCCCCCCCCCCCTCCCCTTCCCTTCCCCCCCTCTTTTTTTTTTTTTTTTTTTTTTTTTTTTTTCCTTTTTTTTTTTTTTTTTTTTTTAACCCCCCCCCCCCCCCCCCTTCCTTTTTTTTTTTTTTTTTTTTCTTTTTTTCAAATGTTTAAATAAACCTGTAAATTAAAATTTTGAAAACATTTTGGCAACACCATAAAATTTGAATATTGACTGACACTTCTTAAAATTTGAAATGTCTAAAAATAAAATATTAGTGTCATTCCACCAATGCGACTTTTTTGAAACGTCAAAAATTACTTTTATTACAAATTCCACCACACATCGAGTTTTACTATGGTGAGGAAGTTCTAATCCCCAAGTAATTGGCAGCGGTTTCTTTTTAAACATGTAGGACACCCTCTTTTTCCATTTTGTGATACCCACAAAATCATTTTAGACTACATTAGAATCGTCTTCCTATTGCGATCGAAAGTTCCATTCACATTAAATAAAAAGAGTGTTAATTATTACTCCAAAACAAATACCTTTTTAACTTCCCGCTAAGAAAATTGAAAATTTTCAGAAATCGGGAAGTTACTGGTTTCACCCCGATTTTCCAAAATCGAGTTTTTGTCAGATTTCGACATTTTGAGGTCCTAAGAAGCTATTCTGACCATTCCCACGATGGTGTCTGTATGGCTGTATGTATGTGTGTGTGTGTGTATGTATGTACAATGTATGTAAACATCTCATAACTTTTGAACGGCTTGACCAATCGAAACGCGGTTTGCGGTATTCTAAAAAAGGGTTGACTCAACTTAGATTTTCTGAGAATTAGAACCGATTCGGCCTGGTAGATTTTGAGGAATCTCAAAAATAAAATTTTCAAAAATTTGTTTTTTTGGAATATCTTTTAGACTACTGAACCGATCAATTCTAAAAATCTAATCAGCTCTTCTACTTATAAAACGACGTCGATCGTCGCAAACCGAATCAAAATCGGTTAATTCGTTCGAGAGATATCGATTACGAAAAATTCGCAAAAAAAGCGTTTTTTTGAAATAATATTCAAAATTCCTGTCGGATCGATTTTTGGTACTAAGATAACTTTTTGTATTTAAAGAACTGCATTGAATGCCGTAAACCGTATCAAAATCAGTTGATTCGTTCAAGAGATATCGATCACGAAAATTTCGCAAAAAAGTGTTCTTTTGAAATAACATTCAAAATTTTTGTCGGATCGATTTTTGTTATAAACATAAATTTTTGTACTTGAAAAACTGCGTTGAACGCTGCAAACTGCATCTCAATTGGTAAATTTGTTCAAAAGATGTCGCAGTTCAAAAATTACAAAAAAAAGTGGTTTTTTTTAATATAACTTCGAGATTTTTCACCTAATCGTAGAGCTCAAAAATGTATATGTATAATATTTTGAGCTCGGAGAGCTCAAAAATTAACTAATACGTATATTTTTGAGGGCTTTAAGCTCGAAAATAGCGGGAAGTTTCAGGGATGGCCTGTAGGGTCAACCGATATTCAGTTTTTTTGTTAGGTACATAAATTATCAAACATAGGCCCTGCTAGTTCTTCCTTTATTTATTAAATACAAACCGAAGATTCCTGGGATCGTATTACTCCTCAAAATAAAATAATTTAAACATTTTTAATAAATAGCAAAAATAATCAAACTTAAAAAAATATATTGAAAGCTAATTTATTAAAAAAATAAATCTGTTATCAACGTCAAAATTTGTAATTGATTTACACTTAAACATTACAATATAAATTGTAAATACACGTAACGATTTGAGAACACAATTATGTAAAAAATAGAGGAGTTTAATCAGTGCAAATTCTGTAGGTCCTATGATATAGTACCAGAGTGTTGTTTATTATTCATTTTAACGTGTTTTAATTATAGAGTGAATGTATTTGATACCAACAAGTATATAAGAAAGACAAATTTTCATGTTGATATCAGTGTGAGCAAATGACCATTACTGCAATGATTACTCAAGTAAGATTTAAAAAATTTATCACTAAAATATTAAAATAATCTCAATTCAAAATCAATTTTACTTTTCGATTTGGGTTTTTTTGACAGTAGTTATATTAACGTTTTTACCCTTTAAATACTTGTATACATTTTAGTGGTGTACAGGGTATTCTAAATTTAAGCAAAAAATAAATAAAAAATATTAACAAAATTTTCGTGTTGACGAAAATCATGAAATAAAATCAGGAAATTAGATTTTTCTTATATTGTTATCTTTAGAAGTCGCAAATATGTCAATGGAAGTTTCGTCATATATAAACAATGTAAACAATATCTTTAAGCTGAATAATCGGCAGTTACTATTAATCATATAATAACCTCATATATTACTATTGTTTTATTTTTTTTATCAAAGTTCAACATTATATCAAAATTCATTTTCTTACCGCTTTTCCTTTATTTTTTTATGTTTTAAAATTTTTTTATAATAAATATCCAAATTATAAAAATTTAAAACATCAAATTTATTTTTTGAATATTCGATTTTGAATTATTTGAATAATATTTATTCACTGAGTATGCAAGAAGAAAGAATATCTTCTGAAACAGGAAACTTCAATTTCTATAGAAACTTCAATACATTATTTTTTAGTTTATTTAACATCAAACATAGCCTATTATCAGAGACTTCCGAAATATTATGAAAATTCATTTAAGGAAAAAAATATCTATAATCAACAGTATGTGGTTAGCATAATATAAAGAAATTTAGCAAAAAATACAATAATACAAAATACAGAGCTAGACACAATACAACAAAATTTAAAAAACAATAAGGCACATGGTTGTTTGTTTTGTTACTATTTCAATTTTTTTTTTTTAATAAATACGTTTCACCAAGACTCAGCTTTGAACTCAGTTGATTTAAGTGTAACGGTATTTTCAGATCCTTACATTGATCGCCGTACTGGCCACAGTTAAAGGTGGTGCTATTTCTGTTGTTTCTGGGGGTTTGGGTGTAGGAGGTCTAGGAATTGGCAGTTTAGGCGGTGGCATAGGCCATGGAGGAAGTATAGGACTTGGAGGTGGAATAGGACATGGAGTTGCCGTTGCAAGACCTGCCGTAGATTACTATGTAAGTAAAATCGTTAAAACAGTCATAAATATAAACAAAAATTGATGAAAGAATTCAAGGAATAAACTATGAACTATTAATAATTGTAATACAATAAATTCAACAGATAGTGATAATTTTGTTATGCACGAAAGCTTGATATTGGAATCTGCTTCAGTTTTGCATCTTATAATAAACGTGTTTTTTTTTAACTCATTCGATAAAAAAGTGCGAAAACCAAGATGACATATCTAAGAAAATTCATAAAACATATCAGATGTTAGTAACAACATCCAAGGTATTAATTGAAAATGTTTAATATTTTTATATTTCTGTTACAATATCAAAAATATTATGGTTAATAACCAAAGGTTG
The DNA here is from genome assembly GCA_029963845.1 of Rhamnusium bicolor. Taxonomy (NCBI): domain Eukaryota; kingdom Metazoa; phylum Arthropoda; class Insecta; order Coleoptera; family Cerambycidae; genus Rhamnusium; species Rhamnusium bicolor. The sequence goes on from JANEYF010001679.1 coordinate 109,973, forward strand.
GCTAAAGACAATATGAAATTCTCAGTAAATTCAGTTGTTTGTTTCTGGTGTTCTATGTCATTCAGAATGATAAAGATTTAATTACGATTAATCTTACGAATATTTGTAGACCCCTGCTAGATACGAATTCAAATATGGAGTGCAAGATGCGCACACTGGTGATCAAAAACAACAAGCTGAGGTTCGTGTTGGCGATACCGTAAGAGGAGAGTATTCTCTTGCTGAGCCTGATGGTACTTTACGTGTAGTAAAATACACAGCCGATCCTCACAATGGTTTCAACGCGGTGGTAAGCAGAATCGGTCATGCTGGACATCCCCAAATTGTCGCCACTCATGGACTAGTTGGAGGACATGGAGGTGGAGGTTATTGAGGATATTAATAAATCGTACTGTTATGAAGACAGGACTGTATTATCATTATGGAAATTGCATACGCATATTGTTGTTCATGATCATTTCTACTGCTCATCCCTTAATTTATTATCATTTGTGTAGTTATAAAATAAATATGTACATAATATAGTAATTTTACAAAAACAGTAAATGTTTTTTATAAGCCGTTCCTTAACTTAAAAGATATAAGTGATAATCATGGAGAATATAAGTCCTTTATGAATACAGGATATATATATTCAACTCGGGAAATTTGCTCTATCTGCATAAATAGGTGCGATACAAAAATTTGATAAATGAAAAAAAAATGGGTAATTGGTATACATCTTTTGTCTTTTAAAACTCAAAAAGTACGTCAAAGCTACCTAGATATTCTAAAAAATCCAAATTTAGTTTTTCTTTGTTTCCTAATAACGAGCTTACAATTGATTTTATTGAAAAATTGAAAAGAAAAGAACTATATTGTCCGAAAAAATACAGGTACTATTTTTAAATTCGCAATTTAGGTTTTTGTGCTGTACAGGGTTATCCATTATAAATTACCCACCCCTTATCATCGTTATTATTGCCTATAGCAAAAAAAGTTTTAAATAAAAGTTGTGTGATTATGACTGAAATTTGCTAAAATGCTATCAAAAGTACAGAAGCGAGCAGATTTTCAGGGGATACAAAAATAATATATTTTTTAAAAGGGATATATTGTATATTATTAAATTTTTGGAATGATCCTTTATTCCTGATATCACAAATATACCATATGTTATTCCTACCATATACTGTTTTTGAGTTATTAAACGTCGTATATCTTAATTAAACTAGTTACTGTCAATATGGAAAAGTTAACATTATTAAAGTGAGCTATAAAAAGGACAACTATTGTATTTGGTAAGTGACATTTCTTTAATGAAACAGTCAAAATGGTTTACAGTGAGGAAGAAAAAAACCAAATATGTGTACAAAATAGATAACAAAGATTTATTTAGGAAATTTAAATATAAATAAATGATAACTCATAAAAGATGTTCCATGTGTCCACCATTATTGTCAATGGATAATTGATAACGTCTTCTTAAATGGCTTCATTATTTAAATTCAGATTGTTTATTTCAAGTCGAATCCTGTCTTTAATGACTTTAATACTGTTATTACTAGTATTATTAACAATATATTTTAGAAATCCCCAAAAAAATGAATCCATAAAGGTCAAATCTGGACTGTTAGGTGGCCATTTAATATGTCCATTATTCCTTATCCATTTGGGAATACATTAATCAAATGATCTCAAACGGGTAGTTGCCCCATTCTGCATCCAAATCATATCATCAAATTTGGCTTCCAGAAAATTCTGCAAAAGAATATTTTCTGCTTCTGGGATAATTATTTCCAGATAGGTAACTCCAGTTAAAGTTTAATCATAAAATATAGGCCCAACAATTTTGTTTCTGAAAATTCTACACCAAACCCTAACAGTTTCTCTTCGATTCTTTTATTTGTTTTACCAAACTTTTTCTGTTGTGCTTGTTTTCCCACGAGGTTCGATTACTCCTATTAAAAAAACTCCTGCCGTAGAAAAGGATGACTCATCAGTCCATAATATTTTAGTAAAAAAATCGGGATCTTCATCCAACTTTTGAATCATCTGGTGGCAAAAGTCCAGCCTTTTCCTTTTATGAGCCTCTGTTAAAACTTGTAGGGGTAAAATTTTATATGTCTGTAGCTGTTATTTTTTAACGTACGTTGGATTTTGGAATAATTTTTACCTAATTGATCGACTACATTATTTATGCTACATTCAGAATTTTCTAAAAAATAATACAATGTTTCAAAAAGTCCATTCACGAATAAATATGGATGGGCTTACCTTCGAAATGAAGCAGTATATCTAGCTGTTCTTCCTGGTTTGCCGCTGAAACTTGGATTACAAAAAGATAATATGCACATTATGTTCAGTACAACTGACTCAATAATGTTATTTTTAATGTCAACTATTCTGTCTAGTTAAACCAAAAATAAATACAACACAACGTACTCACCAGTTGAACACTCACTTTAAAAAACTTTAAAATATCTACAGACACGTGTTTCTGCTTGGCGAGTTTCATCAGGGTATCCAGCACATTTAAAGAATTCAAAGCAACAAAACTTGTAAACCTTAATGTAATAAACATTAATGGCTTCAGAGAACAGAATAATTGAAATTATATAGTGGAAATTCCCCTTAGGGTCGAATAATTTAAAAACAAATTAAGTTCCTCTTCTTGGTAAAAGTTTAAAATATAGAGTGGAATGAAAAAATAATATTAACTGAAAGTTTTAAAGTGAGTGTTCAACTGGTGAGTACCTTGTGTTTTATTTATTTTTGGTTTTACTAGACAGAATAGTTGAAATTAAAAATAACATTATTGAGTCAGTTGTACTGAACATAATGTGCATATTATCTTTTTTGTAATCCAAGTTTCAGCGTTTTGGCAAATAGCTGGGAAAATAATTGTTTACAAATATATATGTTATACTTATCTGTGATACGATTTGTAAAACTTAGTAAATAATAATTAGCAAAAAAAATTTTCAGTTAATATTGTTTTTCATTCCATTCTAAAGAAATGTCACTTGTCAAACATGATAGTTGTCATTTTCATAGCTCACTTTAAGAATGTTAATTTTCCCATATTTACAGTAATTAGTTTAACTAAGATATTTGACGATTAATAACTCAAGAACGGTATATGGTAGGGGTAACATATGGCATATTTTTGAAATCAGGAAGAAAGGATCATTCCAAAAATTTAATAATATACAGGGTATCCTTTTTAAAAAAAATATATTATTTTTTTTGTATCCCCTGAAATCTGTACGCTACTGTACTTTTCATAGCATTTTAAATTCAGTCATAACCATACAACTTTTATTTAAAATTTTTTTTCTATAGACAATAATAACCATGATAAGGGGTGGGAAATTTGAATAACACTGTACATGTGGGTAATTTTTTTTGTCCTGTATTTTATTTATTTACACGGTGTGAGAGTTTTTCTTGCTGATTTGAAAATACCAAGCGAGTAACATTTTTCATTTCTCAAATAAGTTTAATAGCAATTTATTATAAAAATAAATGTTTTCATTGAACATCCTGACAAAGTTCATGAGTAGGCTCTGCAAATTTATTTCTTCATGAATTAAAACATGGCGCATAAGTTGTAGTTTTTTATTACTTCTTTATTAACTGATATAATAATAATAATAATAATAATAGATTTATTGTACAAAAAAGCAGTACAATATTTACTTTCCACCAAAAAAATAAAATGATTTTAACTTAACCTTAAAAGTCAAGACATAAAATGATTATGAGAAATGGATGTGCTGTTAGAAGAAATATTAAAAATGTGAATTATGTTTAAAATTTGTTAAAAAAGTTGCAAGATAAGAGAAACTTATTTGAAATATAGAAGTCAGATGAGAGATATTACTAGTGTTTCTTAGGGCCAGTTGTACATATGTGGTTCAGCCAAAGCTGAATTGATCTTAGTATAAATCCAAGGATACCATTGTTGAAACAATCGTCACCTTAGATTTAAAAGCCAAATTCAGCTGAGCTTTGGCTGAACTACATTGGTACAACTACTGTCCCATAAAGACTTATCGTGAACTTGATCACGTCTTATTGTTTTGTTATTTAGATAATCAGGTAATTCCGAGTTTAAAATTTTACTAATGAATCAAGCAAAATGAACAAATCTATCTTCATTCTGTTTTAGGCAATTTAACTCACTTATATGTATACGGATAAACAAGGACCACAGTATCTCCGTAATTCATATGAGATAGTACTAGGTTATTAGCTAACATCTATTTTGTTTCTGTATCTCAATAATTTTTAAAAGAAAAAAGTTGTTTTAAACTTCGGAGGACATTACGACATACAAAGTCAACATGTTTAGTAAACTTGAGTTGGTTATCAAATATAACTCCTAAATTCTGTACATGATCAACAGATGGTATTTGTTCGTTATTAATTTCCACTGAGACATTATTGAGTATATTAATGTACTGAGTTGAACCAATAATGATATGCCGACTTTTTCTAGCTTTCAGCTGAAACGTATTATCATCAGTCTACTGTTTAATTTCTATTTACATCCAAATTAATCTGAAAAGCTCCATTTATTTAATTATCAGGTACAAAACTATGCTTTAAGGCAATATCATCGGTAAACATAAAAATGTTACAGAATTCAACAAAATGTTGAAAATCGGATGTAAATAAGGAGTACAACAAAGTTCCTAAAATGGATCTTTGTGATACACCTGAATAAACCATTCTCAAAAAAAATATTTACATATGATACGTAAATATGTTCCGATATGTTAACAACCGTATACTGATTTCTGTTGAATAGGTAATTTTTTAACCATTGTAAGAAATTACCTCTGAAAATTACAGAATAATTCCAAGCATTTCCACGAGTTTTGAGGATTTACCTACACGAAATGACAATATTGTTGTATTATGGAGATTATTTCCATGAATAGTTATTTACGTAACAAGACTGGAAAGTGATTCTTTACTGGACGAGCTGGCAGTAAAGATACTTTCTGGGTATGTTACGTATAGAATTTTTTTCTACAACTGTTTTTGCCACTCTAAAAAAAAACACTTTTTAACTTTATTTTGTAAAGAACTCATGAAATTCAACTGATAGATTCAGACGCTGTTGGCTAGAAGTGCTTAATTACAGTTCGCCCATCCGTAATAGACACTGGAAAGGAATGCGAAGACTTTTCCGTATGAGTATAAATTAGGCGAGCATGTTATAATTATATTTATAGTTTTAATGAACTTCTACTTGTGTTAATTCGATTTGTCATAGTTTTTATACTTCGAATTTTTAAAACTTTTAACTGTGGCATCACAGTAAATGTTTTCTTTGCATTCCGTTGATATCTAGACCTGAGAGTATAAAAACAACTTATACTCTCAGCTATAGACTCTTTTAGTGGGTCATCACATAATTATGCAACCTGCATACTACTGTCACGACACATTGGTTGCCATTTCCAGTGTGATCACTGAAAATGGACCGTTAATGCATATGTCTATAAATGCGACATTTTCGAGGCTTAAATATAGCTTAGAATTTTTTATTTCTCCCCTGTAAGAATTATTTAAGAATTTTCAGTCATTGCATCTATACAGCTCAGTTATGAGTTGATTTAAAACAAATAAATTTAAACCCCGATAAAACAATCAAGGAGATGGGGGAGGGAGCTGGTTTTTGCTATTGATTGTTGTTTATATTATTGGCGTGAACCGGTTCAGCTCATTGCACAATTTGTCCAATTTGCCAAGAATTGTCCTAAAGGTTTTGTTTGAAATATGATTAATACAACACTTTAAAGTAGAAACATTTACTGTTTATTAAAATATTATTTAACGTGGGTATATACAACAAGGGTGAACGTCTCTAAAAAATAACAAAAGAGACCTAACTAAGATGAATGGGATGAGCAACGATGAAATGAGCATGAACATAAATGGCAACAATGACGACTACAGATTCGACGGTGATGAAACAATGATCACAATTATTAATATCCTCCATGTCCTCCAAGTCCTCCAAGTCCTATTCCTCCACCATATCCTCCAAGTTCTCTTCCTCCACCATGTCCTCCAAGTCCTATTCCTCCACCAAGTCCTACACCACCGCCAAGTCCTATACCACCTCCATATCCATGAGTAGCAACTACAGCTTTGGTAACAATTTGAGGATGGGCTGCGTGACCTATTCTGCTTACGATAGCGTTGAAACCATTATGTGGATCAGCAGTGTATTTCACAACACGAATGGTACCATCGGGTTCAGCAAGGGAGTATTGTCCTTTGACAGTGTCTCCAACACGGCTTTCGGATTGTTGTTTCCTGTCTCCAGTGTGGGCATCTTCTACGCCATAATTGAATTCGTAATGAGCAGGAGCCTGTTAATAAAATGAAAATTTGCTATGAAAATCTATACCGACCATCAATACATTAATATCTGTATTATTTTATCCTTGAAGATAATTACTCACTGAAGGTTTATTTCAAATTTATTTGCAACATAAAAAACGTCGGCTTCTTTGATCCTTTTATCGCTGTCAAAGAAGACGACATTTTTTATGTTGCAAATAAGTTTGAAATAAAGTACCTACATATAAATTATACTTACATAGTAGTCTACTACAGTGTGTGCGGGTGCTGCAATAGCATGTCCTCCTCCTAGGCCAATTCCACCTCCAAGTCCTCTTCCTCCTCCATATTCACCCCCTCTCCTCCTTCATATCCTCCTCCATATCCTCCACTATTTCCTCCTCCATATCCTCCTCCAGACCCCCCCTCCATATCCTCCTCCATATCCTCCTCCATAACCGCCTCCTAATCCCAGTCCACCTGCAGAGTAGGAAATGCCTCCAGCGTGTGCAGAAACCGTAAGAGCTACGATGGTAAGAGTCTAAAAGGAAATAACGTTTTCAAAATCACTTGGTTGGTATTAAAAAAAAATTACGGTAAGTATCAAGTTCTTTAATTTATCTAGTATCTGCCTTAGATAGAGTTTTTAATTACGCCAGTTTTTTTTTTCAATAAATTTTATTAGAGCGTGACTTTTAAAATAATTATAGTTTGACAATTTCATGTCTGTAATAATTTTTATGAAGATACTACAAATTTCAGTTAAATGAAATGTTTCGCAGAGCAAGTCGATATGTTACTAGTTATATTTTATTAAACATAATACCAATAAATGTTTTCTAACGTTGAAATGCGGCTTTGGGAAATAGTTGGGCTAGAACTCAGAAAAATGTATGTTGGTCTTCTTCGCTTTATTTGAAGTAGAAAATTAAATTCATGAAATGATAGGCAAGAATCCAGGTACCAGTAACAGATTATTAGAACACTAAGCAGGAATTTTTACAAGGAGAAACAGAACAATTAAAGAACAGCTCCCTCATATCTACCACATTTCAGTCAAAGAAAGATGTTAACTTGTGATTTTATCTAATTTTTCCAAACCATTGAAGAGCAGAACAAATAATGAATTACTAGAAGAAAAATTATTTTGATCGGCGAGTCACGTTTTACAAATTGTGGGTATCATAAATCTTCATAATCAACATATGCAGATGAAAATCTTCATGCAATTATGGAGAGACATTACCAGATGGTAATCAAGACTAACGTGTGGATAGTAATTCTTGATAACTTTTTGACTGGACCATTTACGTTGCCAGATTGTCTTGAGGATAACAGTTATTTAAATTTACTTCGAAACAATCCTTAATTTAATCGAAGATTTGCCATATAGCCTATGCCGAGATTTGTAGTTTATGTACGTTGGTGTAACACCTGATTTTTCACGCATTGAGAGCATGTGAGAAATTTTTTGAATGAGAAATACCGGGCCTGATCAATTGGTAGAGAACAGTTTTACCATTAAGTAGCCACTACGTTCACCAGATATGAACCCTTGTGTATGAGGTCAAAATCGGCACCTAAGAGCAACTTTGGACAATGATGTCAAACGCTGTGAACTCACTTTAGAATGAAGAAATATATACTGTTAATTTTTTTGTGTAGGATTAATCTTTGTGTAAACGTAAACTATGGGTTTATTAAACATCTCTTACATAATCAATAAAAGCTATAATCTTTTTTGGCATATTTACATAATGTCTCTAAATAAAATATTTTTTTCGAGTATGATCCAGAATATTGTAGTCAAAGACAAAAGGAATTTTTAGAAGTGTTGGGGTTAGAAATAACTTATTTTCATTGGAAATATGCCAGACATCTAAATTTTCGAAAACATAATGTTCTTATATGTTTTCACAAAAAAACCTATCCTAAATCTGCCAACAATAAAAAATATTATAAGCCAAGTTGTTCAAATATGGAGGTAATTTTTAATATAATATAATGAGTTTAGTTAAATGTCTTAATTTGACCTCAATAATCTTAGGTGGTTCTATGAGATTCACGTCTAGTTGATAGGTTTAATATTGATTAACACTTGTCACAAAAATGTCTGAACAGTTACATTCAAAATTATTAAACAATAACAAAGGCAAAAGTTTTGTAATTATTTCGTTAAATAATATGCATAAAATTGAGATATATTAGCTTTTTACATTTTACAAAATAACGAAATTTGAAAATTTGAAAATTAAAAAAAGTTTTACCAGCATTCATTCTGAACAAAAAAAATAACATGGCCAACGATAATATAAGAAATACGTGAATAGAGTGTAAACTGGTATCCTTTAAAAAAAACAGCACGGAGTTTAAGTACTTATAGAATATTAATATAGTCTGTACTGAAACTATAACATTTTTAATTATCGGTATTACGAAATCGGCCTGCAACCGATTTTTATTTGCTAGCCATTTCTAATCACTTCCTGATTTCATATCTAACTGCGTCACTTTAAATGATTCTGACAATAAAGTATTAGTAAGGGCTTCCTGATTACAAATTTTAGCAAAAAACCCCATGGAAGAGATGGCGTAATATTCGACCTGAATATAATATATTCTCATATTTATTTTGCCTGATTGATCCTCATCACTAACGGTTGTAGTTTCACGACCTGGATTCTGATGTTGATATTGATGTTTGAAATTGAAATATTATTTATTATTACTAACACATTTTGCATTATAAATCAGTTTTCACATTTTCCTAAAATTGCAACGAGATTAACGTATTTTCAATTTTTAATTTTATTATATTTTATTAAGAATACATTTAATTTCTATAAAACAGAAATCCTAGATCTAACGTTTCTTAAACAATGTCACGGATGCACTAGGAGAAATATATTTTCAAGCCATCGGTTTTCAAGGCAATAATTCTAAATGTGCGATTGGATTTTTTTAAAAGTTGCTTTGAAACAATTCTGACACTATTTTTAAATTAAGGATTTGTTTGAATTGAGCCGAAAACCAAATGATTTTTCATAATCAAAAATGTAGGATAAAATCAAGAATTCTCCAAAATATATTTTCCCTAATAAAAATAATAATAATGTTATTTGGGATTTTTAATTAAGTAAGTGCACTGCACTGTATGTAATATACAAGGCCATTTTTAAATAAATGTTAATAACTACATTAATATCAATAATTTTCTTACTTGTATAAACATTTTTGTTTATATTTTTTTTTGCTGCTGTTTATTTGGAGGAACTATTGCACACACTGACAGGTTCGTAAATTCTACCTTCTTATATACCAAGTACTTAAATCGAGACACGTTCACTTTAATTATTATAAAAATGTCATACATACACTTTACGCTATTAATTGAACAAAATATTTGCAATTTGAAAGTGCATAATAGTTTTCTGGTAGTTCAAAACTAGACCATAACTAGTATTTATAAATGCTTCTTAAAATATGCAAATAATAATAAATATATTCATAGCTCGAGATAATACTAATATATGATATAACAAAGTTTATTATGGTTATCTGAATTTTTGAAAACTGCGTTAACTGCATTTTGCAAAAGTTTTGGCAAGATACTCGTATCTACATCTCTGAAAACAACTAATCAATCTGAGTAAATAATTATTAAACTGAATTTCTGAAAACACTATGGAGCGATTCATATTAAAAAATAGCCGAAATACAGTCTACTATACAAGTCAAATCTCACTTAACCGTGACTATCTTATAATATTGAAAAGAGTATCCGAGAGGTTAATTGTTTTCAAAAGGTAATTATCACTTGTTAGTAATCCTGGCCAAGCGATGGTAAATTCAGGGTCGGGCGCAATACCAATGCCATCGCGCGCTTGTTTACGATGTCGATGACACGACACACTTCAGTTGTTATCTGTCAGTCGATGCATAGAGTACTAATAAATAATGTTGAGCGTAAAGAGTAGAATACGACGGTACGCTGATAAAGTGAATCAATTTATCGGTGAATTTCCGGATTTCTTCTATGATGGATGTAAAATAATTTGTAAAGTTTGTGATCAAGACTTAATGTGCTGGAATAAATACGGCTGCAAAATTCATGTCAATAGTAACCGGCATAAAAATAAAAAAAATGGCGTGTCTTCTCTGGAACCTCAGTTTATATTTGATTTACTGTTAATGTTGATTGCCTGTGATGTTCCCCTGCGCATATTGGATAAACCAGCATTTCGGGAGTTCTGGAATAAATACAATCCCCAGGTGTGTTGACCAAGTCGTTCAACGTTACGTAGATATGTACCAAGTGTTCGTGAAGACATTGTAAATAGGATTAAATGTGCATTAAAAAATACACGGCTGTGGTTATGTGTTAAAGAGATGACAGATTGTAAAAAGAATTCTATTGTAAATGTTTATAGTACGTGTACTCGACCCTGTTAAACGAACATTTCCACTTTTACTAGCTAGCAAAAGACTAACTGCTTGTACTGGCGAAACAATTACACGGGTGGTGTTGGAGATTTTCGAAAATTTTAACTGTCAACAAGTCAAGTGTTGATGTTTGTGACAGACGGTGCTGCGACAATGCGTTTGGTGGGCCGTTTTCTTCAAAGAGACGATTGTAGGTTTTTACATGTTACGTGCAAAGTGCATGCGTTCCATCTTGTAGCAGAAACGATTCGAAAATGTTTTCCAGAGGTAGATGCATTAATAGCAAATACAAAAAAAGTATTTCTCAAATCTCCTAAACGGCTTCGAGCACTTCACACACTGTGTCCTGGTATTCCGAAACCACCAGAGCCGATTCTTACACATTGAGGAACGTGGTTGAAGGCAGCTTTTTATTATACTGAATATTTTCAACAAATAAAAGCTGTGATACTATAGTTAAACCCTAACGAGGCTGCAGCTATTAAGAAAAGCCAGACAAGCTTTCAAGATGTTTCCCTTGAAACAGATTTAAAAACTATTTATAACAATTATAGAGGACTACACGACGCAATAGAAAAATTGCAAAATACTTCGTTGTCGTTAGTGGAATCGCGTGGACGACGTAAATACACAGTTACAGACTATAAATGATGCAAAAAACAAGCCCGTTATTGAAAAATTCGAGACTGTATTACGGAAAGAACCTGATTTTACCAAATTCAGACAAATTTGTGATGGTGCATCTACAGCTGCGTTAAGTGAGTTCACAGAGTGTTTTACTTATGCCTGTATTACTTCCGTAGATGTCGAACGGTCTTTTTCAAAATACAAACATATTTTTTCACCACAGCGAACATCGCTTACTGAGACGACTGTAGAAACATATCTGATGCTACACAGTTATTATAGAAGTGATCCAGTTTGTGATGACGACAACCAAGCTATTTCATAAATCTGCTGAAGAAGGTGAGTTTTGTACATATTTTTATAAAGTGTACCAGTGTTAATAAAATTTATTTCCATTTGTTTTATTTATTTATTTATTTATTATTAGTTATCACTTAGATATACAATGTACATGCGTGAACGTCATTTAACAGTTTAATAAAATAATAATGTGCAGCACTATGCTTACTAATAATATAAGGATAATATAATATAAGGAAATACATAAAAAAAGAATTTAAAGCGAACGAAATAGTACAAAAACATACATCACAATATATAAAATATTTCGGTTTTTATTATTGTACTTATTCAAGTATTATGAGAAGATGCATACCCAGTACTTCTCTGTAGGATTATTGACCTTGCCCAGGCTTACTTATTAGTGTATGTATGTTGTGTAGTGTAAATGATTATTATTTAGTATTTTTGGTTAGTTATTGTTATTTATTATCGATTTTTTAGATAGAAACTTATTTCCCGCCTATATGTGCTTTTTGATTTTCTAAATGTGTATACGGTATGGTTTACTTAAGTTAAAGCTCTATAAAACTTTTATTTATTATTCGATTTATACTAGTTTTCATTGTATATGTATAGTTTGAAAAGTTGTATTGTTAGAATCAATCAAATTATATTAATTTTTAATATACGACCTACTGTAATTTTTTCTCAGAACAAAAATTGAAAATCACGAGATTTTTTATAGAACTACTGGTTACATAAGACATATTTTGGTGAGCTTACCACAACTAAGTGGGTAAGTTGTAGTATGCATTTATCTTTATTATAATTCATGGATATGATAGAGAAGAATAGAAATACAAACTAGTTACTTGTAATATGTCTATATTCTTATTCAGGGCTCCCAGAAATACTTTTCCACCTTAATCTAGATTTTAGAATGCGAATAACCCAGATTGAATTAATATGGGCTAAAACTAAGACTGTACTTATGACAAAAATAATTTTTAAATGAGAAAATTTAACTGTAAAACAGTTGATTAACTAAATTTTTCGTTTATTTTAGACAAATACCTCATTTGAGGAGGTTATTAGAAATAAAAAGACAAACCAGCCATTTTTAGTAGCATCTGGAGATACACAGAGTGAAATAAAGAACTATTTTATATGTATGGATAAAAAGTTTTGGCCAATGAAGGTTTGCAAACTCTTTGTCAGGCTTTTGATTTGCTTTTTAAGTCTCCTTTTGTATTTAATGTTAAGTTTGATGTTGCTTTAGAACACTTTTTTTGTTTTATTCAGGTTTTTTTCTTATAAAGTTGAAACTGTAAAAGTTTCACCAAATTTGAGAGAATTACGTGACAAATTATTATTTGATAAGTAAGTTTCATAATGTTAGTTTTTGAATAATATTGAATAACATTTCCAGTTTCTTATTTATATTTTAGCCTGTATAAGCATTTGTTTATATTTTTGGAGTGTTTTTTTGCTTTAAGATCTGCCATAATAATAATGATATTATTTCTTATATCAACCATCAGTTTTTTTCTAAAATAAACATAATTTTTATATTTCTATTGAATTTTTATTTCCCTTATTTTGTGAAAACGTCAAAACTTTTATTAATAATTACAATTTTTATTACAAATATTTATTTACACAGTATGTTTTAAGAGTTTTAACTAAAACCGTTTATAGACTTCACTGTAACATATCTTTTTTACAATTTTGTGGTTGATGGGTTATTTTTTCATCGCGACAGCAATTTTTAGTTTAAAACATCTTTCTACTAGCTATAATAGAGGAAACACACAAATCGTATTAGGCATAATGTTGATTTACAGCAAGAAATTATTTGGATATGAAAAAAAATCTGATGGCTTAAGAGTCCCTAATCGCGAAAAATAAAATACCTTTGTTTAAAAACAAAGAAGTTATTGGGATCTATCCATGGGAGATAGGTTGAAGATTATTCTTCTGTTTTCTTGAGTTTTACGGTTTTTATAGGTTATTAGAGAAAAAAATATTATTTAAAGCCATTTAAATAATATTTTTTTTCTCTAATAACCTATAACAACCATAAAACTCAAGAAAACAGAAGAATAATCTTCAACCTATATTCAATTTCTTGGTTAAGAAACATATAATTTTTATCCATGGGAGTGTACTATTATTGTAGGCATCTTCAGGTCTGTTTGAAAATGATGGTCGTTATTTTTACATGTTCATATATTGTCTCTTGGTAAAACATTACATGAGACATCAACATGATAATGTAATAGTTAATAACAACAACCGGAATTTACCATACGTAGTGTGCCCCTAAATCAACTCTCACCATTATGTTCTCGGTTATTATTGATGATAGAAAGATGGTTAAATATTTGTGAAGGTTTTCTAGAAAAAATTATGTCTTACTTTTCAGAACAACTGACATTTTGGATTTTCTTTTTTTGTAGGTACCTATCCTTCTTGTATCCTTTTCTAGACTTAAAAGTAAACATTATTGAATACTTTTTAAAATTACATTTTATAACACCAGTAACAAAATAAATAATATTCTTTTTATTTTCGAGATGTTTTAGGCTTTAACTTTTGACAAAAAATATTTCTTTTATACCATTATGAAAAATCATTGAGAAGTAAAAAAAAAACAAGATTTTAGACCGATATGTAATAAAATGTGCCTTAATAAACATAAAAGTTGAAGCATACGTATATCTCAAAAACCTAGGAATAAAAAAATATTAGATGTTACAAAATGTAAATTTAAAAAAGTGTCTTAATAATGTCTTAGAAGTCCAAGATTAAAAATTTGAAGGATGCAGGCAAAAGAAGTAAATCCAAAATTTATTTCTTTTTACAAAATTTTAAAAGTCAAAAGATATTGCAATAAAATTCTACATGATTTTCCTCATTTAAGCATCTTTCTATCATCAATAATAACTAAAAACCAAATGGTGAGGGTTGACTCTGGGACATACTGTAAAACTTTAATGAAAACAGGTGTTAATTCACCTTATAAATTAGTTAATTTAACATTTTTTTGGTGTAAAACATTTGCCAATTTTAAAGTAAAAACTAATCACTTGATGAGTGATATTTACATCTAAAAGAATAAAAGTTACCCCATATTTTGTAAAGATTTAACCGAAATTGGTGCATTTTCCACCCGGAACATGATTATTCTTTACAATATTTGCGTGTAGATGTTTAACAATTTAGGTGTACAAGTAAATCATAAAAGTTGCAAAAGTTTACAACAAAATTATGTAAACATTTGCCGCAAAAAATTGTAAAATTTTACCACTATGACTTGGTGCGTAGTTTACACCTAATTGGTGTGTTCCAATATGTACCCTGTTCAGTGTTAATTTGGTGTGAAATTTCACACCGTATTTTGAACTGTGCACGTAGATTTTAGGATCATAATAATCAACATCAAATATTCTTCTGATAAAAATGAGTGCGACATTGACAAAACCCAATTTGCCCTTATTTCTAGTTTTCTACAAGTTTGACGTTAAAAGCAGTCGTTAATAACACTTAGAAAAACGTGGACATACATCCATTCCCATCCAACATCGTTAGGCCGGTAGCGGAATTCAAACCGGCAGCAATAATGGAAAAATTTCCAGTCACGGAACCATATTTTTCATATGATATAATGTATCTACACCAGCTTTCTTAGTTCTTTGTTTAAATAATCTGATTGTGTGTTCCACCTTAAATTATTACGAAATATTAAATCTAGATGTTTAAAATTTTCACAGAGATTTTATGATTTTTGACATTTTTGATCGCATTCGGAATTATACAAAATTCCTTTAACATTTGATTGTTTGAACTTATTTGCAAATGTGATGAACTTTGTTGTATTAAAATTTAGACTTAAAAAGCTTTTAGTTATGTATAATCCTTTTTTAGCAATTTGTTTAACCTTCTTGCATGAACTACTATTAAAAATCAATACAGTCATCGGTGTCGGATACGATTTCTCTCTGATTATTTAATATTAGCACATCGTTTAGATATTTTCTAAACCGTATATCCTACGCCGATCATACTGTACATATATTATGTCAATAATAATTGCGGACCCAACATTGTTCCCTGTGGTAAGCCAAATTTTACCATTTGAGGTTCACTTTATTCGTTATTAATGTTCACAAAAAAACTCTCGACCTGTTAAATAGCTTTCAAATAACTGAATATAAATGCCTCTTACACTGATTTTAACTTATTTAGCAACAGTATGATACACTGTGTAAGAATATCCTAACGGTTTTTTTATTTTGATTTAAGTATTCTTGAATTTCAGCATTAAAGTAAAATAGAACATCCTCATTTGAACAGGGATCGCAGTTAAAATAATAGACTAGAATTTTATCTTCTTCCTTTTAATATGAATGATTTGATCTTCTGCGTTCCATAATATTTTCAGAAATTTATGAATTGTAATATTTCTATCGTTATTCAAGATCCTAGGAAGCTGTTCTCGCCAATATTTTTTAGTATATTACATGAAACAATAACTCGGCCGACAAATTGGTCAAATTATTTGGTTAGAAGTCGATCAATTTATTGTAGAAAAAGGCAGCACCGATTTCTATTCAATTTATTTTTGTTACGTCAGGTGCGCCAACCGCCCATTTAGTTATTTCCCAGATTGTTGCCTTTTGGTTGTCGCTTGTCGCCCTGATTAGTGATATTTTGACATTCGCAATCGCATATTCTGTTTTTAGCGTCTTCTGCACAGACTACATTCTGTGGTCTTCTGTCTCCTATAATATCGTTGAAAAATAGAACATGTTCTAATTGCTCTATTTATTGAATTTTATTTGACCAATGAATCAGTAGATTTTCTTGCATTACATGCACCAATAAATTGAAGATGACAAAAATGGTCAATTTATTGTATCGTATAATACGGATTTTATAAAAGTTAATCGACGTCCTTGCAACTGCAACTTTTTATTGAAAATAAACTCTTCCACTTTAGGTAAAGGAAAACTTATTTCTTTTTTAAATGAAACACCCCAAACACCATAACACCACATGTAATGTAATAAAACCACATGTAATGACAACCTCCTTTATCCCTGATTGTTTTAAATGACATTGCGCGGGAGAGGGTTACACATTAAGAGACAACGGACATACATCCAATATCCGAGTATACTACGATTAATATCTCTCACAGAAAAATCCCAGTGCCACGGCCGGGAATCGGACCCGGGACCCCGAGGTTTCGAGGCAAGTACGTTACCTCTAGACCACGATTTATATACTTTAAATTCCAAGAAAATGTAATATTTATTTTTAAAAATAATGACAAATTGTAAAACATTTTTATTATTGTAACTTTCAGTTTTAACCAAAAACCAGAAAAACCTAAAAATAAATTCATTCCTATAGGTGTTCTTGAGAATGGGAAACTGGGGTATACATAACAAATAAGCTCTGAAACGGGAATTACAAAGGAGAATAATATGTAAAAATAAAATAATAACAATGTTACATGTTAGATTCAGTGATCGTATGTATAAAAAATAAAAATGTTGCATATTTCTATTTTTAAATTAGGGTATTTGGATAAATGATAATAGATGATCTCTGCAGCATTTAATGCCCGTAAATGCACCACTGTTGCCAAATAAAAATAATAATAAAGAAATAATCGTAACACATTCAGTGACGGCGACCTTGGTAAACTGAATACGTTTGTTTAGTTCTGGACATGCTCATTCATAAATATTTTTTCAATAAACTTTTACTTACGTTAGCGTAAACAAAGAATGTTAAAGTGGAAGGAAGACAATCAGCCGAGTTGTATCGTAGTCTTTCTTCATTTATCAATGAATACATGATCCGAGGTCCCAAGATGATGTCACTTTATAGGCAGATACACTGTTATGTAGTAAGACTAGATTATGAATATGTGATTCAAAAAATGTGAACTTGGGCTCATTTTCAAACGTTCACTCGTAAACTTATATTTGTAAATGTGTTAAATTCAATTAACAGAAATAAATATAATACTTTTATCACTACATGAAATTTTAAATCGAAAGAAAAATGCAACAAATTTGTGACTCCTATATCCAAGGACGGTTGGGGTCGACGGAACTTCGAGAATTTGTCCGAGGGACTGGTGAGCCTGGAACTTACAAGCAGAAGGCTAGACGGGGGCAAGGGTTATTAATTCGCTTGCGGCTATAAGTTTATTACTAAAAAAATCTCTTTTGTTATTAATGTCGTAGTGTAAATGGCAAGCTAGAGTTCTTTATCAACGAGGTCATTGGACAATGTACTATTAAGTAATGCTACCAAATATTCTACGAAGATAATGTTGGTATATCACGGTATTGCGATGTGATATGATCCTCTTTTCCAATAGCAGTAGACATGTTTCGTTTTCCTGAACTTTCCGCTACTACAGGCTGGAGAAAGGAATGATTTTGCAACGGCTCATGTATGTTCAATATTCATTGAAGGTCTTGTGGATTAAAACTAAGGCTAGGAACCCTTTTCCAGGAAATTTTAGTATTCGAATATTCGTTCTGAAAAATATTCGAAGTATTCGAATAAATTAGAATATCCGAATACTCGAATAATCCGAATTAATCGAATAGGTATCCAAATAATCCGGATCCTCGAATATTCATTATTAATAGGTATAGCACTGAATACTAGTGAATAGTGAATACTCTATTTGAGTATTTGGTTGGATAGACCACAATAATAGTCGTGACGTAAACCACTAAACAGGCAATTTGATTTGCTTTCCATACCCACAATAGGGTATGTCTCCTGTACATGTGCTTTAAGGGTCAGAATTATTTAGTTAGTATTTTATTTTTAGGATTGAGGCGCTATTGTTCACATTTAACTATTGAAGCTTAAATAAAACGAAAACAGAGCTAGTTTATTATACTTCTGTCATAACTATTTTTCCTTTTTCGAAAAAATAAAAGTGCTCTAAAATTAGAATGTTTTTAAAAAAAGACGCAGACTGTGAAGGTAAAACAAATACATGAAAACTCAATAGTTAAATATTTACAGGTTTTCTAAAATTTAAAATTTAATTTTAACCCCTGCCTTAGTACAGTAAGAATAAGGTCGAGGCGAGAAAGATATCGAATAGTTTGACTGGGAGTAAAACGTGCCACTAATGTGGTCTATTTGTATATTTGGATTTTAGAATAGGTACCTACCTATACCTACTATCTACCTACTTTGGTTGGATGCATACTGCATACCTATTCGTACATAATTTAATAATATATTCTAATATTCACATTTACTCAGATATAATCGAATATTCGAATATTCAAGTATCCGAATATTCAAGTATTCGAATAATTTCCCATCAGAATAATTCGTATTCGAATACTCGAATATTCGAATACTCGAATTATTCGTATTCGATTCCCAACCTTAATTAAAACCATAGGTGATGCAACGTGCCATCTCCTGATGGAAAAACGTAGTTCAGAATGTGTCTATTTTACGGGTTGCCGTTTATCAACCTAATGGAAACGTAATTTTCGAATTTATTCGTCAGAAGGTGCTTCCATCTGCCAGTGACATTTATAAATATGATCTAGTACCCTAGTAGATGTATTGCAATAGTTTGAGGATTAGCTAATGTTTGCAATAATTTGTAATGAATGAATCAGGATACCAATAGTGGGGCAGCGGACACTGGCACTGGCTAGCTGTTACCTCGCCAACGGAGCTCTCTAAAGTGAAAGCTAAACAAACAATAACAACATAACCTAAATATTACTTTCTCACCCACTCAAAGTGAGGAAGTTATGTATGCGTGAAAAAAATTTTGAAAATTTTTATTACATTTGGACGAATCTCGAAGAATTATGACGATACACAAAATTTCAAACAGAAAAAATGTTCTGTCTGTGTGGTTCGCGATAGCAGCTACAGTTTTTGAGATAAAGCTTTCAAATTTGGTACACACATTCTAAAGGTCAAGGAAGAGATTCAGTTCGTTGAAGAGCAAAATCGGTCCCAATGTCTAAAAAAAAATATTAGTGACATTCCACCAATGTGACTTTTTTGAAACGTCAAAAATATGACTTTTTTGAAACGTCAAAATATGACTTTTTTGAAACGTCAAAAAATGTGACTTATTTGAAACGTCAAAAATTACTTTTATTGGAAACTCCACCACACGTCGAGTTTTACTACGGTGAGGAAGTTCTGCTCCCCAAGTAATTGACAGCGAATAACTAATAGATATGCCCTCATTTTTCGTTTGTTTTATAGTTTGGTTTTCTTCTTGATCTAAAGTTGAGGTTTATTGAATTTTTCAAAATATCTTTGATTCGTATTTATATTGAAAGATGCTGAGAGTAATTGATATATTTTATAAATCGTACCCATTATTTGTAATAAATGTAACGCTGGCGCTGATGAAATTTCATAATTCATGTAATAATTTTCATAGCAGAGATATAACCTAGATACTAGTTATCTATTTAAATAATATCCAATTAAACTATGTTTTAAGAAAAAGTTCAATTCAAGTTTTGCAATATACGGACTAGTTACTTGAATGTAATTTAATATTTTAAATAATATTGTTTGTTGGTCTAGCAGATTATTGCTAGTAGCTATATAGTTACATAAACGACTATATATTAGTTTCTAACACATTTTTCACCTCTTTGGCTAATATAGGATAACACAATGTGATATTGAAAAAATTATCATGCAGATTTCAACGGAAATGCATATTGTAGACTTTTCTGAAAAGGAAACTGTTCTTATCCAATTCATTTCTGACTGTTTCAGAGTGGCAACGGTAGGAACTTTGGGAGGTGCTATCTGAAAATATTTTTATTGATCTGCATTTGGGATGCGTTTGCTCCAGCTTTACTACGCACAGTTCAATGGCATAAATTTCCGTCTGAAATATAGTTGTATTAATTTAAAAAACAAATTAGTTTCCCCCCTTTTTAAAAATTAAAAAAATGGGGGGGAAAAAAAAAAAAAAAACACACAAAAATTTTTTTTTTTTTTTTTTTTCTCCCCCCCCCCCCCCCCCCCCCCCCCCCACACATCACACCTTTCCCCCCCTTCTCCCCTCTTTCCCCCCCCCCCCCCCCCCCCCCCCCCCCCCCCCCTTCCCCAAAACAAAATTTCTCCCTCTCCTCCCTTCCCCCCCCCCCCTTTTTTTTTTTCCCCCCCTCTCCCCCCCCCCCCCCCCAAAACAAACACAACCACCCCCCCCCCCCCCCCCCCCCCCCCCCCCCCCCCCCCCCCCCCCCCCCCCCCCCCCCCCCCCCCTCCCCCCCCCCCCCCCCCCCCCCCCCCCCCCCCCCCCCCCCCCCCCCCCCCCCCCCCCCCCCCCCCCCCCCCCCCCCCCCCCCCCCCCCCCCCCCCCCCACCCCAAATAAAATTCCCCCCCCCCCCCCCCCCCCCCCCCCCCCCCCCCCCCCCCCCCCCCCCCCCCCCCCCCAAACATTTTTTTTTTTTCCCCTCCCCCTTCCTCCTCTCCTCTCCCCCCGCCTTTCTAAATTTTTTTTTTTTTTTTTTTTTTTTTTTTTTTTTTTTTTCCCCCCCAGTTGTATTAATACCTAGACTTCAAAGTATTTGCACTTGTGGGTTCCAACTGTGCATCTGGCTCCAGTTCTTTCAGGAGTTTTGGAGCCATCTGTAAACCTGCAACTGTATGCCCTTAATAGGTCGTTCTTGTTCCGATGCCATTAATTTATTCCAGGAAATAGGATGGTTGGTCATGGTAGGCATGGAATCAGAGATTATTACTAGAATGCTGAGATTTTCTAAGTCATTCAGCAAGCCTATTACGTTCCATGATGCAGGCCTGCGACATATTGATAATCGCTTATTGAAGTCTGTATATGGCCCACCTAGCTTCTACCTCTTAGATCCAGGAGGACTTCCATAGCAGGTGGCGGTGTGGTGCTTATTGCATCAGCTATCGCCAGGCACGCTTGTCTCTGTAGACCAGACAGTTTGGCTTTGGCCATTCATGATAGACCGTTCCGACCACCAAAATATGGAGCTGTAACACCCATGGCCATACACTTCCATCTTTTTTATGACTTTGGAATAAATCCAGTAATATTTGTTGGACCAATTCCCCAGGATTTTCCACAAATTCAACGACATGCTCTAGGGAGAGTCTTGCTTTGTGGATTACCTTCTCCAGATGGTGGTTCCAGTTTAGTGATTTATCTAGTATAATGACTAGATATTTCACTTCCTCCTCAAATAGAATGGTTTCATCAGATACGGTAGGTGGCTGAGGTTTTAGACTATCCAGCTTCTATCTCTGGTATTGCCGTCTTGTAGGGATTTCAAAATTCCCCTGTTATAAGTCTTAAAGGTATTGGAAATCACCACTTCAGTGTTCCCTCTAATCAAAAGGTTATAGCTATGTAAGTCATTCATTAAATTATTTATTCAGGAATTTCAATCAACGAATCCATGGTTCTGAGTGTTTGTATAGACAGCGAACACGTTACATATTTATGAGCACCTTGAATTATTTAGAGGCACCGTAGCCGAGTGGGTAAGTTCACGTATACTTTACCTACTTGGTAGTGAATATCCTAACCATGCCGGGAAACCTTGAGTAGCAGCTGTCGTTCCTTAATTGGAACGGTTTACACCTTTTACTTTTGTAAAGCCTGCTGGCTAATTTTATTATTATTTTTGTTCATATCTATGCTGAATTATTTACTTAGTTTTAGTTTATTTTTGTATATTAGAATGAATTATTATGTTTGGTTTTTAGTTTCGCTTATCTATATATTTTAATAATTTGTATGTAATGCCTCATAAGTGATGTAAAATGTTTTTAGAAAGCTAAAATTTTTTTTGAAATTTGTTTTCTACTTGGATGAACCGACACAATAAACCCCCTCTTTACCTAACACAGAATTTCTGATTTTCAGTAGGTTATTTTGGTTTATAAAATATTTTAGTTATATTTTGTAATAGCCGACAGACTATGAATGTACAGTATATGTTGCTATAGTTTTTATCTTGAATTTTAATACAGGTTAGGTACTTAAGTACCCGTTACTAATATTATTCAATCGTCGGCGTTGTTTATTGCTAATAGGTCTGATTCTTGTGTGTCTGCATGGATGTTAAGTTCTTTGCGTGAGTTAGGTATACTAAATCTCATTGTTATTGTTTAAAAAATAGATATGCAGTAGTGACCTGATTCTCATTTGAAATTACTTCATTCATATCAAATGTTGATAAATTGATGCTTATTGTTTATTTTTGGTTCTCTGAAATATTGCAAATTTTTTTCCCAAGCCGTGATATTAAATGTATACAGGTTGTGTACTCAACTGGGAAATTTATTATATCTGCGTAAATAGGTGCGATACAAAAATTTGGTAAAGGAAAAAAGTTGGATAATTTGAATATGCATCTTTTGTGTAGTTAAGGCTCTAAAAATATGTTACGGCTACCGAGATATTCTAAAAAAACCTAAATTTATTTTTTAGGAAATAGGTCGACGATATTATCCAAAGAATTTACTGAATGCACTATTTTAACTATTTATGTGTCTCATTCGATTTCATTGCTTTATTTTTCACCTAGGAGAAAAAATTAAAAATACTGTACTTATTTATTTATTTCTGAGCAACCCAAATTCGAAAAGAAAAAAACGAAATCGAACATTAATTTATGGCCGAAAAACTAAAAAATATTTTTTTTTTCAGTTCATTGTTTAAATATTTTTCTTTGTTTTCATAGATGATCTTGTTTTTACAAGACATATTGGTGTTATTTAAATTTAAACCCCAATATCTTATTAAATATAAAATATGGTGATAACATATTACTCTTTTGAACTCAGAAAGAACATTTCTTTAAATTGAGCTCAATATACAGGGTGTATCGCTTAAAATAAAAATGTTGAAGTAATTTCCGGTTAAACCGAAAGTGATAAATATGAAAGTGATACGTATTTATAATCACTAAAATATTATGTTTGTTTCAGCATTAATATGCAGGGCGTTAACTTTTGCATTTGTCAGATTTTTGGCCATCTTGACTTATCAGCCCATGAAAATGAATGGCATGTCCTTGGATTTATTCCAAATTTTTGCAGTATCCACATACAGAATACTCTTCGTTTCAGAAAATCAGTTTCCCATAAGTGTCACAATTCATAATTACGATATTTTCTTTAATATTTCATAGACACTATTTTTTTACAGTGGGACTGAACGTCACTTAAAAATACTGATTGTCTTAATTTATTATGTAGCTACTTCATCTATTTGATGTCGCAGAGGATATCTTTTTACTGCTTTCTTCTCTATTGAACCTTTACTACGTAAACGACTTTCTGATATTCTAAAATAACCTGAATACGGTTGTCTTCTATCAGATCAGGATAAAGTTCTTCATAATTTTGCGCTGTATTTAAAGGATTTCTGCCACATTGCGAAGATCAACAACATATCAACTATTTCATCGAACGAATAAGTTTCCATTTTATAAGACTGAAATAATTTAAACTCATTTACACCATTGCTGACACCTTGTAGTCAATATCAGTTTACACTTTCAGGGCCTACTGCTTATATAAGAGTTGTTACATTTCTATGGGGATTTTCAAAAAAAACATTTATATTACTTCGAATCAGTCGTTAATGAAGTAATAGAAAACTATGTTTTAATTTATGAAGAAACAAATTTAATGGAGCTGAATTTGCATGGCCTACTCATGAACTTTGTTACATTTTCATCAGGATGTTAAAAAAAATGTATTTTTATATTAAATTGCTATTTAACTTTGAGAAACGAAAAATATAACTTGTTTGACATTTTTAAAATCAGAGAGGAAAACTGTATCGTACCGTGTAAATAAATAAAATATAGGTCTTACTCATATGTACAGTACACAAACCGGAAGTACGAATTTATAAATAGTCCTTTCAGTGATTTCTTCGGATATTTTAAATTCGTCCATATTTATTTCTTATTAGTAGGGGTTGACTGATACCCCATTTTGAAGGTATTTAGGTTTCCTAGTTAGCAGTCTGTTCAGTTTTTACTTTTGTCAAATAATAGTTTTTGACATTGACTTTGAGGTTTACCACAGCCAAAGCTGATTATTATTATTATTATTAAACATCGTGAAAATTATAACTTTCAGTTTTATTCTCCTATTGGCCTATAATTTCAATTATAGGTATTTTCTTTATTGACATCATATGTACAAAAACCGATGTTTTTAAAATCCATAAGAAAATGTCTTCTACGGTCAAACACTGACATTTGTCAACATGGATTTAAAATTTTTGGAAGATTATAACACTGAAATTTTCAAAATTAAAACCAATACTAATAACATTAATCAAAAACAAACACTAGTTAGAAAGAAAACTGGTCTGTGCACAAATTGCTTTTATTCAACTAAATAATAAATACTACAATATAAAAATAGATCTTTGTACCAAAAACATGTACAGTAATAATAAACTAAATTATTAGTATCCATACCCATGTCCACCATACACTGGTCCAGCAACATAAGCCTTTCCATAAACTGGTTGAGCAACAACAACTTTAACAGGAACTGGGACTGGATGTACGGCGTGCCCATTTTTTTCTACAACTGCGTTGAAGCCATTGTGGTCATCAGCAGTGTAGTGCACAATACGGTGGGTACCATCGGGCTCATCGACGGTGTAGTAGCCCTTAACAACATCTCCATCGCGTTCCTCGGCTTGGGATTTGTGGTCACCAGTATGGGGGTCATGAACACCATAGGTATATTTATATTTAGGATAAGCCTAAAAAACATAATTTTGGTAAATGTTGTTACCTTGTATAAAATATTAATTAAACTAAACGTATTTGAGGACGACAGTTACGTGGTCCGCAATTTCCAAAATACAGTCAATAGAAGGCTTATACAGGGTGTCACATAAGTAATTGTACACAGAGCAATGGCAGATTCCTTACGTAAAAATATTACGATTTAATCAAACTTACCTTAGTCCAAAAGTTAAAAATAAAGTTAAATTTTAAACTAAATTTTAATTTAATTTAATTTTAAGTTAAATTTTTTAAAAGTTAGAGAATCTTTAACAAAAAGAATAAGGAAATGTATAGATGTTGGTGGAGTGCATTTTGAAAATTTATTAAAATAATTATGTAATATTATTATGTAATAAAATTTGTTTTGTTGCTGTAATGACTGATTATTCTAATTAATCAAGTACTGTGTTTTTTTTGTGATTTGAGTCCCTCGCCTCAAAAACCCCCAATCACCAAATTTTGTTAAAATATTTAACTTTTTAAAGAGATTATTTAAAAAAAAAAACAAAAAAAAATTTAACTTTGACACCCTGTATCTCTGTTATTATCAACTTTTGGACTAAGGTAAGTTTAATTAATTCGTAATATTTTTATGTAAGGAATATGCCATTGCTTTGTGTACAATTACTTATGCAACACCCTGTATGTAGTTAAAATAACATCAATCTTATCATGCATATTTTAAGATTTTTTTTAAATCTCATTACGAATTTACAAAAAAAAATCTGTAATTGCAATACAAAATTATTTCAAACTAGGAAATATATATGAGATTTTTATACAATAATCCCAAAATAAAATTAAATCATGTATTGTTTACTAGCAAACTATTTAAAATTTTAAATTAATTCCCATGACAAATTTCAGTTGTGATGTTGTTGCTTACGTCAAAATGATTAAAACATTCAATTTTGTAAATTTTTAGAAATTCTAATTGGATTAGTACAAAATTATATATAAATCAAAAAGTGAAAAAGCAATATTTCTTACATAATAATCTGCTTCTTGTCCTCCTCCATATCCTCCCTCATATCCTCCTCCATATCCTTTGTGTCCACCATACCCACCATTTCCACCATATCCTCCATATCCTCCATACCCTCCATATCCTCCATATCCTCCATATCCCCCCATATGCACCATACCCTCCATACCTTTTTCCACCATATCCAACATATCCATGGGATACAGGGACAGCATAAATTGGTGCATCATAACTATTTATCGCATTAGCATAAGAAGTGGCACCGTAACCTCCTGGGTATACACCCACATATCCTGCTTGACAACAAGCTATAATGGCGGATAGAGTCAAAATCTAAATTTAAAAAAAATGATTAGATGGTGTCAAAAGAAAAAAAATATATACTTTAACCAAAATAAAAAAAACTGAATACATTAATTGTTATTTAATTGACTTTAGACAAAAAACTAAATTTTAAAAGTATATTGAAAATAATGTCCAAAAGTCACTTAGAAATCATTCTTCCGTTATAACTATGTTCAATTCTGTAGTTAGACCTATTTTAGAATATAGTTCCATAGTGTTGAACCCAATGTACAATAAATACATTAAAAGAATTAAGCATATCCAAAGAAAATTTATTAATACCGTTCATTATAGATACCATACATATCGGCACCATTTCTCCTGTGATAGTAATTTAAACAGAGTGTTTTTTTTACCCTCGAAATTTCACAACAAATTATTTTTCTAATTCTCCTTTAATAATATGTATACAATCCTCAAATACTGTTTGTGATAACCTTGACTTTTTTAATTTAAGCACCATGTCTTTCAAAAATCAGTTGAAGAGGCAGTTAATTGAGAGCTAACTTTTTTTACTGTTGTGTTTTGTATTTTTATATTTAATTTATTTAGGTAGTTTCTAGTTTTTCTTCTGTGACTTCTAGTGTATGCTAGTATCATCCTGTAATTGGACAATATTATTTGTCTGGTGCGTGGGCCTTCTCTTTATAAATAAATAAAATAAATATAGAACACCATAATACAACCTCTTGTATTCACAAAAATAAACTTGTACTAGAAGGGCTATACATTTGGAAACAATGGACATACGCCCAAAATCCAAATATCCTGCGTTTAATTTTTATTTCCGTACAAATCCAAATCCTCAGCCGAGAATCGAACTCATCACGCACATTGTATATAATAATGTTTACCTTCCAGAAATAAATTATTTTTTCTTAGGTACAATATTAAAGATATATTATAATTGTTCCTTACAAATCCAAATAATTTCATACTTATTATTGCTAACTTATTGTTACCCAATCACGTAGAAAATTTATAACTTTGATATCATTTGTTAATTAAGAAAAAACATTTATGAAATTTTTTTTGTATATACCGCTTTCATGTTTTATTAAATAATTTTATAAACACAAACTCACTTTAATTAACATGTTGTTCACTGTTGCACTAGTTTTAGATTATAAATTGTTACTGATATTTAAATACACAGCTCGTCATATTTATATTGCCACCCTAGACCTCTACAGACCACTAAAACAAACTTTTTTTGTACAAAAAAATTTCATTGTCATATAATAATTCCACAATTTGAAAGCTTTAATAAATAAATTTAATATTGACCCAATAAGTCGATATCTACGAGTCTTAAGGTTATGGTTTAGTATATACGCAATAACTAAGAAAACACATATTTTCACGGTTATTGAATTACAGAAATATAAATACTACGTTTTACTTTATATATGAAATAAAAAAATATAATTCAATATATAAACATAATTAGTATAAACATGAGAAAATATCAATACAATTATTAATTAATTACTATAAGTGCCCCTTCCATAATGTAGGGTGTATGTATGTACGGAAGTATATACAGGGTGTCCCAATCAAAAGTAGGCACCCTCAATAACTTCGAAGATAAAAATTTTTTGAAAAATTGGTGAAACACGTCGACCTTGTTTCCAAAGGGGACATATTTCAATGTAATACTTGTATACCTATCATCATCCCTCTACCCTACACGGCCACCCCTTCAAAAAATTCAAATGGCAAGGGGGGTCGAGTGATACATATTTTGAAAGGTCTTTCAATTTCCTACATAACTGTGTATTTTTTTTAACTTTATCGATTCGTTTTTAAGGAAAATAATTTTATTCTTGATGATTACACACAATCGAAATTGTTTAAAAAATCTAAAATACACGGCACTAGGTATTGGAATTTATAAAAAAACTACATTTTTAGTGCTCTCAAATCAACACGAGTTTTGTGACAAAAAACACTTTCTTTGTCCATTTAGTTTTAGAATAATAAAAGACTCATAAATATTTGATAGTCCTTGAACATTAATTTGTTCACAAGCAATTTTAAATCGAGATACATTTTACCAGAGTGAGTTCACAAAATGGTTTATACCCTTCAGGAGAGAATAGAAATTTTCAGCATTTATTTTAAAAACGATAATTGTGCTAGAGCTACGCAGCGCATATTCAATAGAAATCACTCAGATAGAATGGTTGATTCTCAGTATGTTTTACAATTATTGACAAAAAATTATGGAAACATCTGTAGGAAACAAAAAAGTATGAACCTCAGCGACCGATTAGGAATGAAGCAGTCGAAGTGACAGTTCTGGGTTATTTGCAGATGGATAATACTCAATCGATCAGGAAAGTAGCTGAGGCTTCCGGTGTATCACGAAGCAGTGTTCATCGAATTGTAAAGACCCACAAATTTCATCCATATAAATTTAAATTGGTACACGAATTAAAAGAAGATGATCCCGATCGTCGGCTTGAATTCTGTGAGATTTTTAGTGAACAATTAAACGGTAATGCCAATCTACTGTACAATACGTGTTTTTCTGCTGAATCGACATTTCAGTTAAATGGGGAGGTAAACAGGCACAATTGTAGGTATTGGAGTGAAACCAATCCACATTTGTTCATGGAAACTCACACTCAAAGGCCTCAGAAGTTAAATGTTTGGGCTGGCATCTTAGGGGATCACATTGTCGGGCCGTTTTTTATTCCTGACAATTTAAATGGCGAAATGTACATTACAGACTTTTCTTCTTAGCATACAAAGTAAGAATAGATTAATCATGAATGTTTGATTTATATAAAAACGTTATATATGATGAAAACATTTTAAAATTAGGTATCACGAAGTTAACAGTACATTTGTTATTATTTTTCATGTAATCATAAAGTACAAACGAATATGAATTTTGCAGTGCCAGTAAGTCACATTATGCTAAATATTTCTAACATATTTAATAAACAAAATTTGATATATTTTATAACATACATCACAAATTTTATGCCAAATAAATATAGTGTCGCTTTACCAAAGAAGATTTTTGTTTCTATTTCAAAAATTTACACGCAAACATACAGTAAAAATACTTTATTGAAAAAATAAATACATTTAAAAAATAAATAAATTTATGTTAATTAGATTTAGCCCTAATGATGATAATGACCGTAACTTGGGGCAGCTATAATGGCCTTAGCTACTGGGGCAGGTTGAGCATGGGTAGCGTGTCCAGACCTTTCAACAATAGCGTTAAATCCACTGTGTTTGTCAACAGTATATTTAACAGTTCTGATGGTACCATCTGCTTCGTGAAGTGAATACTCTCCTTGGGTCAAGTCTCCATCTCGAACTTCTTTCTGGGAATGGATGTCACCAGTGTGATGGTCCTCTACTCCATAGGAGAATTCGTATTTAGGATGGGCCTGAAAAATCATATTTTTATATTGGTTAGTAACCTTGACAGCTACTGTCAGATTGTTAGTGATAATTTTTACTTTCTTATACCTAATATAAGGAAGTATAGTAATCGCGATTTTTTGTCGACCTCGAGATATTGATTGATATATACGTTTTCAACCCTCCTGAATCCATTTTGACTATTTTCCGAGTGATGCCTGTCGGTTCGTGTGTGTGTGTATGTGTGTGGCCACGATAACTCAAAAAATACTATTGGGAGACTTCCCAAATATGTCAATTAAGATTTTCAACAACATTTAAGGTGACACATTAAATTTGGTGAATGTGGTTACCACAAGAAGAGATTTAATGAATGAAAGAAGAAAAAAGGTTCAATTTCGGGAAAAAAAATTAAAAAATTTTTATTGCGTTTCTGGACGAATCTCGACGAATTATAATTAAAAAACATAAAATTATGAAAGAAAGATCTGTCTGTGGGTCTGTAGTATCGCGAGAGCAGCCACAGTTTTTGAGATAAAGCTTTCAAATTTATTACACGTGTTCTAGAGGCCAAAGATAATGATAGATTCGGTGATGAGAAAAATTGGTCAGCTGATAGGAGGTCCATAGGACCCAAACTTCTTTGTACTTGTCAAAATAATATATATATTCATGATGAAAGATTATAAATCATGCATACTATATCAAGAGAATAAAATATGTTTTCCAAGTACTTAAATAAAGCTGATGTAAACTGAAATTTTTTACACATTTGACTTCATAAAATGGGGTTAGGATAAATTTAACAGTTTGACATTTGAAATGTCTAATTTAGTTACAAAAATGTCAGTGAATAAGAAGAAATTATTAAAATATATGACATGAATTATTATTGACAATATCGATCGACGCTGATAATTAATTATTTAAAAATTTTAATGAAACATTTCAAGGTACGCTACTAAAATTTAATTGAGGTAAGTGAAGAATTAAATAGAATGATTTTTTAGATCAGAATAATATATACTGGTATAAGAAAGTTATGTGCTGAATACATTAGATATCATTGTAACAAATATTTAGAGTCAATCGGAAATCAAATCGTAGGGAAAGGTCATTTATTGTACATTAGAAGATATTAAGTTTGATTAACTAAAAACTGTATACAGTTTGGTATTAAAATATTAATAATTCTCTAAAAAAATCAATTTAAAATGATTATTTAAAGACATTTCTTGGCTAGACAAATGTTATATGCAGGTTAATCAAAACAGTATTTATACAAATAAATATCAAATACATCGGACAGACAGTATACAGCATAATATATTTAAACAAATATGCCACCTTTTCATACTCAAAATGACTTAAAATTGACGTAAATCAATAACTTATAACAGATATAGAAGCAAATTATTATAGAAAAATATGTTTAATGTTTTTGATTCTTATTTTGTCTTGTGAGAAGTAGAACAAAAGAATATTTCACAAAGAAGGATAAAATGGAAATACAGTATCAGGAAAGTTAAACATAATTTTTTATACTTATCACCGCCAAGTACAGAACGTACAACATCTATGTAAATAATTACTTTCCGGATATGATTAAAAATATTGAATTAAAAATTTCTTATATAACCAAGTAAGTTGTAAATAATTTTCCGGACTATTTGCCATTAAAAATATTGAATTACAAAAAATTTTTAACCTGTAAAAATCTTCATTTCTCTGGAAAAATTGGGACAGAGCAAGCAACGTCCAGCCAACGAAATATCTTTAAATCTATATTTTTAACGTATGCTAAGTCTGATCTACATTTGAAAGCTTAAAGGATATAATTAATTACTGATAAAATTTTACTTCTATTTAACTGTAAATTCGTTGTAAAAATGCGGCCTACTACATTTAATTACAGGCTTTTCCATTGTGATAAATTTTTTATTGTCCATTAAATAATTTTTTTCTAAAATTTTGTATTACCATTAATATGAATTAGTTCAGTATTTAAAAAATATAATTTCTTTATACGAAATGCATTCTCTTTTTTTAAATTATAATCCATACTAGAAAGTTTTTAAAATAATTTCGACACTATAAGTAATAGAACAAAACAGGGACTGTATCATATTTTGATATACGGATAGTAAACAACAACGCATCTACGAACACATGTTTCGGAATTACGATTCATCATCAAGGCCGCTTAGGAATAAGATATGTGATCGAATAATTCTGAAAAAAAACTAAAATATTGATTGTCAGCACATTCCATATTACTCATGAGGATTAGTAATTCCGAAACACCAGCGTCAGTTAGTAGCTGCGTCACGATTATTTTTGGGCAGTACATAACCAGTTACTATATTGGGCTATTATTTTACTCCATTAACTCTTCCAAAACAACTAATATTACTATACGATTTAAGTTTGTTATCCTTTCCAAAGACCAAACTGTATTTAAAAATATTTGAACATATCTATTATTATAACTTACATATTCTTCTTGATGATGTCCAGAGGAATATACTGCTGGAGTTGCATGTGCAATAGGAGCGGCATGTACAGCTGGAGCAAAATGTATAGCAGGAGCGGCATGTATAGCTGGGGCAGCAATAATTTTAGAGACAGAAGCTATTGGTGCAATATGATGAGCAGCAGGGGCGGAGTGGCCAAAGGATAAACTGGAGAATGAGCTGGCATGGCTAGCTGGGGCAGCTATTTTGGCTACAGGGGCAGCGTAATGAATAGGAGCAGCGTGTTGCGCGAAAGAATGAGAAGAGGTAATGGGAGAAGCATAGTGAGCAGAAGAAGAATATAATGAAGCTTGAGAATGAGGAGCTGAATAAATGGGAGCAGCTGCAATTGGAACAGCATGAACTGGAGCAGCCACAGTTTTTATCAGAGCTGGAGCTGACTGAATATGGTGGATGGTATTGTGGTGTTGATTAAAAGAGACGGAAGAAGTAGCTTGATGGTTGTCATAATGGATTGCTTGACTGCAAGCTACCAGAAGAGCAACGGATAAGATCTGAAAAAAATAATTACGTTAACATTAATGTATAAAAATATACAAGTAAAATTTTAAATTTAGTTAAAGCAACATTTGTATAATACACCAGTATATGAATTAGCCAGAGGTTTTTGGTGCAATGAGTAACAAAACTTAAGAGTTATGCTTCATAAGCGAAACATAATTAATTGGTTTGAAACTGCGATCACAAATTAAAGAAATTTATTTGAGTCTAAAGTATTACAAATAAATCCTCATTTCCTTTCTGATGGGGAAAAAGAAATTCCATTTCAGTACGTATGTTGAAATCTGAAGGGTTGATAATGCCCTGTTTTGGACCCTATTATATTTTTGATTTTTCAATTTTATCAATTGTAAAGAGAAGCACATATTACAAAAAGACTGTCTTTTAGTGCTGGGTTGTGCTAACTTATATCCATCTCGTTCACTCTCAATAGGCCGCATGTAAATACCATTTCTGTGAGCGAATTAATAATAATTGGAGCGTTTTACCATGTTGTTTAAGTAGTTATAAAACAAGCAACGTAATTTTTTATATATTTAATATCAACATAAGTAGACAATATAAAATAAAGAGCGAATGCGCTCTATATAATACACATATCTACGAAAAATGCAAATTTTCTCGAAAAATTATTGTCGTAAAACTCAACTTTCCGTTTTCTATACAAGGTGTTTCAAAAAATATGTCCCATCGCTTAAGCGGAGATTCCTCACCCAAAAATTAGGTCCTATTAACACGGGCTTACTCTCGTTTCATTTCTGAGATACACGGTGTTAAAATTTTCTTATTTGTTCAGTTTTTCTAAATATCTCCGAAAGGATTTTAGTAATTTGAATGATATTTAGGTTGTGCAAAATATATATAGTACTGTATATTTTAGTATTAAAATGGTGTAGATGGCTTCATCAGAGGTGTGCGCCGGGCTTGCAATTTAATAGTTTTGTTAAAATATGTACGACAGAAAAATGCATAAAAAAGTTATCGCTTGATATATTTTCGATTTCGGCTTTGTTTAGGAGATAATTACAGTTTCTAATTTCTGTTAAATATGGAGCTTCACATAAATTCTGTAAAAAAAATCTTTCTTCTTTATTTAAGTAATAATGGACCATACTAGTGTGACGTCACATAATTATGCAACCCACGTAAAAAAGTCATGATACACTTGTTGTATCTAGGTAACACTGGAACTTGATTTTATGAACATGAAGATGAAGGCGACATTTTCAAGGTTAGAGCATAGAATTTTATTTTTTTTTTTCTCTTTTGGAAGAAATATTAATGAGTTTTCAGTTACCACTTACCATGCACAGTATACAGGGTGATATTTTTTGATCGGCCATTAGAAGTATCTTGAGAAAGAAAAAAACAAGTTGATCTGAAAATTTGGCTGTGGGCATAAACGGCCAGATTTATTTAATGAATACATTTTCAAAATGGCGGCATTTTCGGTTATACCGGAAGTTGTCCTCAACTTCGTTGTTGTAAATGGAATGACCCTATTTTTTAATTTTTTTTTGGACTACGTAAGATTCTTAAAATTAATATTTTTCAAAATATAATTTTTTTTCGAAAATTTTAGCAAAAAAGGTACAAAACATAAAAATTAATATCTCATTACCAGTTAACAATAAGACGTTGAAATTTGTATGCAGGTAAGACAGAGTATTGAGGTAACCTATCATATAAAAAAAATCAAATTTCCCTACAACAAAGATTCTAGATGACTTCATCTGTCAAGTACACAAAAATGGCAAAAAGTATTTTTTTTTAAATATAGCATGTTACCTATTTAAATACACCAGTCGACGGAGAAAAAAATGCGTTCTAACCATGTATGGTATCACCAAAATGTATAGTTTTTTGATATTTGAGTTTTTTTTATATTATCGATGAAAACTGTAGAAAGCATGGGTCTTTTAGTAGGTAGGCTTTGACTTAATAACGAAATTGTTGACAAAACTAAATATTTAACAAAAATTGTGACAGATAATATGCATAATTTGTGTTTGGTTTTTCAAAGTTCATTCGTTGCTGTCTTAAGAAAATAACAAATAATTATTCAAATTCTGATATTTTCAATTTATTTAACATTCATAGACAGTGCGAGAAAATAATTAGCAGAACATGCAGAATATTTAATGAAACGTATCCTGAATTACCACCAATGACCCGACAAAAATTTAGAAGACTACAAAGCAATTTTGTCATATTTGGCAGCCGACATGCAGAAAAAGTTTTACCCAGACCTATCATATCAAATCAAGATAATAAAATTAATATTTTGGGATATTTTCATGCTTATCAAAATTCATCGATTCGTTCAGCAACTGTCGATTTAGGCGTTTCCTATAGTTCCATACAGAAGATATTAAAGAAACATAAACTCCAATAATTATAAATTCACTACTGTCCAAGAGCTTTATCCTCATGACCCAGCTCGCAGGATAGAATTTTGCGAAACAATATAGATTTGAACACAAGAAGACCCTCAATTATTGGAAAAATTAATTTGGACGGACGAGGCCAAATTTTCCAGGGAAGGTATTTTTAATCGAAGAAATTCGCATCATTGGAGCAATTAAAATCCGCATGCTGTACGACAGTCAAATTTTCAATACACCTTCAACATTAATGTGTTTTGTTTGCTAATGAAAAATAGAAAGTCTTACTACATTTATGATGAAAATTTTGATGGTCGAAAATATTTGGAAATTTGAAGAACCGTAGTTAATAATTATTTAGGCAGTTTACCGCGAAACCAATATTTTTATGCTGGTACCAACTCGATGGAGTTCCAGCTCATTGTAGTGGACCAGTCAGTAAAGAGCTTACTCAGATGTTTGGAGACAGATGGATGACGATTGGGTCCATGGTATTAGCCTGAACGATCTCCCGACCTGACACCGTTGGATTTTTATCTCTGGGGTCGTATAAAAGATGATCCCCAGTCAATAATAGACAAGAACTTTTGGATAGGGTCACTAGAGCATTTGAAGCTTTAGATCCGAATGAAAATTATAGTGCTACTATACAGTTAGTAAATAAAAGAATTCTTTTGTGTTTGGAAATATTTTCATTAAATAGATCCTGGCCGTTTATACCCATGGCCAAATTTTCAGATCAATATGTTTTCTCTTTCACAAAATACTTCTAATGTCGGTCAAAAAAATCACCTTGTATATTAGAATATATACAATACGGTGAACTATAGAAATTTTGATAATAATAATAAAAATAAAGTTACTAGAATGCAACATACTGTATATATGTATATAATGTATATATTCTAACATATTTTGTGGATGGTAACTAAATGTTAACTATAAAAGTCCTTAAATATTTCTTACAAGGGAGAAAAAAATTCTATGCTGTGTTCTAACCCTCAAAAATGTTGCCTTTATGTTCATGTTCGTAAGGGTTAAATTTCAGTGTTACAAATAGATAACCAGTGTGCTATGACTCTTTCACGTAGGTTGCATAATAATTATTATTAATTATATGACGTCACAACTAATGTGCTCCATTCGGTACCTTCAATTTTTTTATCAATGTCGCCGTCAGCCACAAAAAAGGTGCCAGAACAGCACCTCATATGATTTGGACAAGACCGTATTATCCAAGGCCACCACTGGGGTGTTTGCCGTCCATGTGCAGTTTTATGTTTGATACCACTTTAAGTATACCTTTCATATCCTTTTTTTGAAAAACATAAGAAAAATTGATATAGACATTAAGAGTGAAACTGACAAAAATAAAATAAGTACATTCTTAAAAACTTAACTAGCTAATAGGTACATACTTTACATGATATAGGTGGAAGCTGTGCTCGTAAAGCCGTAAAGTGTTGAATAAATTAAATGTTTTTCAATCTTTATTCAAAAATATAATAATTTATTAAAAGTGTAGTGTAGATTTGCATCAGTTTCGGAGTTTTTTTATTTCTACATTCTATTAAAAGAGCACTTTTCACCATTTGGTTTCAGAACATTTTATAACAGCGTTATTCAAATTAATTGCTTTCCACATTTCATGTTCTATGGACAGAGTAGCTAAAGCTGATTTTTGGCAAAACAATGTAAGTGCAACAGAATATAAGAAAATTCCTATTAGTGAATATTAAAAGCATCGATACCGCCGGGCACCGATAAAGGAAAAAACCGACGTTTACAAAGGGTAGGCAATAAAATAATTGAAGGGGTGGATGAAATTGCTAATTTGTCAGAAAAACGTTTTTACCAACCTTTATTCACCAGAGAAAAGAAGTTAAGTCCTAGCTCTATTATCCATTCAGTATTTAAGCAACTAACTAAACATTGGTGGTAGAGGGTATCATCAAAACACCTTTATCGAATAGGATACTCCAATTTTTGAAACAGTTAACATCACCCATGCACCCCTTCAATTATCTTATATCTATTAGATCACATATTTTTCAAAGAAATTGTTTTTTATTCTACAAAGAGAAAAATATTTTCTAGCATTTACTTGAGGAAACGTTCAAACGAATTTCTAAAAAGTTTTGTCACGCCCACCCCCCTTGGAAGTTTTGGAAGCGACGCCCATGCAGATAATCCCAAGAAACCCTATCGTGGGACACAATGTATATAATTATAAAAACCACTGCCAATTACTTGGGGATCAGAACTTCCTCACCGTAGTAAAACTCGACGTGTAGAGTTTATAATAAAAGTAATTTTTGACGTTTCAAAAAAGTCACATTTTTTTACGTTTCTAAATGTCACAATTTGATGTTTCAAAAAAGTCAAATCTTTTGACGAAAAAAAGTCACAGTTTGACGTTTCAAAAAGTCACTTTGACGTTTCAAAAAAGCCACATTTTTTGACGTTTCAAAAATTGGGACCGATTTTGCTCGTCATAATTCATCGAGAATCGTCCAGAAATGTAATAAAAATTTAAAAAATTTTTTTCACGAATACATAACTTCCTCACTTTAAGGGGTGAGGAAGTAAAATTAATCTGCATATTTGCAAACCTAAATTTAAAATTTCAATACACGTACAAAAATGAATACCTTTTTAACTTCATACTAAAGGGAATGAACATTCATTATTAATATGCTTTATAACTATATAACTTTCTCTAATTTTTATATTTTTTTTGAGCAAATGACATTAGATAAGATAATTACAATTGTTTGTAAAATAATGTATGCATACCTTGCTAATCATTGTTAATGTCAAGTAACTATTACACGAGTAAACTTAAAAGTACACTGATTAGAAAAAATGGCCATACATATTTTATACCAAACGACGGTATACATTCACTTAGTACTTGTTAATGAAAATTTTGGATAGTGGAAAAGAAATGGGTGTTGTCTAAATTACTTATGTAATTTACTTTTCAATTGACCTAGATCATAATTTATAATTTTGATTGATTTAGTTCAATATTATGAAACTACGACAAATACACATATGTATCTACATAAGACAATTTTAATAAAATTTTAAATTGTAAAATGTAGTTAGTTTTCCTTTGTAAATTTGGTAACACGCGTCGGAATGATCTAGATTACACTAATTATGTGGAATGTTAATAATTACATTAAAATTATATAATGCTATTTATTAGTCAGAAACTATTATAATAACCTGATATTTGAATAAATAAAAAATATCGACTTTTTAGTCTTGCTAAAATGTTCTTATAAATAAATCTATAGGTATGCTGCTGCTGGACAGTTACTTCTAGTTGTTGCAAAACTTACACCTACGTTGAGTCATGTAACAATATTCATTCGTAAAAACATCAATCTTATGTTAATGTTTCTTATTGGGATTCCGTATCTGCACCACATTTACAGACATATCAGAAGAAATATGAAACAGGGTTATAGTACTATACTGGAAAAATAAACCTCTGCGAAAGACTTTACGTCAAAAGAACCATCCGAGAATGTTTTTTGACAAATACTGCAAATCAAGATTATTATTAAAATATTTGCTTAACGTATTTTCAATCAGAAAATGACTTCTACTAGCAGGATTTCGGTATGGTCATGGGTTCTCCATTATTTCCAATATTAAGTAAGAGTAACATAGATAGATAGATATTTATTGCTCATATACACACAATTGTGTTTTGATAAGTCAGAAACATACAAAATATAATAAAAATATTATAAAAATATTATAAAATCAGTCTAAAAACTAATAGGTCGTCATAGATAAAATAGCAATAAAAAAATATATAAACAAACACAATGTAAAGAACTGTTACATGAAGACAAACAGGAATGCAAATAAAACATTAAACATGTATAATAAAAACAAAAAGAGAAACATAATTTTATATGGGAGGTCAGTTAATAAAAATTCGTTAAAATCGTAGAATGCATTTTCTAGCAAAAACCGTTTAAGTACAAATTTATATCGATTACGTTCAAGTTCCTGGACGACCTTCGGCACATTGAAAAACTTGATTGCATAATAGCCTGTTCCATTCCTAGTCCTCGTTAGCCGCAAAAACTAAATTAATATTATTTTTATTACGTGTTGAATAGGAATGAACATTGTCGTGTGTTAGTAATTATTTATATTTTCTTTTATGTACAGGAGACACTGCAGTATGTATGTACAAGGCAAAATAAGTATATTTAGATTGATAAAAGCGTCCTTGCAATCCTCTCTGTATGCCAATCCAGCAATGAAAGACCATACGCCTTTCTTTGAATTGAAAAAACGGTTGGAATATGTGCCGAATGGCCCCATACCAAGATAGGATACGGTAACGAAGTCTGAATCAATGCATGATGTGCCATTAATATTGTTGTCTGTGATACACTATTTGCCAAACCGCGCAAACTGTTACGTGGCGTATTTTTGCAGATTAATTCTGTGTTTTATTTAATTTATTGTCTAAAGTAACGCCCAAAAATTTAGTACAATGAGAGAAATCCATATCCTGAGAGTGGTGTCTTAAGTTGAAAATCATTGTTTCAGTTTAATCTTTATTCAGAACTAACTTATTTAATAAAAACTAGTCTCCAACTGTACATAACAAGTTGCGAGCCTTAGATATCAAAACCTTGGCATCCCTATGGGAGAGAGCCAGAGTTGTGTCATCTGCAAAAAGGGTGAATTTTATTAATGTATTACTATTTGGCAAGCCGTTGACATAAATAAGAAATAGTACTGGCCCCAGAGCAGACCCTTGAGGAACACCAAATTTAATATTTAACGAATCTAAATTATTATTATTAAACGTTACAAATTGAGATCTGTCGGTGAGATATGACAAGATCAAATGTACGCTATTTTCGGAAAATTTGTAAAAGCTCAATTTTCTTTCTAATATATTGTACAACACATAATCAAAAACTTTGCTTAAGTCCAAGAATTGAACATGTACGAATTCTTTTTCTTCAAAGCCTTTATTTATTACATCTATTAAAGAATTGATTGCCAGAGTCGCTGACAACCTGAAACCGTATTGACACCTCGTAAATAATTAACAATTTCCAAAATAATTCGTTATCTGTATTTTTAATACCACTTCGAAAATGTTTGCAAAAATAGGTATAATGGAAATTGGTCGGTAATTTGCAGGGTCGTCAGCACAGTCTTTTTTAAACATAGGTAACACTTTAGACAATTTACAAATTTTTGGGAAGACGTTACTTATGATACACTGATTAATAAGTTTGGTAAGAGGAATGAGAATATCATATTTGATACAATTTATCACTTTTATATTAATGTCATATGCATCTTCATTCTTAGTATATTTTAGGTTTTCAATTATGTCGAGTACTTGATTATAAGATACTTCACTAAAATTAAATTCCTCGCCAGAAAGACTTCCAGTTAAATAATATTCGAGGTTATTACTAGAGGGTGGCAAGGTATTTATTAAATTTTGAGTTTTTTTTCCATTTGTTCACAGACAACACTAGCCAATTCGCAGTGCAAGTCAACAGAGAGAATTTGTTAATATGTATGATAGGAGAATATTTATATATCCAGAAAATAGCAACGCCACCATGAATGTAGTTTTCCTACAAAAACTTAAAACTCAATGTTCATTAATACATAAAATGTCAAAATTATTTTCTCTTTTTTTTTTAAATGAAAAACATTTAAGGAATTGCTAGAGCTTGTTAATCCAGATTTTTTAGAAGTCCCACCAACAGACTTTTTACAGGTACATTTTTTTTCATACTAGAAGAGATATTTGTGAGAGCTGTGGGTATAAAAAAGTAGAAGATGACGTTTCCGAACCATCGACACTATCATCTAAAGTTACTGCATCAGATAAAAGATGCAGTGATTTCTGGTTTGTCGCACAGCTGGAAAAGTCATTATTTACATCATTGGTAGGAATGAATTTTTAACGTTTTAGATAAACTTTTGGTAACAAATATAGAATCCACAATATTAGAAGCAGCTATGAGGTTGTTGAATTTTCTTGACTGTTGAGTATTTTTCTCAACAAAATTAAAATGGCCTTCAGTATATATATTAAATTTGTTAAATAATTCATATAGTCTTGCATATTTACTATCTGTGGTAAGTTATTTTTGTAAAAGTATAGAAAATAATAACTAGCTGTTTTTGTTTTTATAATATTTCCCTTTTATTCCTTACTAATATATTATTTACTTACACCTAGATTTCAAAGGAGAATTCTCCACATCAAAATTATAAGAATTTAGGCAAAATTAAGTAAAATGTGCTTCTTTAGGGGGACACACAAATTTAATTTTTTTTTCAAGCTAATCGTGATTCTGATATTCTGATGCAACCACAGTGTCTGTGTTGTCGAAAGCAATACCGTTTCATGAAACAAGTCTAAGTGGTAAAGACATTGATCTTGTCCTATTATTATATTCAAAACAAATAAATTTGTGTTTTTTTCTCGAAGCGGACAGGGAAAATATTTTGACACTTTTCAAGGTCAAACGACAAAGGCAGTTGCTTGGAGACAATTCAGGTAACTTACTCCAGGATAGTTCTTACAAGTGCAGTAGCCCAACAGTATTTGTATCTGGTATAATAAGTAGGGTAATAGTTGGGTGCTACGACTTAGATATTGACGAGTGATGGTGGAAAAATAATAAACCAAGTATGGTGTTTGTATCAACAGCATTGGAACACATACATGGATGAAGCTATAACAGCAAAATGTAAAAAATATATGACCGCTTTTGAAGTTCATGTTTCCACGTTATAGTTTATAGGTATATATTTTTTAGGTTATTTCTTAAAATTCCTAGTTTTAGTTACTTTAATGAGATTAATTAATATTGGAAACGGTCAATAATATTTTATCGAAATTTTACACAATTTCATAAATTTATTTGAATACATTGAATACTATTTATGAGTGTACATAAGAAACATCTTAAAAAAAACAATTCAATTTATTTCATTAGAATATTTGAATATTAATCATTTCATTTTTTATAGTGTACGACCCATAACTAAAAAAATATATTTAATTTAATCTAATTCTTTGCTAAACGTCATACTAATATTACTTAAGCAATCAACTGAAGCCAAATTGTAGCAACATTACATAATAAATGACAGAATATGTCATAGAATTACTATCAAGATATTATCAACAGGGTCACACCATTGACACACCCTTCAAGTTCTGTATATAGGTAATGAAAATAAATGATTGCATAGAAATGAATCACAACATTGTCTGTAGTATTTATATAGTGCAATCCGATAGTATTATTGACCTTCGGATTTAGCTGTTGGCTAGGATATTATCCATTTATATTTATGTATACATATGCAGCAAGATGTAAACAAGGCTGCTTATGGTCTCATTGTTAGTCGTTAAATGTTAATGAGTTGCAACTTGAAAAATGCCTGTCAAGAAATTTCCCTAAGGAAATATGATCTAACAGGATACATTATTTCAAATTTGACACATGTTTTACGATGATATTTTCAATCCCAATATTCTCGAAAATCATTGACTTTTGATGGAATGATTAAGTATTGTATACATGAAAGTA
The DNA here is from genome assembly GCA_029963845.1 of Rhamnusium bicolor. Classification (NCBI taxonomy): domain Eukaryota; kingdom Metazoa; phylum Arthropoda; class Insecta; order Coleoptera; family Cerambycidae; genus Rhamnusium; species Rhamnusium bicolor. Next base: position 153,261 of record JANEYF010001679.1, read on the forward strand.
GTGTCTTCGTCATAACTGTTAAGTGAAATTCTCAAAATCTCCCAGATTAAAATAAAAAGTGGAATAAAATAATCGGAAAAAGGCCTCACATACGCCCCGTAATTCCTGTTATAATAAAAGATGAATAATTATGTTCTATTTCATACTTAACGAAATTACGCCAAATTTAAAGACTATATCTAAGATTCTAGATGTTTCTTCTCACCTCTCTTGGGTTAATACCCAAGGAAGTGACAACAGTAACTGCAAAATTCAGCAATAAAAATTAAAAATGAGGGTTTATTTCAAATAATTCAAGAGAAGGTATTATAATAAGCGTGTTACATGATGCCCATAAAACAGCACACAAACAACTATCCAAAATTTGAAGGAAAAGATAATAAATGTTTTTAGAGGTATCGCTCCGGCAATTTTATAAACAGTAGAAACCTCATTCCAACGATGCATAGAAATGTGTGTCAATCAAAATGATTAACATGTGGAGCAATTTTTATAATATCTTCTCTTAAATTACAAAAAATATATATTTTTAATCCTTATTATTGGATTTTGCAGTTATTGTTCAATAAATCAAAATAGCCATAGGGATGTACTACAAAAAAATGTTTGTTTTTCAATCCTACATTACATGGTCTAAAAATATACAGGGTGTTCCATTTGCAAAAATTGAGAAAATTCAGTTCAAATAGTTTTAAATTTAAAAATTATTTTTTGCCGCCCTGTATACTTTTAGGAAGTAAAAATGACTGAGCGTCATCACACAGATGTTTCATAACTGGTACTAACATATTTTTTCTTAAAATAGATAATTGTGACTGTAGTGACTTTCTTAATATACGTGCAAATGACATAATTTCAACAAAATAAAATCATTATATCCAAGTGGCTGGGAGAGGATGTTTTGATATACATGGCATTCTATTTAAAATATGTTAGTTGACCCTGTAGAATCGTGTTGGCTCACCCTGTATATTCAAAAATAATTTCCGGTTTAAGACTTTTTTGTCTAGTTTATTTATGTTTTTAAATCAAGTTTCTAGCTATCGAAGTCGGACGCACTATTGCCCCACTCTGTATAAGACCATTAGTACAACATCTCTGTCGAGATTTGTATCATTGCTAAATAATTGTCTCTGACGTCATGTCCATTTATTTGTTAGTAGAAAACTTGGGTATATTTTTTGTACTTTCAAAAAAAATGTGTATCTTATTTATAACTTTATTTGAAAAGATGGTAATATAAATTAATATCTGTTTAAAACAGTATATTGTTCAATGAGTGAGAAAGTTGGCCATTTCCATAAGGATGATATTTTTGTGACCAAGCGGAAGGCGCGTGGAGCAATTCATCCGAGTAGAAATGGCCAATTCTCACAAGTTAAACACTATACTTTTTCCAATCGTATTAAATAAAATGGAAAAATATCGCAATTATCTATTTATTTTTTTTTACAATATTAATATTAACAGTTCCATAATTGATAATATTGAGAGGTGGAGAATTTACATCAACATTGAGATTCTTATTAGTCATCACATTTGTGTTATTTGCACTTGTGGTGAGATTACTATTGTTAATAGCACTAAGAATCTTATTTGCAATATCCATTTTGTTTTTCATCGAATCATCTATGTAGCCCTGGGCTACAGTAGATGATTTCCAGCCTCCGTGTCTCTTTAAAGCTGTTATATCTGCTCCTGCGTCTATAAGTATTGTCGCAGATGACCTGCGGAAGCTATGTCCGGTGTATAGATATGGATCTGGAAGTTTCAAAAATGTTGCTACCTGCTTGCTCTTTCCACTCAATTTATTAATTCCAATTTCCTGCATAGTGCACTTGCCCTTTTGATAATTTAAAAAGAGAGCCTGGTGGTCTGAGACTTATATAGTTTTTGATAATTTGATAATACTCGCCAGTTACAGAAAATTTTCGAACAGTTTTAGTTTCTGTTATTGGAACTGTCACAAGCACAGAATTATTTAAATGTTCCAAGTCGTCAATTTTCATCGCCTTCAATTCACATGATCAACATGTTCCCATTACTCCCATGATGAGGGAAACCTAAAATCAAATTTACCACAATTTGCCTATCAGGAACTACATAGGTATCCATTCTTACCTTCATAGCAAGATACACTTTGTCTGGTGCATTTTTTATAAAATTATCAATCTCTTGATCTGTGAACGTTTTGGACCTTTTAGCTTGGTAGCCCTCCGATTTGCGTCTCAAAAGAGCCTTCAATTTTGAATATTGTTCAATGTTCACTCCATTGTTTAAATTTAAAGTACTCCGTAACATCGAATATATTGACCACAAAGTTGAGGACTTGTATTTAGTTTGTAGCTCACCGAAATAAGCCATCAATATATTTTCCGAAAAGGAATTGTTCGTCTTCTTTTTGCGCCAGTCCATAAAAGTGGAATAAGTTTGCTCATATTCTTTCCTAGATCTTTCAGGAAGTGAGCTTTGTTTCGCAGCGTTCACAATTTCTGGTGGCGTACTATCAATAATCTCCTCATCGGACGAAATATCCATTATTCCCTTCTATTTAAACGATTTTCGTAGAAATTTTCCCACTATTTCGCAACAACACCATTGAAAATCACTAAAACTCAATCACAAATGAAAAGTTTTGACAAATAGCGTCAGATTGTTAACAAATGAGTCCATTTTTAAAGGGGAGGTCGGACAACAGGATGAGTTGAGAAAGTGGAAATGCCGGCTTCTCATTGGTCGAGAAGTGTTGAGAAAGTAAACTTTTCTACACAGGTTGAAAAAAGTGGAATTTTCTAATTCGAAAACTATTGGATAATGGTCAGTTTATTTAATATGATTTAAAATAATATATTACCCTTTATTAAAAACAATAAATACAACAAATTAACAGCCCTTCATTTAAAAACATTTAAAGAAATTACTAATATTGATACTGATATTCTGTAGATGCACCAACAGTTTTCCAGGCAGAAGTAGTAACGTGACCTTTGAATTCGTTAACATTTGCCTGTCCAAATCTTTCGACAACTGTGTTGAAACCACTATATTTGTCGACGGCATATTTAACGATTCTTACAGTACCATCTGCTTCATGAAAAGAATATTCTCCATTTAGTGAGTCTCCATTGCGGGATTCCCTTTGGGAGTGAATGTCTCCAGTGCGATGATCTTCAACTCCATAGGCAAACTCATATTTCGGATAATCCTATAAATGAAGAGACAATCAAGAAAATAATATGGTTTATCAAATGTTGTCTGCATTCAAGATTTTATATGCAGTCGTCTATTTTATTGAAAGATTTTTGTATGAATCGGTTTAATATACCTACACTAAAATAATATGTATTATGCAACAAACTGCCACTGAAAGTTTCACCAAAAAAAGAAAAGAGGAGAAATTCATATTGATGGTACTTAATTTTAAAAAGCTTCTAAGTAATTCTGATTTAAATATTTAATTTAAAAAAAAAAACGCATTAAGTTATTTTAACTGACATACGTATTTTCTAATTTATTATAAGATATATATCTTATATAACATGTTGAACAAAAAAAAACACATCGTATATTAATTTAGACACCCAAGTTGCTTTAACGTTTATATAGTACATGTTTTTTTTTTCGTATATCCGTTGATACCATTAAAATATAAAATACTGATATAACCTTCATTAATAATTAATAACATCTTAAAAGCAGAATAGATATGTAATATTGGCAGAATAGTTTAACAGTTTAATTGAGAATGAGTTTCCTCACGAAATTATTTAAAAAAAATAAGTACCAACTAAAAAATTCTTATTAGTGCCAACTATTTTTTTTATTGTTTATTTATGATTATGAATTTATATAGCGTAATACACAATTTCTTTTAACAGTACAGACAATTCAATTTTTGTTATTTCCAGAGCTCCGTTTTATATAAATAATAAACATAAACAAAAAATTTTCCACCGTTGCCGAAATGGGAAATGGAAGATGCAACACTGTCAACTGAATAGTTCACATTCTTTTGTGGAATCTCATTACGGGCTACTTAGACCTCATATCAAAGTTGCTCCAGATTCATATGGACTGCGGTACACATGTTACATCGGAGAGAAATTGGATGACAAGTTCACTCGACAGCCAAGCAAGAGCTTCAAAATCAGATACTTTTAGGTTGCTTTTTGTTACATTGGCAATAATGAATCGGGCATTATCCTGCTGAAAAAATGGTTTCTCTCAACCTTTAAGTCAAGGTAAAGCAACAGGTTTTAATATATGATCAATGTAACCTTGAATGTCTAATGTGCATTCTCTACAATAGTATAAAAATGAACATTTCTGACGACGTCGACGACCTTTTCGAAGATACGATCAAAACTACACACTAAAAACGATATGATTCCCTTGTTTGTCGCAACTTGTCTGCTCTTGATTCCATTGCAGTTGAGTTCAATGACGTAATTTTAAAGAAAAAAATAATGGAGGAAGGTGTGTAGCAGTTAACCAATTATCTCCAACCGACTTCGATGTGACAAAGCGGTTTTTTACAAAGTTCTTAGAAGAGACGATTCTTTCATCCAATGCCTGCTGTACTCCTATGAGTTGATATATCTATTTTTATTTCAAATACATTTTTTATATAAAGGACAATATTTGGTTTAATTAACATTTATTTTGAGAAGGTATGTACAATAAGATGAAGTATATTTATTTTGAGGAGAAAAAAATATTCAAGTTAATATAAATTATTTTAAGTTGACTGGAACTATATGCAGTGCTGCTATTTGTAAGAGTAATGCTGAGAGAGCGAAGAAAAATGGAGAAAAATATCATTTTCTTGTTTCCTACTGACATTTTAATTAGGAAAGAGTGGATTAGAAAATGTTAAAAGAAGGAAAATTTAACCCCAATAATAAAAGACTTTGCAATAAACATGTTACAATTGATGATTTTGAAGATGGCATGAAATCAAAATTGATGAATATATTGCCAAGAAAAAACTAAAAAAACTGGTAGGACATATAAAATTTATCTACTTGTTAGAGAATGAAGAATTTAAGAAAAAAAGCTTGCTTTTGTAAATAAAGGAAAATTCGAGTTGCAAAAGCTTGTTAAATAATATGAAGGACAATCAAATTCAAGAGTAAAAGAAATGAAAGAAGGTAAAAGTATGACAGAGTCCGTAGCTGTCGTCAGGATCTCGAATACGTGGCTGGGTCTGATAGACCGAGATAGTAGTATTGCACAAATATGACACTCGATCTTATAGACTGAGTTATGGCAGTCAATGTATTAAAGAGATTGAATTCTTTATATATTCGTTTTTTATTTGTCTTAATGTAAAATATCTTACTGTTAATAAAATATTTTTAACATGAATTTTCAATAATAATTTCAGCATAGAAAGAAGGAAATAATAAATAATATAATCTCAGTAATCACCAAAGTATGGGCCTTTACTGGGCTTTTATTCAGCTAGCATCTCCAGTAAAGGTCCGGTAAACAAACAGCGTTTGGCGTTTACTGGGATATAACTAAAATCATTTAACTAACTGCTAAATAAACTACTTATTAAAATTTGTTACTAGTCAATTAGAAGAAAAATAAGTGTAATATGTTATAGTTAATAATTAAATTAGATAGATTTCTAAACTATTTAGCAATTTCATATATTGGTATACAAGTTATTTTGGTAATATTTCCTAAATATTTAATTGGTGAAATAGGAAATAGGTTCATTTAGTTTTCGCTTTTCCTTCTTTTACATAATATTTATAACGGACTATGGGTTATTTACAAAACTGAAATCAGTGCTTGGTTACAGGACAAAGTGATCCTATAATAAGTACATTGAGAAAATTCAAGAAATGATTCCTGATAACATATATATTTTGAGATATTGTCTATAGTTATTTATTTGTGGCATCCTATAATGTTTTCTTCTCACCTTCTTTGATTATTAAGGCCCTGTCCTATTTTGAGATAAAATTAAGTGAAGTTTTGCCCATAATTGCGTAATTTCGGAGATAGTGTGTTGATTAAAAAAAAAACTCCTGAAGATCTCTGAAATGCTTGAAGATTTTTTATCACACTTGCTGTGCATAAAGAGTACCTTTAGAGACTTCTTTGTTGTAAACATTTAGAGTATTTTTTTAAAATCAACAAGGTTTGAAAATCATTTCCTGAATTTGCTCGATGCATGTACTTAAGGATCACCCTGTCTATATTAGCTATAACATGTGAAAATCTCAGTTTTATCGGAAATCATAATTAATGAACTGGAACATGCCAGAAATATAAATTATAATATTTTCGAACTGGTTGGTCGGCATTCTTAAACCACCTTGTATAAACGTAATTTTTATTTTCGTCTTTGTTCAAAACTATATGAAAAATTTCACTAAAATCGCTTTGGCCTTTCCAGAGATGAAGTGGGGAGTAAATAACCATCAAATAACAGACAAACATATTTATTTTAAAAACCATGCCAAAACATTATATGTTGTAACATGTGAAGATTTGTTAAAGAAAATGGTTAAATTTGGTGATAATTTATAATCGACAACATAAAATTTAATGAGAATAGTAGTCTTATTTTGATCATACACAAAACTTGTAACGCAAGAAAATAAATGTATTCAATAATTAGTATTTCTATTCCTCAGTTATTTATTATGAGTCATTTACAGTGTTCTTTTAATTATTAAAACACATGTTAAATTAAATAATAAACATAACTATATAAAATTAACGTAATTAATAAACTTTAAAGTTCTAATCTAAAGCATACCAATGTACGGTATTTCAAATCTGGCATACAGATGACGTATTTCCGCCATTAATTCTATTGGTTAAAAGTTAAGAGGTAACCTAATCCTTTACGGACCTCGTTATCCAAAATTATCATGTAGGTACGACCTACTCAGTAAATTTCATAATAGAAACATAAAAATTCCTGTAAAAGAATATATATTTTTTCTATTAATAAGAAATTTATATTTAAATATGTTAATGATTAATGTATGTTGCATTCCCAGCACACAGTAATCATTACCACGTCAGTATCTATAGTTATTTCAAAGTGTCTGCCTAGTACCCCAAAATAATCTATATTAATAAAATTCGCTTACACTGTATTTCTCGTCATGATGAGCAGCTGAGTGTAGAGGTGTAGCCACAGAATTTGCTACATAACCTGTTTCAGATATTGTGGAAATACCTTGAAGTGGTGTTACTTGAACAAAATGAGAAAATCCCGACTTTTTTTGAGTAGGTGATGCGGAACCATGAGTGACAGAAACAGAAGGAAAAACCTGAGATGGAGAAGAAGTAGTAGCTACGACGGGACTGATAGATTCTGTGGCAGCTACTGTAGACGGACTCAAGTGAACATCTGGAGGATCGAACTCAGAATCCTCGTAGACGGGGATAATCCTTTGATGACTATGTTCCACTAAAAGGACCAATCCTAAAATCTTTAACAAATAATTTTATTTATTTTATTGGCATTATTTCTGAATTTATCTTTATTTCTGTGGCTGATAATATTTTACATGTTAACTGATCTCTGTCTTACTTTAAGCTTTCGAATTATTTTCAGAATTGTGATAATGTCCGTTTTAAACAAAATAATAATAAAGACAAAGAATCTAACTTAAATGTGATATCACTCAAAACAAAGATTTATGTCACACTGATGTCCGTTATTATAAGTATAATATTAATAAGTCTAGGTGTATGTGTATACTTATGAAGGATAATTTACCAACATTAAGGATCATACTGTATTTATTTGATAGCGCGGAAGAGAAGACTATATTAGCTTCAAAATGACACCATTGTTTTTATAGAGAATCATTCTATAGTGAAGGGATAACTATACGTATAAAACATAATTCTGCAGTAGCTGTGATATATAGCAAATATATAACTGTTTAAAAGGTGAAAGTTTAGTTGTCGCCAATTTTATATTATGCAAATATATATCAGGATATATTTCTAGAAAGATCTCTGAACGGAAACGGGGCCGGTCATATGTAGATGAAAAGTGATTATGAATACATTTGTTTATCAGTGGCGGTCGGTCCATGGAAGCAAGGGAAGCAGTGCTTCCCCTGGGATTATTTAAAAAAACACATAAATAGAACCTAATTATTATTTATCACATATATTAATCATTGAAATTTACTTTTACCCAATTTCAATAGTTACGGCCCTGCTTTTATGCAGCTGAGATAATGTTGCACGCTAAAACCGTAACGATGACGCACTCGATTAATCGAGCCAACACGAACTCGCGCAACTTCGATATATGTAAGCAGAGACAACTGTCTCTGGTAAGTAGGTAACTTATTGAAATGCATCCCATCCCACTTCATAATCTTGATATCTGAGCTGTATAGTCTCGATTTTAATATCGATTTTAATATTATACTTAATATTAATCTTCCTAGTATTATTCTCAGCTTTTGTGCTATATTTGTAAAAACTTTTTTGGTGTTTCTAAACCTGTGGTGCGGCGACAAGTGATTTTTAAAACGTTGAATATTAGTGCGCGTGTACGCAGATTTAGAATTACTTATTAAATTTGGAAGCTGGTTCTAGCACTGTGGAAAATATTATTTGCGTTTGTGTGGTGTGCAATTTGTTGAAAAGGGGATTTTCAACATATTCGTTTCAAGTTAAACTGGATATTATTAGAAATGGGAAACCAACACCTGATTTAAAATTCTTAAAAACGAAAGTTAAATCATGCTATAGGTACTTTAATATTGAAGTGTATAGTGCTAATCAGTAGTTAAGGGGTTGTGAAAATTTGTGTAAATTGTTTTGTTGGCCATGTGTACTGTTCACAAATGAAAAAGGTGTATGGAATAAAAATGGCTTTTCAGATTTAAACAACATTCACAAAGTGACAAAAAGGCATGGTAAGTGTGAAACTCATTTGGGAGCGGTGCTAAAAGAATAAACATTTGGAAAATCACGAATTGAGCATTCATTAGATCAGCAGTTGAAAGAAAGTGTTAAAAGGACTTATTGATATTGTTTGTTTTCTCGGCGAAAATGAACTTAGTTTTTAGAGGTCATACTGAATCTCGAAGCGTTGCTAATAGGGGCAATTTTATCAATTTAGTTGATTTATTAGCAAAATACGATACAATTTTAAGTAACCATCTGGAACACTCCACGATATTTCGCGGTACATCAAATCATATTCAAAATGATTTGATTTAGTCGATAAGCAATATTGTTTTAGAAAAGATCAAGCAAGAAATAAAAAAGCTCCTTTTGTTGCAGTTATGTTTGATGAAACAACCGATATTACGAATATTAGTCAGTTGTCAATCGTAGTACGATACATAAATCCAAATGGGAAATTCCAAGAGCGCTTTTTTAGGATTTTTAGACGTAGCAACGCCATGAACGGCCGCAGCTTTATATACTATAGTTTGTCAGATAGTCGATGATCTACAGTGTGGTGCCAAACTTATCGCCCAAAGTTATGATGGGGCCGCTGTAATGGCTGGTGAATTGGGGGGCCTGCAGGCCAAAGTAAAAGAGACTTTTCAGAATGCAATATTTGTACATTGTTTTGCGCATCGATTAAATTTAGTTCTAGCTCAATCTGCAGCGTGTCTTAAAGAGTGCAAAGTGTTTTTTTCAAATATTAGTGGAATGGCTGCCTTTTTTTCAAAATCATCAAAACGGACACGAGAATAAAAACTTCTTCAAGAAATTTAACCAGTGAAGAGCGGCTTTCAAAATTGTCCCTGTTAACAATAGAAAGTGACTTTGTGAAGATGTCAAAAAATTCAAACTTTTACGACGAAGTTATTTCCGACATCGCAAAAAAGGAGAGGCGGATTAAACTACATTGTAAATAGGTAGGTATGTGCATGTTAACTACTTAACAAACTCTCTATTTCGCTGCGGGTTCAATCCTCGCCACCAGCGCTGGCAATGTCGGTGGATATGGTTGTGTCTGCGTTTTTTTCATAAGTGTAACCCTCGCCCGTGCAGCTTCGGCTTTGGAATCGGGGGTTGTCTAATTTTTGTGGTGTTTTTATGTTTTATGTTTATTGAGGAGTGGCGGTCCTACAAGTGTACTTTTTTCTAGATATCATAACTTTGCAGCTTTCGACATTTGTTTTAAAATGAGTATACGGAAGCCACGTCCCTTTTCTTAAAATAATTTTTTGCCTCGCTTCGCTCGGGGCCTCGCGCTACCCATCACTCTATATCACAAACTGCTTCCCCTGTATCAAAACTCACCGCACGCCCCTGTTGTTTATGCAAATAGGAGTATAAAAAGAGAATTTTTTTTAAGAAATGTGCTAAAAAACCTGTTAACCTGTCAACCAAATGTTAAAAATTTGTTATGATCAGAGTGTTGGTGAAATAAAAAACGTGTCTATTCCTCACAAATTCTTTTTAATTTCAGGTAAAAAAGAATTTATGAGGAATGATACGTTTTTTCATTTCACCATAAACTCACAAAATATTAACCTTTTGACGTTTAATGTGAATATTTTTCAAATATGTACGTCTTAGATATCAGCTGGAAGAATTCGAAATATGCATTGTGTAATGTGAATATACTTTGGAAAATAAACTGCTTGGTGTGTGAAAGGTATTTAGTATTTATTTAGCAGTATAGTATCGTTTATTTATTTATACAGTGCATTTAATGGAATGAAATTCTTAAAAAATCATTTCAAATGCCAAATAAACCAAAAAACTTAGAAATGATAGAATAATCCATTGTTCAAGGTTGACGATCAATGACAGTTTTATTTTAGAGATTTGTTTGCCTATGATACTTATTACATACACACAACAAATTCAAAACCATGGAATTTATATTCAACTGAATATACTTCAATCAAGTGGGCTAAAAACTTATTCCCTATGAGATCCGTTGAAACAACATATTCACAGAGAAAACTTCAGAGGTATGATCTGGAAACAAGCATATTTTCATTTTAATAAATCCTCACCTATTACAGAAACTGGCTGGACTATTGAGGATGTTAGACTGACCCAGCGAAGTTGAGCTTGCTTCAGAAATACTGTTAAAACTTATAAAATACAGCTGTAAGAAAGGAGGTGCATAAAACTGCAGTTATCAGAAAAATAATGTTTAATGCACAGAGGTATGTATTTATTCTGAATATGACTATTCCAATGATAAAACCACTGAGTGACTATAAGAATATATTTTCCCAAGATATGTAGTCAAATCACAACATGATTGGCTATTTATAATATCCATGTCTGGTTACTTGTATCTTTGTTATAGTTCATACCTAAGATAATATACAAGTGTAGTAATATTAGGCACAAGTTCTCAGTTCATAAAGTAACAGGATTTTTAAAATAAGAAATACACATTTTGTGAAAAAATTACATGCATTTCGATTTTCTAAAAATATATCGATAATTTTAGTTTCTAGTTTAAAAGTGTATAAAATCTATTCGCGTTAAAGATATAGCACAAGTAAACAATATCTAGCAGTGAACAGTTAGTCGTCAAATTACTATTGACTAGTGACCGTCGCGGTCGGCTCAAAGTGCAGGCCAATAGTATATTTGTTCACGTAGTTTTGTTGACTTGCTTGTGTCTTTACCATGAATAACTTTAGAAACTGTTTTACAACAAACTGTTAGCTTCAGTTTAATATTGAAGTAAATTTGCTCTACACAAAACCTTAAAAGAGGTAAATATAAAATGGGGATCAGAATTTCCTCACCGTAGTAAAACTCCACGTGTGGTGGAGTTTATAATAAAATCAATTGATGTTTCAAAAAATACATTTAACGTTCAAAAAAGTACATTGACGTAAACTCAATGTATGACGTTTCAAAAAAGTCACATTGTGTAACGAAATTTTGTTCAAATTGCGTTACATTGTTTAGTTTATTAAAATTACTACCATGAAAAATACTATCTATCTGTAATTATCTCATTTTTTGTTATTAATTACCTTTTTTTAATATTTCTAATGATTCCGTGAACTCGAGTAATGAGTGTACACTCTTTTACTTCGTTGTGAACCTACTCTCAGCGCGTAGAATAGACTTTAGTTAACCGGCCCGGACAAGCGACAGAGAGTGGGGATTTGCCAAGGATTCGATCGAACGGAAATCAATTGGGAAGTGATTGTCACGGTTGGATTCATCGAAGTAAGTAATAACAAAACTGTTATCTTAGTTTTTCTGTATAATCTTATGATAATTTGCCTAATTTTGATTAGATTTGATCCTTTGTTAAGGTCGTAGTATTAGCTTATGTAGATATATTTCGGCAGAATTTGCATGAATGTTAATTAAATTAAGGTAATCGGCCTTTTCACTGCTTCTGAAATCTCAAAACAAATATTTATGTTTATTTGAAAGCTAACTGATAGATATTCACCTTGTGCAACTCTGTTTGAAATATAAGTCTCCCATTGTTTAATAAAAAAATAAACATTTATTATGGCAATTTGAACACTCATTTGACCTTGAAGCTGAGTGACGTCACACAGACCAGAATCATGTTGGTAGCATTTGCCAGAACGCCTAATACTGCTAACGTCACACCACATCTGACACATTTTACATTGTTTACGGTTAGTTTTGTGGTTATATTCTGTGTGTTCAGTTACGAATCGTGTTTTGCTTTGTTTTTGCACATTATTGGAAGAAAATGGAGCCAGGATTTTCTAAAGGAAATGCAGAAAATCTGCCGAAAGTTGACTTTATTATGGTGAACGAGTTTTACATGTCAAATTTGGATTAAATATCAGCAGAAGTCAGGAATATTAAATCAAAACGGTAAGTCATTAGTAATCTTATTTTCGTGTAATTTATTTATAAATATAATGGAACTACCATTATTTTAACATGCAATTGTTGTTACAATATTTTTTCCTATTTCAATTATACTTACTAATGTCTAATAATTTCCAGGTCAACAAGAGCATCGTACGGTGACAACGGAGTTGCTTATGTGAATCTGAATCTTCTTTTAACTGTAAAATTTCAATAATTTAGCATCAATTTCTAAATACAACTACTTTTCTTACATTAAAATGATCTTCACAACAGTAAATGTTTCTGGTTTACGTCAACTGCTTCTCAACTTTGGCTATTTTAAACCATGCTTTTCGTCTATTTTCATCTGATGGAACGTAAACGAAAATTTTGATTGGACAATTCATGTTGTTATTTGTACATGTTGGTACAAAGCACTTTTTAAACATGTTCCACACACAACAATCCAAACTAAAAAGAAACGACTGTCAAAGTCAATTTCGACGTCAACTGTCAAAAAGCAGAGAACCAACTTTGCAATACACCGATGTGTCATGTTCAAGGTCGTAGTCCCTTTAACGTCACTAAGGTGGGTTGCGTGACGTCACGTAAAAGCGCGCTTTATTTCCGCACTTTTGTTTTTTTTTTTTCGATAGAAATCGTGCTCAAAAAAAAAAAAAAAAAATACGGCAAGTTTTTTTATAAAACACTATCACATAAAGCATAAAAAAATCTGTGAAAATGCCCATTAAAGTTTTTGGACGACTCCACATAGTGGAAATCCATGATTATTTAGGTTTAGTGTTCTAACACTGATTTATTTATCGAAATAAAGCATTAATAGCTTTATAAATTTTCCGTATTTCCTGCAATTGTGCAATTGACAGGTTTTGGTTAATATTTAACGACATGTGGTAATTGAAGTTACCTCTCAACGTAAAATTATTCAAGTTTTTGCTTTTCTGTATGCAACTCGGTTAGTTGCATAGTTCTACTTTTGGTTACTAAGTTTAGTTAATTTTTGTCTCGTCTGGAGAGTTTATTTAATTACGAAACCACCCTGATAATTGCTAATTATCGAAAGCTGAAGTTTTCCAGCTTTTAAGTTGTCTAGCATTCAGCTTATACCTTATTTACCTTGATTACTAATTACAACTAGTTTTCATAAAATTATTTTCTATATTGGTCGTACAATTTTTCTCGTTTACTTTTTAATAGTTAGATATTTTACATTGTTTTATCTAGCAGTGACTAGATTCTTGTTGGTAAATTTTACGACAATTTTGGAAATTCAGTTTCAATATTAATTTTTAATAACAATTTGTTTTTGTTGGTTAATTTAATTAATCAAATTATTAATCTTGAGTGATTAACTTAAGGAAATTAGGATTTTTTTTTTGAGAGTATTAAATCCAACTATTTATATGTGTTTTGTTGACCAATCATCTGTACTGAAGATCAAGGAACAGGCTGGAGTTTGTTGGGACTAGATACACCTGATGGTCTCTGAAAGTATTGTTGGGACTCGCTATACCTGTTGGCTTCTGGAAATAAATAAGGATTAGGAGAGTGTAACATCGTTTGATCTGAGAAACCCTCAACAACATCTCAAACCTAGAGGCAGAACCTAATCTCCTCGAGTACTCGAAGGTCAATCTTCCCATTATAACATTAAAGGGACATCGCCCAACTCTAGCTCCTTCCAACCACGTAAGCCCTTCTTGTTTTAGTAATCATCCTGGTCAGAAGACAAATAATTGTAAACCAGTGCTCATTTTTTCCCACTCTTAAATTGTTAAGCTTTGCAAAATATTTTTATTTAAAATTATTTTTTTATTGTAAGAGGAAGAATCATTTTTAATATTGTAAAACTTTGAAATAATTACAGTTGTTGAATTTTAAGTGTTTGTTTAAATCTTTGGCTCCTGTACAGTATGTATAAGAATATTAATTTTTCCCTATCTATTTAGCTTTAATATACTTTTTTTGAGTTAACTTTTGATATTTTTTATATAAAAATATCTGGCGCCTCCAGTAAATTGTTGGTAACAACCTAACTCTCAATATCAGATTTTCACCTACGAAGTCACGATCCGCTCTCCTAAGCTGCTGGAGCTACATATAATCGATATTTTCCACAAAGCCAATATTTGTGGAAGTGTCGGTATAATTGGTGGAATGTCACTATTTTTTTTGAAAAAGTAATTTTTGACGTTTCAAAAAAGTCACATTGGTTGACATTCCACCAATGTGACTTTTTTGAAACTAATATTTTTTTGAAATTTCAAATTGACGTTTCAAAAAAAGTCACATTGGTGGAATGTCACTAATATTTGAAAATTTAAAATGTCAAAAAAATTTTTGGCATTTCAAATTGACGTTTCAAAAATGTCTAATATTTTTTTTGACATTTCAAATTTTAAGAACCGATTTTGCTCATCAACGAACACAATCTCTTCCTTGGCCTCTAGAATGTGTGTACCAAATTTGAAAGCTTTATCTCAAAAACTGTAGCTGCTATCGCGAACCAGACAGACAAGACACACAGACAGACATTTTTTTTCTCTGAAATTTTGTGTATCGTCATAATTCGTCGAAATTCGTCCAGAAATGCAATAAAAATTTTCAAAATTTTTTTCACGAATACATACCTTCTTCACTTTGAGGGGTGAGGGAGAAAAACTTTATTTGAACCATAGTCGTGGCTGAAAATGGTAACACGTGTCAACTTCGCAACAAGTGAAACCCTACGAGTGAAATAAAATTTGTTTCAAACTTTTAACAAACAATCCAAATGAAATGTCCTATCTGACTTAACTAGTACTCTTAAAATAAGACTGATTATGCAATATGACTGACATGTAGAGAATGTTTTCGAAAATACTGCACTTACTTAAACTGGTGATTTCGGAAATTAGAAAATCGTAGTCCTATTTCTGTAATCGCATTTTTTTTTGGGAAAATTTTGCAGTAGAAAATCCTACACATTTTTAAAGCCGCTAATAGGATGACCAGGATCGACTGAAGAGTCTGTACGCTGCAAATTATCTGATTACTGAGTGACGCAAAACAGTTCTATATTGTCAGGTGTACATTTGTTATAGTTTTTTATTATTTTTTTTAGGAAAACCATTGCAGTAAGAGAAAAACGTCAGAGGAATTTTGTTGTTCCTAATAACCTCTTGCATCACCAGTTTAAATAAGTGAAGTATTTTCAAAAACGCCCTGTAAATTTCTGAACTGTAAAACAATATGGACCCAATAAAACACATAATGATAAATTTTTAAAAACTCTTATATAATGTGAACAAATAACAAATTAACAAATAAATTTACATAGAATTATAATCGTAGTCTTCTAGGCAGACTTTTGAGTCTTTGCAACGATGGAAACTACATTTTCTTTATTAGGCTGAACGTAAGTAACAACAGCATTAAATCCACTATGTTTATCAGCAGTGTATTTAACAATCCTTACAGTGCCGTCAGCTTCATGAAGCGAATATTCACCTAGTACTTTATCTCCGTCACGGAATTCTTTTTGAGAGTGAATATCACCGGTATGGTGGTCTTCAACTCCATATGCGAATTCGTATTTTGGGTGGTCCTATAAAAGTAACATAGAACAAAAAATTTTTCTAAATATTGTTATATCACCTATCTAGTCGATGGAAAGAGATTGTATATTTCGGCTAGAATTTCTAGGTTCATGTGAAATTGTGCAGGTCAAGAAAATGCGAATAAAGAATTGTAGTCAATAAAAAAATATTGAGTGGAATGACAAATAATATTAACTGAAAATTTTTGTTAATTATTATTTACTAACTTTTACAAATCTTATCACAGATAAGTATAACATATATCTTTACAAGCTTCCTTACTTTGGATTCTTTAAATGTGCCGGCTACCCTGACGACGCTAAAGGCAAGCAGAAACACGTGTCGGTAGACGTTTTAAAGGTTTTTAAAGTGAGTGTCAACTGGTGAGTACCTTGTGTTTTATTTATTTTTGGTTTTATTAGACAAAATAGTTGAAATTAAAAATAACATTATTGAGTCAGTAGTACTGAACATAATGTGCATATTATTTTTTTTGTAATCCAAGTTTCAGCGTTTTGGCAAATAGCCGGGAAAATAATTGTTTAAAATGATATATGTTATACTTATCTGTGATAAGATTTGTAAAAGTTAGTAAATAATAATTAACAATAATTTTCAGTTAATATTATTTTTCATTCCACTCTATATTTTAACTTTTATTAAGAAGAGGAACTTAATTTGTTTTTAAATTATTTCATTGGCCCCATTAAGGGGTATTTCCACTATATAATTTCAATTATTCTGTTCTCTGAAGCCATTAATGTTTATTACATTGGGGTTTACAAGTTTCCTTACTTTGGATTCTTTAAATGTGCCGGCTACTCTGACGACGCTAAAGGCAGGCAGAAACACGTGTCGGTAGATATTTTAAAGTTTTTTAAAGTGAGTGTCAACTGGTGAGTACCTTGTGTTTTATTTATTTTTGGTTTTATTAGACAGAATAGTTGAAATTAAAAATAACATTATTGAGTCAGTAGTACTGAACATAATGTGCATATTATCTTTTTTGTAATCCAAGTTTCAGCGATTTGGCAAATAGCCGGGAAAATAATTGTTTAAAAAGATATATGTTATACTTATCTGTGATAAGATTTGTAAAAGTTAGTAAATAATAATTAACAAAAATTTTCAGTTAATACTATTTTTTCATTCCACTCTATATTTTAACTTTTATCAAGAAGAGGAACTTAATTTGTTTTAAAAAAAAATATTATGTAAATGTAATATTGTCATTTTAATAATCCATGGCTCCAGCAAACAATTTCAAAATTTGAACCGCGTTTTGTTGAACATTTCAAGTAATTACAAAATAGAACAAATCGTTACTCTTAAAATGAAAATAAACAGAAAAGAATAATATGTATCACTAATCGGTTAGTTATTAAAAATTCTTTTACTTACATGTTGCTCTGCATGGTGTGCAGAACTGGACTGTTCAATGGGTAGATGTTCAGCATGTTGTGTTGTAAGTGGAGTGATATGTTGAGCAATAATTGGTGCGGCGCGTTGCCTCAAAGAAAGATTTGAGTTTATTCCAGCTTGAAAATGGGGTACATAGGCAATTTTCACAGAACCGGTCTGTGTACGGGAGGTGGCATGATATGTTGTAAATGGAGCGGTATGTTGAGCAATAATTTCTGGCACAGTGCGTTGTTTGAGGAAAATATTTGAGTTTGTTTGAACTGGGATGGGAGAAACAGAGGTAGCTGATTTGACGGCGATTGACGTGGCATGTACTGAAGGGCCGTGATAACCTGGAGCTGCCTTAATCATGGAAATAAAATAAGCTACTACGAGGATCTGTAACAGAAATTATTGTCATAATGAAGAAAATATATTTTTTAAAGAAATAAGAACTACAACAAATTAAAACTAGGTGTGATGTGTTAAAATATTGCGGTCCTGTTCTGGAGGTCCCCTCAATGTCTATATTTGCTAATTGAAAGATGAATCCTTATTGTTATCTTTACTTTAAGTAACTGTCTATATATTTTGAAAATTTGTTCACGCAAATAAAACAAAAACCATTCTGTTATAAAACATTCTACAATATAACTAGTGATTTCACAAATTATTAAAATTCTGGGCGTGGTATCACTTGTTTGAATAGAGAGTGACATCTGGGCAAGACAAAAAAAAATGTGTTCGAAGGTAAAGGGAGATACCCGCAATATACTAGAGTGAGTCACCCCTTAAAATTTATAATAAACAGATGGAAACGAAACTCAATTACTGTTACACATTCAGAGTTTTTCTAATAAGTATACAATAAAAAATAATTACTAAGTACGAGTGAAAATTCTTACTTTCAAAAACATGTTTTATTTCTTTCCGAGACTAAGTGTGCAATTTAACTGAAGCATAGAGCAAAAATCTTCTTTTTATAGCATTTTTTTTGCTCACTTACTGTTACTGCCAAAATTAATTAACGTCACATATATCTGCCAATATATAATAAAAAAAATACAATTACAATTAACTGTTTATTGGTAATGTAATGATTTATATAACATAAATTAAGACCTTTAATTTTAGTTAAACTAGGACAAACACTTTCATGTTAAGCAGATACTAGGTAACAAGATTATTTCATTTTAATTTCAGTTCAACTAAGAACTGTAATCCATGATTTAATCACTGATATTATAACTTTTCATTCTTTAGTTGGAAATTAATTCACAGTAGGTACTAAAAGTAACAAAGCATTTTTAATAAATATTCTTTAATATACGATTAAACGACACGCCAAAGAAACAATTTTCCCTTGCAGCAATTTAGTACTATTGCAGAAACTTTTTCTATATTATGTAGTAAATCTATCTACCTAACCAAGATTGTTAGTCATTTAATAATGCATAGCTTCAAAATCTAGAAATGATGTATTTTAGTATAGATGTGTAAATATTTTAAATTTAATTACTGCTATATAGGGAACCAATAGAGTTGTAAAAAAATGTACACCCAGAATGGAGTAAATAGATTGATATTGTAAAATGATTTACACTAGAGTAAAGTAAATGAATTATTATAGTTTAATTACATGTAGACATACATTAGGTAGTTTTTTCAATAATGAATTGGTCCATCATGCTGTTATACATGTTTCCACTTCTATACAATCTTTGAATAAAAAGGTCTATTGATTCTTGAGGTAACTCATTCAGGCTATCTGAACCGCACGTCGGAGGTCCAGTAATGTACTTGGGAGTTGGGGAAAATTATGAAATCTCCGATCTATCGTATCACATACATTTTCTTTTGGTTCAAATTCAGAAGATTTAGCTGGCCACGGAAGAATCTACATATTATCTTTTCAGATATTCCCTAGTATAGTTGCTGTATGTGGTCGCGCATTATCTTATTGGAAAATGCCATGTTCCACCTTTCCCATTATTGGAATTACGAATGGCCCCAGTATTTGGTCGATGCATCCTCAGACGTATTAAATAAACACTAGAGCTAATCTACCTTTATTCCAGATTGCACCCCATTCCATGAATCCTGGGGTTTACGCTGTATAGTGTTCTACGACAAATTCTAAATTCATCATTTCACGCCCAGGTTCTTACCCTTCCACTAACATCTTTCAACCTTAAACAAAAGGATGATTCGTCACTACAGATAATACTATTTCATTCTACATTCCCTTGCCTTCGATCGTTCACTACTTTATAGATCAAATGTTGTCAAACTACTGATAAGCACCATATAGAACATAAGAACAAAATCTACATCAGTCGATATACAGTAACCAATTGAAGTCTTCGTTAAAATTAGGCATTGAAAAAATTTTCTATTGAGACTGTGGTTGCGAAACAATCTTTAGCAGCACACTTCCTAGATTATGGTTACTCTGGGGTGCCCACTGCTACGCTGGCGATATGTTAGATCCTCTTCAGACTATTCCCTACAACACCACATTATATGTAAGTAACTTAACCATTCCTTTTTTTCTTCATTGTACAGATTTCCAGTACCAAATTGTGTACTCTCACCGTTCTTATACGCATGGACATATGAGAAGAATTTAAGGACCAATATGGGCCACATCAATCTTTTTCCTTTTATTATATCCAGTATACCTACATTATCATATCTATTGCCTGACTAATTAATGTTGTTTTCTGTCTCTTCTTAGCATATAGCAACTGCGTTGCTAGAACGAATAAAACAGGGAAATAGCTGAATTACGGCATTAGTATCTTAGCCCACCCCGAGAGTGTTAAATGCAAATAAGTACCAAAATACATTCTACAAAGTTTTAAATAAACTAAATTCAATTTTTACCATTATAACATTTTTTAACTAGTTTGTCGATCAGCAGAATACTCGATATAATTTTTTCCAAAATCTATTAGTCAATTTCTGATTTTGGTACACAATAAGCTAATGTTTGTAATACAATTTGGAACCAAAAAAGAAAACAAATGGATTTCTTTTCTGTAAGACAAAGTTCAATAAAACTTTATTCCTTAGTGTTAACTATAAATGAATTAGTTGATATTGTAGTTGTCCTTGTTTATGAACATAATCAAATTGTCCTCCAGACTATTTATTTAGAATATTTATAGATGCACTCTATTAGACAAAAACTTTATAAAACAGCCTAGACAAATTAGTTTGCAGCATAAGAGTTACATGTGTTTGTAATTAACTCTTTTTATTTTTGATTAGGTGTCAATTTTTCTTCTTCTTTCATATATTATTTTATTATTATAATTATAAGAACTAAATTCCGGTATATTGAAATCCCCTAGCATGACTATTTCATGTCTATATAAATATTCTAATAAGATAATATCTTCAAAAAATAAATTCAATTGTTCATAAATAATTTTGGGAGGATTATATACCAACATGATGTAACAAAATTTAATACTTTTGCCAATTTTGCAGTTAAAATGGTTATCATGGATAATTGAATAAAATAATCATTGTCCTCGCTAGAAACTCTGATAACCATCAATGAACTTTCACAAGCAAGCAATACACCACCTCCTCTGGATACACCTATGGCAATATGATTATACGATCTGAGCGAAGAATTGAACATTTCTGATCGAAAAGTTCCATCGTCTAGTACACCAGAGTTCAACCAATGATAGTGATACTGATTACCCATATCTCCACCAATGATTAATTGTAGATCGTGATACAATCACATTTTAATGCATTCTGTCTAAGTGTACTGCTTGCCAAATTTTGTTTAAATAGTTGCACAATAATAACGATATAAGAGAAATTCGATATAGTTTCGGAAATATCTCCAAAATCAGGTATCACCTATTTATATGAACTTTTCTTCTTAAAATTATCTAAGAAATACCACCCTAAAATATGTTAACGTAGTTAATTTACACCCTGTACAAATCTAATGAGATATCTAAATAAAAATAAAAGTACTAGGTTGGGATTGATACTATTAATCATACTGTATGTGTGCATAAAGCATTTCTTATGCGGTTTCCATGCTATACCTAAAGAACAACTAATATTCTCCTGGTAACCGCACCGAAACCAATAAACCACCATCACTAATTGTTTAATTCCAAACACAAATAATTATTTGAAAAACTGGTATTCAATCGTTCTAAATTTTTTGTTGATTTGATCTTTTTTTCGTATAATATAACTATGTTAAAAGTTTTATACATTTTTTTCATCATGACCTAGAACAATCTGTAATAATTTACTTTGGGAGTCAAAACAGAAGAACATTCGAGAGCATTGATCAAGTGGTCATAGATTGTGAGAAAGATGCTTCTTTGTACGTAATTTTTTTTTTATAATTATTCAAATTCTTGACTAGGTTCTCTTATATATGCATGCTAGTGCTGACCGCGGAAAGCTAAGAACAACAAAAAATTCCAAAACTTGAAATGGCCGACTTATAAAGAAATTGAAGAAAATCCTGGCGCAGCGTCAGTATTAGGGAAATTGTCAATTATTTAGGAAAATCTAATATTAACATGGTGTAGAAGGTACTTTCTGAACCGTTACTTCGTTCGTTGGTCCGTAGGCACAGATTACATTCCACATCTTCGTTTTTATCAATGGTTTTTCAGATTTCTGCTGCTGCTTAAAACTTTCAAAACATTGTACTCTTCACTGATAGTTGTGGTAAGTTTTACAAGAGACGGCATTGTAAACTTTTGCAACACAAATGTTTGAGCCAATGAAAATCCGTTTCTGTTTGTTGAATCCCGCCATCACCAGAAACTCAGTGTGGATGTTTGGGCCGGTGCCGTTACTGATAATTTATTAAGACCATTTTTTCTACCAGGAAAGTTGAATCGAGGATCTTACCTTACATTCTTGCATTACAATTTACCTGAATTGTTTGAGGAAGAAATCAGTTATGATTTATGCACTATGGCGCTCCTCCATACTTTAGCCGTATTGTAGAAATCCACCTGAATAACATATATAGACAAAGATGGATTGGAATAGGTGGACCACAACCTTGGCCAGCTCGTTTACCAGATTTAAATTCCCTAGATTATTATGTATGGGCATATCAGACCTCGATTGTCTACACAGCACTTGTTTTAAACATTGATGATTTACGACAAAAAATTACAAATGGCTGTAAACAAATTAGAAACAGTTTAGGTGATCAATAGATCTAAGAGGTCGAAGATGTGTCAAATTGGAGAGAGGTTATTATAAACATTTTCTGTAAATACATTTAAATACAAATCCTTGTACCACAAAATAATAGCAAATTTAAACTCGAAAATTTTTCTCTTATGGTTCAGAAACATGCATTGTAGATATTTTCCAAAACGATGCATCTTGATCATATACGACAAAATTACCATTGATTTTTTTTCTCATTCTTCAAACATGGAATAAATAGTATGCCGAATCATTATATCCAATCAATTATGATCTTGGGAATTCAAAAAATCATTCTTTGTTAAAATAGAAAAATAATCTGATAACCCTTCATTATCTTGGAAGCGAGGCTTCCATTTTTAGAACACCTTCTATGCACGATTAATGAACAGCTCTTAAACAAATTATTTTAAGTCTCTTTATTAATAAATATATCTTATAACAAATAATAAAAACAATGTAAATAACTATACGTATTTCAGGTCACTTAGTAATGATGTTGGTATGCTGGTGCAGATATAATGGCTTTAGCTATAGGGGCAGGTTGAGCGTGGACAGCATGACCAGATCTTTCAACAATAGCGTTGAAACCGCTGTGTTTGTCAACGGTATATTTAACTGTTCTTACAGTACCATCAGCCTCGTGAAGGGAGTATTCTCCTTGTGTTAAATCTCCATTACGTGCTTCTTTGTGGGAATGAATATCGCCAGTGTGGTGGTCCTCGACACCATAAGCGAACTCGTACTTGGCAGGGGCCTAAAATTATGATAAAACAATGTACAGCACTTTCTAATAATACAATTTATCTTCTGTTACCAAGACATGACGAAGTATTTTTTAAATTATACCACATTTGTCTGTTAGGGCGAAAAATATGTTTTTAAAATAAATGTGGAGGTATAAAATTAAGGCATTATAACTTGAACATCACCAAAATGTAGCTTGACATTTAAATATTTTAATGGTTTATGAAACATTTGAGGATATTTTTGAAAAAGAAACATGGCAATTCTGAAATGTTCGCCAACACTTGAAAGGAATGCAAAGAAAACATTTGCTGTGATGTCAGTCAAGTTTTAAAAATTAGGAGTAAAAGAGACTGTGAAAATTCGAATTAACACAATTAAAAGTGCATTAAAATAATAAATATAATTTTAATATCCCAATTTTCTCTTCATACAAAAAAGTTTTCTTTGCATTTCTTTCGAGTGTCTATTACGCATGGGCGAATTGTAAATGTTCCATTATTTGGTTAACTGTGTATTCTATGATATGATAATGGATATTCTTAATAAAATTTGAAATGAGTCACAGGCACACAAAAAAAGTGGGCTGTTCTTTTGACTAGACAACACCTTCTAGTTTTTTTTAATTAGTTAATTCTGACTCCAGATTCGAATTCAGCGCGTAAAACTACAAAAAGATAAGTTGGTCTAGTCAAAAGAACAGCCCGCGCCCTCATACAGACGAATTTTCGGATATTAAGGGTGGTTTTCCACAATTAAAAACAACTGGGAGGTGATGGCACAATTCTGACTTCGGATTCGAATTCAGCGCGTCAAAATACATATATAAGATAAGTTGGTCTAGTTAAAAAGATAGCCCACTTTTTTTTGGTGCCAGTGATTATTGATAATAGATATCCTCACAAATACGAGAGATCATTTTAAATAATAAATAAAATTATTTCTTACGTAATGCTCCTCTTCATGGTGGACAGAGTTCACTAGTACTGGAGCCTGCTTAACTAGTATTGTGAGCGGCGTGTGTTAAAGCAACAGGGGCTGCGTAGTGGCTAACAGAGGCTGCAGGATGACTAATGGATAAGGATGAATAGGACTGAGCTGAGGAATGGGGAGCAGCTATGACGGGAGCAACTGATTTGATGGCAAGTGGTGCTGGTGCGATATGAACTGGAGCAGAATGTATTGGAATAGCTTTGATCAAAGCTGGAGCTGACTGAATATGATGGACGGTATTATGATGCTCGTTAAATGCAGAATAAGAAGTGGCTTGATGATAATGTTGAGGTGCAGCATGACTGAAAACTACTAAGACAGCTAGTCCAAGAACCTAAAATAAAAATGATAATTCTTATTTGATAATTATTGTGTCCAATCATAAAGTTGTCTGTGTATACAAAAATTTTTACAAACAGATATTTTTCAGTTAAGGGAACGTGTTTGAAATTAAAAGCCCTATCAAATGCAAATGGAATATGGTAAGTTGTTCTTGAAAAAAATATATGTTTCGCGTTGCAATGCCTCACTTGGACCCTGTAGGTGCATCTTTTTCAAACTATTTATGGAACAAGCCGTGTAATTATTCTTTATTTTAATTTTTTTGTACTTATTATCACATTGATCACGAATGAAATTACAAAAATAATTATTTGAAAAATATTAGGTATACGTGTTAATGAGTCAGAATAGTGACACATATTTCAAATAAAAAAAAGTAATGTAAAATTTAAAAACGTTAAAATGAAAATGATTTTAAATCTGAAGTAAAATAATTTATAACAGTTTTTTTATGTATATAAAGGAGTTGTCAGTTGTTGCTATAATATTGTTTCTACCAGTAACCTTATATCTAATTACTGATATGTCTTACTTTTGAAATCATTGTAGTTGAATTTATGGATAAGTACAAAACTGAACTGATTAAAAAAATGTTTTCAGTCCTTTTATATTGGTTACATTCACTATCAGTGTATATGTAAAAATAATTGAGTAATTTTTATCAAATATTTTATAATGACTTAATTAATCTACATTACATATTACGTATAGCCTGAAGGATAAATGTCAACTTATTACGTGCGTAAGAACACCAAAATTTGATATTCATTAATATTTATAATATTATACGAAATGTACGAATTAGATTATAGATACCGTAGGCATACGGTTAATAGAGGGTGAGTCCCACGTTGTCATTATTATGTGTCTAATGAATGTTACAAAGTTATGATGAAATCACATTTCATTTTCTTAAACTTAGTTTTTGTTAAATCAGAACAATGCCACTTATTATTTATTTCTATTATGATTGTCTAGATTATGTAGTGTGCGTTTTTTTTTATTTTAGTTAATTAAAATCGAGTCCAAATATAATAAAAATCCTGTTAATATTATGCAAAAAAGTCTGCCAAGAGTTATTTTAAACAATAATAAAATTCTATACAATTAGATGATATTATAAGAAATACAGTTATACTTCAGGAAACCTATATTGTGATGGGACGTCCGGGGTAAGACGCTGAGGAACGCAGAGCCAGATTTAACTGTATTGTTTGTTCGTTTACTTTTTTAATGTGGATTTTTTTGCTCAGTTTAGCTAGCAACAATTTAATAATTCTACAAAAAAAGTATTATCTTGAAATAAAAGTATTGAATTTAACGTATTGACTACACATGCAGCAGTTACAGTATTCAAGTTCGCTTAATATAAATTGTTACTACCCACCAAGAACCTCGACACGTATGAGCATTTCTTGCCAGGAAAGGATGGGTATGGAATATTAATACAGAATAAAGAGGTTATTTAAAAAAGTAATAAGAAAGCTTTAAAAAAACAAAATAAAAACAAAAAATACACTCTCAAAATAGTAACAGAAACAAATATTTTTCTCAATAAATCAACTAAAAATAAATTGTAATAGTAAAGGTATTACTGCAATAAAAGCAGAGACATATTTTTGTCAAAATGAAAAAAACAAATAATAACATTAATGAATAATAACATCCCGAAACAGAATGTTTCTCAAGCACTGAAATACGAAAGCACGAAAATGGAATTAAATAATGCAGTTAATTCACTTCTTCACTTCCCATCACTTCATTTTACCTCGACTCACATTGCTTCTTCCTCTGAATCCTCGCCCTTCTCACCCTCTTCTTCATTTTCAGATGAACTATTATCCTCGTTCAAATTTATAGTAAATTTATTTCCACTATTTATAAATCATTTAACCCAGCAGATATGGATAAGGTTATGAATTCAATTAACACTGATTTGCAGATTTTAGTAGAGACATCAAAAGACCACGGTTTATGTATAAATCCGAATAAGTCGGCAGTTATGTTTTTTGGGAAAACTACATTGCGTAATATGTTCATTCAGTACCTAAATATTAATATTGATAATATACCTATCGAGTGTGTTAATGAGTCAAAAAATTTAGGCTTAACAATTGACACTACTCTAAGATTTAAAAAATCATATTAATAGTTGCATAAAAAAATCATTTTGCAATCTAAAAAATATATATGCTAGCAAAGATATCTTAAATAAAAGTACTATTAATTATTATGTGATTCTCTAGTTTTGTCTCACTTTGCCTTCTGTGACATAATATATGGACCTTGTCTGGACTTTGATACAGCAAAAAGGATACAGAGGGTTCAAAATTCCTGCGTAAGATTAATCTGTGGTGTTAGACGCAGAGAACATATTTCTCACAAAATAACAGAAATCAATTGGTTAAATATGTTTAATACACGTTTACTTCACTCCGCAATATTTTTTTCACAAGATTGTAACCATGAGGACACCACATTATCTATATAATAAAATTCGATTTACAGTAGTGCTTTATTATAATTTTCCTCATAATAGAGATCATGTTCCATTAAAAAAAATTTTAACTCAAAAGATTATTGTATACATTAAGGTAAATTTGTTTCGCTTGCTCGTTCAAATGTAACCGATTTTTTCTTACTGAATGAACTTTGATTTCCTTTATCACTGTAATCACTATCACTTTCATTTTCACAAATACAATAAGATGCAGACGTAGAGGTCTCTCACGGTCGAAACATTTTTACAGCAAATACCTTCTTAAATTATTTTCAAAACACACCAGCAAATTAACAGATATAAAATAATTATTACTCTTATTACACTATTACACAACTCACTTCAACACGATAACCTTCTCAAAATATTTTCAAAAACACGCCAGCAAATAAACAGATATTAAATAATTATTATTTATCTTATAACATTATACATACAAATATATCAGCACTGCTAGAATGATTCGGTAACAAAATTAAGTGCGGCCCTGAAGTATCACAGCAAGTAAGCTAAACTCCGCCTTTATCGCGTACCAGCAAACACAACAATCATCGTTGTCGCTTTAATGTAAGCGGTGTAAAAGACGGAAGATGTCATGTGTTATACATTACCCACCCACTTGACACGTCTTGCCCCGTATCTCCCGTCACAATATTGGTTTCCTCTACTATAATTACTAAAAACTACGAAAGTTTAGTATACCGTATGATGACGAGACCAGTTACCCCCTACTTTTTTGTTTATTGTTCAAGAAAAAAATTAAAATTAGGTTACAGGATATTTAGTATAAAAGCACATTTTTTTTACCTAACCAGACCCCAAAATATACTTCCGGTTTAACCAGAAGTACTAATACCTTTTTTACTTTAAATAGCACCCTGTATATTTTTTGACCTTATCCGATAGAGGTTTGAATTGCCTTTAAAATGGTTTTTCAAAATCAACATCGAATCAGAAGTGACCTTGAAAAATAAAATTGTATGTGATTATTAAGTGGTCATGAAAATCATATTAAAGTTTATAATGTCTAATAAATAGCTAAGCATTAGCCGAAAGATAATTTTTACCTAAAACTAATGACATTTTTGCCAATTTAGTTAATGTGTGACGTTTCTTTTTTTAATAAATATTTCATAAAAAACAAACGGCCATTACTCACTTTTCTTAAATGATGCCATATACTTTTATTTATTACTTTTGGTAGAACTTTAAGTTAGCTTTCCAACGTGATTTTAAAATTTTAAATCGGTCCATAAAGGGACTTGAAACTGCAGTTTGAGGTTCTTAATTTGGCGATTTGCTCCTTGTTTGTAAACGTTTCAAAGTATATTATATTTGCAGTTAAGCAGTTAAGAATAATAATACAGAATCTTAATTAAACATAAATTTCACCCGTTTTCGTTCCAAATGGTTCAACGATTAAAAGAAACAGATTTCCTAAGATAAAATTTTTGTGAATTTATTCTAATAAGATCTGTAGGCGACGATTCTTATTTAGAAAATATACGGTCAGAAGAATCTAAATTTTCCAAAAAATGGACTTTTTAATCGACACAATTCACATTATTGGAGTGACTCGAATCCTCATGTGTTCAGGGAACGAAATTTTCAAGAAAGTTGGCAGTTTAATGTTTACTGTGCCATAAGAAACGATTAGAGTGGTGGCATTAAAATTTTATCAAGAAAATTTAAACAGTATATATATATATATATATATACATATACATTATATATATATCTATATATATATACATATACATTATATATATATATATATATATATATATATATATATATATATATATATATATATATATATATATATATATATATATATATATATATATATATATATATATATATGATTAAATATGATTTGAAGGAAACAACTACTCAGCGGGCAAATACCCCGACCTGCATTGAATTACACCTTCAAATCATGATAGATCGATAGCCAATATCATTTGTCAATTCCTAACCAGACATAGATCGATTTCGAACTTATTTGTTCTCTTCAGTATGCCATAGGTTATGGAACAGACAAATGATAGTGGCCAACCTGCTAGTTATATACTAACTATGGTGAAGTGAATAGTGGTGAGAGGTATAAGGTGAGTAGTTGTTTCCTTCAAATCATATTTAATCACATTAGTTTAGTCCACATGGGCTAGGGGTCGCCGCTTTCGGTACTTGCTGTGATGCAAGTCGCTATCCGCCACAGAGACATCGAGGATGTCGGTCGGATAGTAGCATTCAGACCATATGAGAAGTTTCATACCTCTCACCACTATTCACTTCACCATAGTTAGTATATAACTAGTATGGTTAACCACTATCATTTGTCTGTTCCATAACCTATGGCATACTGAAGAGAACAAATAAGTTCGAAATCGATCTATGTCTGGTAAAAATTGACAAAAATATTGGTAATATATACATACAGAAAGGTCTAAAAAAGCCGAAACACGTACAGAGTTTCAATAAAATATTTTTTGAATTATTTAAAAGCAAAAGTTTCTTTATTTTAAATAATGTAGCGCAGCACCTGCGGAGAAGTATTACACAATATTCTGGCTGCGAAAATAATTCATATGCTAATTCACACTTTGCATTAGATAGGTATAGCACATTAAAAGTCAGTTAGAACGATACAAAAACACCGACAAAGGAATTTATCTATTAAATGAGTAAATCCCTTTTTCGGGTGTTATTTACATTTATCGCTGTTTTATAGCGTGTCAACTGACTCTGGAAATACTATATGTGATTTTTTTAGAGGATATTTGAATGTCTATGCAACTACATAATTCGCAAACAGTTTTATATCATTAAACGAAATTTGATTTATAATCGAACTAATTCTTTTAGACACATAGAAGGGTTTTTAAACTACATGATTAATGAAAATGCGATTTCACGGTTTCACATAACATAAATTTGCATTTCCAATCAAGGTTCCTGCAGACGGCACTGGAATGACGTTATTCGAACTGTATACATAACTAGAAGCATTCGAAAAAACGTATTTGTACTTTGTTAATCCAATTTGTTAGCGATTTGTAAAATGTTAATTATTTTTTTCTTTTTTTTTAATTTTCCTTTTATTATATTTTTTGTCATAAAAAGACAGCCATTTTATGTGTTATTAGTGGTTAATCACACTATCAATTAAAATTAAGTATATCTTTTTTTTTGCTGGGTTTATGGGTAGTAATTCTTCATCACATCAAAACTTTTGAGTCCTTTAACCTCATGTAACGGCTCTGTTAAAAACATGTTTATTTTTCCGTTAGAAATTTATTGATAAAAAAAATATTTACAGAACACCAGCCAAGAGCAGTCTAGAAAATATTTGAATGAGAGAGAACTATGGAATCTGTTTAAATTTAGAGTCAACTGGTTAGTTTTAGATATTGTATATCTAGAGTAAAACGCATCTGACAAATAGATTTTGTTTATTTGAGTAATACACAAAGTAGTTAGGGATGTTATTGTTTTATATATCAACATGTAGGTGAAAAATAAAATAAAAAGTATTTATATTATTGTATTTTTACGACTTTGCATATCAAAACAACGTTATTGTCAGAAAATAAAGTTACTTTTGGTACACAATAACAAGAAGGAACTCAATAACAACTGCGGCCACTCTAGTTTCTGCTTCCAAAAACGAAAAGGAAATTTTTCGGCCAATTTAAATACAGAAATAAGGTCATTTCCAAATTGCTAACAAAATTTCGGAACAATGATTACCAAATACATTTAATAGGAAACAAACAAATTTCATTATTGAGATAGAAATATAAGAAGTGTATAAAGGTATTAAAAAAGAAAAATTTTGACAAATAAAATTAACATAATTATATTTGCTCATAATATAATACAATTGCTTTCTTTGCGCTGTGAATCGGGATGAAAGGAATGGTTTCAAGAATCATGCAAGAAGCTCTAAATTAATTGTTACAAAATGGTTAGACTAGGAGTATATTTGCAGTTGGATATCAAACGAAACTTATTAACTAGTTTTAACTGCTGAAATAAACTAGACCCCTTTCGAACGATGTACTGGTTTTCATCTTGTTCGATAGCATCAACAGTATACAAGTCGAAATATAAGGAAAAAAATGTTTCTTCCAGGTTACCTAGATACATACCAGAGCTCTGCGTAGCATCCCTGTTCATTTTACTGGGGGTGTTACACACTTAAATATTAATTAGCATAGGGAGAAGTATTTTAGTTAATGCATACATTTAATTAAACCAGGTTTATAAAATATAAACATAATTCACTTACCTGATTTTTTATTTTTGAATATTTAGTGAAAGAGTAAAGAAAACATTATGTAGGTATTTTTTGTGAGAACGTGATATTTAAATAATTAGATATTTGATTCATCTTAATAGAAAACATTGATATTCGAATTAAAACTACCAACTTTGCGTTAAAAATACTCCAAACTTAACGAATTGTTTGTGTTCGGCGTTATATGGCATGCACATTTTCTCATTAATTTTTGTAGCAGCACTAATATGTATACAACATATATTTGAATTAATAACACTAGAATATAGTCGACTAATCCGATTAAGTGAGAGTGGGAGACTGCTTTAATCCTCGCTGAAAATGTCTATTTATGGCACTTGAAATTGGATCTTTTTTGGTTCTTCTATGCTGATGGTTGATGTAGTGGCAATAAGGCCTTATATATACACACACATACACACACACACACACAAATATTGCAAGTTAGGAGATTTAAATAACAAAGACCAAATAATTATGATTTTGAAATATTGCACTAATTGAGATCCGACATCGTTCCGCGATCACATCAAAGTCCTTTTTAATTTCTTGTTGTTCTAACTTCAGACACGCTTGGCCCATGACAGGTTTATCAATCTCATATTTCACACGAAATTATAATTTCAAACTTGAAATAATAAAATTTTATTGCTCAGGATGGAAATAGTTGATAACAAAAACAAAAATGACGATACACATTTTGTTATAGATACAAATTAATTTGATTTGATTATAAGAATTATCGATAGATAATTATGAACTTATTAGGGTTAATTCAAGTAGTAGGCATACTGGAGGAGTGTTGTTATTTCTTAAACAAGGGATAAAATTCTCTATTTTAAAGAAATATGTACTAGAAACTAATTATTGGTGTGTGTTTATAAAAGTATGGTTAAACAATTCAGTGTGGTGTATTGGAGTGGTATATCATTCGCCAAGTTCAAGACATGATGAGTTTATAGAATGTGTTGGAAACTGGTGTGAAGACTTGATGGTAAAATACAAAAACTCTTTCTTATTTTTTGGTGACTTTAATTTAAATTATTTAGCTGATAATGTCCATGTTAACAATATAAAAAATGTATTTCAAATCTTAGGATTAGAACAAAAAATTAAGGATTGTACAAGATGTACCAACACCAGTAGTACTTTAATAGACTATGTAGTTACGAATAGTAATGTAAAAGCAGTTGTACATGATATTCCTAAAATTTCCGACCACTTAGTAATTTCAGTATGTATGACAAATACAACAAATATTAATACCAATAATTCTGTTACGTTTAGAAATTTCAATTCATCCAATATTACAAAAATTATTGAAGATTTGCAAAATATTAATTGGAATATATCAAGTAATGATCCCGAAGAAATTCTCAATTTTTTAACAAATAAGACTACACAAGTAATAAATAATGTTTGTCCGATAGAAAATAAAATATGTCGATCAAATCAATTACCCTGGTATGACACGGAAGTTAAAAATTTTGCTAAGCAAAGAGATGAAACATAAAAATTTTTTAAACGATGTGAGAATAAAACAGAAAAAGATACTTACTGGAACCAATACAAAATATTTAGAAATCAGATGGTATCATTGCTGGACATTAAAAAAACTTTATATTATGAATATAAAATAGATCTTAATAAGACTGATGCGAAAAAGATGTGGAAAACTTTAAAACAATTAGTAAAAACAGAAAATAAACCATTCTTAAATAACACAATTTTGTTTAGGGATGAAAACAATTCTTTAGTTGAAGTTAAGGGAGAAAAACAAATAGCAGACAATTTTAACAATTATTTTGTATCGAGTATCAGGGATATTTCTCAAGCTATACCGAATATAAATGAATGGACTGCTGACGATAATTTCCTACTCCCTGCATTTACAGAATTTAAATTATTAGATCTTAATGCCTTAGGTGAAATAGTTAAAAAAACTTGATAACAAAGTGAATTATCATGAAGTTTTAAGTGGGGGTATGATTAAAAAATCTTTTAATATAATACAATTTACAAATGCATCGTTGCAATCCGGTATAGTTCCAGAAAAAATAAAAATAAGTACAGTTATTCCTATAGAAAAAATTAAAAACAGTAATGATTCTTTTAATTTTAGACCTATCAATACACTTCCACCAACAGAAAAGATTTTAGAACTAGTAGTATATGAACAACTACTTAGTTATTTTAATAGCAATAATTTATTTATACTAAACCAATCAGGATTTAGAAAAGAACATTCTTGCGAAACGGCTTTACAATTGACCATATCAGAGTGGATACGGAATGTGGATGATAATAAATATATTGTAGCAATATTTCTTGATTTTAAGAGAGCGTTTGAGACAATTGACAGACATCTGTTATTAGAAAAACTAAAATATTATGGTATTAATGGAATTGTACTTCGCTGGTTTGAAAATTATTTAACAAACCGCTTTCAAATTACAAAAATTGATAATATTTTTTTCGCCTCCTTTAGAAAATAAATTTTGAGTACCCCAAGGCAGTGTACTAGGTCCAATTCTTTTTATCATTTATTTAAATGATTTTGTTAAATGTACATTATGTGATTTTGTAAACTTATTTGCTGGCGATACACTGATAGCCGTTGTAGATGCAAATTTAGATGCGGTCGTGGAAAAAATGAACCATGAACTTATTAAGATTGAAGAATACCTAAACACTAACAAACTAAAATTAAATATTGATAAAACTAAAGCTATGATTATAACAACAACTTATAAATATAATAATATTAATTTAAATAATATCAACCTCAAATTTCAACAATTAAATATAGAAATTGTCAGAAAAGTTAAATATTTGGGATTTTTTCTTGATAACCATTTGAACTTTAAAGAACATTTCAAATACTTAAAAAATAAAATATCAAAAAAAACTCTTTTTCTTCTCAAGAGCATCGAAAAACTTGTCTTTAATGACAAACATTACAGTTTATAAATCTATTATTCAACCTCATTTTGATTATTGTTCTAGTATCTTATACTTATTTGATAATAATTCAATACAACAACTACAAAAACTACAAAAGAGAGGAATGCGCATTATTCTGAGATGTAACAAGTATACTCCAGTAAACTTAATGTTAGAAACACTACAATGGATGCCAGTGAATACTCGTTTAAAATATTTTACAATGATCTTTATATACAAAATTATAAATAATCAGTTGCCACCTTATTTTCACCAGTTTATTACATATACCAGTGAAGTGCATGATTATGAAATCAGAGGTAGAAGTCTATTATTCTTAAAAAAAGTAAAGTCAAGTAAAGCACAAAAAACTTTATTCTATAAAGGTGTAAATGAATATAACTTCTTACCTAATAGTATAAAGAATTCTGTATCTGTCAATGTCTTCAAACGAAAACTAATGATCATTTAAAATACTACTGAAGTCTTTTCGATGAACCTAACTCAAATGTCATCAATATATTGTTGTAATTATCTGAATATTTGATTTTTAAGTACGAATCTCAGTTATTTATTGTTTATAACCATATTCAATATTTGAATTGTACAACCTATCAAATTTAATTGTTTAAAGAGAATGTATATTTCTTTGCTATTTAAAGTACAGTATTTTTTTTATGTTTATGTTTATTCTTATGTTTATCTAAGTCTCAATTTTAATATTGTTAAAATGTTGATAAACACAATTAAGTGTTTTTAGTTTATATTATTATACGCCGTATTTGTATTTTTATTTTATATTAGGCTTGCCTATTTAATAAATTACTTACTTACTTACTTACTTACTTACTTACTTACTTACTTACTATAGTAATATGCATAATACATCAAATTAAATTTAAATTGTTGTGTTATACACATTAAATTCCTAAATATCGAAATGTTAGTTTCCATTTAATTTTTCTTTCATACTGGCGTTAAATTTGATATATCTCATTTTTTTCTAATACCAAAGATAAATATATTTTCAAATAACATTAAACTATTTTTCATCCACACATGGTTTAAGTTTTGTTAGCAAAGCCACTATTAATATTATTTATTGAAAGAATTTACTAATATGTTACATATTTGACTAATATAGAAAACAATTCCGTTGTATATCTGGCATTGATATATTTCTTTTTACCAACAAGTATGAAATTTAAGTATTAATTATTATCGGAATCAGATTTTACAAACAATTTTATACATCCCATTGAAAGAAATTTCTACTAACCATAAATAAAAATTGACTAGCCCCAAAAAGATATCTGCATTAAATAGGTTCCAAATAGACAGCTTTGTAATCGCAACAAAAACGATTTTGCAAAGACGCACTTATTTACCGTTAAAAAAGCTTTTTCTAAATATTTATTTATTGCTGTTGGTTGATAACTTTGCTATCCGGAGTCAGAGCCCTATTTTAACATCAATAGGTTTTTTGTTACAGTTAGTAAGCTCGTATTTTTTACACCATTACTATCTTGTAACCAGAAAAAAAGTTTTCCTGCTGCCAATAGATGATTTTGTAACCGCTATACAGCTTACACTGTAAAAATAGTGAATAGCTGGTAATGACAACAAATACTCCTTTTTGTCCTGGTAATCTCACTTTGTAAACGTAGTATAAATATATACTGGATCTAGCAGAATTTTATTCCTGCCGTTAGAAAAGAAATTGCTACCACAGAAAGAATTTTTTCAAGTCGTAGAGTATTCTGCACACATAGTAGGTCGACGTATTTCTTTGAGGGCGTGTTAATATTGAGCTTATTTGCAATTGATTTAACTATTAATATCCATTTTACAAAACTCAATAGTTTGAGATATTTTAATTTATGTGTTTTCTTTTCTTAAATAATTTATAATAAACAAAGAGAATATATCTTTTTTTAATATATCCGTTTCCCGAATTAGTTTACACTCACTCCTATAGGGTCATTTGGTCAATGACCTCCCACATACAAATAAAAAAATAGAGCTATTCATTTTCTGAAGTTTAAAAATATATAATATATATATTCTTAATATTCTTAAAAAATATATTAAAGTTTCTAGTTCATTCTATGCACAATACTATTCAAAGATCTAGATCGCAGGATTTCGTATCCCCCCCGAGCACCGAGCCTCTACATTCATATTCATTACATTATTCATTTATAGAATTTAAAAATCTTGGGTCAATCCACAATTTGTCCTCAAAGCTAGCTACGGACCGAATTTACAACGAATTAAAGTGAAATAGATTTATGCGCGAATCGTCAGAAAGCAAAAGAGACAGAAAACACTGGCGGGGACAATGTCCCTGACACATTTTACGGAAACTGTAACGCACGAAGTTCAATAGAGCAGTCTTAATGCTGACTAGATACGCGTTGGTCGGTAAATTCTGTCGCGTTGTTTTTAATGTTTTTATTTGTGAACATTTCATTAGTAAATCTCTACTTGTCGTGAAATTAAGTAAAACAGTGTTTTTGGTGTTTACTATTAAATATGAGTGTTGTACAAAATATATTAAAACTGAAAGATGCACATAAGTTGGGTTATGAAGACCGAGTGAAATTAATGAAAATTAATTAAAGTCCTGAAAAAATGATAGCACAAAGTTACGATGGAGCATCAGTAATGAGTGGTGGTTTTGGAGGTGTACAAGCCAAAATTAAGAAAAGTTATCCTTCAGCAAATTTTATTCATTGTTACGCTCATCAACTAAATTTAATTTTACAAAAAGCATCAAGTCAGGATAAAAGCATATTTTTTTTTGCTAATTTATATAGCTTTTCTTCATTCTTTGGAAAATCGCCAAAAAGAACAGCCGTGTTAGATAATGTTGTTAAGGTGAGATTACCTAAAGCGGCTCCAACACGATGGAATTTTAATACAATGTGCATAGAGACTGTTTATACCTATCGAACAGAATTATTAGATTGTTTAGAAAAAATCATTGATAATGAATCAGAAAACAACACTCTAAACCAAGCTATTGGTTTAAAAAAACTACTTACAAAATGAACATTTTCTTTACTGGTTAAATTTTTTTCATTTAGTTATGCCTCATTGTGATATATTGTTCAATCAATTACAAAAATGTAATATCGATATCATAACAGTAAATAAGTGTATTGGCGTTTTTAATAGTAAAATTGCAGACATCATAAATAAAATTTTGAATAACTATTTGGAGGAGACATCCATACAGTCTGGCCATGTAAACGGAAGAATCAAAAAGGAGAATTTCATTAGAAGTTTGTGTTATAATTACATCTGAGATCAAAAACAGGTTTGGCTTCAGTAATCATTTAGCAGTGTCTCAGTTATTTCACGTAGATCGATTTAAAGATAATAAAAAAAGCTTTCCTCAAGACATGTTTAAATTAGTTAAAACGGAGTATTTAGTCATAAATCATTTGAAACTTAAAACTGAATTAGAAGTATTATATAGCCGAGAAGATTTTTCCAATAGTGAGGGTGCAGTTGCTTTGTTACAGCTTTTTATTAACAATAATTTGTGCAATACTTTTTCTAAAAGTGTCAAACTATTAAAAATCTTGTGTACTCTCCCTATGACTATCGTCGAAAGTGAATGTTGTTTTTCCACCTTAAAAAGAATAAAGACATTTTTAAGAAATACCATGGGTCAGGAAAGGTTATCTTCTTTAGCTATGCTTACCGTAGAAAGGGCATTAATAAAGAAGATAAAAGACTTTAATGAAAAAGTAATTGACCACTTTGCATCTCAAAAAGACCGGAGGATCGACTTGGAATTTAAATCACTTTAAAAGGTAGGTAATACAGTAAACTTTTCTAATTGACCTCCCTATCTCTTGACCCACGAAACCGCCACTGGTTTACACAGTACAAATTATGTAACAAAAACTGTGTTAAATACTTAAAATTCAGAGCTAAAACAGTTGTTATAAAAAACTATATTAAAATGTCACAAAAACTACTGGGTTTTGCATAATGGATATAATGGTTTAATCAATTGCAAATGAGCTCTACTAACACGCCCTTAAAGAAATACGTCGATCTATCAGTCACCCTGGGTGACTCATTTTTATTATTAATAACTTTAACAACTATTAGATGTCGACAAAATAAAGTTATTTGTATACAGTACCAGTGTAACTTTTCCATTGGGGTTTTTGTTTTCGAGATACAGGATGTTGAAAAACATTCCTTTTTTTTAACCTAATAATTATTATTTATATTTGGAATTAAATACCAGTATGGATCTATTTGACTAACTCGTTTTTTCTACACGGTAACTAAAATATCTTGGAGTAGATTATCATGTTTTCAAAAATCCACAAAACAACTTTTTTTGATACACTTTATTTCAAAAACGAAGGCCTCTATGGAAAAATTAGACCACAAAATACTTGCTTATATTTGTACAGTAAAATGTAAAAAACATTATTGTAATAGAAACTTCATTTTGTCATAGTTACATATTTATTTATTATTTAAAATATTCGATATAATTTCATTTAAAACATTTTTTAGAAAAAAGATTTTAGACAGTGAAACTCAACATGTGCAACTAAATATTCAATATTAAAACACGTTCTCTAACAATATTTTAT
Source organism: Rhamnusium bicolor (assembly GCA_029963845.1). Taxonomy (NCBI): domain Eukaryota; kingdom Metazoa; phylum Arthropoda; class Insecta; order Coleoptera; family Cerambycidae; genus Rhamnusium; species Rhamnusium bicolor. The sequence continues at coordinate 192,717 of JANEYF010001679.1, forward strand.
CTTGATCCAGACAAAGAAATTTTAATGAAGTAGGTATATGGCGGCGTTAGCACACCCGCGTTGCCAGGATAGGATTAAATCGCTGTTAAAATTTTTCGGTTCGTAATAATGAAAAACGAAAACGTTTAGTTAATTGCAAATAGCATATAGATTTACACGGAAAGAAAACTATTCTATATCAAAGTAATCGATTATTCTTGAATTTTTACACTTGTCACTAGAAAAATATTATTGACATAATAAATTATTATTGTTTCAATAATATACCAATTGTAAACCAAGAGCAGATATATTTTTGAGCTTCATTAGCGTAAGAAATGATGAATTTGTTTCACACTTTGCGGACACACTGTATATCTGCAACATATCGGTGGCACTTAATATTTATCTGTTGGGCCAATATTATTTTAAGATATTGCATATTTCTGGCCAAGTTGATTTTCATATAAAATCAATATTGCTAGCTGCTTGGGACATTCTTAAATTGTTATTGTTGCCTTGTTACTTAAAGCTTCTTTATTTTTGTTTACATGGATAAAATCTTGTATAAACCTTTATTTTTTCTTAAGTTGTCTCAAAAAACGCGTCTTAAGATATTTAAGCAAAGGTCACAAAAACGTTTTGCAAATATCTAGCTCCATGGGATCATTCTTAAATTGTTATTCGTTGCCTTCGTTACTTAAAGCTAATCATTAAATATAATTGTTTTTATTAATTCATATTATATTTTAATATTTTCTTTATCGAATTTATTTGTTTAATTTACTTACCTTTCCATGTAATCAAAATTGGAGTGAAACTTAAGTATATTTTAATTATATTCTAATATATATGTTAATTATATTTTAAGTAGAAAAAAAAATAAATACATTTTAATTATATCTTTATTTAGAAATACTTTTTCCACCATATTTATTACAGTTGAAGTTCAAATGTGGTAGGTTTTTCAAAAATTTATTTAGGATTTGGGTTTTTTTTTTTTTTTTTTTTTCCTCCCCCCCCCCCCCCCCCCCCCCCTCGAAAATTTCCAATTCAATATCATCATTTCGTTGTCAAGGATATTTGTCTCTAGATCTTCGAGAATTTCGGGGTCAAATGTACTATCTTCATCGAGAGTTTTGAGACGGTGAAGCATTGAGGCACGTTTGCCATTACACGCCCAAGAAAGAATTTTCCCCCCCCCCCCCCCCCCAAAAACCCCCCTTCTCTTTCCCCCCCCCCTGCAGTTGCAAAATATTAAAATATATAATATAATTAAAATATACTTAAAGTATTCCCCCCCACATTTTTTTTTTTTTCCGGAAAAGGGGAATTATATTTAAAAAATTTTATTTGAAAGAAAAATTATTAATATAATGTATTAATTAATAACAATGCAAATTATTCATAATTATATATTTTTTAATGATTTATATACTTAATACGGCGTATTTTTTTCCACGACCTTCCCGTTTCCCTTCCTTTTTCCCTTGAATAAGGTAACCCGGGGCGCCCCCCCCCCCCTTTTCCCAAACCGGTTTTTTTTTAAAAAAAAATTTTTGAAAAGTTGGGTTTTATTCTCTAACTTTTTTAATAAATGCAAATGGCATTAAAACCATAGGAAGCGAGAAATTTTCGAAAAACCGGATTTTTTTTTCTTTTTTCCTTTTTTTTTTAAAACCCCCGGCAAAAATTTTTTTTTCCCCCTCCCCCCCTTTTTAACAACCCCAAAATAAAGCTTTATACAAGTTTACAGCTTATTATCTCCCATTCCGAGGTTGACCCTCTTTTTGGCTTAAGTGATTGGATTATTTATGTTAAACACGAATATTAAAAATATTAGAATTGCTTTTTTAATTATTTTATTATATTATAATAAGATAGACAAGGCATACTACACAAATTTAAAGACATCTCGACTGTGGTATATAGAAAATTTTTTTAAGCTTCGTCTATGGAAACAATGTAGTACCTGCTCCTTATATTCTTTCTCTGATTTTAATCTTGATTATTCATTCTTACAAAACAGTGTCGAAAGGGTACAGAAATTCTAATTAGAATAAAACAGTCATCTAAGAATCTCGTATTAAACAAATTTGCATGCAAACATTTCTCAAGCATCAGTGAAAACATAATTTAAAAGACATTTTTGTCATGCAATTAAATTTTTCATTCATGTAAAGCTAATAAGATAAATAAGATAATATAAATAAGTAAATATAAATAAGATAAATAAGATAAATAAGATAAATAAGATGTAGTACTCGGCATGTTAAAAAATTTAAAACTGGCTGCGCTTGAAAATAGTAACAAACGGATGTTGTTGTCTGAGTTAGAGGAGAATTTAAAAAAAATATATAACAGAGAATGTGCCCTGTAAGGGCAGGTTAATAATAGTGTTTAATTACATCATTTATTTTTCAAGTAACAAATAAGAACAAATGAAAAAAAGTATATTAATATAGTAAAATTAAAAATAGTCAGTCATATCTACACCAACGATATATTTTTGATATTTAAACTACAGTTTACGTGCTAAACGGTGTGTTTATTATTATCCGATCTCGAAAAAACAATCGTGCATGTTATAAGATTGAAAAGTTCAATACAATTACTTCTTCCCCTTCTTCTTTTTCTTTTGTGCATCCGGCCAAGGAAATCCCCGCCATTTCAGCAAGTCCTGTACATTATGACAAGTCGTATACGCATTTTCCATGGCTACCTCAGTGAAAATATCGACATTACACCTTGCACTCTTGGATCGGCCTTTCCGTCCTCCAGTTTTCTTTGGTTTTCCAGCTTTTTTCTTTTTATCGCCGTTTTTACTGTTTTTGGGCTTTTTCTTTTTGCCCTTACCAGCCATGTCAACCAACACGTAGAGAATACGTAAACAAACTGACTAAATATCCTAAAATGGTGTATTGTTTTGTTTTATCGATAATATTATCACTCACTGGTCTTGAAAACAAATCTGTTACTAGGCGACAGATGTTCAGGTGTATTTTTTCGTTTCCTGAAAGATTTACTGGATGTTTACCATTTGTTAAAGGATATAAATCAAAGTGTATTTTTATATTCCCAGAAAGAGCAAGGTGTCAAAACACTTTTCGCAATGCGCACATATACATACATGTTATTCGAAAATGAAAATGTTTTAATAATTAGTGTGTTGTGGCCAACTAGTTTGAAGATAAAAATACATACCAAACAATAAGGAACATATCTGGGGCATGACAAGTGAAGGAACCGTTTGTTTTTTTTTCAAAAAAATAAGTGGCGTGGAAGCTGTGCCCTGAAATTGTTCGAATTGTTTTTTTGCGCAGAACATCAATAATTTGTTATGCTTCGGCAAATGAAAATGAAGAGACATATGTTATACATGTATAAACAAATTGAGAATTTGCAGAAAACGTAAGTTTTTAATTTAACATTTTCCTTTTTTTTTTTTTGGGAAGCCTTGCTAAAAAATATCTATTTAATGATTTCACTTATTTATAGAGGAATTAAACACCCTCCAAATTAAAGCAACCTTGTAAGTATTTTTTGAGTATTTTTGTCTTTTATAAATCAGCGTAGACAGAATGTCATAAACTAAAGTACAAGTTAGAAATTAATGATACTGAAAAAATAGTCTTTTTTACTTCTTTTAAATAAATGCTTGGAAGTTTGTCTTTATAATTCAGTGTTTTACGTGGTACTAGATAAAAGAATACCTGTTTGGGAGTAAATTAATAATATAATATATATAAAAAAGTATATATATTTTTTTTAAAATTTCGTTTCTTATATCAGAATATGTCCAAAAGGGGTATTAATTATATCATTATTTAAATAATATGCTTCTCAACCTAAGAATTAACTAACACCTATTTAAAAAAAATGCATATACGGTGTGTTCCATAATTAAGAGCCATAATCCAATTCGGGGTGTGTAAAACGAAAAATTACAAAAAACATTTTTGGTATATAATGAAGGAATATGAAATGTTGTATATACTGGGTGTCACTAAGATATGGTTTCAACGGAAGTGAGAGCAACTTTCTAATTTTTAACATAACCCCCTGTATATTACTTCCTCACCCCCTCAAAGTGAGGAAGGTATGTATTCGTGAAAAATTTTTTTAAATTTTTATTGCATTTCTGGACGAATCTCGACGAATTATGACGATACACGAAATTTCAGAAAAAATAATTCTGTCTGTCTGTCTGTCTGTCTGGTTCGTGATAACAGCCACAGTTTTTGAGATAAAGCTTTCAAATTTGGTACACACATTCTAGAGGTCAAGGAAGAGATTCAGTTCGTTGATGAGCAAAAATGGTTCTTTAAATTTGAAATGTCAAAAAAATATTAGTGTCAATTTTGAAACGTTAATTTGAAATGTCAAAATTTTTTTTGACATTTTAAATTTTAAAATATTGGTGACATTTCACCAATGTGACTTTTTTGAAACATCAGTTTGAAATGTCAAAACAATAAATTAGTGACATTCCACTCATGTGACTTTTTTGAAACGTCAAAAATTACTTTTTCAAAAAAAATATTAGTGACATTCCACCAATTGACTTTTTCGAAACATCAAAAATTACTTCTATTACAAACTCCACCACACATCGAGTTTTTTGAAACGTCAAAATATGACTTTTTTGAAACGTCAAAAAATTTTACTTTTTTTGAAACGTCAAAAATTACTTTTATTATAAACTCCACTACACGTCGAGTTTTACTATGGTGAGGAAGTTCTGATCCTCAAATAATTGGCAGCGGATTTTTTTACATTTTGAATAGAGCATTGAATTCTGAGTTCAGCAATGTGACATACTTGAGACTTTGGCTTTTGTTCTTCGTTATTATTAACGTTATATTATTAAATGCAAAAAGACACAGTAGGCTTATAAAAATTTGACATGTATGTTTCAAATGAAGTTCTATTGTTTCTTTAACGACTATTTCATTGCATTATGTACAAAGATGTTAAGTACAATGGTTTAAATTTAGTTATTTTTCTCTGTAACTTTTTAAAGGTTTCGTAATTTAAAATTACAAATATTTCTGACACTAGGTTCAATTTTACGTATTACATTGAATATTGATTTCTTCATCTGACAACGTAAAGAACTTGTATAAATCTTTTATTAGATTCCCTCATTTTGTTACTAAATCTGTTTAGATGTTATTTTAATAAAAATGAAACTTGTCCAACAGGCGGGAGAAAGAACCGTTACCATAATAGGTTTGTTCCAACAAATCACAAACGGTTTGATGAATTTTTTGATTGCACACATGTCTAAACATCAACTAGTCGGGAATTAGTTGTCAATTTATACTGCTGGAACGAAATTTTTGCTTCTCTTCTGTTTCTTCGCACTTTCTCAGTTCTCCGCATGACATTTGATTGAAACTTATAAATAACATAACCTGTAGCTCTTTTTTACACTCATTTTGAATCATTTGTGTTTAAATTTCCCAAAACAATGGTCTTAGAAGATGGAGCGAATTATTTCTATATTTATACAATCTTGAGAATGCTATCGGAGAATGTTAGTCTATTCACAAATACGTTTATAATTCAAATAGTTTTAAACGACATTTTATATTTGAACTGTGGACAGTTTGAAACAATTTGTGACTGTTGCTGGAACAAACCTATAAACAACTTTTCTCCCTTGTCAACAATATTTGTCGCTTTGTTCTCAACGACCTAGAGAATTTGAAGAATAGTGTACGAGATGTCTCTAATAATATTACCCTGATGCAATGAAACAATGTGGAACAGCCCAACCCCCCCTCACTTATACTCTGGTCACTACGGCAACAGTGTGACACCCCATCCCACCCTCGTATATGCTTTTACCTTATTAATTTGATTTTATTATTGAATTAATTCCCATTTTGATCAGTTTTACCTTGTTGTGAAGCGACAGATAATACTTAATTAATTGACCTTTTTTATGATCATCTAGTTTTTAGTGGTAGGACTCCAAATTTGTTGTGTTATGGAAACCTCCCAGGTACGTTTATAAAGTTTGGTATTACTTTGTTTCTTTACTGACAAATAATTTGTTTTACCTATTTTTAACAATTATTATGAACCTTAATCTGTTCTGCACTGATACAGATTTGCAAGATTGATTAACATAAGTAAAATTTTACTTTATATTTATTCTAACTAATTTCCTTAGAATTCACTTTTGTAGCTGAAAATAGAAATATTCAAATAAAGTGAAATAACGTTTTAACAGATTTTATTTCAGTACGTAGACAACTATCTACAAGAAAAACATTACATTTCGTCTAGTTGAACCTGCAATGTAACAAAACCTTGTTACATGCAGTGGAAACTTCCGCTTTGTAATGTAAGTGGTATATGGACGCAAGAGAAGCTTCTCTTGTATGAAGTACCAGAACGTCCTCTGCCAAGCTAGACAGACAGACGCAGATAACCATGCTTTTCACTGACACACGGGCACAGTGCCGCAGTACAACAGTATTCTAAACACAAATAACCATGCCAATTAATATTCGTTGGGACAATTGTTTGTTAGGCTTGTCGTATGCACCCCGCCGTCAAGGCTTAAACTAAGGTGAAACGAATTACAACGTAGTGTTTTGTAAAGTGCTGGAAGGCGTCAATTGCATCCAGAGTACGCGTACATAGGCGGTGGTCATAAAACATTAACGATGCCCGCTGGGTGTCGACCACCGGACCTCCTGTCAAGAGACAAGGTCTCATGATCAACACCTCAGAGGGTAGAATGAAATAGCACGTTAGGTTATCGACATCTGGCTGTTCACACCTAACAGCCGATCGCTCGAGACTCATACAAAGAGTGAAATTTGATACAGGTTACATTGCAGATCCAACGGGACTCTATTTACACAATTTGATTCTTAAACCTGACCTAACATTGATACTGAAATATGAACGAAAGTTCGAAACAGTTTAGTTAATATCGAATTTGCTAATTTTATGAAAAATGTGTTGATATATAACTTTATCAAACCTCTACCTGTTAATCATTTGGTACCACTGTGCAAAACCTATGAAAATCGTGAACCCCAAGCATATAGAGTCGTACTTTGATTAACGTTGCCATTTTATTCGCAGCAAACGAAACTAGTTGAATTTAATGAAATTTAGTGACCTCTCGTACGGAGATAATGGCAAGGTGGTATGAAACTTACTTAGTCCCATCCTTACCTATTCGTGGACACATGGAGAGGTCCGCGGGATCCACTCCCCCGGGATCTTGAGTAGCCACTGGATTACTCCTCCATGTCGACGGTGGCGTCGGCGGTTATTACACGCTAATGAAGCGCGGCTCTCTGTATCGGTGGCTAGTTATAGCTCGGAGACAGGGCCAATCTTTTCTTTCCCGATTCCTAAGAACCAAAGCGTATAGCTTAGGGCTGTGAGAGATGTGACCTGGAGTATAACTATGCCACGGAGAGCTTGCCAATCTCAACGTTTCCTATTCCTAAGAACCAAAGTGTGTAGCTTAGGGCTGTCTGATATGTGACCACGACTCTACGCCGTCCCGCGTATTTATATGATTTCCCGTGAGGGAGTTTGTCGTTCAAGACTGTAAGCTTGACGGAGAGAGCAAAACGCTAATTCCCTAATTGTGGTTTCTGAATGAGACTCAGCATTTTAAATGAAGAGTTTAATACTCGATGTAACATGTAAAATCGAACCTAAATTTATATGTGATATATCAGAATTATTTGTAATTTTATATTACAGAACGCTCAAAAAAGTTATTACAAAGAAACAAACTTTTTTTATATCAAATAATGTAATTTATTTGTATATTGACTGTATATTTTCTAAGTTAAAAATTAACAAAAAAAGGGGTGAGCCATATCACAGTGGCACCCGGTATAGCATGCATAATTTTCGAGAAATGATCAGTGCTGGATTACCCTATACGCTAATTACGCACGGGCGTAAGGCGGCAGATTTTTAGGGGCGGCAGGCAAAATCAGAATAAAAAAATTCGCTCGACTGCACAACTTGCACTTATATAACTTTGTAACTTGTAACATAATAATGAATAGACATAATTTACTATGCCGCTTTTATCATATTTAGAAATTATTATTTAGGTATTAAGTAAATCACAACTTACACTTTTTTATTTATTGTGAAATTAGCTACTTTCCTATTATTATTAAAGGCGGAAAATTTAGGTTTGCGTAAAGCGGCAAATACTTTAATCCGTCACTGGAAATGATAGATTAACAGCTTATTTGATAGAAATATTTTAAAAATTAGTACATGATTCAAATATAAATTGTTTAGAATGAGGAATGTCTGAAAAGAATTCTCGAAAATTTTTCGACAGATTAAATGTTACTGAGAAAAACGGTCTAAAATTAATTGTATTCAATTAAAAAAGATAAAGGTCGTCTCGACTGTATTTTCTCATCATATCCAGTTGGAACTGAGTGAGAAATAAATTAATTAGTATATTTTATCTCGTTTGTTTTGTTTGATTCCTTTTTTCTCGTTTGTCTTGTTTATGTCGTTTATTCAAGGTGGAGGAAATGGTTAGAACTCGCTATGGCAAGTGTGACTAGATAATCTCTCCATCGTAGCTACGAGTTTGAATCTCGCCACCGGCACTTATAATGTCGGTGGGAATGGTTGTGTGTTCACGTTTTTCTTTAAGAGTAACCTTCGCCCGTGCAACTTGGGCGTTGAATTTGGGGTTTGTCTAATTTCTGTGGTGCTAATTATTATTTATTATTATTATTTCGTTTGTCATTTATCTTATTTATCTCGTTTATCTCATGTATCTCGTTTATCTTTTTATCTCGTTCAACTTGTTTATCTTGTTTATCATGATTGTAGTGTTTATCTTGTCTATCTTATTTATCATATTCGTATTATTTGTTTCATTTGTATCATTCGTCTCTTTGTCTCTTTGTCTCTGTAGTCTCATTTGCCTCATTTTTCCCATTTGCCTCACTTGTCTCATTTACTTCATTGTTTTTATTTGCATCATTTGTTTCATTTGTCTTGTGTATCGTTTTTATTTTGTTTGTTTCGTTACATATTTAAGAATTTTATAAGAAATACGAACATTTTATTGGATGTCATTTTATGAAACTAAATAATCGTATTTGCTATTAATAAAAAAATATATGCGCCAGTATTGTCTGTAATTTTATATATTAAATCTATAAGGTATTTAGGATGAATAATTTGTTTTCGTTTTTCGATATTACTAACAGAAAAATTTTAACAGCGATTTATATATTTAAGCTGGATATATCGAAAATGCAGCTTTAAAACTAAACTAAAAATGTTCTCAAGTTTTATTATCTTGTGCTTTTATATTGGTCATATTTTATCAAATTAGTATCCAAATAATTCAATTTGAAATAATTGTGTTTTATTTTTGTCCACTTCCCCACTATTCTTTGTTGATAATTGGTCATATTGTTGCGCATACAAACATTTTCTTTTAGGTGTCTTCAAAATAAAATAACAATGTGTGAAGCCAGGTGATGTTGATGTCCAAGGGATTTTCCAGTGAAAAATCACTGTGTTGGAATTTTTCAGCAATTCAGCGCAAAGTATGCAAAGTTGTACAACTGTACATCCATCTAAAAAATAACTTTTACGATAAATTTCTAAATTAGTGTCGATGAAGGATGATTTAAAAAACAGTTCCAGTATAACACGTAATAGTATGATCGTTATAATAAAAATAGGTCCACTAACTATATTATTAATGGGAACTTTTATTTATTTTTGACATTGAGTTGATTGATATTATTTGCTGAAGAAAAAATAACAGATATATTTAAAGTCAATCTCCTAAATTGATGTAATCTACGCATATATAAATTAAATGCATAAATAATGGTGGACCAAATGGTGAAATGTAAATAACTCTACAAAAAATTTTTATATATAAAGATCAGGGGGTAGTGGTGAGAGGTATGTGAAACTTCTCATATGGTCCAACTGCTACTATCCGACCGACATCATAAATGTCTCTGTGGCGGATAGCGACTTGCGAAGCATGTACCGGGAGCGGCGACCTCTGGCTCAGGTGTACTAAACTACTGTTTTTAAATATGATTTGAATGAAACAACTACTCAGTGGGCAAATACCCCGACCTGCATTGGATTATACCTTCAAATCATGATAGATCGGTAGCCAATATCATTTGTCAATTCCTAACTAGACATAGACCGATTTCAAACTTATTAGTTCTCTTCAGTATGCCATAGGTTATGGAACAGACAAATGATAATGGCCAACCTTTAAATGAAACAACTACTCAGCGGGCAAATACCCCGACCTGCATTGGAATATACCTTCAAATCATGTTAGATCGGTAGCCAATATCATTTGTCTATTCCTAACCAGACATAGACCGGTTTCGAACTTATTAGTTCTCCCCAGTATGCCATAGGTTATGGAACAGACAAATGATAGTGGCCAACCTGCTAGTCATATACTGACTAAGGTAAATTAAATAGTGGTGAGAGGTATGTGTATTTGAATGAATTCAAATCATATTTAAAAACAGTAGTTTAGTCCACCTGGGCTAGAGGTCGCCTCTCTTGGTACTTGCTTGATGTCGGTCGGATAGTAGCATTTGGACCATATGAGAAGTTTCACATACCTCTCACCACTATTCAATTTACCTTAGTCAGTATATGACTAGCAGGTTGGCCACTATCATTTGTCTGTTCCATAACCTATGGCATACTGGGGAGAACTAATAAGTTCGAAACCGGTCTATGTCTGGTTAGGAATAGACAAATGATATTGGCTACCGATCTAACATGATTTGAAGGTATATTCCAATGCAGGTCGGGGTATTTGCCCGCTGAGTAGTTGTTTCATTTAAATTATATTTAAAAACAGTAGTTTAGTCCACCTGGGCTAGAGGTCGCCGCTCTCAGTACTTGCTTCGCAAGTCGCTATCCACCAGAAAGACATCTATGATGTCGGTCGGATAGTAGCATTTGGACCATATGAGAAGTTTCACATACCTCTCACCACTACTCAATTTACCTTAGTCAGTATATGACTTGCAGGTTGGCCACTATCATTTGTCTGTTCCATAACCTATGGCATACTGAGAAGAACTAATAAGTTCGAAACCGGTCTATGTCTGGTTAGGAATTGACAAATGATATTGGCTACCGATCTATCATGATTTGAAGGTATAATCCAATGCGGGTCGGGGTATTTGCCCGCCGAGTAGTTGTTTCATTTAAATTATATTTAAAAATATAAAGATCAGTTCAAACTTATTTGTAACATAAAGAACTTCGGTGACTTTGATTCCTTTACCGCTGTCAAAGATGCCAACGTTTTTATGTTGCAAATAAGTTTGAAATACATCTTACCTATATATTTTCCTTGTTTAAAAGTAGACCATTTTGTAACAGCACCAAGTGGAGGAGCAAGGAGTCGTAGGGCTAGGGATAGGGATGGCAAAATAAATGAAAACATCGATATATCAATATCGGTAAACATCGCAACTTAGACATCGATGCGATCGAACCATCGAAAATAAAACATCGATGTTTCGCAAATATCGATGTTTTTATATTTTAAATGTATCAGTGTGGTTGTTCTTCCAACATGTGACAAAGAAAAAAATTACAATAAAAAGCTCCCTATATTTTAGAGAACATATTATAATTTTTAAAGATCTTTACAGTTTACACGTATAATTCGTCTCTTGTTTAGTTAAGTTTCGACATGTGACAGTGAAGTTTAACTGCGACCTCTAACTCTGATGGGCTCAACTATATACTGAATAAGGTTACCACCAGAAGGATACACTTATCAGCACTCACTATGTCTGTCTTGCTAAGTCTGCTTCAGGCTAGTGTGGTTTGCTATTAATATTTGTCTCTTCCATTACTTATGGCATACTGACAAGAATATAACAAGTTCGAAACCGGTCTATGTCAAGTGAGAAATTGACAAATGATCTTAGCTGCCAAACAAGACTTACAGATTTAATTCAACTCAGGTCAGGGCTTTTGTCCGATGAGTAGTCGTTTCCTGTGAATCTTATTCAGAATGGTGTCAAAGAAAAATCAATTCTAAAATATATAAAAATTAATAGAAACTAGTTATAGGAACCATAAATGAGTTAAAAAAAAAAACCTATTGGCATATCTCCGGAATAATTTTGTCGCAAATAAAATGTAAATAAATTATCTAACAAGTCAAGTCAAAAATATTAATTTGCAAGTCAAGTTTGTCAGATTGTTGTTTGTACAGGGTGTTCCACCTAAAAGGGATTCTTCTGTAACTATGTAACTGTAAAATTTATAAACAAATGGTTTTAATAAAAGTTGTCTGGAATCATGTGGGCCATGTAAAGAAAATATGTTTAGCTTTATAGGGTGTTGCATTTTGCATGGGCGCTATATAACTTTGTTATTTTAAATGGAACATCCTGTATATTATTACATTTTTGAATTTCTTGGTTAATATTAGGTAGAGTTTATTACATGTATATGCTGTTTAAATCTTACCGTTTTCGAGATATTCAGTTGTTTTTGAAAAATCACGATTTCAGCTCTCTAAATGAGGCTAGATAGCATCTAAACCGTAAGAGTTAGAAACGTGCTTTTTTTCACAGTTCGTTTTGACATAAATTACTCTATCTTGTTATCTGTGAGCAAAACGTGTACGTTAATCAGACTCGGAAATACTGAGACCTACATTTAATAATCTTACGAGTTGAAAACCTTTTTTTCATAGCCAACACAGATGGTCTTTGAACGTGTGGGAGCAATTTTGGGAACCCATATCATTGGACCATACTTTTTTGACCAGCATCTAACTGGAGCAGTTTATTTAAACTTTTTAACAAACACTCTAGAAGATTTGTTAGACGACATTCCTTTAGCTACACTTCGAAGAATGTGGATGTGACATGATGGTGCTCCAGCTCACAATGCCGCTGCGGTTCGTCAGTTTTTACACTAAACTTTTCCCAACAGATCGATTGGGGGGACCAGTGAGTTGGCATTCAAGGTGTCCAGATATAACAAGTTGCGACTTCTTTTTATGGGGATTTATAAAAAGTAAAGTTTACGTTACACCACCAACTACCGCGGATGATATGCGGCAGCGCATTACAGTAGCATTTCAAGAAATTACGCCACACATGCTGACCAATGTTGAACAATCTTTTAAAAACCGAATTCGTTTGTGTATTAAACAAAATGGAGGACACTTCGAGCAGTTGCTGTAAATCAGCGGTCTAAGTATTCTTCTCCTTGTTGTGTTCCGAGTTTCAGTTTGTTTCGTTTTGAGTTTTGTTTTAGTTGTTGTTAGTGGTTTACTTTTATTTGTCAAACCACTTTTTAAACATGCCAGTAAATATTGACACTGTCAGTCCCAAGCCTTATAAAATGTGAGGGAAAAGTTGTTTTGCAAGGCCTTTTTGTCGCTGTTACATAGCTGCTTTTTCGGACTTTAGAAAAGAACCTGATTTTTCTGGAAAACTGTTAGAGATAAATATCGACAACCTTATATCAGTCGAAAGGGCATTTAATTTTGAAATCACCCATGACAATTAATATGGGTCATTCTATTTGAAACAAAAAAAGTTTTTCAACTCGTAATTTATGCCAAAACGACCTGTGAAAACTGCACGTTTCTAACTCTTACGGTTTAGATGCTATCTAGCCTCATTTAGAGAGCTGGAAATCGTGATTTTTTTCAAAAACAACTGAATATCTCGAAAACGGTAAGATTTAAACACGATGTATATTTAATAAACTCTACCAAATATTAACCAAGGAATTCAAAAATGCAATAATATATAGAATGTTCTATTTAAAATAACAAAGTTATGTAGCGCCCACGCGAAATGGAACGCCCTGTAAAGCTAAAAATATTTTCTTTACATGGCCAACATGATTCCAGATAACTTTTATTAAAACCATTTTTTTATAAATTTTACAGTTACATAGTTGCAGAAGAATCCCTCTTAGGTGGAAATAGAAACCATCTTAAAAGTGCCACTCCTGTATATCCAGATACAATTTAAAAAGAATATAGGTGCTTTGTCAAAAAAAAAAAACAGTTTCGGAAAAATAAAGTAGGTTAACTGAAAACAGTATAAAAATGAAAATAAAAAATTTATACCATTAGTGGTACATCCCCAAAGTTTAATATTAATGCCATACTTTCGATCAATACCCTGTGTATCCTATTCTTGGCAACCCAAACAAATTTGAATCGATTGACCTTCAAACCAATGGAATTTGTTATTCACAGATTCACAGATACAAAGTACACTAAAATCGATCCAGGTTTGTAGGAGTTATGTCTGATATAACCCTAATTTTTGAATAGTTTTACCTCTTATTTTTTGCGATTCCCCTAGAATAATTTGTGTTTGTAAATAAATTAAAGTCAATTATAATTAAGTACAATAAATCATAATCATTTTTGGCATTATCTAATTCGTGCGTCTTGCAATATAGTGAAATTATGATTTGCTCTGGAATCTCTTACCCTATTAATAAATCTTTCTAAAAAAATAATCAACTATTCATTGATCTAAATAATAAACTAATAAAATAGAAATATATTTTTCAAATAAATCAGCCAGTTATTTTGGGAATCCGTCTCGATGCCAAGCGAGAAGATTCTCGGTTATTCAGCCTACTTTAATTTTACGTTGAAATAGGGGAAGAGGAGCAAGCATTTGTTAAATAGATTTTAAAAAATGTAAAATCTATAAATCACAAATTAGTAATAGGGCAAGAAAGTAAAAAAAAATCATTAATAGTTAATTAGTTGGTATAATTAAAGTACCAACAGTTTTAATTTAGCAGCAGAACGTTTAAAAAAAAATAAATATTGGTTTTTAAAATAAGTAGTTTTTCCTTGGATTTTTTTTTTTATTTTAGTTATAAATTCTTTTAAAATATCCAAAATATCCAGTCTGATAAGAAAGAAGACATTAATTTTTGAATGTTTAATTTGGGCTAACTTCTTATTTAATCTTTAATGAATCTGGATTCAAATAATAGGCAAAAATGTTAGATATTATAGATTCCATAGGGAATTTGGATGTCATCCCAGAGACAGGTTCAAACCTAATATTATATTCCTAGAAAACGACGATATAATAGTAATAAATTAAAAAATATAATGATAGTATGTTTATACATCAATTAATTCATTAATATTTTGCATATAAAACCAACACCGATGAGCGGTCGTCAACCTCCAGAGAGAATTATATTCCTTAAGGAGAGCACATTGTTAGCCGACTACCTGCTGACGTATCTTCTATTTACTAGTAGGGGTTATTTTGTTTACATCATTTTAGCAAATTCGTTCAGTTCGAAAACTTTCAAGCTAGAGATCTATTTTATCTACGGCGAGTTTAAAGACATTTATTATTTATTCGATATTTTTCTGTTTAGTGTAGTGCGTTAGTGGAAGTAAAAATGGCGAGGCAGTCCTCGTCTTCAGAAACAGTGATGCGTTGATATGTATAAAGTGTGCAACGTTAGACTGCCACAGGCCATACACGTAAAGCTGATGTGACGAATCATGTGTCGCCGAGAAAAGATCAAACGTTGATTGACGGAAATAAACAAAGTCGGTGAAACAGGGAGGAGCTGTCATGTAAAGATGTTTATGGGGTAACTTACCTTTTAATCGATTTGTTTTCATTCCATGAGAGATGGGGTGGATGATCTTGTAAAATAGTTTCAATCATAGTGCAAATCTTTGATATCACTGAAAAATATATAGATAAAACTACGAAGGGGTGAAAATGGTCATTGGAATACGCAAATTACGTTTTGCCAATAGCAGCGGAGGGAGATCCACAGTCCCAAATCGATGAGCGCGGTTCAGCACAGCTGATGCGATACTGCCATCTAGCTGGCTTTAAACGCCATTGTAGTCAAGTGGTTCGGTAATTTTGGGTGTGTAATACACCATCTGCCATTATCCAACGAATACAAGTAATTAAAAAAATTTGACCGTTGCATCTTCGTGGTTCTATCTGTATAGGTACAGCTGCTGCAACATAAAGGATTCCAATCTAAAGAAGAAGAGGAAAGAAAATATGTTCTCTTTCCAATCACAAATGACCTAGAAACCTCTATGTTGCAGTCGCTGTACATAATAGAGACCTCGCTAAACCAGAGATCAACGACAATTTAATTAAAGACATCTAAAATATACGAAAGTAGGGTAAACCACCCTTTAATATTATTATAATTATAATAACTATTAGACGCGCGACGCGTCCATTGAATACGTGACACCACGAGTTTTTCATAGGTGGAGGTACCTCTAACATACTTTTCTAAACTTCCATTTAGTATTTGTAAAAGAGGGTGCATATATTACAAAGCCATTTGAAACATGGTGTTATGGAAATACCGTTATCTTGTGTTTATTCTTCAAATTTTGCTTTTGTATCTGTTAGCACGAGCTGCTACTCGAAATGTGTTTATAAATATTCACAAATTCTATAGTGATGGCCGTGCCCCAATCACCCCGTTTAATAAATGTTCCACTTCGGTGGGAGTTCTAGTAAACTAGAGATATAAGCAGAACGGTTACTGAAAAGTAAATCCACATTTCAGAACGTTAACAACGCGATTTTGATATTTTCAGTATCACACAGTTTCAATAGTTTCAATAGTTTTAAGCAACGATGGTTGTTCCTGCAATTGGTATAGACTTGGGAACCACCTATTCCTGTGTCGGTGTCTGGCAGCATGGAAAAGTGGAGATTATCGCTAACGACCAGGGCAACAGGACCACCCCCAGCTATGTGGCGTTCACGGACACTGAAAGGCTTATCAGGGATGCTGCAAAAAGTCAGGTTAGAGATTTTTTTATTATGCTAGACGTGTGTGTAGTATGGGTTAATTATCTGGAATGGGTAGAGATAAGAAAAAACTAATTTTGGGGAACTTTGTTATAGTAAGAGATCTACTTTTTGCATAACTGCCATTCCGTTAACCTTCCCAGGGGCGGCGCTACTAGGGGTGACTAAATCTTAAATAGGAACCTCTATGGAGTTTAGGATTTAGATTTTGACGATTTAAAACAAAATTAAATATTGTCGCAAACTGGAGTTCGCTACGTTGACGAAAGGTCAAAGTTCTTTGCTGTTTTCCATAAAAATGTTGCGATTACGTGAAATAACTTAAAGACTTGCGATTTACTTTTGTATAGCAAACAAATAAAAATCCAGAAGTGGGTTGGAACCCACTGATGTGAGGCTAACACTGACGTGGTTTTAAACAAATTACTTTATGCACTCGACGTGCATTTCGTCAACCAAGTTGGTATTATCTGGAAATGAGCCAAACTATAGTTTTTACTCGGTTTAAATCATCTCCAGATGATGCCATCTTGATTGGCGAAAACTGCGTTGGTTCGGTACTGTCCCAAGAATGTGCTTTCTGCATTCCATTCTCCATAGAGAATAAATGAAATAAATGAATTGGTATATGGCAAATTTTTGTGATCGGTAATGCTCTCCATTTTCGCGAAGACCTTTTTTCGCCTGCTGGACAGTATATGGTGTTTCTGTGTTTTGTGAAAAACCATGCCAGTGTTAACAAATAAAATGAATCTTTATTTTAAACATTGAACTGCAAGATAAACGATATTTTCAGTTTGTCTTTAAAAGAGATGGTAAAAACGGCCTCCTGGCAAATCTAGAGTCTATATTTTCCATTCTATTAAATGTATATCTGACCTGCAAATCTTCGAAAAAAAAAACGAATTAGGGCCGTACTTGCCCTCTGGGTCACCTGGTAAAAATATTGTAAATTAAACGTATCTCTTAAGGGTCGCTATTTTAAATAGATCTCTATATATTTTTGATAATTTTGGTAAAAAAACTTATTTTTTTATGCTTTTTTAAAAAGTTATATTGGTCTCAAAATGGCGGACCTTCAGATAAAATATTACCATAAAATGTACTTTTAAACAATAAGGCGTTGAAAAGTATTGAAAACATTTTATAAGAGCTGTAATTAATTACTTTTGTCCTCTATATATTTAAATAAATACAGAATTGATGAAAATTGAATGTTTATTAAATTTGCTAGGGTAGTTCTGAAATTGCATCAATAACTGTTCCTTCATTTTTAAAGCGTAGAAACTAGAGTAATGGACGTATTTTCACCGTATCTATAAATTTCAATTAATTTAATTAAAGACAATTAACACTGACATTTTTACATTAGAGCAAGTTGAACATATGTTAAGTGAATTGGCTAGAAGAATTATTGCCGTTGTTAAACATTGCATAAACCGTCCTTATTTGGGTAAACAACATCTTCTGGCTGTCGCCTACGAGACAAAAGTCGTACTCCAAATATGACGATATTGCCGCAAGAGTACCAAAGCGAGTACGTTATGTATTTACACACATATACAGTAATATTTTCACATAAATAAGAGTTTAATTTGCTATCTATGTGAAACATCTCAGGCTAAATCAAGTCTCAATTATGCATAAAAGACAGTCAGACGAGGCAATAAAAATGCAAGACATTTAAATAATTTAAAATTATTTGTATTTATAAGGACTTGCATTATTTACATGGCTTTGTTTTTACAATAAACCCTGATTATTATGGTGGTCTGGAAGGCTAACGTAATAAGTTTTATGAAAATCACCTTTTTGGCCAAGTTTTCAGATGTTTTAAGGACCCGTTCTCAGTTCTGAGCTGTGTTCAGGTTCAGAATTAATATCTTTCTTAAAAACAATTCCACAAATTTAAAATGACTTTTTTTGTATATTCTGAAGAATAATATAATTCCACAACTCAACCTTTTCAAAAGCCAATTCGAACCACACACCACTAATATGCACATAAACAGTAGGTTTTAAAAACTTGTACCAACATATTTATTCAAATGGAATAATAGCCATTACATTCGAATTTAATACAATAATTCAATCACGACAATTAAATAACAATTTTTGGTAAAATATACAGGGTGGACCATTAATAATGGCATATAGTTCAAGGGTGGGTTCTTTGGTCCAAAATATGAGGGTATAACCAAATATGCTTTAGTAAAATGTTGCTGTGGAAAAAGATAGAGGGTGTCAAAGTTGAAATTATTTTTTCGTTTTTTTGTAATAACTCAACAACCTCTTGACCGATCTTCGCCAAATTTAGTAAAGGAACATTTTTTAATCTAAGAAATAATAATTTATGTATCACATCACGTTAGACCATAGAGGGCGCCGCAGGAACTGTATCTGATGATGATTTTTTCATATTTTTTGACGAAACGTTGTGGTTCTACTGACTAGAACAGCTGATGAGGGCGTCATTTCCACGTAGAAAAGATACACCTGGTAGAACTTGATAACTCCAATCGTTTTCGAGGAAACTGCTGTCAAAGATTTCAATAATTTTTGAAATTTAATGAAACAAATTGTATTTATTGAAAAAGTACAAAACGTAAGTAAAAACAAAAGCGTAACAACAACCTAAACTCTCTCTTACTTTCTTATGAACTAATTGCTGCAACTTAGAGTACATGTTCGATATGGTTTCCACCTACTTCTATGCCTTCTCTAATTCTTTTAATAAAAGATTTTCTTACATTGAAAAATACATTTTGCTGTCCTCTAATAAAATTGGCTGCGTTTTGTATTTAGTCCACAGTTCTTTTCTTGAATTGATAGTATTTGTATAGACTAAGGACTTCATATGTCCCCACAAAAAATCAAAAGGATTATGATCAGAACTCCTTGGTGGCCAAGCAAATTCATTTTCTCGATTGATCCATCTGTGAGAAAATCACATCAAAGATGATTTGTGACTGCAATGGAGAAATGAGGGGGAGCTCAATTTTCATAAACCGCATTCTACCCCTTATGTCTAGCATGAAATCATCTAATAATCAGCAAGAGTATTTAAAAAAAAATAGATAAGCTTGCCCATTTAAATTTGGAGGAAGCACACATGGTCCCAATAACTGATCGCTAATAATACCACACTAAACGTTAATCTTAAATTCTTGCTGAAAATGCCTTTCTTTAACGGCATGAGGGATTTTCTACTTCACAGTAATGGCTATTTCCCCAGTTAAAAATGCCTCGATGAGTAAAAGTTGCTTCATTGGTAAATAAAATGTTCTTTATAAAATTTCGATCTCTGTTGTGTTTATTGAGAAGAAATTGGCAAAATTTTAACCTTAGTGGAAGTAAATTTTGTACAGAAGTGAAGTGATATAGGTAGAAGCGTTCTTTGCATAACACTCTTAGAACAGATTGTTTACCCACTCCTGTTGTCGCTGATAAACGACTTAAGCTGACTTGAGGATCCTCATCCACACGAATTAAAATTTCCATTCTTGATCTGGAGTAATTCGTTTCGGTCGTCCTACATCATTTTTATGGCGAAATGGACCCGTTTCTCTCAAACGACGAAGCAGATGTTGGCAAATCTTATGTTTTGGGTGCCTTCTATTTGGATATTGCACTGAGTATCTCCTAACTGCAGTACGCCCTCTAAAATTATTTTGTGCGTAAAGACATAATATATCCCTCATTTCTTCATTTGAAAAATTATTGTCAGGGCATTTTAAATAATGAAGTTAAAGAACTTGATAAGTTAACACGAGGAACACAAGAACAAAATGAAATGACTAAATGATGTATGTACGTGCCAGAACTAAGACGTAAACAAAGCACACTTTTTAATAAATACAATTTGTTTTATTAAATTTGAATTTGCCTTACAAAAAATTATTAGTCTTTAACGGCAATATCCTCGAAAACGGTTCTATTAAGTTCTACTAAGTGTACTTTTTTATGTGGAAATGACGCCCTCATCAGATTTTCTAGTCAGAAGTACCACACCATTTCGTCAAAAAAAAATTTAAAAATTCATCATCAGGTACAGCTCCTGCGGCGCCCTCTATGGTCTAACGTGATGTGATACATAAATTATTGTGTCTAAGATTAAAAAATGAGTTATTGCAAAAAAAAACAAAAAAATAATTTCAACTTTGACACCCTGAATCTTTTCCACAGCAACATTTTACTAAAGCATATTTAGCTATATCCTCATATTTTTGGTCCAAAGAATCTACCCTTGAACTATGACCCATTATTAATGGTATACCCTGTATAAAAATATAAAAATAATACAGTAATTCTGAAAAAAATGGACGTTTCAAATCAAATAGCAATTCCACGATTTGATGAAATTTTAATAAAAAATTTCAGAACCAGTGAATAATGAAATAATTATTTACTGCAGTGCACCTATTTTTTTTTTTATAATATGCATATTGGCCAACCCTATAGAACTTTTGGCAGCGCTTTTTGTAGTTCATTAGTTCATAATAGATGGTACAAGTATCGTTATTAAAAGAAATAACCTGAAAACTATGCAGAAATAAATTTGGATCGTATTAGGTTTTCAGCTCCTAAATGAACACAACTCGATTGATAGGAAAGGCTCTTTTGAATATATATATATATATATATATATATATATATATATATATATATATATATATATATATATATATATATATATATATATATATATATATATATATATATATATATATATATATATATATATATACCCCGACCTGCATTGAATTACACCTTCAAATCATGATAGATCGATAGCCAATATCATTTGTCAATTCCTAACCAGACAAATGATAGTAGCCAACCTGCTAGTTATATACTAACTATGGTGAAGTGAATAGTGGTGAGAGGTATGAAACTTCTCATATGGTCTGAATGCTACTATCCGACCGACATCCTCGATGTCTCTGTGGCGGATAGCGACTTGCATCACAGCAAGTACCGAGAGCGGCGACCCCTAGCCCAGGTGGACTAAACTAATGTGATTAAATATGATTTGAAGGAAACAACTACTCAGCGGGCAAATACCCCGACCTGCATCAGATTACACCTTCAAATCATGATAGATCGATAGCCAATATCATCTGTCAATTCCTAACCAGACATAGATCGATTTCGAACTTATTTGTTCTCTTCAGTATGCCATAGGTTATGGAACAGACAAATGATAGTGGCCAACCTGCTAGTTATATCCTAACTAAGGTAAAGTGAATAGTGGTGAGAGGTATGAATCTTCTCATATGGTCTGAATGCCACTATCCGACCGACATCATGGATGTCTCTGTGGCGGATAGCGACTTGCGACACAGCAAGTACCGAGAGCGGCGACCCCTAGCCCAGGTGGACTAAACTAATGTAAACTATGTCTGGTTAGGAATTGACAAATGATATTGACTATTGATCTAACATGATTTGAAGGTGTAATCCAATGCAGGTCGGGGTATTTGCCCGCTGAGTAGTTGTTTCCTTCAAATAATTATTAATATAAACTGAAAACAATAATGAACGAAAAATACTAGTATTATTGTGAAAAAGGCGTGGGTTGCTCGATATACGAAAAATATGGCACAAAGCGCCCCACGCTTTTTTTACAATAATACTAGTATTTTTCGTTCATTATTGTTTTCAGTTTATATTAATAATTATTTTTCACTTTTTAGTTTGATGTGCTTTAAAAGCGTGTTTTTTAGTTTTTTTTAAACTATATTTATTTTTAACTTTTTAGTTTGATGTGCTATGAAAGCGTGTTTTTTAGTTGTTTTAAACTATATTTATATTGCTTATTGATGCTGATATTATAACATATTACGATCCAACAGATATTTCTGAAAAAAAAAATTTTTCTTATTTCACCCGTGGGTTTCGAACTCACGCCGGAGGAGTCTGTCGTTTCGCGTCGACTGCCTTAACCCACTCGACCACCGAGCTAATTAACAATCACGGAATCTACTTACATATTAAGCCTTTGCTTTCACGCAGGGATACGTGAGGAAAGGATTGGCGATCCTGTTCAAATAATGATATAAACTTATCAAATTATTGTATTGTTACCGGTTCTTCGTAAGTGTACAAAGTTTCAATTAAATCTGTCCGTTTAAAGTGGGTCAAAATCGAGTCCAAAGAGTCGGTTACAAACAAACAAGCAAACAAACAAGCAAGCAAGCAAGCAAGCAAACATACAGGTGAAGCTAATAAAAGCGTGTTAAAAAAAGGATAATGGGTAGTGCCCGCAAAAAAGGATGAATCCGTCGACACGTGTTTCTCAGTCACTACTCGTAATCATGACGGTTATAAGTTGTAAAGACAGGCACAACTTAGGTTCAACAACACAAAAGGAAACCACTGACAGGAAGCCAGTCGCATTCAATTGCAGCCACAAATGTGCGACTGGCTTCCTGTCAGTGGTTTCCTTTTGTGTTGTTGAACCTAAGTTGTGCCTGTCTTTACAACTCTATAGCCGTTATGATTACGGTAGTGACTGAGAAACACGTGTCAACGGATTCATCCTTTTGCGGGCAATACCATTATCCTTTTTTTTCTATTATATATATACATATACTATATATATATATATATATATATATATATATATATATATATATATATATATATATATATATATATATATGTATGTATATATATATATATATATATATATATATATATATATATATATATATATATATATATATATATATATATGTATATGTATATATATATATATATGTATATATATATATATATATATATATATATATATATATATATATATATATATATATATATATATATATATATATATATATATATATATATATATATATATATATATATATATATATATATATATATATATATATATATATATATATATATATATATATATATATATATATATATATATATATATATATATATATATATATATATATTCTCATAAAAATTGTTTTCCAAATCCTTTTAATAAGACCGATATTTGACTTTGACACACTAATGAGCAACCCTGTATTTTATGAACTCTATTGTATTTAAATTTGATTTATATTTATATCTACGCCTACCTATGTAAAGTGGTGTATTATACATATGTTATACGTAATACATCATAATATTTACTTTATTGGTTTTGAACTTTTTTCATCTAAATATAAATATTTTGCCTAGATCGAATTTTTAAAACTGTTTACATTTAGAGGCAATTGTAATTAAGTGAAAAATTAATATAGTAAAGCAAAAATTGTTAAAAACGCCTCGCAATATCTTCCACACTAGTCCTTAGCGTTTATTTGTCTAACTCCCGCGTCTACTTTTTTAGCATCTGCTCGGCTTATGCTGCTAAATTTTTCGTTTGTCGTGGCACATTTGGAAAGAGCACGAATAAACAAATCGATTTGTGTACTGTATTTCTTGTATCCTGTAATTCGGGTAAAGGCATTTATTTGTAAACTCAATCGCGTCTGCCGAATTTAAACTGCCTATAAGAACGTCTGCTGTTATAAAACAATGCCGTTTAGGTTTTCTCTATCAAATTGTGTATTTCGTATTTTTCGTATCTTGTAGTTGGGATTAGGTTCATTTTATTAACGCTGTCACAAATATCGTTAGACAGTGTGATCCACTTTGAATGGAAACATCCTTGCAAGAAATGTGTTTATTATCCGATTTTAACGGGACTTTTTTAAAAGATAAACCATCAAAGCCTTTATCTTCTGACAAAAAATTTAGAGATTAGGTTAAATTTTCAAGGCCGGTTATGATTTTTTTCAATGTCAAAAATTAACAAATTTGATTAGCGATTTTTTTATTGAAATTCTAACTACAGCATTGGATTCAGTTACCTCTCAAATGGGTCAATTCCAAATTCCATGAAAAATTATTGAATAATGACAGATTTATAACAAAAACTAATGTAGACAATATTTTATATGATTTTTTCTAAAAACTCAAAGCAGCCCTTGAAAAATAAATAAAAAAAAGATAAATTAACCCAATAGGTTTAAAGCTAATGGCGTTTATACAAACTTAATCGCATTAAACTTAAAAACTTAATAATAACAATAATAATTAAGTTTTAAATAAACAAAACAACAACGCATACGAACATTAAGCTGAAACTAAAACACGACAATTCAACAATATTAAATTTTTGTAAACTCTACTAGGCCGCCATTTAATTCAATGTACTTGTCCAATCGTTTACGAATATTTTTTACGACATTCTGTAAGGGTCACTTCTTCACACGCTTGTCTTATTCTTGCACACAGCTCTTCTCTATTACTGGTTCGTATTTTGTAAACCTTAGATTTTATTAAACTCCATAAGAAGTCCAGCGCTGTTAGGTCCGAGGACCGAGCCATCCAATTAACGGGCTGTTTCGACCTATCCACCGGTTAGGAAAGTTAGTATTAACCTATTCTGTAACCACTCTAGCATTATGGACAAGGCTGTCATCTAACTGAAAATGTACAAGATTTACTCGTTCTTGAATTGGAGGTTCATGTAGTATATATATTCCAAAATTTATTTCTTAGGAACTGTAAAAACACCATGCTATTCATATTACCTTCAAAAAAGAAAGGGCCAAAATGACTTATTTTTTAATTTTAATACTTAAAAATGTAATGACATATTAGCTATTAAATCTATTATGTTAATTTATATTTTTTTATTTATTTTTCATGGACTGCTTTGAGTTTTATAAAAAAATTATACAAAAGTAATTATAACTGCCTACATTAATTTTGCAATAAATCGGTCATTATTCAATATTTTTTCATGAAGTTTGGGATTTACTTATTTGAGAGATTCCCGAATCCAGTGGTGTAGTTAGAATTTCAATAAAAAATCGCTAATTTGAATTTTTGACATTGAAATAAATTCATAACAAGCCTTGAAAACTGAACCTAATCTCTAAATTTTTGTCAGAAGGAAAGGTGATGGCTTATCTTAAAAAAAAGTCCCGTTAAAGTCGGATAATAAACACATTTTTTACAGGAATGTTTCTATTCAAAGTGGGTCACACTATATAGGATAGTTTTTATTGGCCAAAGTCAAACTTTTGTACCTAATGGGTCAGGTTGTATGTTCACTAACTCCCGGTCTAATCCTATTAACTTAAGATTTCAAACAGTTATTGCCAACAAAGTAACACTAGACAACATACAAGACTTCGTGACATAGTCTTGGATTAAATCAGCCCATAGTAATGTGTATTCTTCCAGACTGACACTAACCTATCCTGGTCTTTTGTGTCTCGCAAATCTACAGGTTGACATTTTAGATTTTTTTTTGTCAGAATTTATTTAAAATATCTACTTAAATTTGTATTAAAAGTACATTGAACTTTTGGGCGGAAAGTAAAAGACTAAATGGAATTTTATAATGCTTGTTTTTATTAATTTTTTCCTTGAAAATAGATATATGATTATATAAACCTACCATTAGGTGAATATTTAAAACATACCATCTGTTTTCACTTTAATTAACTGTTTTATTTTTAGAAATAGGTATAATCCTAATGCAAAAAAAACATCAAACTAAATTTAAACCGGTTCATCATGACAGAAAAATTGTAATGTTATTGGATTGCTGCCAGAGTAGAAAATAGATATAAAGTTTATTCAATTCTGGGAGAGTTACTTTATTTTATAATTTACGGTTTTATCATATTTCTCTATTTATTACAGAATAAATAATAGTATATTATGCATACGCTATTTTTTATTAATATTTTTAAAATTTAAAAAGGGTATAGAAAAAAGAATATAAAGTTTGGATGACGAAATTGTTATCACTAATGTTTGATCTCACGGGCTTTCGACACGATCGATGCTGGTTTTTTGGGACAAAAATTATTTGCCATGGGAATTAGAGGAACTATGTTGCAGTGGATATTGTTATATATGTCAAACAGGCAAATGTTGGTCAAATATGACAATATAAAATCAGAAATAAAACATGTAGAGATGGGAGTTCCTCAGGGTTCAATATTGGGCCCTCTACTATTTGATATATGTGAATGACTTACCACTGCATATATCTAAAGGAGAAATAACCATGTTTGCCGATGATACTACTGTGACGATTACAGCTCCAACCCCTGAGGAGCTTTCAGTTAGTATGATGTGTAAAGCTGCAAATCGTTTATGTGTATCATGGTCGTAGAGTACAGCTGTACTTACTATCGCCGGCATTTACCTTAACCGCGAAACTTTCTCCAGTCCAGTCTATTATTAGCTTTCGAGTTGTGTAAGTACGGGGTATTGAATTGTTCTTGTTTTTATTTATTTGTTGTACTGTATTGTTGATATTAATTTAATAATAAAGCATGGCAGACGTACACAGGGGTATAAAACGGCCATTTGCTGACAAAGTGAATATATTCATAGGTGAATTCCCGGATTTATTCTATGATGGTGCTAAAATAATTTGTAAAGTGTGCGAGAAAGATTTGATGTGCTGGGATAAGCGTGATTGTGGACGTAAATAGTGTACACCATAAAAATAAAAAAAATGGCGTGTCTTCGATAACACAGTTTATGTTTGATTTACTATTAATGCTGATTGCCTGTGATGTTCCGCTGCACATACTCGATAAACAACCATTTTGAGAGTTCTGGAATAAAAACAATGCCCAGGTGAAGTTACCAAGTCGCACAACGTTATGTAACTATTTACCAACTGTACACGTAGACATGGCAAATAAGATGAAATGTGAATTAAAAAAATACACGGCTGTGGTTATCTGTTGATAAGACAACAGATTGTAAAAAAAATTCTATTTTAAATGTTATAGTACGAGTACTGGACCCTCTTAAACCAACAGTTCCACTGTTACTAGCTAGCAAAATACTAAGTCAGTGTACTAGCGAAACAATTAAAAGGGTGGTGCTGGAGGCGTTAGAAAAATTTTAACTGTCAAAAAGTCAAGTGTTGATGGTTGTGACTGATGGCGCCGTGACAATGCGTTCGGTAGGCCGTTCTTTGCAAGAACAAGGTTGTACGTTTATACATGTTACGTGTAAAGTGCATGCTTTACATCTTGTGGTAGAAACTATTCGAAAAGGGTTTCCAGAGATGGATGCATTAATAGCAAGTACAAAAAAAGTGTTTCTTAAATCTCCTAAACGTCTCCGTGCATTTCATAGAAAAATTTTTTTATTATATCACGTCCGATTTCATCACTGCCTATATTTTTTTCTTTGTTTAGTCACTATTTTATTTAGATCTTGTAGGTTTATAGCATTAAATTATGTCATGCTAGAATTTACACCCGGCATAGATTCATTAATTATATCAATATCGACATCACCTGTCCCAATGCTATGATATTACTCTCAATACTATCTACATAATACTGAATCAATACATCCGCCAAGTTGTTATTATATATTACACCATTACAGTTCAAACTTTGCAGAGCCTGTTCTCCGCTCTTTTTCCCAACTAACTGCTTTAAGCTTTTATTATGTAAACACTATTCACACACTAATAAATTTAAAATTAAGACTGAAAAAGATAATAAAATTATTATTATTATTATTTACAGAAAACCCACATTCATAGATACAACAATTTCAAATTACTCACTCAACTCAAAGTTTAAAAGTTATATAAACTAGCAATATAACTCTATGATATATAGTTTTCTCCTCTCCCCTTTCAGAACAGCATATAAAAATTGAATTAAACACTATAAAAACAACAGGGTTTTTAGGAAATTTCTATAGACAGTTTGGCTTATTATAGTATTTATTCGTACATTAAAGCTCACGACACTAATAAATTTGACATATTTTGCTACAATTAGAGCAAAAATAATTGCTAACATTTTGTCCCAACATAATATAAAAGTTAGATTTAAATCAGTCAAAACTTTCAGGTATTCTGTATAATGCTAAAGGCAAAAC
This sequence comes from Rhamnusium bicolor, assembly GCA_029963845.1. NCBI lineage: Eukaryota > Metazoa > Arthropoda > Insecta > Coleoptera > Cerambycidae > Rhamnusium > Rhamnusium bicolor. Next base: position 221,507 of record JANEYF010001679.1, read on the forward strand.
TAGCAATTTGAGGTAACCGGACATGCCAATTTATAAATCCGGCGGATTGTAATGCCTTTTATGTGGGTCAAACTGGTTGCTCATTCGAAATTGGATATAAAGAACATCAATGTTCTTTTAGATTCCAAAAAACAGTTTCACCCTTTCCAAATCATATTTTAGAGTCGGTCACAATTTTCTAAATTTAAACAATTTTAACACATTGCATGTAAATGAAAAACGCTTTAAATTAAGTTTACAAGAATCCATTGAAATTTTTAAATGAAACAATAGTACCGGAAATTACTTACTGAACGACCAGATGTATTTATATCGTACTATATTTAGTTGTAACCGTTTTATCCTTTCTGTATTTGTTAATTTACGTATTGCATACAATCAAAAATGTGTATGTAAATTAGTTACTGAAAGTTTAAATGTCCTCCAAAGGTAGAAATAAAATAAAATTCTACTCTGTGTTCAACACTCGAAATTGTCACCTTTATAAACATATGCATTAAGGGCCATGGTCCAGTGTCATGTGTAGGCAACCGGCGTGTCATGACAGTAGTACGTACGTAGCATAACTATGTGACGTCATAACTATTAGGGTCCATGAAAGCAACTTAAATAAAACATTTATAGCAATGACATTCCGTATCTTAAGTTCCATCTGTCAAGATGACAGTAGAATACAACAACATTTTTATTGTATTAGTGCAATAAAGAGACTTCTTATACTGAAATTTTGTAAATAATGGCCTATTTTTTGCATGCTGGTTGAAAAAATTATCTTCAAGTATCATTTGGGTCCATTAATTTTCTGAATGCCAATATGATTTTAATGCATTTTCAAACTCCCGTTATTCAATTAATTGATAATGTATTATTAATTCTTAATGCAGGTGGCGATGAACCCTAAAAATACCGTGTTCGATGCCAAGAGACTGATAGGTCGCCGTTTCGACGACCCCAAGATTCAAGATGATATGAAACACTGGACTTTTCAAGTAGTAAATGATGGCGGAAAGCCGAAAATCCAGGTAGAATATAAAGGTGAAATAAAAAAATTCGCCCCCGAAGAAATAAGCTCCATGGTACTTTCGAAAATGAAAGAAATAGCAGAAACTTATCTTGGTGGAAAAGTAGCAGACGCGGTAATTACCGTTCCAGCTTATTTTAATGATTCCCAAAGACAAGCAACCAAGGACGCAGGCGCTATAGCGGGATTAAATGTTTTGAGAATCATTAACGAACCAACAGCGGCAGCTTTAGCTTATGGTTTGGACAAAAACCTTAAAGGCGAGAAAAATGTACTTATTTTTGATCTTGGTGGAGGTACGTTTGATGTATCGATTCTTGCCATAGACGAAGGATCTCTTTTCGAAGTCAAATCTACTGCTGGAGATACCCACTTAGGTAAAAATCTATTTTATTAATATTCCATTTTATCATATCAATTTTTGTGTTGTGTTCTGACAACACATAAAAATAGAATATTATATAAATATTTAGTTCCATAAACTCTGATGGTATTTGCGGTCCTACAAAGTTTGTTGTAGTTACTATAAGGCGCTTAATATTATGTCATTTTTGCCATATATACCTTATTGACATGTATGAGATTATCTAACTTCGACAATAATTGCTAAAATATTTATAATATTCTTTTAGGTGGTGAAGATTTTGACAACCGTTTAGTGAACCATTTCGTTGAAGAGTTTAAAAGAAAGTTCAAAAAGGACTTAAGCACAAACACTAGAGCATTGCGAAGACTGAGAACAGCGTGCGAAAGAGCAAAGAGGACCCTCTCCTCAAGCACTGAGGCTAGCTTAGAGATAGACGCCCTCCACGAAGGCATTGATTTTTACGCCAAAGTAACGAGAGCCAGATTCGAGGAAATGTGCATGGACTTGTTTAGATCTACTTTGCAGCCGGTTGAGAAGGCTTTGACTGATGCCAAGTTAGATAAAGGAGCTATTCATGATGTTGTCTTGGTTGGAGGATCCATCAGAATTCCAAAGATTCAGAAGATGCTTCAGGACTTCTTCTGTGGGAAGCCCTTAAATTTGTCAATCAACCCAGATGAAGCTGTGGCCTATGGAGCTGCTGTACAAGCAGCTATTCTAAGTGGTGATACAAGCTCTCAAATTCAGGACGTACTTTTGGTAGATGTAGCACCTCTTTCTCTTGGTATCGAGACTGCTGGTGGTGTTATGACCAAAATTGTAGAAAGAAATTCTAGGATACCTTGCAAGCAGCAGCAGACCTTCACCACATATGCTGATAATCAAAACGCTGTAACTATACAAGTATTTGAAGGTGAAAGAGCTATGACTAAAGATAACAATCTTTTGGGTACTTTTAACCTTAATGGTATCCCCCCAGCACCACGTGGTGTTCCGAAAATCGAGGTTACTTTTGACTTGGATGCCAACGGTATCCTCAACGTATCTGCTAGGGATTCTAGCACAGGAAAATCAGAAAAAATTACTATTACTAACGATAAGGGCAGATTATCGAAGGCCGATATTGATCGCATGTTGGATGAGGCTGAGAAGTACGCAGCTGAAGATGAAAAGCAACGGCAGAAGATTGTGGCTAGAAACCAGTTGGAGGGATATATATTTAACGCGAAACAGGTTAGATTTGTTTTCGATGAAGTATTTCGATTGTATTAGACCATAAGTCGTGTAATTTTACTTGCTATGATTCACACACGTGTGCAAATGCAAAAAATCTGATGCGATGAGTGAATAAAAAATTGGTTGCGGCTAGGTGCTCTTTGACAGTACTTTCTCATAATCATTTTCAATTTGACATGAAAGAAATAAATTGCTTTAATTGAAAATGCCATTTCCATTTATTTGATTTATTTATATAAAATAATTAATATGAATAAAATAAACAAAATAAATAAGATATATGATAAATAAGATATATGATAAATAAGATGAGATAAATGAGATAAATGAAATAAATGATATAGATGAAATATATGAGTTAAATGAGGACAATGAGACATATGAGAAAAATGAAACGATTGTGGCAAATGAGACAAACGAGCTATGTGAAATAAATTAGTGAAATGAGACGAATGATTAATGAAAAAATGTGATATGAAATAAATAAACAAATGAGACAAATGAGGCAATTTGAACAATGAGGCAAGTTATATAAATGAAATAAACGAGATAAATGAGTAAATTAGACAAATGAGTCAGACGAGACAAATTAGAACTGAGATAAATGAGAAATGAGATAAGAGAGAAATTAGTCATATGAGATAATGAGGCAAATGATACGAATGAGATAAATGAGGAAAACGACACAAATGAGGCGATTGAGGCAAATAAGATAAATGAGTCAAATGACACATATGAGACAAATGAAACAAACGAGATAAATGAGAAACAAGGCGAATGAGGCATATGAGATAAATGAAATAAATGAGACCAATGAGACAAACGAAGACGAAATAAAACTAAACAAGATAATTTATTTTTCATACATTTCAAATTGGATATGATGAGAAAGTATTGCCAAGGTCGACTTTATTTTTTTTTAATGTAATGAAATTACTTTTAATCTTTTTTCTTAGTAACGGTTAATCTTATGAAAAATTGTCAAGGGTTCTTTTCGGCATATTTCTCATTATGAACAATTTTTATTTGAAGCATTTTTTGATTTGACGCAAAATAATTGTTGCCCTCCCTGGTGTACCATTTTCATTGATATTCAATAGGGTTTATCCTCGGACATTACAGATACTATATGCAAAATTTCAGATTTCCCCGTTGAGATGTTTGAGAAAATGCGGTCACAACAAATGACCTACGACACACAGTTACTCTGACACACAGACATCATGCCAATTCGAATATATTTTTTTTTAATTTTCTGGTCTCAAAACATTCGTTTTCATCATATTCTGAAATCTGGTTTTTCTCATGACGTCAATATTTTCTCTATCAGTATAGATATTTGAAAAAAGTAATAAGAATTGATCGAAATTCAATCAGTACCTTAATTTATCAACTTATTTGAATTATGATGTGATTACTACTATCCAGCCGGGGAAAGAAGAACCGTGCGGCAAGGCAGAGCATTGCCGACCAGTCGCCAGCTTTCTGCGAATCCATATATTAGCAATATAGTATATCTCCCAATGAGTGTGGATACAAACGATCAAAAAAATGGCTCATGCACTAAATTATTTTTTTCATTTACCCTTTATTCTGAATGGAATGCAGAAGGTACATTTCCGCGGGCCTTCTTTTCCTGAACAGATAGTATACCACATTGTTGTCGTTCAAAAAAATTTAATATTCTTATTTTCATATGTTCAGGCTGTAGAGGACGCCGCATCTGATAAGTTGTCTGAAGAAGACAAAAAATTAGTCCAAGACAAGTGCTCTGCTGCTCTGTCCTGGTTAGACGCAAATCAGCTCGCAGAAAAAGACGAATTTGAAGATAAATTGAAAGAGCTACAGCAAGAATGCTCTCCTGTTATGATAAAACTACATCAAGGGGCACAGGGCGCAGCCCCAGGAGCTAAGGGACCAACTGTAGAAGAAGTTGATTAAATTATTGTAGAGAATTATAAAGAAAAATTTTTGCTTCATAAGTATGTAAACATATTCATGAAATAAGTAATTTATTTTTTAAAACATATTTATACAGAAACTGTAGAAGAAAATTAAATAAAATTGTTTTGTATGTAAACCAACAATATCTCTCAGGGTTTCAGGAATGCTAATCCTAAGAAATGAAAGTTTTGTAATCTTGAAAAAAGACACTAAAACTTTATACACTGTACTAGACGCGGGTGTCGCTTAATGTAGTTGATTGAAACTTTATTGATGATGCCAACTTGGATGGCGAAATACGCGATGAGTATAGTCTGCACTAGAAATAACTTTAGTGTTATAAAACGACTTGTAATTTTATTTTTTGTAGTATAGTGCAAAAAAATTACAATTTAACTAACAATGCTGGGCCTTAATGCTATATTTTGCTTAAATTAAATATAGTTGCAAACTGTTCCAACTCCTGACTCAGTTCCGGATCGTCTTTAAAATCTTGAGTCAAATTTCCACAGGTTAAGTCAAACTTATGCTTTTTGTTAGAACTTCCAGGTGGTCTTCCCCTCCTCTTTTTAGTCAGTTCGTTGATTTCTTCGAATTCTTCGAAGGTCAGAGTGTTGGTCGCGAGTCCCGGTGGCATTGGATTTTCCGGCATAATACTAGAAATTGCACTTTGTAACTCGCGAGACTTTGATTTGGTTTCTTGAATATTAGGCATTGGTGGGAGTTCCTTAATTCCTCCCAATTGCGGGTTGACCATTAGACTGCTTTGGGGAAAGCCGAATCTACCAAGAACCTAAAAAGTGTTTAAGCAAAATTAGTCAACGTAGCTTGCCAGTTTACAGTAAGGTAAAATGTTGAAGTTGCTAACAAAAAGCTATTTAGCTACAGTTTAAAAACACTGGCTTTAATACTCCGGTTGTTAAAAAAAAAACAAACGAATTTTACAAAAGTGTACCTCATTTTTTTACCTGAGAAATGTAAAAATCTTTCTCTTGCACTCCCAAAGACTCCCAGGAACTGACGACAGCAGCCTTGATTTGCTGCTTTGCTGCGTTTGGGTACATCCAATGATACAATGTCCTGGTACGTTTAGAAAATAAAGACTTAGCCGCTTTTAAGATCTCCAGCTGCTTCGATTCCGAAAACGAGGCCGGGGATTGCAAAGTTTCCTCATTTGGAATCTATGAAAGTCAACAGTATTTAGTAGTTTTTCTTTAAACTGAGTAATTATTACAGAATTGAAAAAAAAAAACGTTTTCTTTAACTAGCATTTTTAATTAATAATAATATGCGCGTTTTATATGCACTGAGTAACGTAACAATAAACAGAAACAGATGTCGCGCTTACTCCTTGTGTTATATCAAAGAAGGAACATGTTGCTTGATGCCATGAGGTCACTTCGTTTCAGTTATAAATAAAGCAGGGGTGTTGATATAGTCATAAACATCAGGGGTTGACACAGAAAAAAATCAGGAATACAATTAACATTTTCGAGCAAACACACAACTCTCCTATGGCGATACTTTACATGTTACGGTAATTTGTTTCTCGATGTCCCTCAAAATAGAAGGAGGCACAAATTTTTTACTTCAACTTGTTATTCTATTGAGAATTTAAGCCTTCACATCACCCCCTAATGGCTAAAAATAGCACTTTAGCGGAACGAGTAATGATCTTTATCTAATCCCGTTATGAAATGTCAAGTTTTAAATGCATTTTTGACGTTACGAAACGTCACATTTTTCATAACTCAGTCCCATTACATAACTGAGTGATGTAATGAAATTTTACGTAACTGATTATTATAATTTTCCTATTTTAAAGCGGGATTAGATAAAATTTTGTACTTAACACGTTATGAAAAGTAATTTTACTTGACGTAAATAACTATTGTTTACATTCGGATCACATTTATTTAGTTTGGTTGTCGGGGTTTTACTATCGTCATTTTTTATTTCATCAACGTTTATCCACAATATGCTGAGGAAAACTGTGAATAATACGAACTGTTTTGGACATAATTATCAATCAAGGGAAATGTGGTTGGAACAATCCACTTTCACTATTTTCCCTAGGAAGAAGTGGGGTTTGTTGATATCACCAATAGATGTGGTATCGTGGAGAAAATAGATGAAAAGTATGGGAGAAAGCATAATTGATGGGAAAAGCATTAACTTCGGCAATGCGTATCTATTTCAAGCCAGAGGACTATAGTACAAAAGGTATATAAAGTTATAATAGTAAGATTTTTAGGTTAGGTACTCCCACAAATTGGCAAAAAATAGTGCACAATAGCTTATGTGTACTGAATTTACTTACCAATTTTCGACTACAATTTACGCATCGTAGCATGGCCTCTTAGATTTAAATGCGCAATGGATTTGGCATCTACTGCCTCTACCGCATACGGGCACTTCTTTCTAATTTGTGCGTAATTCGGGGGCCACTCTACGATGCGTGACCTGTAATGTAATATGTATTTTTTACCCATGAAAAAAAGGAACCCACAAAAACAAATAAAATGAATATAAACAAACCAATAATCAGTTGATCGTTGCTGGTCTGATCACAGTGTCATATGCGCCGTGGTGATTTTAATTCCCAATTAGCAAATAGGCAAAATTAGAAACGTCAAAGATGTAGAAAAAAAATTGAAATCTCAGCAAATTTATTCGGGTGTTCGAGTTGACATATTGCTCTAACATTATTATTATGATCTGTTGTTTATTAACTAGTTATTTACCAGTACAAGTTTTCCATCTGCAGTGTAAGCAAATTTTCTCCTTCTGCGTCTGCGTTTCGGATAATAATCGCTACATGGATCAATAATGACTCTGTCTTGGGGGTAAGAAGGTATACTAAATGCCTGCCTCTAAAATGTTAAATAAAAAATCATTGTATTAAAGTACTATAGTTTTTATTATTTTAAAATTCACCTTTGTTGCATCGTTAATGTTGTTCACTTGTTTGGTACCAAAAGTTGTCAGATCTATGGGTTCTTCATTAATATATTGATTTTGAAGCATGGGGTAGTTGTGAATAATTTGGAACTTTCCTGTGTTACAGTTCGATTGGTTTAAAGAATCAAAATTGACTGCAAACGGCAACTCTGAGATATTTTCGAAATTTCTCACAATGGAATTATTATTAGTCATACCATCTTGGCTTCTTTCCTAAGAATAAGAATAAATAACACAGGACACGATTTTTTTTTAAATTATTGTTGGTCCCCATTTAAAGACAAGCTAAAGACAAACATATTTCTTGTTTCGCAGACGCTTAGTTCCTGAGAACCTGAGAAGTTTTAAAATGGCCCTTATTGCAGACAGCTAAAACTTACCTGGGCAAGCATTTATAATATAAAGCTTGTCGCAGTGGTCTGAAATTTTGTAGTATCTTTTTGTGAAAATTAGCATACATATTAAAGAACATAATATTCATTGAACTCAGTTATTTCTTCTTTGAAAGCACAACTGAGATTTATTGACATACGTAATAAGGATGATTATATCAAAACTTAATTTTTTCATTTTCAGTAGGGCAAAAATATCATATTCGTGTTCGGTGTACACGAAAATGAAAGTAGCAACATTCCGGAAAAAGTTGCCATCCCGTAACTTGTAAAAAATTAGCAAATAATCATTTTTCAATCATAGAAACCGACATTACTTTAGATAAATGGAACCATAGTCTAGTATCATTATTGTTACTATTTATATTAAATTTTAAATACTATTTTCAATATTTTTAACGATTGTGAACAATAAAAATCAACCAATAATGTGAAAATCTTGGATTTCATTTAAGAAATAATTAATATTAAATCATAATATGTTTACCTTTAGAGTAATATATTGCTTAGTGAATGAATCTTTTCCCGTTTCCATTGAGAAATAACTGCCTTCTTTCCACGAATTCTATAAAATCTCGGAAACCATAAATTAAATGTCAAAATTTTATAAACAAATTTTGTTTTCATAGGCACAAGATGATTTTTTGCGTTTTGTTGAAAGGACACGAGAATCCTAATTCTAAGTTTTGTGTCAATTTTCTTAAAACTAATTTTTAACAACAAAATCTTTAAACTACTTAACACTTGAAACGTAACTTCGCATAATTTATTACTTTTATTTATTTATTTATTACAATGAAATATCCAACGGGCAAAAACCCAATTACAGAATTGGTGGTATACATACTATTGATGCATACTCAAGCATTAATCTTACAAATGTCATAAATAATAGACGCAATGTTGAGACATTTTCAAAATATTTAGAATTACTAGTAATAAAACCAACTATATGTATCAGTCAAGCATACATCAATATGATGTAATCAGATTTCTCCAAAACTTCGCTGCCGAGTACACAACTACACAAAAGTGCGGATTTTTTTCGACAAAAGGACATTGCATTTGGCAGCATTGACTAGTAGTTTGTTGTTGCGACACCAATCGTCAAACGTATTAAGATTTCTTTGTAGATTATTACAATCAAAAAGTCACCTTACAATATAACTAAGGTCTTCTACATACAGTTGGCAGTGAACATTCATGGCATTGACAATGCCATTAATGAATATTATAAAATAGAGGGGTCCTAGGAGTGACCCTTGAGGAACCCTAAAAGTTTGAATGAGTTTGATCCAAAATCGATATTGTACAAATTGAGAGCGTCTCGTAAGCTATAACTGGCAGATTGCATTTTCGGTGGTCCAATTCGTATTAAATCACAAAAACTCAAGTTTTGGCTTTTACGGAAGTCAAAATATAGTACGATTAGGTTTTTTAGGAACATGGGGTGCTCTAGTATTATTTAGTGAACTAGATTTTGCTAACTGTAGATTATTATTTCTAATGAATTAAAAATTGGTAAATTATTTTTTAAAAGCTAAGGTCCGGTTTTTCAATGGGTTAACTAAACCCGCACTTTTAGAACTCGATTTTTTTCAAATTTTGCATTTATTTTTATAGTAACAAATATTTTGTATATCAGTTAACTTTTAGTTAGCGTATTTTGTATTACGATCTTATAAATTTTTATGAAAATATAGTACTGGTTCACCTTCAACTTGTAGTTAAGCCGCGATTTTAAGACAATGCCTAAAAGGTCAAAATAAAGTTTTAATAAAATTATCGTTGTGCACTATGTAGCCTAATTCACTTTCCACTTTCTGTTTTAAAATCATCTTTGAGAAAAGTTATACACGGAAAGAAAACTATTCTATATCAAAGTAATCCATTATTGTTGATTTTTTATGCTTGTCACAAGAATAATATTACTTGGCATAATAAATTATTATTGTTTTAATAATATACCAATTGTAAACCAAGAACAGATAAATTATTGAGTTTCATTAACGCAAGTGTTTAAGTCAATATAAGTTTGATTCCTTTGAAGTATGTATTAAATATACTCTTAATAGTGCACTTCTTTCAAGTACTGTTAACCATGAGAGTAAGTATAAGGACATCTTGAAGTAAATTCTTATTTAAAGGTTTTTCTTGACATAAGAATACTGCTCTTGGAATAAAACTACAAACAACTTTGCTGGATGAATTATATACATACTATTAATCCAATAACTGTTATCCTTGATTGAATACTTATTAATCTCAATATGATGGAACAAGTGAATCGCTCAGTGGTGGGAGGTAGAAAGCTACTACGCGTCGAATTGTGTGTGCTGTACTTTGTTCATAGATGTTGATTATTATGAAATAATTTATATTTGTAAAGGTACACTTGAAAAAGAAGTATATTAACATTATGAACTGTGAAATAGAAGTTAATGAGTCTACGATGAAAGAGCTATTAGCAAGTTGGGAATTGGAGTCCTTAATTTCAATATTAGAAGGTAAGTTTAATAATTCTGGTTTACTGCATGCAAGCTATTTTAATTACGTTATACTTTACAAGAAATGAATACACAACGTCACTATATTGTAGGTGAAAAGGTATTCATCTGAAGTTTAATGATTGTGTATAGATTTCCCAAGGTATTTTCCTTTTTGATAATTTTTTCTTATGTATTATATACAGTCTGTAGTCAAGATCTGCATTTTTATTGTAGTGTGGCATTTTATTATACAATACATATATAGGGTGACTGATAAGTCGGCTTATTCCTTTCAGAGTGGGTTAGTAAAATTCATTTCCAATTGATTTAGAGATCTAATAGTTTTTGAGATATTTTATTTTTAAATTAAAAAAAATAATAAAACTTTCTTTAATATTTCAGTTTCATGCGTTAGTTTACATAGTTATATAACAAAAATTAGGTTAAATACTTTAATAAGATAAAAAGACGAACTAAAAAACTACATTTGTGAAAAAAATTTCAACCTAATCGTACATTCATAGGAATTTATTTTTAAAACTTGATAATGCATTAAACGTGCAAATTATTTAAAAACTTCTCTACTTTATATATTACTTTTCGAATGAGATTTATATGAAGTTTTAAAAACTATGTTTTACTTCCATAAATAATACAAAAAATACTAGATACAGGTAGAGCGTCCATTGCTTTCAAATTAAAGAGATACAGGGTGTTTCGAAAAACATGTGCCATAGCTTCTACACTCAAAAATAAGACAAATATACCTAATTACTATCAACAGGTAAACCTAACAAAAATCAAGAGGTGATTTCTTTTCAGCAATTAACTGTCTACATAACTGTGCCATCTAAAACTAAAGAAGTCAGTGGGGTATATATTTTCTTTACAAAATTAACCGAAGTAACTTCAACATTCTTTATTTCAAGTATGAAACAGCAATGGACCCATCTTGATAGTAACTATTTGTCTTATTTTTGAGTGAGAAATCTCCGCTTAACCGATGACACATGCTTTTTGACACACATAAGGACAAGAGAAGATAAACTTGGTGTTTTATGATCTCCTGCCGATGATGAACGAATCTTACAATTTTGTGACATACTTATTAATTAAATGTACTTTATACTTGAACTTGGTAAAAAAAGTATACTTTTCTACACAAGACATACATGTAAGTCTCTGAAAAAGCACATATATTAAGTATGCGCCAATTCCATCTGTCGACGTTCTCACAATATAAATAGATTTTTAATGGGAGGAGCCGGAGATTAACTCCGGAATATTTAAAACAAACATTAGTAATATACTTTTACTCTTGGGATCGCTAGTTAAACGTGCATGTGTGATAGTGTCACATTCGCCTAATACAATCAAACGTATTTAAAGAATTTAGATATCTCTTTATCATGGTCTGCATAAAAGCCGTCACTGGAAATCGATACCTCTGTCCGAGCTCTATTCATAGAGGATTCCACCTTTTATCATTTTTTCGAATATTTTAGTAAAATTGGATATTATTGAAATTGGTCAAAAGCTGGACATTTGTAATTCATTTCCATGTTTATATAATAGTTTTATAATAATTATTATGTAAGAAATAAAACACCTGAACTATACAGTGGAATACACTTTTATTACTCGATTAGTCGCTGTGAGCATTTTAATACAATATTTTACAGATGCGACCATTTTTTTATCTTAACAGTACTTAACAGCTTTTTAGGTTAACAAATAACATATTGATGGAGATGAAATATCGAAATACAATCATGTGTATTTTTATTTCTGACATAAGAAATTTCTCAGTGCCACCAATAGAAGTTTTGCAAAAATTCTATACAACAACAAATACTTTTTTTGGACCTGAAAAATTTCTTCTTCAGTACAAAAAATTAACTACTAGAACCACGAGTTGAATTTTCTAAGGAGGATGTCGTGTATAAAAAATTAGAAAAACAATGGATTCGTGGTCTAAGTTAAAGGTTTTTTGACACAACTCGTGGCGCTGGCAGTGAGAATGTTAGAACGTCAAGTACAGAATACTGAACATTAGTATCTTTCATATGCATTTCAGTTAATATGTTTATTTGTTACTATCATATTTTTAACATAGGTACAACTATTCCTGATTAAACTTAAGTAAGAGAAAACTGTATCTTCAAGAGTAATATAACTGTTTGTTATGTACTTTCTGTTACCTATATGTAAATCTACAACAAGTAAAGGACGCGTCTGGAGGAGCATGTGGAAGTTTGTAACAGAGGTATGCAAAAATTTGAAAAAACTGAAAGTTTCTGGTAAAAAAAACAGTAGTTGCAATAAGAAAAGAAACGTTGTTAAGAGCCTAAGACAGAATAGGCCGTTCTTACAAATTGTCATGAAAAAATAGCAGTTAAGGCGTGAGTACCAAATCTTGTACGGACAAGATTGGTAGCAGTTTTTTTTTCGAAATTAATTTTTATTAAATTAGGGACTGGTATACGGTGGCCCGAAAAAATTTAGTGTATCCGGTGTCCCAAATATGAATTTTTTTCGGATTCCGGCCATATGCGGGGAGGAGAATCGATCGGTGATCTCGAAAAAATATAGAGTGTTTGCCGGAACCGAAAAAAGTGACTTTTCCGTTAAAATTGTGACGTTTCGGGCGAGAAAGTGCCAAAGGCTCTTTCCGTGAGGATCGTAAGGTCGAAACATGTCGACGCGTCTCGGGAGACCTGGAAATGGAGAATCGGCCACAGCGCCGATCGACATTTTCAGACGGCCGATGGCCCTTTCATCGAGCGCCGTAAACGTTGGCAAAGGGCCGTAGGCCCATTCATCGGAGGCCGAAACATTTCAACGCGTCTCGGGAGACCCGGAAATGGAGAATCGGCCCGCAGAGTCGATTCAACATTTCCAGAGGGCCGAGGCGCAGCCGATTTCTAGTAATTAAAATGAAATGGGAAATATGGTTCATAACATTTATGAATTATGATTAAACTAAGGGACCAATAGTACGATATCATTTTTTAATACATACGGATTTGAATATCTGCTGCATCTTTACCTAATGGTAGAACTAGTTATGTGTTGGGTGAATGTACCTTTGAAAATATACAATAGTAACAAATTCCACAATCATAAGAGCGGCTAACTGCTCATATTCTGTAACCTGCGCACCAGTTATTGCCCATAAAAGGGCTACTACTAGACGATTTTAACAAAGTGCGTCCAAGACGCAGTTGCACATAGAGTGTGGTTTGGAAGCCGCAGTGCTCAGTGCTGGTTAGCTGTCAAAATTACGGAATTTTATTAAAAAAAGTTACATTACCCGTATTTACAATTTCAATTCATTTTTATTGGCCCTTTGAAACCAACAAATGTATTACCTATCTAAGTTAGTTGAGCATTGTATGAATGAAAAGTGTTTTTTGGAACGACAGTTTGAGGAAAACGGAAAGGATCATGAGAAGAGGACGGATGATTTAGTATCTTAACGATTATAGAAAGGGTAGGAAAAATTACTATAAACTATATACTAAAGGTGGATTTATTAGTTCGATTGCGTATTTACGCCCTGCATAGATCAATTATGAAGTTAATGTTTATTGCGGTCCCATATTTGAACTGTGTTAAATACTTCATTATTGTAAAAGGCATAGTAATTCACGTAGAATCTGGTGTCCACCTTTATAAAATAAAGAAGGATGATAAGAATAAAGTGAATGGATGAAACAAAGCGAATTCATAATACTACGAAAAAAAATATTGAAATATAAGTTTTTGAATGATGTGTAAGAAAAGTATTTTCGGGGATTTTTTTGGTGAAATTTTGACAGTTAACCGATGTGAGTGAATAATATTACGTAAATGACAGTGACTTAGTACTATGCGTACCGTCACATCTCGGCAACTGCATATTATGTATGAATATACATACAATATTATTATAAATATCTATCGCGAGCGGATATTATTTAAAAATAATGATATATCCTAATTAACAATGTGTTGGCCTCGGCCTATTTATGTATTTTTGAGTGCATATGCTACTGCAACCAATCTTGCTACATGTTTTTCATAAAATTTGAACGATCAGTTTTGAAAAAACTGGGATATTTTAACAATAGAACGAAACTAAGTTTATTTTAACATGTTTTAAGAAGCCTACTACGACCGTAGCCAACTTTGTATTGAAATACACCCATCGCAATGTTGCCAAATATACATTATTCCGAGACAATATAAAGACAATTTATATCTTGCGTTTTTTTAGGCCGCACAGTAAAGGCTTCTTAAATTTTAATATAATTAGACATTTATAACTTAACAGTAAGATACCCTGTTCTGATAAAGTTTTGGTAAAAGCATTTGTAGGCGTTTTACACTAAAAAGTCCGAGTTAGATTTCCCAGTTTGTTCAACGAGCGTCTTTGAAAAATAAGGCAAAACGGCAACGTTGCAGTTGAGAATAATTTTCGTTAAGCCTAAACATTATTTTAATGGGAAAAAACACAATAACTGTGAGGAAGACATCATGACAATAATGCATTTTAAAATAAAAATGTTAATGGTAATTATTATTTGGTGTTACACTTTTTTATACACTGCTACCTATTTACTGCAATTTGCCAATGATTGTCTTATTTTGTTTTGTTTTTCCATGAACGGAAGTTTATATAAAAATATTAGGGCAATTTTTGGCAAATTACGCTGAATGTAAAACAAAATAAATGGAAATCTAGGAATAGTATGAAATAATCTGTTCTTTAAAATGTCGTAATTTGCAGTCAATAAAGAAGACCGAAACAACCTTTAAAGTACAAACTGTTTTTGTATTTATCCTTCCTCAAAAATCGTCAAGAAATAATGACCAACATAAAATTGTCGCTTACGAAAATAAGCCAGCCTTTTGGACACTGTGGCTCAGTTACAAAATACTTACGATGCTTCATGCATAACAGTTTCGTTTTGGGCTCCTCTATCTACAGCGGAATATACAAACACCTTAAATAACGTATTTACAAAAACTGGCCAAGAAAGTAAGTATGACTTTATTTTGCCTATAAGAAAAAAAATGGGCTTCCTAGGTTATTTCATTCCATTATCTTCTTTAGAAAACAATGTGTTGCAATTTTGGCAGTCTAAATATTCAGATTTGACTACATGTGATCGTGACTGAGTGACAAATTACGGGGATTTAATGTCAATCAATGGCGGCTCTTGCTATGGTTTGCAGGTTTGTTCCACCCCCCAAAAATGTTAACGAAAAAAAGTTGTATTTAATTTTTCTTAATAATAATCAACACAGTATATTCCATTTAATTGGTTATAATTCATAATATATAATTTACCAAAAACACTGATAACTTTCGATGCCGTCGCTATCACTCTTATCGACGCTGGTTTGCAGACACCTGGCAAACTTTAGTCACAATGCTTTAGTTCCATTGCAGTCCTGCGCATTAACGAGCTCTCAGCCTCTCCTCTCTCCTTATTTAGGTTCACCAGATTGCAAACCAAGTGCAAACACTGTAGTGTCTTCAGAGCTCAGGGCTTTAGCCGGCACAGTTTTTTGTACGTATTTGTGTATGAACGGCATTTTTATTACCGTAAATGTGAATTCTGTGCAAAGTTTAATAAAGGAACATTCTGTGGTCGATCTTCCACCGATAAAATTGGTATAAGACTAGAAAGACCTACTCCGAATTTAAACATAAAACAATCCGTTTCCAGTAAAGAACCAACATTTAATTCAAACATTTATAAAAACATATACGTAGACTTGTGGCTGTGATGTGAAAAATGTGCTTCTACTCCAAAAGAAAACATTGCTCAAATATATGATGTGCAGCAGACATGAGCGGATCTTCTAACTGAGTGCAAGTAATTATTAATTATAATAGAAATCATGAGAGAATGCCTTTACGTTATTCTGATAATTCATATCAACCAAATCAGCACTGCTTAGTGAAATTCATGCTTGTTGAAATGACGTCCAGATATAAACTAGAAAACTCATAATTGGTAACATTTAATCTTTGTAATGTTATTAATTATAATAATTGGTACCTCTAAAAATTGCAACCCCCCACATTTCTACAGCACGAGCCGCCACTGATGTAAATATTCTTTTTCAATAAAGTGTAAATTGTGGATCATATTCCTAGACATAACAAAAACTTTCATTTCGTATTATATTTGTTCCAATTACTGTGTTACTTCATTGGTTTTATATATTTTACATATATTTTTACGACCATAATTTATTTTACCCACAGACTAATTTAGGTAACTAATTTTTGTTATACAACGTTTTTTGCTTATGCCAATATAACACAAAATGTACTTTTACACCCAAGTTATAGAAACATCTTGATAACAACAATCCAAAAAAAAAAACACATCCGAGTAAAATAAATATCTGGTAAAGTTAGTTATTTCAAAAAAGAAGACGAAGATTTTGACAGGAAGAAGAAGACTAGGAAAGCGAGGAAGTTCTAAAACGATTAAATTAACGGTACTTTATCAAAATGTTTCTTCTGTAGTGTATACTCAGTTAAATTTTTCGACTTCCTTGTTAATTTAGTTACGAATATGATTTATACTATTCATAACTGCAGTAGCTTCAATCTAATAATATAGATACGTGACAGACTACAAGTCCATATATGTAGGAAGCCCAGTAATTAAATTAGTCATAATAATACTCATAATATACAATTAACATTAATAGAATTATATATTTTACAAACAAATTATTTAAAAGCATCTTGTCCATTACTTTGGTCGTTCGCAGACACATTGTATCTTATCGCCTATAATTCAAGGTGGTTTAGTTCAGAAAAATTTGATGGATGTATGCGAAAAATTTTACAAGATGTTCGAATTATCTTTTATAAAGGCAAGTGAATTATAAAGACAAATGGTATCATGTGTTATTTCAGAATTTTTCAACAGCACATGGTACCGGTACGGAAATATATCTTCATGAATTTTTTTCGCCCACTCTTAGTAACATCATAGCTATATTTTGTCCTACTCAAACAAATCTTTAATTAAAATTATTGATATTAATTTGGAAACCTTTTGTAAATAAAAACTATATTTAGGGCATATGCTCTTTTCAACAATAAAATAACCCTATTAATTTTCTTTTATGACACATTTTAATCCATATTGGCGTATATATTTAACAGATGTCTGCAAACTAAAATAAAAACTCTCAGAACTGTGTAGTAATATTTGTAAAACGTTACATATTACAGGTTACTAAAAGTTAGTATCAGATGACGTTACTAAGCGTTACTATGAGATGACGTTGGATGATTTCAAATATTATAAATTAAACGGGAATATGAGCATACATTGTCGTTTAAACATTTAGATAATATAATATGATGTTGATATAAACGTTTAAACAACCTTAATAACCAATGTGTTCTGACTGGAAAATAGATGGTTAACTTGGAATATAAAGGTCGATTCATAAACTTGACGTTGGGTATTCCGTTTACCGGTGGAACTGAATGGCAGGCTACTGCGCCTGTGCAACACATGTCATTTGGCCCTGCCGTTCGTGCCGTTGCACTTAAACCAATTTTATTATTTTCCGGCGGACAGTCGTAGCTAGTGAACTCTATACTGTATAGTATAGAGTTCACTGGTCGTAGCAACGTTCGTAGCGATTTTAAGAGCCAATCAAATCCGATTTTGCCTATCACGTGATATTGACATATAACGAATGACGTCAAACCGCTCTTATCTATGCAAACCGCCAAAGGAGTGGCTCGAGAGATTCGGGTTTGATTTTTTTGGCTTGTTTAAATTTTAAATTTATAGGTTATGTAATGACACTGTTTATGTTTATGTTTTTGACGGACAACGGCACAACGGCGTCAAGTTTATGAAAGGTAGGAATGTTGATGCTACGACCGTCATGTCAGCAAACGTCGGTCCAACGGCAAACGGAATAGCCGCCGTCAAGTTTATGAATTGACCTTTATATCCATAAAAAATAATTAAAAATTCTGACTTTCAATTACAGTAAGTTAACGTTGTCCCTTTGAGATATCAATGTATCAGGACCGACATCTGAGTAAATTATTATAATATTCAGCAAATTCTAGGTACAACAAATGATTGAAGACTTAATTTAACTGAGCATATTAATGTTGAATACATATACGACTACATACAAAGTATATATTTCGAAAGACATTTTCTTAAACCAAAAGTGCTTATAATTCGTAATTTTTCAATAATAATAATAATAATTGCACAAACGTTCACAAAAACTAATAATGACACTATTAAAAGTCTTTTTCAGTCATTTATTAGTACTAATAACAACTTGGTGAACAAATTAAATGGGAAAGTCCCCATTTCTCGCTGTCACACTACAAAGCAAGGAATTTTTATACTCGGCAGTAGATTTTTCACGCAATTTTTCTTCTTCTTCTACGCACCAGGAAGATTGGATATTCGTTGTAAAAATAAAATCTAGAGCACCCCTGATTAATTTCAGTGAAAGAAAACAACCCTTTGAACGTCGATAGATGGTATTCGGGTTTTTGCTCTGTTGTGCGCATGTGCATCCTAAATATTATTGCAGTTGATCGAGGTGATTTTTTTTAACGAAAAACCTATCGACGTACAAAATATTACGATTAAAAAGTTATTGTTTGTTTTTAGTAAGTCACCAAAATCCCAAATTTGTCTTTTTGGTTCACACACACACACACATGATTAACTTTGACTATTGTTGCGTAGTATACGTCGCACTAACATATATAATAACTTTTAACCACGTTATTTTTTATTACTATTTATTGTTTAATACTGAGTTATCGACATTGTTAAAAATATTGATTCGAGTGTCGTTTTTTTTTTTTGAAGGTTTTTACGCCACTTTTTACCGAGGCCGAAGACCAAATGGATCCCAGCCGTCAGCAATACAGAGCGTTGATTGTCCCATCCAACAACTGAAGTCCTTGTTTTTTGACAAAAAAAATATCACAATCAAGTATTCTTTAAGCACCATATCTCCAACGTGCTTCACATGTAATCTATGTTAGATGTTTATAAGAACCAACGCTTTAATGACAGGTTCATTTTAAACAACACAGTGTTCCAAATTCAAAGCTTATCATTGGTATTTCGCTTATTTGAAAAATTTTGAATTTGAGAAAAAATCCGAATCGCAGGACCAAACAATAACTGACCTAGTGTGATGCGAGAACTATTTAACTGATCTTTCATATTTTCATATGGTGTATGTCGCAGGAAATATTAAAAATATATAAGAGCTCAAAAGCGACGCGATAAATTTTAAAATAATAGAAATCTTTACTAATAATAGTGCACCGTAAAACGGGGAAAAAGTAGCTTCCTTCTTGAAAAAAATTTTTTTAAGGTACAACCACTTGGGACCTTCACAGCATGATAGCCTAGGTCCTTGGCCATCTGTAATGGCCAATTACAACATTTTTTTGGAGGTCAAACTTTTTTTATTACGAAGAATGTCATAAATTTGTCAAAATTAATTTTTCTTACTTTTTCACACATTCCTCATGATATCTCCGGAACCAATCGAGATAATTATAGGTATTTTTTTTTAATTGATAAAGGAAATGTGGGCGAAGGTCACTGCTTTAATTTCGTTTTTATGGAAAATTTAATTTTTTTTGTAAAACTAGGTAAAACTGGAACGTTTACTTTCCTTGCTGCATTTTTTTCGGTAAGCGAAAAACTTTTTTATTTTAAGGAATTTTGTCATACCATATGCGTATGAAATAAAGCTTACACTTCAAGGAAGTTTTTAAAAAAAAAGTCAGTTCTCTACGACTTATAGTTTTCGAGATTTTGTTTTTTTAAAGTTACGAGTTTTTCGATCCTAGATGCGCCTCACTGCGGCGCCACTCAAGTGTGTAGAGTGTAGACTATTGAATACAAGTAATCTTATATTATACATATATTGTCAGTTAGAAACAAACTTTTCTTTGTGTAATGTGAATGCAAATGAGTATTATTTTTATTGAGTTTTTACATATTATTTAATGCTTAACAATGGAATGTTTATTTTATGTTATCAGAATTAAAATCAGGTAATACAATTCTGGTAAAATCTGTTGATACTGATGTCCTGATTTTACTTTTACATTTTTACTGCGAAAACACCAGATATGTCCCAAAGGAATATATTTATACAATTAGGACACAGTAATAATATACATTTTTTGTCAATTAACAATATTGTGGCAAATTTAGGAGAGGAAATTTGCAAGAAAGTATTAACGATTCATTGCCTAACTGGTTGTGATACAGCTAATGCCATGTATAAAATAGGGAAGAAAACGGCATTCTATGTTTTATATAAAAAATTAAATAATTTAAAAGATTTAGAAAACCTTCCTTTTCTGTCAGAGGATAAAGCGATGGAATTAGGGGTAAAATATATGCTTTATTTTATAAGAATAAAAACAAAGATATAAAATCCCTAAATGAACTGCGATGGGACTTAACAACAAGTACAAATCGGCCAGCTTCTGAGCTGCCTCCTACTGACCATGCTTAGACAACATTTAAAAAGGTAATAATTATTTTTCTAGATCGCCCATACCTATTAAAAAAAGAAACACCTACATGTAATTATTCTCTTTTTAGGTATAATAATATAATAATAATAACACCACATGAAATTACAACCCTCTTTTGTCCCTGAAGGTCTGGAATGACCTTGTGTGGGAGAGGGCTACACATTTAGAGACAATGGACACACACCCAATGTCCGAGTATACTACGATTAATCTCTCTCACAGAAAAATCCCAGTTCCTCGACCGGGAATCGAACCCGGGACCCCGAAGTTTAATTGGAAATTAGAATTGAGGCAAGTACATTACCTCTAGACCACGGAGCCAGGTGTCTGTATCAATTAAAAATTAGTACAATAGCCATATACAATACATGCAGATGGAAGATCCAACTCGATACGGTTGGACATTTGAAGAAAATGTTTGGAGGGCAACTTTTACTAGTCAAAAATCTGTGCCCGATATTGTAAGGTAAAGTTTGTCAATAAGATGTTCCGACAGGGTCTGTAACAACAGATGTACCTGTTTTGCTCAAGGTTTGAAATGCTGCAGTGAGTGCAAATATGCAAACTGCTGCAACCAAGGAACTGTCTAGATATTTTTAGATTCCGACGTTGACGATTTTTAAAATATTATTATAACAAGTTTTAAATTTATGTTTTAAAATAAATAATTATTTCGTATTTTTTTTAATTCAATTTTAGGTTTTAATGTATAAATATAATGGATTTTAAATAATGTGCAATGTAAATAATGATAAGTAAAACCAAAGTGCTTATGAAAATAAAATTTATATTAAAGATATGTCAAAAATAATACTTAATAGTATGCACCCACAACACGCATAGCACACTGATTAAAGCACAGTAGAACCGGGGGAAATATCCTGCCCGCAGAAACTTAATTTCAAATAACAATAACTTGAAACGTACAAGTCGTAGAGTATTGCGTTTTTTTTTTAAAAAACTTCCTTGATGTGTTAATTTTATTCCGTATGCATATACTGTGGCAAAATTCCTTAAAACAAAAAAGTTTTTCGCTTACTGAAAAAAAATACTGCAAGAAAAGTAAATGTTAAAGTATTACCTAATTTTATAAAAAAAACTAGGTTTTCCATAAAGACTAAATTAATTCAGTCACCTCCGCTCACGTTTCCTTTATCGAACAAAAAAAAAAAAACTTGATTATCTCAATTGGTTCCGGAGATATCGTGAGGGATGTGTGAAAAAGTACGAAAAATTAATTTTGACAGATTTGTGACATTTTTCATAATAAAAAAAGTTGGACCTCCCAAAAAATGTTGTAATTGGCCATTTTAGATGGCCAAGGGCCTAATCTATTATTCTGTGAAGGTCCCATGTGGTTGTACCTAAAAAAATTTTTGAAACGTTTTTGTCGGTTTTTCAGTGTACTATAAACTAAAATACAAAAAAGTGTGCATTGATAACGAAAAACTGAAATTCATGAAATTTGTATCTTGCCGGTAACTTTTTTTATTTTTGAAAATATATAGACGAGAAAAAAATTACGTATTTAAAAAAATGTTTCGAGGTGCAAATTTAAACTGAAACCTAATCTCTGTAGATATCAACAGTAAGCCTCGAATTTGGAAAACCTTGTATATCAAAAGACAATTTTGCCAAATTAATTAATTTAGCCGTTTTTGTATATATGCCACACATTAAAATTTGTTGTGTGGGATATTAATCATTTTTTATATATCGAACCCCCCTTAAAATAGGATGTTTCCGTCCATGTTTAAGAATGCCATAAATTTTGGAAAATCGATTCTAAAAAATATATTTTTTGTCTTAAAAATTATCAGCATTTGTCGAAATTTTATTGTTTCCTAATTCTGATATTTTACATTAAAAAAAAAAACTGAATTTCCGCCGAAGTCGTCAAAATCATTTTATCACTCTTTTATAATGTTATCGTATTTAAAATATTTTTAATGCTTAATAGGCAAATCCGTGTTAAAATAATACTCAAAAGTCAATTTTTTTTTTGATAATTTTGTTTTTGAATGTTAGGAGAGAAATGCCTTGCTTCCAATTTTTCTTGCTGTGTTTTTATTTTTTGAATGGATAATTTTGCACTCTGTATATTTGCACTATTTCATTTTATTACATATACAACTTTTAATAACTGACAAATGTCCCCTCCAAACTAGTTTTATAAAATAAATAAATTATTCTATTTCTATGTAATTTTCAGTTTAGAAAAGAATATGGACCAAGCGGTCGGAAACGGAGATTGCCATAAATAACAAAAATGGTAGCAACTAGTTGTTAATGGTTTTATTATAGAAATGATTAAAAATAATGATTGAATGAATTTATTGTAAATTAAATAATCAAATGTAAGTAATTTAAATACAAACAAAAACATATTTTTCTGAACGTCGAAGAAAAAAGAAAAACCATTTATATAAATACTGGTAAATGAAAAAAAAATATTTAAGTATGAAAAGCCAAGGTATACTAAATCTGGGGAATTTAGAGGTTATTTCACTGGGGCCGTAGAGTGATTCAGTTTGTACTAGTCTTCGATGTTGTCGAGACAAAACCTTATTTTTAAAATGTTCGAAAGGTCCTGTTTTTGCAAATATTCTATTCTATTGATGTTGAAAAATATGACAAAATAAACTCCAGGTGTTTTTTAGCATATTTGCAGACAGATGAGCTACAGAGCTTCTTGGACAATGTAAAAAACTAAGTTTAGTTTTATGATAGAAGAATGAGAATAAAAGAGCAGAAGACGAAATAATTTACTTGCAAATTTACGATAAAGTAGAGAAATTTTAAACGTACGGCGCTTTTTAGAAAATATGAAAAACTGGATTAGCATTGTGGTAGAAGAATGTGAATGATATGAAGAAGAAGAATAAACTAAAAAACAAAATTAAGGCCTATTTCTAGGAAACGGTAAAAATAATGAAGCGAACCTAGACGCATTTAATTTGATGGTAGCATACTTAAAAACTGAAAGTACATATTTCAATGGACCTTTTACTATGAAAAATTCCACAACCTTGTTTTTATACTAAAGTTATATATAAGATTTTGGAATCGAAATAGGAAGTTTAATTCATAAAATGAGGCTTTCTAACGACTGCTGACATTCTGCTAATAAAAAGTGATATGTTTTTTAAATATTATTCAGTATGTCAAAAAACTCTGAAAGTGTGGTACATTTTTTAAACACGACTAATAATTATTTAGAAGAACATAAAACGTAATACCAACTTTTTTATTCTCGGAGGCTGAATACTAAGAAAAATAGAAAAATAATCATAGTCGGCATGTTATAATATAAAAAAAAGGATAATGGAAAACTGTCTAATAACGAAATCAATATTACCCGCCAAATACTCTTAAAATCCAATGATAAATAAGAAAGAAGAGAAAATTATATGGTAATTTGGGTTTTTTAAATATTTTTTTTTTGTCTTGGTAACGTAAGCGGAGTTTAGCCTATTGTAATATCACCGTTCAACCAGGACAGACACATACAAAACAAATATTCCCTCTAACATTTACCAAATGCCGCAGCTGAGATTCAAACTCAAGAGAGATAGACAGTTGCCGTGTTCTACCACATAACAACGCGCTAGCTAACTGTGCTACTGTCTCAGTATTAAAAACGCCTCTATACATCCATACCTTAGCCTGGAATCGAACCGGGGACCTCTTGGTCTCAAGCCTAAGTATAAGAATTGAGCAACAGAGCCGGATTATATGTTTTTAAAGTTCAAATACTTGTTCTCAAATTAAGTGTGGTATATCAGGATGTATTGATATGCTGCACAATATTTTTTAAAGAAATTTCCTCCATCTCAATCGCTAATGTAACTTTTTGGCACTTTCCATTTCCCGGGGAATAGGAAATTACTAAAATTTTGTACCAATATATCATCTATTCGAAACAGATGAAAATGATTATACAATTGTCACACAAGAATTTTTTAATTAATAATTATTTCACAGAAACACATTGTAGCAGCATAAAAATATTTGCAAACTTTTTTTGATACGCGATATTCCTATTTTCGTTTAAACTATTGATCCACATTAGTTTAGTTTCTATTATTGTCTTGTGATTGTAAAAATTCCTTTGTAATTTTGGTAACTGTTATTTAGAAAATACGATGTTTGCAAATATCTTGCAAATAGGATAAGACAATCTAATTTAGGTATCCTTGTAATACAGGATAATATCAAAAAGAGTACAAATTAAATGATCGGTATTTTAATTTTATAGACAGTACACTTTTCCAGTATTGTATTTCTAACGGTCAGTATTAAAATATACGGTCGGTGAAAATAATAAATGGCTGGTAAAATAAAAAACGGTCACTAAAATTAATAATCAATAAGTAAAATTAATAGGCAATAAGTAAAATTAATGAACGATTGGTAAAATTAATGAAGGATCAGTAAAATTAATGAACGATAAGTAATGTTGATGCGCGATCAGTAAAATGAATGAACGATCAGTCAAACTGATGAACGATCGGTAACATTAATGAACGATCAGTCAAATTGTTGAACGATCAGTAAAATGCGTGATCGATCAATCAAATTGATGATCGATCGGTAAAATTAATGAACAATCAATCAAATTGTTGAACGATCAGTAAAATGTATGATCGATCAGTCAAATTGATCAACGATCGGTAAAATTAATGAACGATCAGTAAAATGTATGATCGATCAGTCAAATTGATGAACGATCAGTAAAATTAATGAACAATTAAAATTAATAAACAATCAGTAAAATTAATGAACGATCAGTAAAATTAATGAACAATCAGTCAAATTGTTGAACGATCAGTGAAATGATTGATCGATCAGCCAAATTGATGAACGATCAGTAAAATAAATGAACAATCAGTAAAATTAATAAACAATCAGTAAAATTAATGAACAATCAGTAAAATTAATAAACAATCAGTAACATTAATGAACGATCAGTAAAGTTAATGAACAATCAGTCAAATTGTTGCACGGTCAGTAAAATGAATGATCGATCAGTCAAATTGATGAACGATCAGTAAAATTAATAAACAATCAGTAAATTTAATAAACAATCAGTAAAATTAATGAACGATCAGTAAAATTAGTGAACGTCAGTAAAATTAATTATTACAACGACTATTTCCCTCACATTATAAGAACTAATGAAATAGCAAGATTTTGAAAATTTGGACCAATAAGAACAAACTTTCAGCGAAAATTGCATTCATTCATTTTGATGTGATTTGACTGAAAAAGTACGTGCGTCTCTAGCACTTTTTGTCAAATCACATCAAAATCAACTCAAGCAGTTTTTAGGCAACACGTTTTCATGCGCTGAATTTTCGATGATTTTTAATGCACTTAATATATTACTAGACAAAGATCTCACTAACATGTCCTTCTGTGTGAAAGGTTAGATTTTGGCTGATGGAGCTAGGCCGATTTCACTGTGATCCTTGCCCTACAAAAACCATTCAAATTTGTCATTCCCCTTAATTTTAAAGGTCATTTTAGGGCAAGGAAGGCATATAACACTTTTTACTGCACTTGCAGATTTCGTGCCGGCAATTGCCTCCTGACCGTTTATCAGATTTTACTGTCCATTATAATAAATACAGTGACCATAGAAACACTGGCCAAATAGTTATTTTACTAATCGAAAATCTCATTTTAACCGATCAAATTTTATAAATGTACTGAGCCATTTGCAATATCTTACTAACTATTCATAATGTTATACTGTATATAATATATACTGATCAGTTTATTACTACCCACATCAAAAATAGTTATTTTGTTGAGTATAATATTGTGGGTTCAGTGTCATAATTTAAGAATTCTAAGACATGAGAATTGCAAAGATTGGTGTTATGATGTTTTTCCTTGAATTTAAAAAGACAGTCGTGCAAAAAAATATATTAAAAATCTCTTGGTCAAAAATGCGTCTCGTCGCAGAGTTGGTAGTAAATCCAGTTAACAGTAGCTCTTACACAAAATATTGTGAAAATGAAAACGTTGTTTTGAAACTGCAAAAATGTGGCTTCTATACTTGTGTATAATGGCGAAATTAATTTGTTGATACATTAATAAAAATCATCATTTTCGTTGGAGATTGTGACGGTAAAATTAACTTCGTAAATCAGATGTTCAAATATTTTCTTGTGGATATTTACGCAAAAAACAAAGACTTACAAATTCGCCAACTCCTTGGCAGTAATAATAGTTATGTAACATTAATAGGCCAATGTACATAGTCATAGTATAACACAGCTACATTAAAAATGAACCTCATTTTTTATAAACCGTCGTGTAAGACCCTGTTTTGAGAAAATATTGCTGACAGCTTAAGATACCACATGATGTAACGTTTCGGAAGGGGCGGTTTCCACCATCAGACACTGTCGACAGAGGCAAATCGTTCGCCAAGTTCCTCGCAGAAGTGGAGCGGTGGTTGACGGGACGTCCCTGGGACGGCGGGCACGTGGATCGAGCGGTGTACGGCTCTGCGTCTACGTCTTCTTCTCTTCCTGTGACAGATCACACACAGCAATACCAGCGTTAACAAAATTGCAGCTATGGCGCACACCCATGACATGCGAAAGTGCTCCCGCGGTGGTTCTTCTACTTTACCTGCAAAAAAGCAGAGAGGTGTAGATTAGCTAGCGAAAACTTGAGTGATACTAACTAAAGGTTCAAGCTCCATCGACTGTCTTTTTTGATCAATCATATGTGTTGATATTTTAAAAAAGAACCACAAGGATCTGCACTCGGACCTATTTGTTACTTTCATGAGAACATTTAATTATTTTTGCATTTTAAAGCAATCTACCATGGGTAAACTAAACTACAAATTACATAGTTTAAAAATCAGGCACAAGAGAATTATGAGGTCATCTACGAAGGATAAGCCTATTGCGGGAAGGGCACGATTGTTAGAGAAGACACCCTGAAAGTCAGCCCAAGCAATAGCGTTGCGATTTGCGACTACACGTGCACAGAAATTAACGTTGTATTAGGAGTAGAAAATCGTCATCATTTAGCCCACGACCTTTATCTAGCCGACGTTGTAGCGACCCTGATTTTGTCCACCAAACTGGTGCAAGAGCGGGTAGGATAATCGTTGTTATGACGTCATATAACAACGTCAGGACGTGTCGGGCGACGGTAAGACAAAGTCTAAATGATGCTACTTGGGTGATGAAAACGGATATACGGCAAAACATGCCTGTGTAATAAATTCATGAATTTCATTGATCGTGATAGCAGATGATGAGATGGGTCTTTACGGAATACTAGAATTGATAAAGAACATGAACCACAATTTATATATTTTGTATTACAAAAATTGTTGAAAAGCAAATTTTACCTTTTTTTGGACCTACAGTTCTCATTTTATACATCATCTAGTCAATGAGACATGAGACTAATTCTAAATAAAATAGGCCATAATGCGTCTCTTTGTGGTACTTAACTAACATTAATCTTCTTGACTATTTCATAGATTAAAGGAAGTGCTAAGTATAAGAAAAAAAACAGTCGACAGTTTCTAACTTGCCACAAATGTGAAAAGAATAATAAATCAGAACAAAACCAGGCGGAACAACAATAACGTGCAAATGTGGTGATCGAATGGCTACAAAGCAAGAAAGAGATAGAGGCGGTGACATGGCGTAAACTAAAAAATAATGTATAAGTACGTAAGAACTGTACACCAGAGCAAGTCTGTCTTCAGTTAAGATTAATGAAAATTGTGTTATATCTTGATCTAGAAACTTTTCAAGAAACGTTAATTTTCTACTTCACCTGGGATCATATTGTCTAACCTCTAATATACATTTAGTTTGCAACATTTCAAGTGCGACTTAAAAGCGTAACTTAAGACAGGCTGCTTCTGAAGTAGGAAAATAGAAAAGAGACTCACATGAGCGTGAGGTTAGTAGGCATGCTGTTTTCAGTGGGGCGTCACGCCAGCCTCAGCAGCGGCAGCGTCGCCAAGAACAGTGGTGGCAGGAGGTGCCGTAAGCTACGAGGCCGCCGTAGAGACGCGCGCGACACACCTGCACATATAACAAGACTTTTACGACCCTGCCACCACCTCGCTCATAGAACGATTAAAAGCGACATGGAAATTAAGATCCAATCGGGATAGTTGGAGTTTTTAAGATAATTCCAGAGAGGTGTATACGAGTGCATACACTTAACTTTGTATTTCCATGTCACAGTTAACCGTTTTATTTATTATCTGACATACATTTTGAGAGTGCGCATAAAATTGTGAACAGCAAAATCTGGTAACACAAATAATGCAAGTGATGTACACCTTAAGTGTATATGCTTTATTTTACATGTACACTTAATATGGAACCCTCAGATTTCTTCCTTTTTAAATGTAGGTTAACACGCAAGAAACCTTGGAGAATATGACCTTCAATAAAAATGACATTCTATAACAAGGTTAATTATTTATTAGAAAAGTTTTTAGACCGGCTTATTAACAGTTGGAGAAAATTTTGTTGGGTAAGGGTCTTATTTTAAAAAAAACAACTTTATCAACTTGCTGACATTTCGGTAAATTTTATTACAATCCTCAGGGCAATTAATTATAAGTTTTTCCTGGTCACATAAAATCTATATAAAACAGAAAACAAACAGATAAGACCACTGGGTATCAAGAAGTATGTTACGCTTATGTATTTATATAACTTGTTATGAATTTATTGAAATTTATAAAATTATAATGTACTCTTTTGTCATGAAATTCAAATAAAAGATTCGATTCAGAGATAACAAATCACAACTTGGGTTTTATTTAAAATTGAAATAAAATTTTAACAATAATGAACCCATAAAAACCTTAAACTAACCTATCTAAATAAAAAATACGGTGCTCGAGACTTTATTTATGTGAAATTTTGCAAAAGAATATATTTAGCTACGACCTGATCAGGATTTTCGATATCCGGTTGTTGAATGAAATCCTCCTTTCTACATGTTCATTCATTTTGGTGTCCCTTCGGTTCCTAACTTAGCGACTCTAATACCAGCTTGTGAAGTTTCACCATGGCATACTTGTTTTCTTTTTATTAACTATTGAATTTGTTTATTTCTTCCCAAAATGTTAAGTGCTGTGTTAGTTTTGAATTTTATTGATTATTATTTTCATAAAAACTATCCAGGGCAAGTTCCACACATTTACCTCAATATGGATATTTTATTTCCACTACTTGTATTTATTACTTTTCTTCTTATAATCTGCTTGCTTTTAATTATTATACATTCTTACATCTGTCGTTGTCCTTTGCACATTTAAAAATCATATCTTACTACCAATTATTTTAATTC
The DNA here is from genome assembly GCA_029963845.1 of Rhamnusium bicolor. Classification (NCBI taxonomy): domain Eukaryota; kingdom Metazoa; phylum Arthropoda; class Insecta; order Coleoptera; family Cerambycidae; genus Rhamnusium; species Rhamnusium bicolor. The sequence goes on from JANEYF010001679.1 coordinate 251,853, forward strand.
ATAAGTTTTTTAAATTGTAAGGTTATGTTTTCTTTTAAAATTTACATGCATCTCGTTCAATGATCGAAAGGTGACTAAAACTAATTTAATTTTTCAAAAAAAATGCCAAAATTTGACACCAACAATTTAAAGTTGGATATCTTGATTTTAAATTTCAAAATTTTTATTTTTAAATTCTTGGACTTATGCCTCATTAGATATGCCTTGTTTTATTCTTTTCAGATTTCTGGTACACTCTTCTTTAATTTGGTATGCTATACACTTAATTACGATAAATTTATGTAATTGTAAAAGTTTCTGAGCATATTTATAAATATTTTGTTAAATATAGTAATAAACATCTTATAACTAATACGCATTACTTAACTAATTACAAATTGCTTATTTTACAATCTATTCAATGTAGATTTTACATAAATATTAATAATTTTATGATTTTTGTTTTTAGCACGAGTGTGTTCTTGAGAACCAGGTCTGTCCTTCTTATATGGTACACATTTATGAAATCCCATTGCATGAAATGTTGCACTGACACTATTGTCCATGAATGCAGCATAATATTTCCTGGAATTACTTATTTTATTAGAGGATATTTGTCCACACCATCGTACAATGTCAAAAATTACAAAATTTATTTTACTACTACTACTTTAATTTGTGTCTATACCTAGTGGTCCACTCTTGGGAGTCTCTATTATGTAAGTTTTCACTTATTTCCACTTATATTTTAATATTCTCAAGTTCATTTACATAATTTAAATAGTTAGAATACTGTACCGATTTTATATGACTTATTATCGTTTAATATTTATTTTTAACATTTCAGATAATGCACAACACATTATGTCCTTGGTTTTAAAGTTCTGGCTGTATTTAACTTACAATATGGCTGTTCATATTACAGAAACCAAGATTGTCCTACGTTAAATGTTTCCTACGATTATGCTACACGTTTTTCTGCTGTGGAATTTCCACTACAGGTACTTATTTAACTTCCTTAATATAATTTTATCTAATTATGACCTTTTTGTTAATCTGAAGTGAACCTTTTTAATTTTATTTACGTAATTTCCAAGTTTACTTCAAATAAGTGTTATTTACTGTACATTTATAGTTTTTCTGTACACTAACTTGAGTATTATAATAAAATGACCATTATTTGTCGTATTTTAACATTTATATTTTTACAAAAATTCAAAATTTTAATTTTCATTATGTAATTTAATTTATTCAGTCATCGTTTTTAAGATGTAGTCAATGCTTATTATGGCAATATATATATATATATATTATTTTTATATATATATATATATATATATATATATATATATATATATATATATATATATATATATATATATATATATTGTGCTACTTTATTCCTATAATTTATTTTACTTTTAATTTATTCAATTTCACAATTTAAGTATGCTGAGCGCCAACCAAATTAATACATTAACTTGGATTTTAGATTGAAATACTTTGAACATGAAACACTTATCTCAAAAGAGCAGGTTCTAGGGCATTATAAATTAAATTGAGGCCAAGATTAATACCAAATGATCATATAATGATTTCCAACTTTTACAAAAGAATTAACAATCTGATTCCTTAAATTTACTTATGTTCTGACATTGATTTTAAATAGAGTTTATCACATACCAAGTTCCTTATATTTCTAACACTCATACGCAAACAACATTAACTTCGTCTCCTTCGTTGACCCTTGAAGTTTTCCTCTTCTCGTATTCTCCAAACTTCTTATTATTTTCTTAAATTTAAATTCTCCCCATCTGACATTAATTTTGACATTCACTTTTCCAATATTTAATTTCTTCACAAACCAAAGATTTTCTAAAGGTTTTCTAAAACAATAATTAAATAGCCGGAGACTAACCTTTTATTACTGGATAATAAATATTTTGATTTCCTTATCAATTTTGCATTCAATTATTATTATTTTCAATCTTCTTCCAATTTTATTAATTATCTTCTGTTTAGTTATTTATTCTGCTTTAACTTCTTATACTGCACTTTATTTATAAACGCTTTATTTCTTTACTATACTTGTATTTTTACCCGTTCTTCTTCTCTTGTCCTTTTTCTCTTCTCTACCCAAAAAAACATCCCCTTCCACTCCAAATTTTGTTCCTCTCAACAAATTTCTTTGTTTTTCCTAGTTACCCTGGATGACTAAATCAATTGTGCTATACTAGCTAAAATTTATATTTCATGGTTTCTAAACTGACTTCAAGTAACTTATGATGATTGCATGCTTCCTCAAATTTATCACTTTCACTTTTATTTTAATTACAATGTTTTGTTAATTATCTGTACGGTATGTACTTCTATATTATAACAATATAACTTAAATTCTAATAACTATGTTCATTTAATATTTTTTTATTTCTTGCCTCATGGCTCTCAACACATTTTGTTATTTCTTTATTATAAAATATTTTATGGTTATATCAAACAACAATTTTTAAATTTCACCACAGTATTATTACTAAATTACATTTCATGATATTAATGCTCAAAGTAATTGCCAATTTAGCCGATTTCTTAAATATTGTTCTTATTTGTCCCTTTTAAACAACTTAATTTTAATGAACCATGAATATTGTGACAATATATATATATATATATATATATATATATATATATATATATATATATATATATATATATATATATATATACTTTTTTTATTTGCAGAGTTACAGAGCCGTATTGAAAATTGTGGTATGTTTTCAGGTTGCTGAATTATACTGAAAAAACTGAAAATGGTCGATTTTTTTAATGTTAAATAACTTCGAAACCGTTAATCTTAGGAAATCCGTGAAAATTGTTATCAATAGATATTTTTACATAGAATTCAATAAACCTATTTCCAATTCCATGGATGACACGATTTCCAAGATATAACATAAACTTGCATTTTTAAATGGAAATCATAGTCGACTATGGGCTTATATGAAAGCTTATTTTTTTCTGATTTCAAAGATATAAACATTTGTATGTCCATTTAAAAAAATGCAAGTTTGTGTTATATCTATAGACACTAAATTTGTTGTGTTTGTACCTATACATGATACATGTATGTTATATAAATACATAAGCTTAAAATACTTCTTGACACCCAGTGATTTTATTTGTTTGTTTCTTGTTTTATATAATTTTTATGGTGACTAGGAAAAACTAATTGCCCTGAGGATGGTAATACAATTTACAGAAACGTCGGCAAGTTCATGAAGTAGTTCTTCCCAAAATAAGGACTCTTACCCAATAAAACTTTTTTCCAACTATTAATTATTTTTACAGAGTGTGCCTACTTACTGAATAGTCAGTTTAAATGACGAAGCCACGAATTTATATATACACATACAGGGTGTTTGGTAAATCAGTATAAATATTTTAAGGGGAGGTTCTATGGCGCAAAACAAACCTAAAGCGGGTTGGAATCTTTGATGTAACCAGACCAACAATGAAATGGTTTCCGCAAGCACCAAAACACTGGACACGCATTTCGCCAACCAAGCCGACATCATCTGAAGATGATAACAATTGTTTGTTATCTCCAGATGATTCAAACTTGGTTATCTAAACGCGTATGGAGTGTAGTACCTGGCGGCAATTTTTTTGCTTTTGCGGAAGGTTACTTACGTAAGGAGACAACTTCTGGTACCTGTTTATTTATTGTGCTATTGCGAAAGTGCGAAGATGTAATTAGAAGTACGTATGTCGAAATTCGCACTGTAATCCCTAAGCCGAACTGTTTTTTTGTCGCGAGTACCAAATTCTCCGGTAATATTTCTAAGAATTGCAAGAAAGTTGTCAATGGCAATAACTCGATCAGTCAATGGAAAATTTACAAACAAGATTCAAAAACGGGGGAAATTACGTAAAGTAATGAAAGCTGTTTTAACCCTTTATATCATTTGAACATGTCCTGCGGTTTGTTACATTTCCCAGGTTAACTAATTCTCTGACATGACTGAGACTTGAGTTCCCCAATTCGAAATAAATGTTGAGTTTAAATGCTATTCAACATTCTTAGTTCTACAGGGAGAGCACTCGAATTTATCTACTTTGAAGTATCCAAATGGAAATTGAAAGTTGTAGCAACGTATTTATACCAGACCTAGTTAGATTAGATTAGTCTTTTAGTCACCCCCGTAGGTTTTATTAGGTGTCAATAAATTAGATACATTTGATAGTAAAAAATAGCGTTCTCCTAATAATATATAAAAATGACCCCTCCACTACCGCCACCTAGAGTCCAAAACTTTTTTAAAATATGCTAAGAACTTTCTGCAAACAATGCATTTAAGTATAGTGTTAAATTTGCAGACGAAGAAGTTTTTGGACATTACTGCAAATGTTTGTCAACATTTTGGTCATCTTTAAGATAATAGGTAATGACATTGATTAGTTGTCACATAATTATGCAACCTACATACCACTGTCATGACACACCGGTTGCCTATACAGCACACTGGATATGATCATTAATGCATATGTCTATAAAGGCGACACTTTCGTGGATTTTACAAAGCGTAGAATTCTATTTTATTTCTGGCTTGCAGGAAGTATGTAGGACCTTTCAATAAATAATTTCCACACACAGAACATGTTTGACTATACAGTGTGTTCACGGATGGGGTTGCCATGGGGAAAAACTTCTTTATTTAATCATTTGCGAAAAAAGGTAATCTATATAATAAATTTCTGCTTCAGTTAAAACGCTTGAATAACTATTCAGTTTTAAGTTTATATACAGGGTGTCTAGGGGTGAAATAAAATTGTCTACATTTAGTGAATTACGAAAAAAAGTTATTCTGTATTTAAAAATGACAAATATCTCTAAAAATGTTTACTTAATACTGGGTGCCCCATGGCATACGAATACTGGGCTATCTTAAACCGACAGTTTCACTGTTACTAGCTAGCAAAAGACTTAGTCAGTGTACTAGCGAAACAATTACCAGGGTGGTGCTGGAGACGTTAGAAAAATTTGAACTGTCAAAAAGTCAAGTGTTGATGTTTGTGACTGATGGCGACGTGACAATGCATTCGGTAGGCCGTTCGTTACAAGAACAAGGTTGTACGTTTATACATGTTACGTGTAAAGTGCATGCTTTACATCTTGTGGCAGAAACTATTCGAAAAGATTTTCCAGAGGTGGATGCATTAATAGCAAGTACAAAAAAAGTGTTTCTTAAATCTCCTAAACGTCTCCATGCATTTCATTGCAAGTGTCCCAGTATTCCTGAACCACCATAACCGATTCTTACATGTTGGGGAACATGGTTGCAAGCAGCTTTTTATTATGCTGAATATTTCCAACAAATAAAAGCTGTGATACTACAATTCAATCCAGATGAGGCTGCAGCTATTAAGGAAAGCCAGACAAAATTCGAAGATATTTCTGTTGAAACAGCTTTAAAAAATATTGCGAAGAACTATAAACCATCACATGAAAGTATAAAGAACTTAGAAAATTGTGCGTTGTCGTTAGCGGAGTCACTGCAAATAGTGGACGAAGTAAATCTACTGCTACACGCTATAGGTGACGCAACAAATGAGCGCGTTAAAGAAGAGTTCGCATGTGTGTTAAATAATGACACCAGTTTTACCAAATTAAGACAAATATGTGATGGTGCAGCCCCAGATCCGTTAAGTGCGTTCAAAGACTATTTTACGCATGCGTGTATTACATCAGTAGATGTCGAACGGTCCTTTTCAAAATATAAGAATATATTTTCACCAAAGCGAACATCACTCATGGAGACAACCATAGTAACTCACCTGATGCTGCAAAATGGCTACACATCTTCTCCAGTTTGTGATAAGCAAGCTAGTTCATCAAGCTAGTTAAGAGGGTCAGTTTTACATACATTGTTATAAATTGTAACAGTTTATTGTTTTTCGTATTAGTTAATTTCGCGTACGCCACTGTCCCACGGAACATTTTTGACAGCCCTATTGATGACCCTGGTTGTTTGTGTCATAAGATACACAAATTCTCATTTTATTAGGTATCTGTCTTGAAAGAAGCTCTCTGTTTTACAAAGAACTTTGGCCAAAACAAAGAAATCTTTAAGCTTCTACCATGGGACATCCAGTAATTCATTAATTTTTTTTTTTTGGATATTTGAAGTTTTTAAGAAACAAACATTTTTTAAGAAACTTTTTAATAAATTTTTTTTCGTATATCACACGTAGAAATTTTTACTTCACCTCTGGACACCCTGTATATAAACTCAAAAGAAGTTTTCCCTCTTGGCAACCTCATCCCTTGACACACTGTATACAATGTTCAACGCATTAGAAAAACTCTATTATCGACTTAATAAATTAATATTAAAAACGGATTTAGCATCCACGAATAGGAATAACGATCTGTGAAAATCAAATTGCAAATGTCAGTTAGTTTGTGGCTAACCTCAAGTTGTTAATATAGTTTAGAAACCCCCCGGGGGGGGTTTTTTGGGGGGGGGGGGGAGGGGGGGGACACAGGGGGGGGGGGGGCCGGGGGCCCCCCAGGGCGCGGGGGGGGGGGGGAAAAAAAGGGGGGGCCCCCCCCCCCCCCTTTCGCCCCCCCCCCCCCCCCCCCCCGCCCGGGGGGGGGGGGGGGCCCCCCCCCCCCGCCGCCGCCGGGGGCGGGTTTGGGGGTGGGGGGGGGGGGGGCCCCCCCCCCCCTGTGTCGCGCCGAGATGTCTTTTCATAAAATCACTCAGTGTTTGGATCGTTAGAATATAATAAACTACAGGTAATCAAGAACATTTTTAACATTACCGATTTTTTTATATAAAATGATATCTGTCTAGTTCATTGTTTTATCAGTATATACCTACCTATAAGATAAAATGTAAAAACCGGTTATATGATTGGCGTATTTGACTTCTGCAAAGAAAGTAAAATCATACGGAAGAAAGAAATATGTTCCTTTAATTAGGTTATAAAACATGACACAAACAAGTTGAAAGAGGGACGGCATGATAAATGACAACTGAAAATTCTTAAATATTTCTTACAAGGATAAAATAAAATAAAATTCTACGCTGTGTTCAACCCGCGAAAAGTCGCCTTTATTGGCATTTGCATTAAGGGTCAAATTCCAGTGTGACGTGTAGGCAACCGGTGTGTCATGACAGTAGCATGTAGGTAACATAATTATGTGACGTCACACTAAAATAATCTAGTATTATAACGATTGAACTCAATTAAAGTTTTTATATAGAATCATAAGTTAACTCGAAATAGTAAACAAAAAAAATAAATTGTCAGCATTGAAGGTTACTACCGATGAACTGAAAAATAAATCGAAGGAATGTTTGAGCGTTTTTTTCGCGATTTAAATACCCAGATTGTTACAATATGAACCATTGCGTCACTCACAGTCCGCCTCATCAGAATCGTCATCAGCTCCACAGTTGTTCACGTTGTTGCATCTCAGCTTGTCAGGGATGCAAAACCCCGTCTTGATACATTGGAATTCATCACAACTCGGTCCATCAATGACCTCGGTCCAGATTGCCTTGAAGCCTTGAGCCCCAACTGCTTTATCTGCAGTTATAAAACTAAAAAGACACACAGTAGAAATATTAGTAAAAATTACAATCATAAAAGATTTTCTGTGTTACCTAAATCTCATGGTGTTCGAATTTGAGACATACTGCCAGTTTTCTGTGATAGGCTTTTCTCCACAAAGCTCCACTGGTATTGATGTTAAATCGTTCCATAATCTTAGGACGGCTGCAGGACAACCTCGACCTAGAACGTAATTTTTAAATTAGTACATGTATCGGTATCTAATGAAAACTTGGAGCGCCACAAGGTTCACACCTGTCGCCATTCTTATGACCTACAATTATTAGTAAAACATAAAAATGTATATGTCATTATAGAGATTTATTTTTTACTGTCTATCTTTAGTTCTAAAAATAAGAATGTTGTTGAAGATGATTGTATGCCTGTCCTGTATTCTTTTATCCTAACAAAAGCTACTATCGAGTGAAGAACTAGCACTAATTTTCTTTGAACTATCGCCTTGGTGGCAAGCAGCAGGAAAGGAAATCATGCACACTAGATGTGCCCTCTTCTTCGCATCCCTCTCTTAATGTATACACTGCTCAATAATAATGGAAATGTCCACATTAAACAAAAATATCCTTACCTGCTGGATCTCCTTCCACGGCAAACTTTTCGAAGACCAACAAAATCTTGTACTTGGGTCTCACGTGCACGTACCAGTTGCAACTTTTCGAGGCTTGGTTCTTCGATGGTGCACCATAGTCTTTGGGGTAATTCGGACTAGTAATGACCCCATAAGCCAAGTTGCTGACATTTCTGCCGCAATCGCCAAATATGGATTTGGCGACCTCGAAACTATACCGTGCTTTAAATCCGCTGTAAACACCTTCGGAGTCCGAGTGAAGAATGACTTTTAACCCCATGGCGCCTCGGTTGGATTCTATAGGACCTGGTGCAGACATGTGACAGTATCGACCTATCAAAGTCTCCGTACCGTCTCGATACAAGTTATATATCTCTATCCAGTCTTCTTGGCACATGACGCTAAAATTTAAGACAGACATACTTTAAAGCGGTTTTCGCATTGCATGGTGTTTAAGAAAAACACAATTCCAAGACAGCACAAACTTAAAAATTTTAGAGCATGGCAATGTGAAAATTCAAAAATCAAAACTTCTGCCCCTTTTGAAAACTTACCCATAGTTGCCAACGCTTGCGTTTTCCGCTTCCACGAATTTTAAAGTTGTCAAATACCAATGTGACCTGTTCGTTGTTGGTGGCCAAAAATAAGTAGGTGCAATTCGTGTCGCTGGGGTAATTTGCGGGGTATCGTGGAGAGTTAAATTCACCCTTCTTTTTACTTGTACTTCGATAGGTGAAGGAACATGTACCATCCGGTGCTGCAGTACCGGGAATGCGATATTCTAAAAAAGAAATAATAAATTTATTATGTGCTTAGCAGATAAGTAAGAATTAACTGAACAAATAATCCATTTTTTAATGGCAAATCAAAAAGAGCAAGCATTTATTCACTCTGTTCTAAAAAAATTGTGAGAACAGAATTCTAGAAAATATGATTTGGCAGCGAATTCAACTTGCTTTTTGTGGAAACTCGTATGTTTCAAAAATAAAAATAATGGTATGATCAATAAAGTAGAGTATATGAAACAATTTATTACTATGAAAGATTCATCTGAAACTCTGTATCTTAGTAATTAAATTAATTAAAACATATGACAAAGAAAAGATTTATAAAAACCAATCTTTGACGAATACTTTATTATCTGATTAATAGAAATTAACTAAATGAAAAGAGGCCCAGTTACAGTTGTTTGTGAGACTTCCACAGCAATATCATCAAAATCAAATAGCCGGGAAAATAATTGTTTAAAAAGATATATGTTATACTTATCTGTGATAAGATTTGTAAAAGTTAGTAAATAATAATTAACAAAAATTTTCAGTTAATATTATTTTTCATTCCACTCTATTTTAACTTTTATCAAGAAGAGGAACTTAATTTGTTTTTAAATTATTTCATTGACCCGAAGGGGTATTTCCACTATATAATTTCAATTGTTCTGTTCTCTGAAGCAATTAATGTTTATTACATTGGGGTTTACAAGTTTCCTTACTTTGGATTTTTTAAATGTGCTGGCTACCCTGATGACGCTAGGCAAGCAGAAACACGTGTCGGTAGATATTTTAAAGTTTTTTAAAGTGAGTGTCAACTGGTGAGTACCTTGTGTTTGATTTATTTTTGGTTTTACTAGACAGAATAGTTGAAATTAAAAATAACATGATTTAGTCAATTGTATTGAACATAATGTGCATATTATCTTTTTTGTAATCCAAGTTTCAGCGTTTTGGCAAATAGCCGGGAAAATAATTGTTTAAAAAGATATATGTTATACTTATCTGTGATAAGATTTGTAAAGTTAGTAAATAATAATCAACAAAAAAATTTTCAGTTAATATTATTTTTCATTCCACTCTATTTTAACTTTTATCAAGAAGAGGAACTTAATTTGTTTTTAAATTATTTCATTGACCCGAAGGGGTATTTCCACTATATAATTTCAATTGTTCTGTTCTCTGAAGCCATTAATGTTTATTACATTGGGGTTTACAAGTTTCCTTACTTTGGATTCTTTAAATGTGCTGGCTACCCTGATGACGCTAGGCTAGCAGAAACATGTGTCGGTAGATATTTTAAAGTTTTTTAAAGTGAGTGTCAACTGGTGAGTACCTTGTGTTTTAGTTATTTTTGGTTTTACTAGACAGAATAGTTGAAATTAAAAATAACATTATTGGGTCAGTTGTACTGAACATAATGTGCATATTATCTTTTTTGTAATCCAAGTTTCAGCGTTTTGGCAAATAGCCGGGAAAATAATTGTTTAAAAAGATATGTTATACTTATCTGTGATAAGATTTGTAAAAGTTAGTAAATAATAATTAACAAAAAATTTTCAGTTAATATTATTTTTCATTCCACTCATCAAATTATACCTAGCTTGCATCGTTCAGTAGTGAACAAAATTTATAGAAATCCTCAGAACTATTATTCAATTGATATGGTTTCAAATAAGTATGTCAAGTTAATGTTACCTGTCTCAAATGTGTAGTTGGCCTTGAAGCCCCTTCCCATTAATTCACCACTACTAAAAACCATCACTAGTCTTGGACCGTCAGACACTACTACTGATGGTTTAGTTTCTTCACCACACATCTCGTAATCGAACTTGTCATACGAATCTGTGGTCTCTTGCCCTCGAAGATAGATCTTCAAGTAACCATCAGAACAACTGCAAATAATGATATAAGTATCACGAAGAAATAAAATAAAAATAAGAATTGGAACAACAAAGAATGTTTACAGCCTACACCTGTAATAAATATACACTCATTTCCAAAAAAAAGTGACGCACTTGATTTTTGACCTAACTTTTTTACTTTTTTTTTTAAACCAGTGGGTCGATTTTTAATTTTTTTTTATTTGTTGGTAGGTAATTCCTTTGTCTTTCAAAAACAAATAAAGGGGTGGAAATTTTTTCAAAGCCTCCTGGATGGTAGTGGAAAAACTCGAACCATGTTTTTTTCTTAATTTTTGACACCCTGTGTGTTAATCAAGTAATGGTATAGAAAGTGCTTACACTCTGTATGAAAGACGCTTCTTTTACGAGCATTTTGTTTTTTTATTCATTATTTATCTCTAAAATTGTCCGAATTACAGCTTTTTTGCTGAAACCTTGCGTATATCCCACAAATTTATTTCGTTGTAGGATCACATTGCCTTTAAAAAAACAATTGCCTTTGCCATAGCAATTAATTTGTTGTATGCCTCCATATTTGACTCTTTGTCGTTGTGTCATTAATTAAGTTTCATTAAAAAAGTTTTAGAGACTAAAATTACATAAAATGCCTCAAATAAATCCTGAACAAGTAGCAAGATTAGTTGCTTTAGTAAACGATGGGCGTAGTAAACGTTACGCCGCTCGTGCAGTGGGAGTACATGAAGCAACTGCTCGTAGAGCGATCCGCAAGTACGAACAAACAGGAAGCGCTGCTCCAAGGGTGGGTTCTGGTCGCCCTCGAAAAACTTCTCCAAGAGATGATCGCTTCTTGAGATTGCGGATATTACGGGAACGATCAAATACTGCGGTAAATGTTCAGCAAGATCTTCGCCGAATTCGTGGTGTTGCAGTAAGTAAGCAGACGGTATGTAGACGTCTAAAAGAAGTTAATTTAAAAGCTAGGAGACCTGCAAAAGGTCCTAAATTATTGCCCGAACATCGTGCTGCTAGAAGAAATTTCGTTCAAAATTATGGAGAATGAAATATTCCTGAATGGTCGAATGTCTTGTTTACGGATGAGTCAAGGTTTTGCCTTAACATGGTGGATGGAAGAAAAAGAGTGTGGAGAAGGACTGGTGAAAGGTTTAATCAGAATTTAATAACAGAATGCGAAAGTTTTAATGGTGGGTCGGTTATGGTGTGGGGAGGGATTTCAATGAATGGAAAGACACCCCTTCATGTTTTTCCGGTGAGGCGGACGTTGACAGGCCTAATCTACATTGACATTTTACAGCAGTATGTCTTACCTCACGCAGAGTTAGTGGGCAATAATTTTATATTGATGCAGGATAATGCCCGACCACACACCGCAGCAATAGTGCGAAACTTATTAGAAGCTACGGGTATCACCACATTACAGTGGCCTGCGAGAAGCCCCGATATGAACCCTATAGAACATTTGTGGGATGAATTAGGGAGAAGGATACGTTCTCGCGAGAGGCCTCCGGAAAGTCTCGCAGAAATGGCAGATGCATTAGTGGAAGAATGGGATCGTATACCAATGGAAACGATAAGAAACCTAATTTCCAGTATGCTGCGTAGATTAGAAGCTCTTAGAGTTGCTAGGAGTGGCAATACACGGTATTAAGCAGTTATCCCAGTTTATAATTTTGTGTTTAATTAAAATGTTTTTTAAAATTCGTATCAGTTTATTTCACTACAAAACTGTTTCTCGATAAATTCAGAAAGTTGGTAATACGCAAGGTTTCAGCAAAAGAGCTGTAATTCGGACAATTTTAGAGATAAATCAATGAATAAAAAAACAGAATGCTCGTAAAAGAAGCGTCTTTCATACAGAGTGTAAGCACTTTCTATACCATTACTTGATTAACACACAGGGTGAGTCAAAAATTAAGAAAAAACATGGTTCGAGTTTTTCCACTACCATCCAGGAGGCTTTGAAAAAATTTCCACCTCTTTATTTTTTTTTGAAAGACAAAGGAATTACCTACCAACAAATAAAAAAAAATTAAAAATCGACCCACTGGTTTAAAAAAAAAAAAAGGAAAAAAGTTAGGTCAAAAATCAAGTGCGTCACTTTTTTGAACTGAGTGTACTTTGTTTCATTGATGACTCACTTATGACCTAAATGCCAGTTTAATGTTAGATAATTCTTAGATTACATTGTTTTTTTAACCCAGTAAGACATATGTTTACTTACTCTTCTTCACCTAAATCATCCTTCTTAGAAACGGAAATAAAAATAAAAACGACAATTAATATATTGATAATAACTTTAATGAAATCGGATCTAGTATTTGCAAGATTTCGAAAAAAAAATCTAAAGATGTTGGTTACCCTGCAATCCCGACAGTGTTCTGGGATTGTTTGTATGTTCGCCGAACATTACATACAGCTTCCATGGCTGCTGCCTTTATGCTAACGATGTATCCTATTTATAACTAAACTATTATTACCGTTCGTTCTTCGGGAAATAATCTACAACAACTTTTAGGTAATCCAAAGACAAAACTGAAACAAACGGAAAGTCTGGGATTTACGAAATTAGCTGTAAGAACTGTAATCAAAGGTATGTTGGACAAACTAGACAATCAATTCAAACTAGATTCAAGGAACATATGACATAAGTCTAGTATTGCCGAACATGAGTTTGAGAATAATCATAAAATAGACAAAATACTAGATAGCTGGATACATTTGAAAGATTGAAAATTACAAAGAGTAAAAATAGTATGAATAGTGACAGTGGACCATTCTCATATAGCCCAATCTATTGATAAGTGAGTCACGGTTCACCGATTAGGTATAAACGGAACACATTGTTATCGTAAGATTAGCTTCAATCATCTCCAGATAATGCAATCGTAGTTAGCGAAACATATGTCGAGTGCAGCATATGGCGTTTTGGTGTTTTGTGGTTAGTATTAATTCTGATGAATGAATATTATAAAAATTTATAATATTATAAAAATTTATAATATTCTATAGACAGTGTCTACGAAATATATGTATTATATGTAGATGTGTTTATTGGTGATTTTCATATGTTATTTTATGTATTTAATTTACTTTACTGCCATTAATTAATATTTTTAGCATTTTTTTTTCATTAGTTCATAAGATTTTGTATATGTAGTTGAGCCCATCTAAATTATAGTGTTATATTTTAACTTTAAAATCTGGATTCATAGTGCATTTTTGGCTCCATGTTAATTTTTCACTTCGGAGATACAGTCAACAAAAATATGTAAAAAATCGGAAATTTTCCGTAGAATTCAATAAACCAAAATACAAACAACTGGCACCTCGGGGGCCCATAGTAAATTGGGCCCAAAGTTGGCCAAAAACGGGTTTTTCCATTTTACTCTGTCATGGTGCCATAAAATGAAAAAAGTTTTATACAAAAGTTGTAGAACTATTAAATACGAATCGATCTGTGGAAATCCGATGTCAAAAAATACAAAAATAAATTATTTATTTGAAAAAAACCGTTAAAAATCGCATTTTTTTTGAAACGCTCATATCTTCGTGAAAACAAATCATTTTTTCACGAAACTTGGTAAAAGTGTAGCTCCCTACTATCTAAAGAAGATCGTTTTCAAAAAATTTAAAAATATTATAAACGTTTTGCAAAAATTGATTTTTTTAGAAAAAATCACGTATTTTTAAAATCTCGATAGCTCATACACGCTTTCATATTTCTAGTCAATTTTGAGCTTAAAACTTGCTTGAAATGTTGCACTAACATGGTTATTTATTGCGCGCTTTTAAATTGATCGGTAATATGCGAAAAATCGGTTGAAAAATCGGCTTTTTTTTTTAACAACAAAAAAATCGATTTTTTTTCAAGAAAAAGGCAGCAGCGGCTCAACATGCCTACCGCTCCTATTTGCAGTTGCAAACGTGGCTCGGAACTTCGCTAGAGCCAGAACAATGGGGTTGGACTTCCGACGGCACTAATCTGCTTCCCACGTACAGCTCGGATCAGCTGGTTCCAGACGAAATCGTTAAAACGATAGCCTGCAGATGCGCAAGCGGATGTAAAACGAAGATCTGTAGCTGCAGGAGGCATGGTTTGAGGTGGTCAAGCATGTGCTTGACATGCGATCAAGAAAATTGCACTAATATAGAAATAACTACGATGGAGGCAGATGCTCTTGATGACGACTTGGACGAAGATATATTTAATGAATCTTGCGTGGTGATGGATGAATCACAGACCAATGTTCATGATGATGATGAGATCGAAAGCGAAGCCGACTCTTCCGTACTCGCTGCATACAGCGAAGAACGTACCAGTGACAACGAGGAGGGGGGAGGGGTCTCCGATAAAAAAAACTACGGATCAATTAAGTACTGTACACGTTTATATTCACTGTCAATATTTTGAACTTTCATGTAAAATAAATATTTTATTTTTATACTAAAAATGTTGCTTAACAATTATTATTTACCTGTCAACTCATATGTCTTTAAGAATCAACATAACGTTCAAGAGACATAATCGTATGAACGCTCTGTGTGCAGTTAAAACTACGATACGGTACGTATGATAAGAGCATACAGTTTTACAGATGTATCCACGTTAACACCGTCCCGCACCCCCACGACACCGCTCGAGCGAACGAACGTATGAGCCGGGGTGTGCTCCGCTTGCCATTAAATTTCCAAAGAATAGAGAGCGAATATGTCATTGTAGTATTTTTTTATGTAAAATACAAGTATTGAACTACAAACTGTAAATTTCAGCCCTTAATATTAAAAGATAGCGTCACTAGATTTTTTTCAAAAAAAAATTGTCTCGGCTCCAAAGGGTCGTAGATAAAAATTTTTTTTTTGTAAATTTATAAAAAAATACCAGCTATTCAATGCTGGTAACAAAACAGAAAAAAAATTTTTTTCTTCAAAAAAAAATCGATTTTTTTTGTTGTTAAAGAAAAAACCGATTTTTCAACCGATTTTTCGCATATTACCGATCAATTTAAAAAGCGCGCAATAAATAACCATGTTAGTACAACATTTCAAGCAAATTTTAAGCTCAAAATTGACTAGAAATATAAAAGCGTGTATGAGCTATCGAGATTTTAAAAAAACGTGATTGTTTCGAAAAAATCAATTTTTGCAAAATGTTTATAATATTTTTAAATTTTTTGAAAACGGTCTTTTTTTAGTTAGTAGGGAGCTACACTTTTACGAAGTTTCGTGAAAAAATGATTTGTTTTCACGAAGATATGAGCGTTTCAAAAAAACGCGATTTTTAACGGTTTTTTTCAAATAAATAATTTATTTTTGTATTTTTTGACATCGGATTTCCACAGATCGATCCGTATTTAATAGTTCTACAACTTTTGTATAAAACTTTTTTTCATTTTATGGCACCATGACAGAGTAAAATGAAAAAAACCGTTTTTGGCCAACTTTGGACCCAATTTACTATGGGCCCCCGAGGTGCCAGTTGTTTGTATTTTGGTTTATTGAATTCTATGGAAAATTTCCGATTTTTTTGCATATTTTTGTTTACTGTATCTTCACTTAAGGGTCCAAATCCGTAGGCAGACCGCGCTATCACCTATTCTCCATATTTCTGTTAACATAATTTTAAATCATAGTTTCCTATAAATCGTTACTAACAGATACAACTGTGACGCAAAAACAAAAATATCTGATGTGGTCAGCACATAACTTTCTTATACTAGTATATATCATCCTGATCTAAAAAAATCATTCTATTTAATTCTTCACCTACCTCAATTAAATTTTAATAGCGTACCTTGAAATGTTCCATTAAAATTTTTAAATAATTAATTATCAGCGTCCTTCGATATTTCGAATAATAATTCATGCCATATATTTTAATAATGTATTCTTATTGACATTTTTGTAACTAAATTAGACATTTCAAATGTCAACTACTAAATTTATCCTAACCCAATTTTATGAGGTCAAATGTGTAAAAAATTTCAGTTTACATCAGCTTTATTTAAGTACTTGAAAAATATATTTTATTGGCTTGATATAGTAGACATGATTTATAATCTTTCATCAAGAATATATTTTTTTGTAAAGACAAATACAAAAAAGTTTGGATCCCGTAGACCCCCTTTCAGCTGGTCACTTTTGCTCACCACCGAATTTTGCATTGTCTTTGCCCTTTAGAACATGTGTACCAAATTTGAAAGCTTCATCTCAAAAACTGTGGCTGCTATCGCGATACTACAGACATGCAGACAGATTTTTTTTTCCATAAAATTATGTTTTTTCATTATATTTCGTCGAGATTCGTCCAGAAATAGAATAAAATTTTTTAAATTTTTTCCCCCGAAATTGCACTTTTTTTCTTCCTTCATTCATTATGTCTCTTCTGGTGGTACCACATTCACCAAATATAATGTGCCGCCTAAAATGTTGTTAAAAATCTGAATTGCCAAATTTGGAAAGTCTCCCATTAGTATTTTTGAGGTATCGCTGCCACAAGCATACATACGCACGCACGCACGCACGCACGCACGAACGAACGAACGTACGCACGCACACACGCACACACACACATTTGGAAAATAGTCAGAATGGATTTAGGAGGATACAAAACATGTAAATCAATCAAAATCCCGAGGTCGAAAAAAAATGACGATTACTATATACGCTTGTTTCTGTGTTCATTATAAAATTAATACACTGTGACGATACACTCCACCATACACATATACCACTACTACAGAAATCCCTCAATTTAGAAGTGATATGAAATTCCATGAAGATGACAATACATGGTAAACGTACTTTACCAGAAATTCCATCTGGTTAATTATTGGTCCTCGTCGATCGTAGTATTTGCGGAATTATTGGCCTAATTGGTTTTTGGTTTAATGCATGTAAATCGTGCAATCGAGAACGGCCACTACCAATTCTAATGAAATGCCTACATGAATATTTATGAAACCGAATAAAAACTAAAACACTCGGACCAGATAATTGTTTGTTGAAAGAGGGTTTGTATTCTTACCAAAGAGTTTTCTTTTGATTTTTGCTTATTGCTTTATTATTTCCTAATTGAGTATAATAAATATACTTACTCTCCTTTCGGTCCTTTCGGTATCTCGAACAAAACAAATTCCAATCGAACGCGTTCCAGATGTTGCGAATCTTGCATCCCGTAAATGAAATATCGGCAGACTAGTTTCGGCATATATGGAAATGGATAGTTGGGACTAAAAAAACAAAACCGCTGGATTCTTTTTTACTCAAGATTTTCTGATCACACTCGGTTCCCCCGAATATGTTCTCCGTCGTTTTTACTTATGAAATCTGCAACAGAAGAATAATACGTGATTATGTGCATGTCATAATATCACTGATTACTCAAAGCTATTTTTGTTCCAGAACGAGTTGTAAAATCTGCCGCAATGTGTCAATTATTGTAGAGTGGTCATTCTTACCTAATTTTGTAAATGAGTTAGAAAACTCAAAAATGCCCTTAAAGCCTCTGTTCTGAGTATTGGCAGTGCGTGGGAGGGTGACGAATGTGACGAGAAGGGAAGATTCAGATGAATAAATGACCAGGTTACGTTGCTGGCCACAATAGGTGCCGATGACGGCAGAACTGTTATCAGGCCCGTCGTATACTTTTACGAAATCAAATGGACAACTGAAAAATAAAAGCATAATTAAGTTGTTGTTACCAAGAAACTAAAACTTTGATTCAAGAGTAAGGTATGCCTCGTGGTGTGGTATTGGGGCCACACTTTGACAGTTGTATATTTGAAATGAGAATACTTATATTCTCAATTCAAATATGTAACTGTCAAAGTGTGGCCCCAGTACCGCACCACGAGGCATACCTTACTCTTAAATAAATTTTCACTACTAGAAAATGCCGAAGCATTTTGTAAAGTGACTTTTTGTGCTCTATTTAATTTTTTATAGATATCGTCAGTATCAATATATATTGATTATCTTTAAATAACGTTCAACTGATTTTATATATTTAGAACCAACAAACGGAAAATAATTTTTTTTGAACGTTGAAAGGAAATAAAATAATAAAAAAATTAGTAGAGAGATAGTACTTACTGTGGTCCTCCGAAAAATAGATCGAAATCCCTAAATTCAAGTCTAATCCTTTCCCCAGGGGTTCCTAGGAATTGATAGGTACAATGTAGTGCCTTTGGATAAGCACCGGGATAAGTTGGTGTTAGAATGACCCCCGTTGGTTTGACGGATCCTTTTACCAGAAAATTACAAGGTCCCCCTATTAACGGCGTGCCAACTTCGAATTCCGCTGAAAAATAAATCACTTTAAAATGATAGCAAAGGAAATACTCTATTATTGAAACGTCGAAACGTCCACGTCGAAATTTCATTCAATACATTGTAAATAAAAAAATAAATAAATATTATTATTATTATTTAATACTGGTGGATAAATAATATTATACAATACCCATAACATATACATAATATCAACACTTATCCTTGCCTATAATTTAAAGTAATTAATAACTTATTTTACTTCTATAACACTGAATACATGTAATAAAAAAAATTAAAGTCGACTCAAACTCGCCTCAAAGAAAGCAAACTAAATTACTAGTTTAGTTAGGAAAGCACAACTTAATAATTCTATTAACTGTAGTCAGATATTATTTTCAGCTTTTTCTTTATACATATTTTATTAATTTCTTGCAGAAAAATTGTTTACTTGAATAAATTTGATACTGAAATAGTCTGGTTATTTAGAAAACAAGAAAATACTTCGTATTATCTAAAATTGAACGTGTTTGTATAAATAGTATATGATTATATTTTTTAAAGAAGCTTAACAGTGAATTAATTCTTATCTATAATCCGTAAATTTGTTTTGACAAGAAAATTTTGTGGTCGAAACTAACGAAACTGTCAATTATTGCCTGATTGTATAAAACTGATGTCATCGTCACCGATTGTTAAGCTAGTATAGTATTTCCAAAGTCAGTTATAAAAACGCCGACAAAGGAATTTATCCATTAAATGTGTTAATCCTTTTCAACTGACTTGAGATATACTTAAAAAAATGAAGCAAAAAAATGAAGAGCATATACTTGAAGATCTTTTTTGAGACGATAAACATTGTTTTTGAATACTGTTTTCCATCTTAAAAGGATCACCCTAATGCAATGCTGAGTTTAAACTCATATTCGTAATAGTGTGACGTCAGATATGTAATGAATAATACCCTAACCAGAACCATATTACGCATTCGACATAATTTTTTCTTTCATTCAGATACCAATCTACTTCCCATCTTATGGACATAATGTTCGAGTATATTTGAACCAAAGAATATTAATAAAAATGGATTGAAAGACAGGATATTGAATGGCCACTCCAACCTATGGATATGACCCCTCTAGATTTGTATGTAATTCTTTTCCTGAAATTTTCCTACTTGCGGTACTTGTTTCCTCCTTCTACAGGACCATATACTATGCTACGGCCTAGTTTATTTACTAAAATGTCCGCATGAAACTTTATGAAAGCCCAGGGAACAATATTCACAGTTACCATTGAATAAATGCTATTAAAACAAGTCCACTAATTATCTACAAGCCCCACAAGCGGATAAAGAGAACAAAGAATTTTCTTATGCGAGAAAGTTTAATATATTCATTTGGTGATTAATAGTTTTCACTCGGAGAAAATAGTGGAAAATAGAATAGCGGTGAGGAAATTTGTCAGTGGTCAGTGGAATGTTGTACACAAAAGAACAATAACTTAGAACTTGAGTCAATGATAAATTAAATGGGGTACGCAATAGGGCAGAAATTAGATGAATGCAGTGGTGTGGGAATAGGGATCTTATGAAATATACAGGAAAAATCAAAGATAAATTTCTTCCTGAAAGATTTCACTGGGAATTTAGAAAATAATGTTAGTTTCCTGTATAAAAATTATGTAATGAATAATACCCTAACCAGAACCATATTACGCATTCGACATAATTTTTTCTTTCATTCAGATACCAATCTACTTCCCATCTTATGGACATAATGTTCGAGTATATTTGAACCAAAGAATATTAATAAAAATGGATTGAAAGACAGGATATTGAATGGCCACTCCAACCTATGGATATGACCCCTCTAGATTTGTATGTAATTCTTTTCCCTGAAATTTTCCTACTTGCGGTACTTGTTTCCTCCTTCTACAGGACCATATACTATGCTACGGCCTAGTTTATTTACTAAAATGTCCGCATGAAACTTTATGAAAGCCCAGGGAACAATATTCACAGTTACCATTGAATAAATGCTATTAAAACAAGTCCACTAATTATCTACAAGCCCCACAAGCGGATAAAGAGAACAAAGAATTTTCTTATGCGAGAAAGTTTAATATATTCATTTGGTGATTAATAGTTTTCACTCGGAGAAAATAGTGGAAAATAGAATAGCGGTGAGGAAATTTGTCAGTGGTCAGTGGAATGTTGTACACAAAAGAACAATAACTTAGAACTTGAGTCAATGATAAATTAAATGGGGTACGCAATAGGGCAGAAATTAGATGAATGCAGTGGTGTGGGAATAGGGATCTTATGAAATATACAGGAAAAATCAAAGATAAATTTCTTCCTGAAAGATTTCACTGGGAATTTAGAAAATAATGTTAGTTTCCTGTATAAAAATTATTCGAGAACTAACCATTTTGGAGATAGAAGGCGTTGACATTTGAATTTTTCTTTTAATGCGTATACTGAGGCAAGGCCAATAATGATGCGATTGCAAATCAAAATGATAACTATTTTTGTGCTTTTAGGCCATATCAGATTCAGTTGTGGTTGGATAATGATTTACCACCTGAAAAAAATGGTGGGAAAACATATACAGGAGTATTCCTATGACATAAACGGCCACATCTGAAGAATGCCTAAAAAATTATAATGTGTTCACGTGAAAGCAGATATTATAGAACATGAGTTTTCGGTCCTATGCCCCGAGTGACTTGATTGCATATATGCAAATATTATGGTAAGGAGTAAATGGAGTAAAAAAATTGTGCGCCCCGAACAATCCCTAGAGATTTTACTTAGTGGTTAGAGATATGTGAAACTTCTCATATGGTCCGACCGACATCATAAGTGTCGCTGTGGCGGATAGCGACTTGCGAAGCAAGTACCGAGAGCGGCGACCTCTAGCTCAGGTGGACTAAACTACTGTTATTAAATATGATTTAAACGAAACAACTATGGCATACTGAGGAGAACTAATAAGTTCGAAACCGGTCTATGTCTGGTTAGGAATTGACAAATAATATTGGCTACCGATCTATCATGATTTGAAGGTATAATCCAATGCAGGTCGGGGTATTTACCCGCTGAGTAGTTGTTTCGTTCAAATCATATTTAATAACAGTAGTTTAGTCCACCTAGGCTAGAGGTCGCCATTCTCGGTACTTGCCTCGTAAGTCGCTATCCGCCACAGAGACATCTAAGATGTCGGTCGGATAGTAGCATTTGGACCATATGAGAAGTTTCACATACCTCTCACCACTACTCAATTTACCTTAGTTAGTATATGACTAGCAGGTTGGCCACTATCATTTGTCTGTTCCATAACCTATGGCATACTGAGGAGAACTAATAAGTTCGAAACCTGTCTATGTCTGGTTAGGAACTGACAAATGATATTGGCTACCGATCTATCATGATTTGAAGGTATAATCCAATGCAGGTCGGGGTATTTGCCCGCTGAGTAGTTGTTTCGTTCAAATCATATTTAATAAGAGATTTTGCTATTAGACTATCATGAATCAAGTACATTTCAAGAACTCACACCTATCTTCTAAAAAAAATCTAATAACTAAACTTACAGTCATTAATAAAGTGATATTTTCCAACAAATATGTCGCTCGTCGAGGTGTTCTTGTCGCTGTGATACGAGAGGGCCAATGCCCTATAAAGTGAGACACGTGTTCTTGGAGGTATTGGTCCACAGTATCTACCTCCAAAAGGGGTGTTCACTAGCTCTGATGGATCCGGTTGCAGCACCTCTGAATACACGTCCATATATTCGTGAACGCAGCTACACAAACAGAAAATGAACACCGTTAATTGTTTTATTTAATCATTAGATTTTCTTAACGTTAGTTTACTCTAGGGTGACCTGGGTATAAGTAAGTATCTAATTTCCACGAGTTTAGAAGGCAAACTAGTTAAGTTTAAACATAAAGAACTTTATAGCCAGATCATGGATTCGAAATTTGACCTTAATTTTGGTTAAATTTCAGAATTAACCGGTTTTGTTAATCTACAAAATTTAGTCTATGGGAACGAATTACCAACGCAAGTTTTTTCAAAAGCCATTCCATTACCAAGACATGGATGCGTCATTCCAATTTAACATGCAAAAATGATTTATTTTATAAAAAAATGTATTAAAAAATAAAAATCCTAACGGTCTTTGAGCTTACATTGAAAACAAATAATAAATAAATAACGGGTATAAATAAACCACCAATAGAAAATTATCTTATTCAAAGAGCCCTCTGTACCAAACATATATTCAGGGCTGTTTCGATTTTATTAATTCTCATCAGTACAATTTAAGTAACCAGCTCCCACCTGAAACGCTCTTGTTATATATCGTGAATAAGTTATACATATGTGTCTATGTCTATAAATATTTCTTGTTAGTATCATGCTAAGCAAAGTAACTGGATTTTTTATGCTCATGTTAATTCGTTATTAACCTACAAAAAAAATGGTATTTTGCAATAAAATTTGTTAAAATTTAGTAATTTGTGTAGAATTTTATATCTTCACAGAGTAGCCTTAGAAATGTCTTGCATCTCTATTTGCATGTACTAGTTTAACACAATAATGGTATAAATATTGTGGTAATAAGTTTATGTAATAATATACTGAAGAACTAAGAATTATCAGTAAAATAACTTATTTATAAATGCTACGTAATTTGTGATGAAGTAAAATTGTATATGTCAAATGTGGAGTATTATAAGGATCGGTTGTGGGACTCGCACTATTTTTAGTCCGTATAATTGATCTTAGCTCACTAACAGCTACAATATTAACTATGTATTTGTTTTCAAATAAACAAGTTTGAATAACTGAAAACAACCAATGATTTTTGATCTACGTAATAATTTCGATAGACCTGACTCTGAAACTTTTCCTAAATTAACAATTTCTGTGTGTAATAACATATCAAGGAGCAGAAAGTTTAGAATTCTGTTTAACAACGTATTTCAAAAACTATTCTAACAGCATATCATGACCTTATTCACTCAATGACGATACGGCATTCTTGTTTCGGTGCATGTTGATATTGTCTTTAGATGCAATAGATATTTGCATCACTGGTGGATTAAAATTCAGAAACATTTTAGAAACTGTTTATAAAATATTGACACGTCAAATCCAAATAGTTAAATAAACTATGTTCATGTTGGCAGTTCTAGACACAGTTTCAGCAACATTTTTGTACGTAATGCATATTTTCCGGTTCCAATACAAATTTTCAAATACCTATATAACATCTTTGATGGCTGTAAGTAATCTAATAATCAGGATATTTGTAATATCCTGAGTCCCTGGTATAAGTTATAGTGCTTGTTGAAATTTGGCGCAGCTGATGTGAGAACAATTTACGTATGCTGATTTGTTTGATACAGCACGTTAGAATACTGGTGAATATTATTAAATAATTTCCTGAGAAACATATTTATATTAGTTTGCATCCTAATCATGATGATTAGATTTACGTTTCCCGCCACACTTAAAGCATATTGCATATATACAAAATGCTGTTTTCAGTTCAACTAAATGTTTTTTCAGTACCTTCACAGTGTTTCATTCAAATAAGGACCAGCTTTTCCTTTTCATAGCTGCCGTTTGCAATTGCTAATGGGAAATTAAAAAACTATTCTGCATCACGTTCGTTACAGTTCACATTTGCAAATACACCGTCTAACAAAGAAGCATACATTCAACTTCCAATCAATATTCAATCAAAAGCGATATTCAATTTTCAATTTCCACAGCACACCCAATTATTTTGCAGCTAGGCACTTTCCATTAAGACTAATGGAAATGAGGTTAGCGAAATTTGTGTATGGTACGAGACAAAAAACCTGTTACTTAAATTCTTTGTCTGTAAAAGCATTTATTATTTTCCATTTTAAAGTAAAATGGACCAACATGCGAGAATATGATTTTCAAAAAAAGTAAATTATGATATAAACTATTTTCGCTGCCTTTCTAGCCGAATTAAAATCCAAATTTAAATGTGAAAAGACCGGATATTTCAAAGAATCCACAGTTTTTATGTCGAATTTACGCTTTCATGAATTTGCAGAGACGGCGTGCATGTATGATATTCCTCTTATATATTCTATATTCTATATTCCTCTTCTATATAACTATAAGTTTTCCGAGAAATGAGCTAAATTTCACCCACGCACATCCCGATTTAAAGTTACTGTTCATGTAATTATACGGGAAATTAACTCCCACTTCTACTACACATTAAACAAATTATTTTGATGAATAAAATTATACAATGATTGATTTTAATCTAATTTTGTCGCGCCATAAAGAGGTTTTGTTCCCCTGTGCATCCGTATATTGAGAATACTAAAACAAAATTTTGCCCTATTCGATTAATGCACTAGCTGTATTAAATACAATTTCTACCTAAAGCAGATCAGATCAAAATCAAAGTTGACACATGCGTGTACCTACCATTCAACGGGTTCAGCTGTTACCAGAGACAACCCGTAAAATTTTGTCCGATATTAGCATTTATTCGCTATCTCTATTTAATATAAGAATAGTCAAATATAGCTGTCCTAGTCCGATAAAATGGAAGGTGAAAGTAGAGGGTAGCACTTGCACTGCTGTCATTTCTGTTTTATCCCGCGCTTTTTCTGTGGTATTTATCTGTCAACTTGAACTGACGAAAGAAGTGTTTGTTATTTTGTCGTTATTTTGATTATTTCTCGTTGTATTTTGTGATATTTGTGTGTTAAAGACCATTTCTCTTCTTAAAGACTACCAATTTCATATAACTGGTAAGTTATAAAATTATAAATAATTTTATCCGCTATATCTAACCTATACATATTAATCAGAAAGGATAAACAGTATTAGCAAATGTGCTAACTGTATCCTTTACCTATTTCATTCCTCATAATAAACTTTGAAATTGGTTGTAGTTTATTTTTTGTTTGAGATGGCCACAGAGTCACGAATTAGATTGCGTTATGTGTGTGGTTCTTCGGAGGACGATGTTGCAAAACTTCATTATTTTCCCTCAAGGTTGGGAAGGTAAATTAAGGCCTGCACTAAATTAACAACACTTCTAACAGCACAGTTTTTTATGTTTTACAGGTCAAAAATTTGGCAAGAGAATATGGGTATACATTACACAGAAGAAACTCTTCAAAATTATAGGATATGCTCCCGTCATTTTACTGTTGAGAGTTATGTCGACCTAAGTAGTCATAGGTTGACCCGCAATGCAGTCCCCACACTTTTTCCATGTCGTCAGTTGGCAACATACCAAGTGCAAGCAGGTAATATGTGTTTTACAAAATGTTGGTGGTGAGGGGTCTTTAGATATCAATCCATAGTTGCTCGTGAGACAAAGAGAAAACTGAAGATTCTTTCGTATAATTAGAACCTTAATTTTTATAGAGCCACGTTGCGTGCACACCATACATGATTTTTTTATCTAGCACTTACTATATTTATATAGTCCTATAATTTTATATTGTATAATCATTAAATAATATTCTTTTTCTGCAACCTTCTAGGAATTTAACTGTGACCTATTTTTTGAGTGGAAAATACATATTTACAGGTCTAGCCCGGCAAAGTGACAAGGGTTTGTAAAGTCTACTGATTCCTTATGTCATTTTCTGTTGATAAAAAGTATCCGATAACAATTAAAAGTAATTATTCCAGTCTTCTTTGAAAGTAAGCGTCTGATGTCTGTCAGTTTTATATTTTATTAAAGTTAAAAAGTTTTTTGAGACTAGCAGGAACCGTTGCAGAAAAAAACATTGTACACAACACACCCAGAAAGTGACTTTACTGGGCTCGCTAGGGCTTTTGTAATGGAAATTGCCAGCTCGCCCAGTAAAGAATCACTTTCAGATCTTGTTACATAAATAACTATCATGCTTTCTTGATATTTTCTGTAATATATTGACAAAATGTTCTAAATTTGCTTTTTTTGTAGTTTTCTGATTTTAATAAATTTTGTACAAAATATAATTACCTACCTACTTGTGTTTTAAGTGTTATGTTAATTATCCAATACAAAAACATAAATATCTCTTTTAAATATTATGTTAAACGGTTTAACAAGGTTACAATTAACCTTTTGATTAGTTTAACATAAAAATTAATTGACATCTGGTTTTGTATTCTAACTTTAAAATAGCTTTGTTTCTGCAGCAGTTGGTGATCGTTTGCGGATCATCAGAGATAGTCACTTGGTTAGTTTTTAACTTCCAGCGAATAGAAGTATTTAAAAACAACTAATCGACTACTTCTGGTCCACCGATCACCAACTGCTACAGAAATAAAGCTTATGAATAATATCAATAAAATAATAAAAAGGGAGGGTTTTAAATTTTCGCGGGCATTTGTTTTTTGCGCCATCTACTTTTACCTATCATTACAATCGACCAATTTAATACTGCGGATTAAATTTTAGCACGTACTTGCGCGTCTCAGGGTTGTCTCTGCTTTGATATGCTACTTGTTGGAAAGCAGTGCAAAGTAATGATGGAAGACTGTATTTTCAGTGCTTTTAATTTTGGATAAGAAAAAATAGTAGTTTCGTTATGTTATTGCGATAGATTTCATTACAAATACGAACAGTTTTACACGATGAAAAGAAAAAGTTAAACGAATAAATAATTAGTACCAAATAAATACTTGAAATCCTTATTAATTGTTTAATATCAATACACTTAATGGTTCTCTTATTTATACCTAATCAGTAATCAGTCATTGGAAATATCTAATGGATTATTTAAAAATGCACTGCTTTATTGAAGTTCATTAAATCATTCATCAGAATCATACAGGGTTTATCATAAATCACGTTCCATTCGCAAAATATGGGTTTATCAGGGTAAAATTAAAATTAGTTAATAAATTGGAACATTGTTGTTTTATTTAAGCAATTAAACAATTAAAGAGTAACTTGACAAATAGTCCTTCACAACAAAAAAAATAAAAGTTGAGTCAGGTACTTTTTAGAATATGTCTATTGCAATGACAACTGTTAGTGATTTTATCGAAATTAATAGTTATAAGACGTTTTAAAATGAAGATTCACTTTTCTGTGGAAAAGCATTTGTTGTTCCCAAACCACCACCACCTGCTAGTTGTTAAATGTCAAAGTGGTAGTGTGAACAAGTATTAAATCAAGAATTAGGCCCCACAACAGGAAATCTGGAAGTTTATTAATTGTAGTTCTGTCCTTGTACATGTTGGTAATTCGTTTTACCTCGCCGCACCGTACTAAATCAAAACGTGGCTTTGTAAAACAGTTAGCGCAGTATATACTGCTATTTGGCTGAGGTCAAATATGCACCGAACTACTATAGTATGATTGCAATTTAGTAAATACAGCCGTCGTAACGTCAACATTTCATTTGTAGACAGTTTTTATTGTCTTATTTCTTGAAATTTTTTATGTTTTTAATCGTAGATCATAGTAAATTATTTTGTGCGTTACATAGTCAGCATGTGAAATAATAATTGTTCAGTAATATTTGTTGAAACAGCTGAGGGCGGTCAACAAATAATTAACAAATGTAATTTCCGAGGCACCAAAATATTTGGGTTCGCCAACCAAGTCGGCTTATCTGTCAATGATTATAATAACTGAACAAATAATATGATTAAAGAAAAGTATGTAACTCTATTTTAAATTTCATCATTAAACACTGAATAAATTAGAGGCGTACATGCCCCTATCACTCTGTATATATTTAAACATAAATATGTAATTAACCATTAACAATGTTTAAAATTAAACAAGAGCTGTTCCACATGCAACATTTAATTACCTATATGTATGTATAAATAACAAAGATAAACAATTAAATAAATCGATTTAATGACGACATTTTTTCTACATATTTTAATATGTACAGATACATCTATTTTAAATAACCGGAGGATGTTGATACCCTTATCTGCCTTCGGTGACGGTGCAAGCTTATCATCGACACGGGTTAGCTCAAAGCATACATAGTGATATACCACTTTTTTACCATTGAGCTACACTGCTTCAATAATAAGCTTAGTCCCCATCCCCACAAATAACATAGATACCAGCGTCCTCCTGTCATCTAAAGTAAACGTAGTTGTACATGACATTTTGCAAATTTTTCATTATTGCTTATACATACATCAGGTAAATGCAAGCAAAATCACCAAGGCGGAAAAGGAAGAATTGGGAATGCCAAGAAACAGACAACGTCACATAATAATGATAATAATAGTACAAAGAAGATGACGCGAAATACTACATTACAGTAATGAAAAATGTGTACAATAAGTAAGCCCGCATAAAGAATGCAAACCGTAGACACGTGTTTCTGACTTATTGGTCCTCATCGGCTCGATGTAGCTAAGTTAAAAAAGATGGGTACAACTTAAAAAATACACAAACGGAAAACTATGATAGGAAGCCAGTCGCACATTTGTAGCTTCAGTTGAACGACCCTGAGTTTACAGGGCAACAATCATCATCGCCACAGAGGCAACTATAGTTTCCTGCGTGGAATTTCCTACTCAGGAATATAAAGAATGCAAAGATGATACCATTGATTTCATTGAATCCTTGATCAAAATTTTGTTTGCTGTAATGTAATATTCCAGCGATGTCATATTTTTTATACTGTTTACATTCCGGGGAAGAAGACAGGCAGCTATAGTTGTCTCCGTGGCGATGTTGGTTGTTGCCCTGCAAACTCAGGATCTTCCAATTGAAGCCACACATGTGCGACTGACTTCTTGGCAGTGGTTTTCCGTTTGTGTCTTTTTTCTAAGTTGTGCCCATCTTTTCAACTTAGCTACACCGTGCCGATGAGAACCAATAAGTCCGAAACACGTGTCATTCTTCTCATGGCATTCTTTATGCGGGCTTAGCCATTGATACAATTTTTCTTAACGATAATAATAACGATATTGACAAATAAGTCCAAATTTTATTTCAAGATGGAAAATTAACAGAAATAAATGTGTTTCTTTTCAATTTAAGAACCTTTGTCTCTACAATAAACAGTCTTTTCGTAATATTTTCATTTATCAAAAATTTAAATTTATGGGCATTTTATGACAGTTTGAAAAAACACATTAAAAAACAAGTGACTTAAAAATGCGACGTTGCCAGACTGAATAAATATGTGTCTAAGCGAGTGGATTGACAATGTAGCTAACGCTACACAGGGGCTTGCGATATAAAATGTCATGTAAAGAATGGAAAATCAATCTATTATTGCTTTTACGCATGCCCCTGCAAATATATTGTTAATAACAGATAATGGAAGGCAGAGGCATTAAAAAATATTTATTGTAAATAGTTCCGTACGCCTCTGTTGGTTAATGAGAGTTGTTAGAGTCACTAGATGTTAATAAGTCAGAAAATATGTAAAATGGGAGGTTTTTAATTTGGAAAACGTACCAAATATAAATCTATGCTTATTATACTTTATGTATTATTCTTCTTTCAAATAAAATTATTATAGTGCATTACAAGATGTAGAAAATAGAATAGATTTTAACATCAGGGTGTTAAAAAAGTGTGAGTACCATTACTTTAACAAATGATATACTGGACTAAAGGTAATAAAAACTCTTATAGAATACGTGTCGAAAATTGAAAGGTTTCGCCAGAAAGAATAATTTAATTTTGATCTATGAAAGTTAATTACTTGAAAAATAACAAAAAGCGTGTTCCAAAATTTTACAGCAAGATATAGTTCAAAGAGGCAGGCAAGAAACTCTTATACGATTTTTTTTGTTCGCCGAAAAAATGTGTTTACTTCAGTAAATCGTAAAAAAGGGGTCAAAGTGAGGGCATATGACAACGTCGTATGATTTGAGTGCTGTACATCGCATAATCGGTATTTAGTGAGTACCTTTCTAATTGTTATAGTAATTTAATGTTGGTGACTTGACTAATTTTTAAAATGGAAGATTTTAGAGTTCGAGAACGTATCTGTGAACACTGAATTCGACGGTGATAACAGTGGACATTTTGTTTTGAACATTTTTGTAACTTTACATTAAACAATACTGTGGTTATGTAATGAGTTCAATGGTACTTTGTACATACTAGGTTAGTTAAAGTATAGCTCAGGGCTCGACGTTGCCAGATGCCCTATGTATTTTTATTTAATTACTCGATAACGATACGAGATTGTAAAAAGATGATTAAGAATCGTTTGTTTCTTTTAATCAAATATATCACCTGTTGTAATAACGGCACTCATACTTCTAATATCTTGTATAATATATATGTATACATAGTGTTCGGCTTTAACTCTCTCAACATGGAGTTCTCATTTATCTTGCGAGTTACAACATTGGATAAATTAGAGAAAATGCGTGATATTCTTGCCAAGATCTTGGGGTTAACAGAACTTAATTATCTGATTTGTTTTTTCAAATATCTGGTAAAATGTAGAAAATTCGTATTTTCCTTTTCTCTCATATGTTGCTTGTTTGATAACCAATCTTTATTCTGTGAAAACATTCTAAGAGCAACTTTTAGTGTTTTATATGATTTTTATAAAATAAAAGTATTACATTTCGTTCACTCAGAATCATCATCAACTTAATTTTTTTTCTTATGACAGCCATATTAAATTTTCATATCAGAAAATAGATTTTTTTCTGATATAACATAATCCTATTCATTTCATTTAAGCTACGAATTATTTCTTACAAACATACATTTCACAAATTTCCTACCACACATTTTTCAGGTTTTTTTTCAGATTACTGAAAAACTAAGTTCTGTTGGCCCTAAGATCTTGGCAAGAAAATCACGCAACTTTTTTACTCGCAAGATACGCGAGATCTTTATGTTGGTTGTCCAGATCAGAACCTAAGAATATATCATATACAGATAAAACCAAGAAGTGGCGAACACGGCCATTGGTATGCTTAATTTACGACCATTAGCAGCGAGGGGAGATCCACAGTTGCTAATATAGTCAAGTGGTTCAGATGTGTAATACACCGTACCAATAGATTAATTGATTGTATAACAAATCATAATAATCTGAAGAACTTAGGTTCGATTGCAAAGAAGTTATTTAAAATATATTCCTTTTAATTGTTCATAAAGATATCAATCAATGTTTATTGCAGTTGATCTAGTGACCCTAAGTGAGAGACAGAGACAGCGTAAAAGCATCAGGAAAAAGAGAACATGGAACTAACGAGTGATTGAGAGGTTTTTTTAGAGGTACTCACGACGGGAGGTCTCCGACGGCAGCTCCACTGTGCAGGCAGCAACGGCAACACAAGAACACGTCAAGTCAAGTCAAAACGGCACGTGCCACGCCATGGGCAATACGCACGTGCAACGATCATCTAAGTTAAAAATCGGACCCAATGGCAAGCCTCTGAGTAAGATTAATTGGACAGCAAGCAAGTTGGAAAAATTATTTATATGTATGCGGAAGAAATTATGGAAGTGAAAACTTTTTGCAAATTGAAAAGCTACCGTTAACTGTATCATCATTAATTGAAAGTATTACGTTTTGTTAAATATGATACGTTATATGCAAATACTGTACCAAATGCAACACAAAATGAACTTCTCAATTAATTCCAAACTCAAATAAAATATTCATAAACGAAATCAACAACAATTGTTAAACCATCCAACGTCGAATTTAAATCCGATAATGCTCGATATCAATAAAACAGAGGATTGCCATTTCAATAATCATTCAAACTCTCATTTACCATACTGTACATGATAATATAATATTAACACCAACAATTCGACCTATTTTACAAACTGGCGACTCTATATCACAATCACAGAATACAATAATGCATATGCTAGTCCAGGATAACGGGTACAATGTGGAGATAACATGGACCGTTATCTGAAAACGATCTCATAGCAAAAAAATTCGAGGTTATGTCACGCTGTTTAACATGAAAGCGTATTGAGGTCAGAACGAAAAAAAAATTGAGCTGTAATTTCTACTTAACAAGTGAAAATTTCAACATAATAAGTTAAAATTTCAACTCAGCAAGTTGGAATTTCAACATAATAAGTCGAAACCTCAACTTAACATGTCCAAAATTAAGTTGAAATTTCGACGTAGTAAGTCGAAATTTCAACATATGAAGTCGAAATTTCAATGGAAGTTGAAATTTCAACACTATAAGTCGAAATTTAAACTTATTAACTTGAAATGTCAACTAAATAAGTTGAAATTTCGATTTATAAGTGAATATATCACAACTTGATTTTTAATTTAAATACTAGGTGGTGCTGTTTAAGTTGAAATTTCAACTTACAAAGTTGAACTTTCAACTTATTATGTTGAAATTTCGACGTAGTTTAACGTCGTGATTTACATGTAAAAAATGGTCGAATATGAGATTATATAGTAGGGGATCCACAGACCGACATCATTCATTAGATGAAGTAAGACAATTTCTTACAAATTAGCGTTCTTTTTGATAAGTTATATATTTCTTAAAAATATGTAATACGCAGGTTTTAATTTTAATTTTATCGTTATGCTGATTTCCAATATTGACATAGGTCGATACGTGGTGATGTCATATTATATACAAATGTGAGCTATAAAGAATGTTTTTGATTTTGTCACGTATCGACGAGGCCTATATAGAAATAAGAATAAAATGTAACAGATGAAAAATAGAAACAGAAGCGATCATAGTTGAATAGCTCGACTTTTGTTATTAATTTTATTAAAGTGTTTTTACCCGAAAAAGTGCGTTTTGATTGTTTGGTGCTTTTAATTTTTGGGACGTTGGGAGGTGTGTATAGAACTGTACAACGTTGGAAAAGTAAATATGTTTTCATGAAAGTAGGAGAGACCGCCATCTTAGTAAAATGACACTAGTAGTTTTTTGGTCACTTCATCATCATTTTTTGAATTAAAATGATGAAACTAAAAGTGGATATTACATTAAAATATCTGTAATCAACAAAAAATAACCATTTTGAGACTCTTAATCTCGTCTCGTTAAAAGACAAAATCCACCCCTGTATCAGAAAATGTTTTAAATTTATTCCCCCCTCCCTAAAATCAATAAATAATGGGATAAAAAATGTACCTTGTAAGATGCACAAGTTTGATTTCATCACTTACGTTCGTAAGTGATAAGTGGAAATGTAAAAAAAAAAAATGAATTTTTCAAAATTCGTCTGTTGAAAGATTAAAAATTTAAGCTGGCTTTAATCAGAAAGTTTTTCTTTACTTGTATTTTTAAAATATCCTTATTTACGGATCTGGGTAAAATCCCAATGACTAGTTATTTCGGGTCACCTATTTTGAGGTATAAAATGCAAATTATATTAAAGTATGTTAAATAAAAATAATAAATATGTCAAATCATTATCTCTTGTTTTTGTGCGAAATTATTCTCATTGCCAACATGAGTTTGTATAGTCCTACGTATGTACATACATAAAGACGAAGAACTTATACAGGAGCAGGGTCCCAGTATATCGCTATATTTTGTAAAGGTACAGATGCAGAATTCTCAGTAATAGCTCTCACTGATAAAAGATGGGAACATAACATTAACTCTTGTTTCGTGGTACTTTTTTCCTGGGCATCATATCGGATTTTTTTCATAATCAACTATTGCATTTGGCATGATGTAATAATCACTTCAAATTCTTGAGTTTGCTTGAAAATCGACAAAAATCTATTTGTTCAATTTTGCCAGCATGCCATGATTATTAAAACAATCAAAATGTGTTCGTAAAATGTCAAACTCACTTTGCAACTGTCAAAAGTCAAAAGACAGTATTTTACTGCCGGGGTCTATAAAACATAGTTAGCCAATCTTATGGCAATTTAGTTAAAAAAAATGCAGTTGTTTTTTTGTCCGATCTGAGATGACAATACCCTGTATATCACATTGGGGTTGCTCCTCGTCTCTACAAAACACTATATGTAATGCATACACATCATGTAATTGATCTGCTTAACAAAACCATTATCCACTTCATGTAGCCCCTTTCAGTTGGTGTAATTTTAATATTCTCCATAATGTGGGATGACGTTTATTTCCGTTCCATAAAACGGAAAACAGATTTTTTCGCTTGATGGAATTATTTAAAATTAGGCGATCTGTACAAGACAAGAACTCTCTTTGTGTAGTGAATGAATAATTGTGTACATCAAGTGACTATCTGATCATTTTTCCGCGCGGAAAATTAATTTTATCCACCACAAAATAATTAATATAAATACCACTGTGTAAAATCAACATGTACTCGTATTTGTAAATTCTACTTGTTTATGGCGAATAACTACAATACATATATAGTTTGATTAATTGTCAAAACTATATTTGTATCCGTATAAAATTGTACAATCTGGTTTATCCTCTTCATGAAAAGGATAACTGGTTTGTACAGGTCGTCTAATTTAAATAATGTCATCATTTGGGAAATCCAGGTTTCTATATCATAATATGAATAAAGAAATCATCTATTTTATGAAAGAATTTTAACATACATGAATTGGAACTACATCGCTTAAGCGTGTGACAGGACTCGTTTCATGATTGTATGACTTTTATCACCGTTACTAAATGTTTTAGAATGACGTCAGTATTTCCTTTAAAATTCTTAATTAACGCTATAGAAAGAACAACAACTAGATACGGGATGTTTTCAATCAACAAATAATTTATTGTTTTCTTTTTGATGAGCAAGAAGTTTACTATTATTATATTTCTGAGACTCTTATTTTGATAATAAGTACATGATCTTATACATCTTATGGAAATTTCTTGGTTAAAACTATGCTGAGAAGATTAGTACAGGAATAGCACGTATACTGAATATTTCCTTAATGAATAATTTCGTCTGTTAATGATTTAACATATATACAATACCGGGTGGCTCCGGAATATATTGAGATATCATAAATTTCATAGGCCTATCAATAACGAAATTATAAGTTTAATAAAAGTTTTGTCAAATTGTCTCGAGATTTCTTGTAATAATAGCACCTCATTTAACTAATTGTAAGTCTGACTTAGAGATCATTGCAACTTGTTATCAAGTAAAAAATTGGCGCGGCAAATGAATTGCAGAAGAATTTTTAGGGAAGAGATGGCCACTTTCTAACATAAATCGTTGTATTAGGCGACTGGCAGAAACTGGATTAATTTTCAGAAAACCTAGGAGTGGAAGGCCTGTTAACAGTTACAAATGAGGAAAATTCAGAAATAGTACATGAACTGTCTTTATCGTAAGAAAATCAACTGGGAACGCTTTATCACAACGTAAAATAGCAAACAGATTAAGAATTAGTCGCAGATTTGTACCAATTGCTCAACAGGGATTAGGCAATAAAAACTACAGCCGGCTGCAAACCCCGGCAATTTTACTGAATGCTAAAATGCTCAATACAAATCTTGTGGATTTATAGGACGTTTTCGATTGCAGATTTACGGCGTTTTGTTCTGCAAGATGAAGAAGTTTTACACTCCAAGCCCCCAAAATAGGCAAAATAACAGAGTTAATCAACTATAAGAAAAACGCTATTTAACCTATACCACAACGGGTTCCAGTTTTCTCATGCTCATTGTATCCTGCGTAATATCCTCAAGTGGCAAAAGTCGCTTATTTTTTACTAATCGACAGTTGATAAAAACCCATGCACTCCTCCCTACGTCCTCCATTTGCGAGAGGATCTAATATTTGAAATTCGCCGTCTGTACGCCAACAATGATCATATCTTTATTCAGGATGGTGCAACGTCACACAGAGCTCTAAGGACACAACATTTTTTTTGTCAGAAATTACGCCATCCTTTATTCAAGCAAATCAACAGCTACAGAATTCTCCTGATTGTAATCCATTGGACTATTCAGTATTGAATGCACTATAAGAAAAAGTTTATGCCCAAATACGTTTGCCAATCTGGAAGATCTGCGTCGTCGATTAGAAGAATTTGGCCAGAAGTGTCCCTAAATTTGCAGAATGGAGGTCCAATACAACATATTTTAAGCAGTAGTAGTATTAAAATATCCAATTGGTCCTTTTTTATAAATTATTTACATAAATTAAGTAAATAAATTAGTTACTAAAACTGTAACAGATAAATACATAATTACTTGATTGATTAACAGATTATACACTGATACATGGTTACCTATTAGAGCGTCAAAGGCCAATAACCACATCCAAAATCAAAAACTCGAAAGTCGTTGTTTTCCAAACTCTTTTGGTAATGCCTATACTGGACATTATTGCACTAATGTGTAACCCTGTATAATACAAATA
Organism: Rhamnusium bicolor; assembly: GCA_029963845.1. Taxonomy (NCBI): domain Eukaryota; kingdom Metazoa; phylum Arthropoda; class Insecta; order Coleoptera; family Cerambycidae; genus Rhamnusium; species Rhamnusium bicolor. The sequence continues at coordinate 289,258 of JANEYF010001679.1, forward strand.
GGAAGTTTATACGTTTTTTATTTGTTTATAAAATATGTTTCTGAAATCAGAACTTAGCAGTTTCCTCCATTTTTTGACTTAAAAAAAAATAAAAGTAAAATTTGTTCAGTAAATAATGATATCCCCTTTAACAGATAATAGAAAAATTAATTTTAAGCAAAAAGTTTCATATAAACATGGGGTCTCAAGGGCTTAGTTTAGAGCGGCTGAGTAGTTGTTTCCTTCAAATCATATTTAATCACATTAGTTTAGTCCACCTGGGCTAGGGGTCGCCGCTCTCGGTACTTGCTGTGATGCAAGTCGCTATCCGCCACAGAGACATCCATGATGTCGGTCAGATAGTAGCATTCAGACCATATGAGAAGTTTCATACCTCTCACCACTATTCACTTTACCTTAGTTAGGATATAACTAGCAGGTTGGCCACTATCATTTTTCTGTTCCATAACCTATGACATACTGAAGAGAACAAATAAGTTCGAAATCGATCTATGTCTGGTTAGGAATTGACAAATGACATTGGCTATCGATCTATCATGATTTGAAGGTGTAATCCAATGCAGGTCGGGGTATTTGCCCGCTGAGTAGTTGTTTCCTTCAAATCATATTTAATGAAAAAAGTATCTCCTCGATTTTTTTCGTATGTGGTACCGTTTTGCCGCAAATTATCTTTTTTTGTTTGTATATCGGCTCCTCATTAATAATACTAGAAGATGAGTAACGAAACATAAAAAATTGTCCGATTCATCTAAATCCCACGCGAGATACGTAAATATTATCGCTGGTTTTATTCCAATTGGTCAGAATTATGAACACAGCACGAAGAAACCCGATCGATGCCCGATCTATCACCGTCTTGACCATAAATAGTGTTCTGTAAGACGACGTCTGTCATTTTAATCTGTGTTTTTAAGTGATTTTAAAGTTTTGTTATTTAGTACTGTGATTAGTAATCGATTTTTAGTTATAAAAAAATGTATTTAGCAAACAAAACAAATTATAATGCGAAAATGTGAAAGCTCAAAAATAACTAAAATTAATGATAGCCTTACAAAAACAAAAGCAACAACATTCGATTCCATTTGAATAGAAAAAAGTCCACATTTTGTCAAAAATATACAAAAATATTTATTTTAACTTCACAATGAAAATTTCATTCATAAGGTTGCTCACAAATTGTAGATGGTTTAAAGTCAATCGATATTTTTTTAATTCAATTTTAAAGGTTGTTATTAAAAATTGTATTTATTTTCAGATTTCCCGAGAATCTGGGGAGAAGAGAAAGTTGGCTGAAAGCTTTCAAAATGGAAAATGCCAGTAAGTGGCACTACGTGTGTTCTCAATACTTTAAAAAAAGTGATTATAATATTTTAAGATCTGGATTTAAAGTGTTGAAAATCAATGCTGTTTCATTTTTTCCCCTGTTAACACTGTCACCATTTCGTCACACGTACTGTCCAGGTTAGTAGAGAATTATATTGAAAATTAATAATATACCAAGTAGTCACTCATTCATATTATCATGAAATAATATTAAGTAGATAGGTACCTACAGATCATCAACTGTTTTGTTGATATGTTACTTTTATTGCAATGATGTAGGTTTGTATATTTCAAAGAAACCTCATTTGTTCCAGCATTGAAAACTTAATTCCTTCGTCACCATTAGTACCCAAGATAGCAAGGTATGTTAAATTTAAACATACAGGGCCCGCCACTTTAAACTCCCCCTGGTCCATATTTTTTTTATTTTTTAAGCAATGGCCATGTCCTGCTGCACATCAAATTGTAGATATTTTTAAGTTCTTTAAATGTAGAGTACAGTGTTCCAACTTTTTTTTTTTGGATCACTGCACTGTATATTTAAATTTAATATACCTATCTATCTTGGGTACTAATCGTGGCGAAGAAATATAATTTTCAATGCTGAAACAAGTAAGATTTCTTTGACATATACAATGGAATGGAATGCTTTTGTAAAGGCTCATAGGTGTTTGCTAGAAACTGGTAACTTTGTTCCGAAATGTGCAAATTGTAGGAGAAGGCAACGGATTGCACCGGAAACAGAAGAGCAAATTTTGCATGCTGTAGAGGAAGATCTATCACTAAGCATCCGAAAGCTTGCCCTTCGTTTCAGAGTATCTATTGGGAAAGTCCACAGTATATTAAAAGAACAATTACCCATACCATAATCAGAGCGTTCAGAAACTGTTGCCTGCTGATTTTTTACCTAGACAAAATTTCTGTCGGTGGTTTATAGCTTGTGCGCAAGCTAACCCCAACTTTACGTACAACATAATATCTTCAGACGAGGCAACGTTTACTCAGAATGGACTGTGGAATTTCCACAACTCACATATTTGGAGCGACGAAAATCCACATTGTATAATTCAACGAAATACTCAGCACAGATTTTCTATTAACGTCTGGGATGGCATAATTGGTGATTTCCTGAGTGGCCCATGTATTTTACCACAGACTAGCTGAGCAAATGTATTTAGATTTCCTTGCAAATAATTCACAGGAACTGTTAGAAGATGTTCCCTACGCTTAAATATATGGTATTTGCATGACAACACACCCGCGCATTCAAGTCGTATGGTAGTCGAACATTTACATAACACATTGGGAGATAGGTGGATAAGAAGAAATGGTCCTCCCAACTGGCCAGCCCGCACACCTAATTTAAGCCCCATCGATTTCTTCCTTTGGGAGCATTTAAGTTTAATTTATGCAAATGACATTATTGATGGAAACGATTTACGGTACAAAATATTTGAAGGGGCAAATACTATTCATCACCAACTATATCAAAGGGTGCGTGAAAACTGGTTCCGCAGGTGTCAGTTATGTGTGGAGAGAAAGTGGCCACTTAAAACAACTACTTTAAGCCTAAAGGGTGGGTCCCTATTTATGCATTTCGTATTCTCTCGTTTGTCTTTGGTAAAAAATAAAAGGGTTTTTATCAAATCACTGCCTTTTTTGTAAGTTTTCAAGTACAAAAATAGTATTGAGCCGATATACAAATAAAAAAAGATAATTTGCAGCGAAACGGTATCTCATACGAAAAAAATTCGGAGAGATACTTTTTCTTTGCAATTGAAAAGTGCATTGAGATATGTTACAATGATATGATACAAGTTTCTTTATCATATTTATGGTATTAGTTACCCATATCTCCGCCACTGGACGTTTTAGAAGCCTGATATTTTGAATGATCGTTGTAGTTCATACATTGACAATGTGCACTAAGTTTGGTTCACATATCTCTTCCACTTTCGGAGATATAAAATTTTCCGTTTTTTTTTGGATAATTTAACACCCTGTATCTCAGAAACTAAGCCCTTGAGACCCCATGTTCACATGAAACTTTTTGATTATAATTAATTTTTTTATCATCTAAAGAGATACCATTATTTACTAAACGCCCTGTATATTGCTAGTTTTAAAAATCGTTGAGATAAATAGTTGTTACCAAGTATTAATCCATTTACAAAATTACAATTTTCATTTTTAAATAAATACAGAAATATATCAAAATTAAATTTAAAAATGGTGATATAGATACAGATTTGGAAGCAAATACCAATGACAAAAAATAGGAGAAATCATTGTTTATTCCTCAGATCAATAATATAAAGATAAGTAACACCCAGAACAGATACGCTGATTTTTATGACCGATACATAAACAACAATTTGCATGTTTACATATCAACATATCCAAAACAAATCAGGGACGGCTCCAGGCTTCAGCGTTTATTTGAATGCTTTTGTAGAACTTAGTTATACAAAATTTGTTTGCTTGAGGAATGTATTTTTCAATGCTATTCTGCTGTTGTTATTTTAATCTCTGTTGTTTTTAAGTGATTTTAAAGTTTTGTATTATCGGGTACTGATTAATAATCGATTTTTAGTTACTTATAAAGATTTATTTAGTGAATATTTATTAAGAAACAATGACTAATAAATGTGTAGTGTGCAGCCAAAGAGAAAAACAACGGGGTTGTTTATCTTTTCACATGTAAGTAAACAAAACAAATCAGGGTCGGCATATTGCGTGATTGCGAAAGTGTGAAAGCTCAAAAATGACTAAAAGTAATATTAGCTTTACAAAAAATAAAAAACAACATTTGATTCCATTTAATTTGAACAGTAAAAAATGGAAAGTTCATTCCTAAGGTTATTTATTTATTTATTTATTTATTTATTTGCATACACTGCTCAACAGGTAAACCCATTTCTAGAGCAGGAAAAAATACACAAAACAAAAAAATACAATACAATATAAGTATATAGAAAAGAATTTAAAAAGAAAAAAAAATTGTATAAAAATAACAATAAAACATTCTATAAAAATAACAATAAAATAATTTCATACAGTTTAAGAGGGAAAAAGAAAAAGAGAAACAAAGACTTAGTTATTATAGCATTTTTTTAATAAAATCAAGGGTGCAATGAAAAAATATCAAACTGCCCACAGTTGTTGTTGTAATTGTTGCACATAGTAAATAGAGGAGAGAGTCTAAGAATATTCGAGTGCGAAAATGAGACGTAAAAAGTTTGTGTTCTCCGAAAATTCACACTAGGCACATGAAAATTTAATTTCCCTAATAATTCTTGGCAGTCAATTTGATTGTGTAAGATTTTATATAGATATAAAAATATTCGCGTCTATTTTCAAGAGATGTCATGGAAAACTTAGTCAACAACTCTTGTTGGGGAACACCGATAGACGGGTATGCTCCCTCAGACTTAAGCCATAATAGTTTTAAGAATCGTCTTTGCACTTTCTCCAAAGAGTCTACGTGATTTCTGTAATGAGGGTTCCGAACAAGAGACGCATATTCAAGTTTAGACCTAACAAAAGCAAAGTATAAAGTTTTAAGTGTACTGATATTCGAGAAGTCTCTGCTAGTTCTAATTAGAAACCCAAGAGTCTTAAGAGATTGAGACACTAAATTATTTATGTGAGGTATAAATGAAAGTTCACCATCGAATATTACGCCAAGGTCAGCAAGAGTAGAAGGTCGTTGAAGGATTGCGTTGTCAATACTGTAATTAAACATCACAGCCTCGTATTTAGTTGTGTAGGTCATAACGTTACACTTAGACACATTCAGAATTTAAAGTTGTTTTCAATGCACCAATTAAATAAGTTTGAAAGGCTGTTTTGCAGAGAAACGCAGTCCTCCAAACAAGAAATTACTTTTAAAAATTTTGACATCATCAGCGTAAAGTAGACAGGACACATCAATAACATTCACAATATCGTTAACGAATATGTTGAACAACAGGGGACCGAGAATTGACCCTTGTGGGACTCCGGATGTAGCAATATATTCGACAGACTGAAACCATTATACGCAACATATTGCCTTCTACCGAAAGATAAGCATGACAAAATAATAACAGAGACGGCGAAAAACCAAAAACAGACATTTTGTTTAGCAGTATGGAGTGATCCAGTCAGTCGAATGCCTTCGAGAGATCTGTATATATTACGTCAAGTTGCGTGCGTTGATCAATAGCTTCAGAAATAGATTGGGTTATGCATAACAGATTAGAGGTGGTAGAACGTCCTTTCATAAAACCATGTTGGTACACCGATATTTGGTTGCTAACGCCATAGTAAATGTTATCATGGAGTAAAATTTCCAGGGCCTTTGAAAAATTACATATGATAGATATTGGTCTAAAATTGCTAATATCATGTTTATCACCCTTCTTAAAAACCGGACACACTTTTGAACATTTCCAGATTTCAGGGAGGCAACAGTTTGTGACACATAGATTAAATAAAAACGTAAGCGGGTGTGCAAAAATACTAGCACAGTCTTTTACTAAAAATGCAGGAACACCATCAGGCCCGGTCGTTAACTTAGGTTTTAGTTTTTTCAGAGCGTTAAGTACCTCATTTTCATCAAAGCACCTTGATATTAATTGTGGAACTATTGATTGCCTGATTGTGCGTAAAATCGAAGTTAGTAGAAGGTGGTAAAAATGAGTTAGTGAAAAAATCTGCAAAAGCATTAAGTATCTCTTTAGGATTATCAAGATGCTTATCATTATAAGACATCTGAGTAGAGATGTTGGTACATTTATTTTTGTTTTTAACGAATGACCAAAATTTACCAGGCTCCCTTGCAATATTTTTTTCGGCTTCCTTAACATAGCGTAAGCAACTTCAATATCTGTTTTTATTGTATGTCTAAGTTGTTTGAAATTATTCTGCGCAACACAGTCATCTGTTCGCTTAAACTTACGCCAATATCTTGCTTTAAGCTTAATATTTTTTATTATATGGCCATTAAACCAAGGCGGATACAGTCTCTTTTGCGGTGCATTAAATTTAATGACACACATATCAAAGATATTATAGAGTCGATCATAAAACGCCTTGCAAGCAGGCAAGATATGATCGTAAGATACAACAAAAGACCAGTCTTCATTCAACAATAAATCATACAGCACCTGAAAATTTGCTTTCCGAAAGTTATAGCTATTGTTTGCGTTAGTCGGAAAGTTGGTTTTAATGTTAGAGTAATAGTTAGAATCCAGTAAAATGCTTAGAGCAGGGTGGTAATTGTCCTCACGCGTTAAAATATCATCAGATTTTTCGACAATACATTTGCTATTACATATAATTAAATCAAGAAGTTTATCATTTAGGTTATACACAAAGTTCTGTTGCTGAAGATTTAATACGTTCAAAAAAATTATTTAGAGCTGATATCTTACCGTCAATCTGAGCATCTACTAAATAAGATGCATATTTCGGGATATTAAAATCCCCTAAAAATAACACATTATTATTTTGAACATATGGAAGAAATGAAAGAAAGTCGAATAATTTTTCATACTCGTCTGCACTTATACCTGGAGGAATATAAATAACAAATATATAAACTGCACAGTACTGAAAATTAATTTTCACACCTAATATATCAATAAGGGGGAGATATTTGTGCCTCGACTAAATTTAAAGTTAAGACAGAGGAGTTGAAACTGTCATCAACCGCTAGCAGTACCCCACCACCTCTTGCAAAACCTGTTATTCATAAACTATAGATGTCTTAAAGTCTGTTGACATTTTTTGACTTTCTCTTCTCACCAGATTTTCGGGAAATTTGAAAATAAACACATTTTTTAATAACAACCATTAAAATTGAATTAAAAAAAATATTAATTGACTTTAAAACATCTATAGTTTGTGAGCAACCTTAAGAATGAAATTTCCATTGAAGTTAAAATAAATATTTTCGTATAAATATCTTTTTTGACAAAATGTTGATTTTTTACTGTCAAATGGAACCAAATGTTATTGTTTTTGTTTTTGTAGAGCTATCATTAATTTTAATTATTTTTGAGATTTCACGCTTTCGCATTATGCCGGCCCTGATTTGTTTTGTTTACTTACCTGTAAAAATTTAAAGAACCCCGTGGTTTTCCTCTTTGGCCGCATACTACACACTTATTGGTCGTTGTTTCTCAATAAATATTCATTAAATAAAACTAAAAATCGATTATTAACCAGTACACTTGATTTCAATAAAAACTGGTACACTTTCTTTTAGCTATGTAAATCATTCGTTCTTTGATTGATATTAATAATCTTACAAATGTCACTTTGACGTTAATCAGTGGCGTCATTATTAAAAATGGTTCGACATCTAACAGATATTCAAAAATTTCGAATTGTTTCTAAAATTGAAGATGGTTGGTCCATAAGAAGACTTGCTGCTGAATACAATGTGAGTAAAACCACGATAATGAGTGTTAAAAAACAATGGGAAACCAACCAAACGGTATCCCGTAAAGTTGGTTCCGGTATGCCCAGAAAGAGCAATAATCAAGAAGATGAAAATCTTATAAATTACCTAATAGAAAACCCTTTTCAGACTGCAGTAAATGCAATTTCAGAGACAAATGTCCGTGCTTCGGTATCTACTGCTTGCAGAAGAATAAAACTACAAAGCGACTTGAAGAGTTGTTCAGCGGCTAAAAAAAACAAACTTTCAGAAGAAAAGAAGCAGGGTATAGGATTATTTTTGCACTCAACTATATAATCAATGATGAAAACTTCTGGGGACAAGTTGTCTTTTCTGACGAAAAGGTTTTTAAATCCTGTAACGACGGACATGTTCGCGTATATAGGCCTCCTTCCACTAGATACGACGAAAAATATACTTTCGATCCACAAATATCAGGAAGGTTTTCAGTCAATGTCTGGGCTTGGATGAGCCTAAATGGGTTAGGTGTGTGTTGGAACAGTGGTGGTCATCTCAATTCCATTAAATATATTGAAATATTAGACAATATTATGTTGCCGTCAATAATAGAGGTGTTTCCGGGAAATAATTTTATTTTCCAACAAGACAACTGCTCCACACATACGGCCCATCGTGCCAGGCAATGGTTTCTTAATAAAAAACACAGAGTTGTTACCGTGGCCATCTAAAAGTCCGGATTTAAATCCAATTGAAAATGTATGGGGACTAATGGTGAAACATATAAGAAAATTAAATAACCATCCAAATAATGCCCAAGAATTGGAAGGGATAATTGAAGACGCTTGGGAGAACTTGTCGCAAGAAGTTGACCTTGCAAGAAATCTGATTTTGTCCATGCCTGCAAGACTTCAGGCAGTTATAGACGCTAATGGAGCAATGACAAAATATTAGTTAATTCTGTATTACGTAATTGAAGTTCATTTATTTTATTTTTTTATTGTATTTTTATGTTCAGTTTGCATTGTTTACATTTTTTTTAATCTCAAGTGGTATTTTTGTGTTCTTATTTTAAAAATACAATTATCATTATTCAGTTAGTATTTTAATTACAACCATTAGTAGAATTATCCGTAACAAATATTATTTTTTTAAACAAAAATATGGCAGGCTTGAAAATGTTTTGAATTATTTTTTAAAATTCCATTTGAATAAAATAAAAGAGAAAGGTTTAATAAGTTTAAAAACACAAAGAAAGCCAATCTCCTCCAAAAAACCCAGGTCCGGTGTAAATCACCTTTTCTCCATCCCCCCTCTCGACATGCCTGGCCAGCCCTATTTACAGACATATTATGCACAGAACTAAACTATTAAGATTTTCGATTACAAGAGTTGTACCAGTTTTTTTTTTAAATCAAGTGTACCAAATAACACAAAACTTTAAATTCACTTAAAAACACAGATTAAAATGAGAGACATCATCATACAGAACACAATTTGTTGTCAAGTCGGTGATAAATCGGGCATCGATCGGGTTTCTTCGTGCTGCGTTCATGATTCTGACCAATAGGAATAAAACCAGCCATAATATTTACGTACGTCGCGTAGGAGGTAGGTGAATCGGACAGCTTTTTATGTTTAGTTATTACTCATCTTCTGGTAATATTAATCTGAGGTTTGTTCGGTGATATATTTTCAGTAAAGTGATTTAAAACCACCACTTTTACAAATAGGAAATTTAATGCGGAATTTTCATGACTAAAATATATGCACATTTGATGGTCATCTTCAAACGCATATATCACGATTTAAATCTGCTTTATCACATATTCATTTTTATATAATGTAAAGATAAAAGGATGAGATTTTAATTTTTTTGTTGGTGAAATTCGAGACGTATCCCCTAGATTAGTAGGATTTACATGAGGTTATACACAAACAGCGTCGATAGTCTTTGAACCTTCGTTAAAAATATAATCTTTATTTAAAAGCGATATTGTATGCTGCATAATTTAGATATCATCCTGGACTAACATATTGATCTGGTACACAATCTACGGATAATACAAAAAAGCTTTCTGAGTCCAATTACAGTACAGCCTACAATTCAGCCTAGACCGTCAATATTATTTGAACGATTCCGATTTTTCCATTCAATTTTTCATTCATCTAATCCATCATACAATTTGGTAATTATTTGGAGAGGGGAAAATCTTCGATACTCACAATATACTGAAATAGAAAATAAATTTCAATTAGAATAACGTTTTTCATAAACGGTTAGTGCTTTGGTTAGTAATCTGCAATAAATGTTAGTTCATAATAATATGTTGACAATAGTAAGTCTTAATAATTTTTAGCTACCATAGTAAAATGAATAATAATATTATTAATGCAATAATATATATGTTGAGCCAGCTTATAAGTGTCGGCTATAAATGGTACCATGTCCACATGTAACGAAAATGTGTATACAATATTTATAGTAAAATATATTTATAAATGTGTATTTAGGTGCTTATTTTTTATTGGAGCAATTAAATTTTATACGATTCGCTAATTGTCATCTCATAAACTATCGCGATCGTGGTTGCCGTCACATACATCTGTTCTTCCCTTTATTTTCTATACTAGGATATTGGTAACACTGTTTTAAATATTAGTTAGTTTTGTCACGTGTTGTATGTGACCATATACCGGGTGTAACAGGATCATGGTACACCCCCTTTCCTCCTTTAGTTTTGAAGATAATTGATTGAAATTTGGGATATCCTATATATGTATATATATATATATATATATATATATATATATATATATATATATATATATATATATATATATATATATATATATATATATATATATATATATATATATATATATATATATATATATATATATATATATATATATATATATATATATATATATATATATAAATATAAAATAAGCGGCACTTTTTGACATACCAGTGATTCTTTTTCACTTCCAGTTTTGCCGGAGTGACACTAACTTTCGATTTTTAAATGGAACATCCTGTTTATTATTGCATTCTTGAATTCTGCATAATTTTCCAACGATATCAAATAAGTGACATTTCAAACGTCAATATTTTTCATAACATTATTTTTAGTTCTCCATTTAAGTGTGCCATGACGGTTCCGATTTATTCTCGTCAAATATACTAAATTACGTGATTTATGAGCAAATAAAGTTCATCAAAATGGTTTTTGGGGAAAAACTCAATTTTCTCAAATGGAACCATATTGGTACCGTGGTTCAATTTATTAGTACTATTAATAAGGAATTTATTCATATGTCGTATTAAAATGTGCGATAAATACAAACAAAATTACAGCTAAAAGAAAATAAGAAAAATACAATTTTGTTCTAATTAAATGTTAAGAAGTAACTAAGGCGGCTTTGAAAACAATGAAATATTTAGCGTGTCAAACATTTGTTGGTTTACCGGTGATTTTATTGTGTCTTTAAAAATTGTTTAAAATTCTTGTTAATTGTGTTCAAAATGCCGCAAATTTATACAAGAGGTGAAAAAGTGGACATGTTACTTATTTATGAGGAATTTAGAAAAATGGCGTTGCGGCTAGACACCTTTATGCCGAACGATATCCTGATAGACAATGTCCAGCGAGAAATTATTCTAATCGTCCTGAAAATCAATTCCGAAATGAGCCCAACAATGATCCCAAAGAAAACTTCATTCTTGACGAAAGAACGGAAATTAATGATTTGGCTCGAGTAGAAGTTGATAAGACTGTTTCTTTAGGGCAAATTGGGTTTGAATTGGAAATCACTCACCAAACTGTAAGCCGAACTTTGCACAAATACCACTATAAATCTTTTAAAAAACCAATTGCACTAGCACTTGTACGAAAATGATTACAAACGTAGAATGGAATATTGCAATTAGATTTTGCAGAATAACGTGCAGCCAAACAATGATTTTTTGGGAATGATTTATTTTGGTCTAGGTTTACAAATTTGGGATTACTTAACCGACAAAATACAAAATATTGGTCACAAGAAAATCAAAATTTATTACGGGAGGGTAACTTTCAAGTGCTGTTGGGTTTCAATGTTTGGCTTGGAATAATCGGTAGTATAATCATTGGTCCAATAATATTTGAAGGACCCCTGACTGGTGCCAGATACTTGGAATTTCTGCAAAATGGAATTGAGGACAGTTTAGCTGAATTACTTTTCCATTTACGACAGGGAATGTATTTCCAACAAGATGGCGCTCCTCCCTATAATTCAATGGTAGTAATTGATTATCTTCAACGGAGATCGGAAAAAACGTAATTTCGACGAATGGTCCTGTGAGGTAGTTTCCAAAGTCACCTGATTTAACATCCCTTGATTTCTTTGTCTGGGGTCAAAAAATATTGTCTACGCGACCGCCGTTACAACCCGTGAAGACCTGGAGCTACGAGTAAGACGCGCAATTAATAGCATAACGGCCCAGCACTTGGCGAACATTCCTCGAGAAACAGCTATGCGAGTTCAGAAGTGCATTGACGTTAATGGACAGCATTTTGAACAACTGTTGTAATGTTTTATGTTCATTTTTTGTATTCCAAAACCGCCTTCTGTATAACAAGGTAATTAGAACAAAATTGTATTTTCTTATTTCATTTTAGCTGTAATTTTGTTTGTATTTATCGCACATATTGGTACGACATATGAATAAATTTCTTATTAATAGTACTAATAAATGGTGCCACGGTACCAATATGGTTCCATTTGAAAAAATTGAGTTTTTCCCCAAAAACCATTTTGATGAAATTTATTTGCTCATAAATCACGTAATTTAGTATTTTTGACGGGATTTCGATTCTTCTAGCATTGCATGGGTCATTTAAAATAAATCGGAACCGCCATGGCACACTTAAATGAAAAATTAAAAATTATGTAAAAAAAATATTGACGTTTGAAATGTTACTTATTTGGTATCGTTGGATTCAGAAAATTATGGAGAATACAAAAATACAATAATATACAGGGTGTTCCATTTAAAAATCAAAAGTTAGTGTAACTTTTGGCGAAACCGGAAGTGAAAATAGATCACTTGTATGTCAAAAAGTGCTGCTTATTATGTATATAAGATATTCCAAATTTCAACCAATTATCCTCAAAACTAAAGGAGAAAAGGGGGTGTGCCATGATCCTATTACACCCGGTATATCGGGTGATAAAAAAAACCGTAATTTTTATTTTCGTTTATAATTTTTTCAGTTCTTTACCGATTTTAATTTTTTTATGGGTCGAATGAAAGTCAAGGCTTTCTGCTAAAATACTATATGTCAGAAATTGACATAGTTCACAGATCCAATATGGTGGGTGTGATCAAATTTACCTAATATTTCAAAACCGTTGGAACTTTTTTAGAATGACAAATTAAATGGCCATTTTTTCTATCTCGAAGTCTAGTCTTCTAAGAATATTTTGACGTATAGATCACGAAAATCGATTGAAAAATTACAAGATATTACTAATAAAATTAATCTAATTATAACAATAACTCTAATAATACATACATTAATAAATGGAAATTTAACTGCTGCATTTTAGTTGGCTCATCTTATATATATTGCAGTGTTGTATTTTTTGTTTACACAAATAAATAACTAAGTCGGCTGTTGTTTTTGATAATCTTTGAAAATTCAGAATAAATTTTTATTAAAATATTATTTTCATAAAGGCATTTTATTATCAACATAATCTAACGTTACCAGAAATACCAAATTGTATGAGTTAAATTTAATACAAATTATTTCTACGCGCTTATAAGTTAAAAGGTCGAATTATACTATGACTTACTCAGGTGGTGAACCCCGAAGATTAAAAGTGATGAAGCTGATTTTCACCCGCTGACCGGGTCCTGCCAAGAAGGTGTAAACGCAGGTTCTTGAGTGACCTCGGGGATTTTCGAACTGTGGAGCACTAAAAGTACCGTTTAGAGGACCTCCCGGTCTGCTCACGAATGTTTGGTCACACTCTGAAACAAAAAAACTTGACTTAATCGCATTTTTTTCATAAAATATTTTTCCACTATTAAAATACAGATGTTTTAGAATAAGCAAAATTAATAAATAGCTATTTGTATGAGAAGGGAGAAAAGTGCATAATTTCCTCCCGCGGATAGTTTGATGCCCGACGCGAAGCGGAGGGCATCAATATCCAAGGGAGGAAATGGCACTTTGCTCCTGTGTAATACATATGATTTTTTCTACGACCATTTACAGTGTTTTACATTGGTTTTACATATATTTTATTATATTTTCTTATGCATGACAATCAAAAAAACCAAATATGTCAAAATGTCATAATAGGTATTTAGATAAGTAAATATTGTTAAAAATCAAAGTACATGGAACGTTGCTAAGGTTGCTTCTTGTTTTCAAAATAAACAAACTTCCAAAAAGTTTATAATAATGTATTCCGAATGTGAAGATGAAGTTCCTCAAGATATTCTGGAAGAAGTAATTTAACTAATTGTACCATAAATTTAAACAACATTTACTTACTGATGTTAATTTAAACCTCGATTTAAACTGTTTTCAATTTTTATAAATAAAAATAAGTAATAAAAAATCTGTTTCAAAGAAAAGCATTCATTTTCAGGAAGTTTGTGTATCAATAAAAGAAGTCTATACACTACTATTACAGCTAATTGAAGTTTTTACTTGTTTGCTTCCAGCGGGAGCCAAAGTATTTTCCTCCCTAGGGAAGCAAAGTATTTTCCTCCCGAGGGAGGAAAAGTACTACTTTGCTCCCTGAAATTAGGAGCAAAATAGTATTTTCTATGTAGGAAGTAGAAAAAACTATCTTTAAGTGCACTTGGTATATAATAAATCTGGCATAAATCACTAGTTTATGAGCTGGCCACTATAAACCACTGATAAAACTTATATAAATCTAAAAGTTATTTAATTTGTTACCTGGATAGAAACCTTTCCGTCGTTGCAGCGAGTTCGAATGCCTCCACGCTAATGTCGGTGGCGAGATACTTAATACCTCAGGGTGATTTGCTCAAATGTTTTAAAATCTCTATAGTGTATTAAAGAAAACTTCCTTAAGAATCGTTATTAAATACATACATTTTTTTCATCCTGTGAGGTTTTTTCCCGCATAAAAATTAATAAATGTTACAAATATAACATGAACATTTAACATGCTTACTACTGCACATTTCTCAAACTTACAACAGTCTGCGTGAATTACACAAATTTGTTTTAACATGTTGTCAATTTAGTTATAAATTTAGATTCTACAAAGCCACCCCTTTATGGCATACATTTGAATAAACATGATGAATCGCTTAAAAATGGTTTAATAGCGTGCAGATTCTTTTGTGGTATTTTTACGCCACCACATCAACACGTCGAGGAATCAAAAAGATTAACATTAAGATATTAACGAGAATAAGGGTTTTATGTATACAACATTTTAACTTACTTGATCATCGTTGAGGTTAAAAAAAGATGCCAAGAGATTTGTATACAAATTGTATATGAAAATATATGTCAAAATATTTTACTCACTGTTGCCTTGGAGTTGCTATTGCTTGATTCGTTGGTCATGACTGGTTCATTTGCCATTTACACATTAATTGGTAAACACTAGAGCGTGGCAAATCTGACGACTTTCAGTAGCGTGCCTATGTTCCCGATAATTACGACAGATGATGAAATAAGTAACACTGCTTATCTTTCGTGTGTTAACGACCCAGATTGCGCATCAACTAACATTTGCATGAGTAACACAGTTTCTATGTTTTCTAATGAAAAAGGTCTCCTTTGTGTGGTAAATACATGTATGTAAAGTGAAAAGTTCTTTTGACATCTACGGACGTAATATTTGCAAACTCAAAATTTTCTAAATCACTGGTAGGATGTTTCATATCCTACATATTTTTATAAAATGTTATTATAACGCTTCCTCACTCGCATACCAGGGTCATTTTTTAGAGTTTATATTTATTTTGTACATAATCAATTATATGTAAACACTCTTTAAATGACAATGAAGAATTTAATAGTTGAATATTGTCCAACACTACTGTATTTTTTATTTAATGGCTTTCGGTCAAGGACAATACAGCCGGCTACAATGTACTTAATTGTTAACTACACAACAAAACTTAAGTTAATGCCTTACAAATTTCGTGTATACCTATGACAAACCTAACTACAAGACAAAAGAAAAAGAAGAAAATGAAAAAAAGTTGATTGAAGATGAAGTTACTTTGTGAAAATCCATTTTGATTTAAAAAATTATAAACACTTTTTTACTTGTCTAATTTTCACTTTATTTGTTATTTTACAACTAGTTTCATCCTATTCGGACATTTCGACAGTTTACTTGAAAATGTCCGAATAGGATGAAACTAGTTGTAAAATAACAAATAAAGTGAAAATTAGTCAAGTAAAAAAGTGTTTATAATTTTTTAAATTAAATTAGAAGAAAATGAAATTAAAGATGATAAACGAAAAGAATATAACATGGTCACACGCTTGCCCTCTTGGGGTCTATCAAGACATTTTAAATTAGACACAGGATCACAGTTGATAGGGAAACATAAGATAAACGAAACTAACCTACAGTTTAACTTTAGTGTAATATACAGGGTGTTCCATTTAAAAATCGATAGTTAGTGTCACTTCTGGCGAAACTGGGAGTGAAAAAAAATCACTTGTATGTCAAAAAGTGCCTGGTGGTGTACCATGCTCCTGTTACACCCGGTATATAGTGGAATATTATATATACAACACAAATATAAAGGCGCATAAAAATATTTCATAGAAAAACCCGTTTTTTTTATTTCGTGTGTTGCAGATTTTACTTGTCTTTTCTAGTTAGAAGGGTCTGTTGATATCAGCGTTACATTACATAATAGACAAGAAAGCGATATGCCATTACTATTTAGATTCTGGTATTTGTCCATAAGTTTAAAAATGTAAGACGCAAATTTGAAATCAACACAGTAGAATTATTATTTTTATCGATTTATACGGTCACGACGATACACTTGCTCACTGGATACTGGAATAATGCTGCATACAAGCATACATACAGGGTGTCCCAACCAAAAGTAGGCATCCTGAATAACTTGAAAAATTGGCGAAACACGTCGACCTTGTTTCCAAGGAGGACATATTTTAATGTAATACTTGTATACCTATCATCATCCCTCTACCCTACACGGCCACCACTATAAAAAATTCAAAAGGCAAGGTGGTCGAGTGATACATCTTTTGAAAGATCTTTCAATTTCCTACATAACTGTGTATTTTTATCGCTTTTTTTCTTAAGGAAAATAATTTTATTTTTGATGATTACACACAATCGAAATCGTTTAAAAAATCTAAAATACACGGCACTGGGTATTGCAATTTTATAAAAAAACTACATTTTTAGTGCTCTCAAATTAACACGAGTTTTTTCGACAAAAAACACTTTCCTTGTCCGTTTAGCTTTAGAATAATAAAAGACTTATAAGTGTTTGATAGTGATAGATTAATTTGTTCAGAACCAATTTTAAATCGAGATACATTTTACCAGAGTGAGTTCTCAAAACGGTTTATACCCTTCAGGAGAGAATAGAAATTGTCAGCATTTATTTTAAAAACGATAATTGTGCTAGAGCTACGGAGCGCATATTCAATAGAAATCACCCAGATAGAAGGGTTGGTTCTCAGTATGTTTTACAATTATTGACAAAATTTATGGAAACAGGTTCTGTAGGAAACAAAAGCATGAACCTCAGCGACCGATTAGGAATAAAGCAGTCGAAGTGGCAGTTCTGGGTCATTTGCAGATGGAAAATACTCAATCGATCAGGAAAGTAGCTGAGGCTTCCGGTGTATCACGAAGTAGTGTTCATCGATTTGTAAAGGCCCACAAATTTCATCCATATAAATTTAAATTGGTACACGAATTAAACGAAGATGATCCCGATTGTCGCGTCTTGAATTCTGTGAGATTTTTAGTGAACAATTAAACGGTAATGCCAATCTACTGTACAATACGTGTTTTTCTGATCAATTGACACTTCAGTTAAATGGGGAGGTAAGCAGGCACAATTGTAGGTATTGGAATGAAACCAATCCACATTTGTTCATGGAAACTCATACCCAAAGGCCTCAGAAGTTAAAGGTTTGGGCTGGCATCTTAGGGGATCACATTGTCGGGCCGTTTTTTATTCCTGACAAGTTAAATGGCGAAAGGTATCTCGATCTGTTAGAAAATAACATCGACCCAATGATTACCCAAATCCTCGAAGAAGACGATAATCTTTTAGAGGGCGAACTGTTTTTTCAACAGGATGGGGCACCCCCACATTTGCTATAGCAGTACGTTAATTTTTGGAAAATCGGTTTCCTGAGCGATGGATTGGAAGAAGAGATCCTGTGGAATGGCCTGCTAGGTCATCCGATTTAACTCCCTTGGATTTCTTTCTGTGGGGACATTTAAAATCGAAGGTATTTGCAACAAAACCCGCATTTCTGGAAAAGTTACGTGGAAGAATTGTTCGAGAATGCCGTTTATTGACTCCAGATGTGTTCAGAAATGTTCGTACAGAATTTCAAGACAGATTATACTACTGTATGGAAGTCGGTGAGGGTCATCTTGAACAATACATACGAAAATGTAAACTGCTTCTTTTATTTTTATTTCCTGAACCTAAAATACTGAAACAATTATTTCTCAGGAACGAATCGATAAAAGTTTAAAAAAATACATAATTATATAGAGAATTGAAAGACCTTTCAAAAGATGTATCATTCGACCCCCTTTGCCATTTGAATTTTTTTGAGGGGGTGGCCGTGTAGTGTAGAGGGATGATAGGTATACAAGTATTACATTAAAATATGTCCCCCTTAGAAACAACGTCGAAGTGTTTCATCAATTTTTCAAAAAAATGTTATCTCCAAAGTTATTATACTTTTGGTTGGGACACCCTGTATAGTGTTGCCTACGTAGATTCGTTACCCTCGTAAGAGTCTTCGAAATATCTAATTCATTATTCTGTTAATTTAACTAAATTTCGACGTCTAGTTGAACTTTCATGTTGATTCTTTGCGTGGTAGACCTGATACAAATAATCTGTCGTGGAGACAAAAAAGAATTTTGTCAGCGCTTGTGGCAATTTTTCTTTTATGATGATAGTGACGAATTTATAAAAAACCTCACACTCCCAAATAAATACCTACTTATAATGATATATGAGTTGCCATTTATTCCCACCGCGTCGTGACACATATATGGTGACGTAAGACAAAAGTAAGTCAAACCGTGTTACACCTCAATTTAATATATTTGCTTTTTAAGGAGAAAAAGTGTCATTATATTTAAATATAAATGGCCGTATCAATCAACCTCCCCGTCGGCAAACGTGTGACATAATTTACCGCTATTTCTCAGAATATCAAAACGCCATAGACAAAAGAAGCGTGTGATAAATTCGTTGGAATTCTGGGATTCGAAATTATCCAATCAGTGGAATAATAAATCTTTAAAAACATTGTAAATGTTAGAACAACTAAATGTTGTCGGTAGCTATTGATTTGTCGTAAATTTTACGAGACATGAATTAAAGGGAACAATTCCAATTATAATGAATGAGAGCGATGTTGCTGTTTTTTGGATTTACTCCAGTATTAATTGTATTTTTTGGCACATAAATTAGTCGAATCTGGATATGATTGTATAGACGTGACATTAATTCCCGAGACATTGGCATCGGCAGATTATTTTATTGATTTTTATTGCGTGTAGAGGTCCAGATAGTGTATGAATCTATGTTTTTATAGATACTAATATCTGGAAATTCCTGTCAACCAAAAAGATGCATAATCTAAGTTCAAAAATAGGGCAAGAATGTCCTTTCAGCATGTGACCGAAAATGATTTCCTGAAGAATTACAGGCGGTTGAGGGTGATCTCCAAATTGAAGTTTTTTCTTGAATAACTTTTGATCGATTTGAGTTAGGCGCTTAAAATTTGGTATGCAGCAACGGCGGTTCGTGGGTCAAGAGATAGGGAGGTCAATTAGAAAAGTTTACTGTATTACCTACCTTTTAAAGTGATTTAAATTCCAAGTCGATCCTCCGGTCTTTTGAGATGCAAAGTGGTCAATTGTTTTTTCATTAAAGTCTTTTATCTTCTTTATTAATGCCCTTTTCTATGGTAAGCATAGCTAAAGAGACAACCTTTCCTGACCCATGGTATTTCTTAAACATGTGTTTATTCTTTTTAAGGTGGAAAAACAATGTTCACTTTCGACGGTAGTCATAGGGAGAGTACACAAGATTTTTAACAGTTTGACACTTTCAGAAAAAGTATGGCACAAATTATTGTTAATAAAAAGCTGTAACAAAGCAACTGCACCTTCACTATTGGAAAAATCTTCTCGGATATATAATACTTCTAATTCAGTTTTAAGTTTCAAGCGATTTATGACTGGATACTCCGTTTTAACTAATTTAAACATATCTTGAGGAAAGCTTTTTTTATAATCTTTTAATCGATCTGCGTGAAATAATTGAGACACTGCTAAATGATTACTGAAGCCAAACCTGTTTTTGATCTCAGATGTAATTATATCACAAACTTCTAATGAAATTCTCCTTTTTGATTCTTCCGTTTTACATCTCTGGGCACACTGCATGGATGTCTCCTCCAAATAGTTATTCAAAATTTTATTTCTGATGTCTTCAATTTTACTATTAAAAACGCCAATACACTTATTTACTGTTATGACATCGATATTACATTTTTGTAATTGATTGAACAATATATCACAATGAGGCATAACTAAATGAAAAAAATTTAACCAGTAAAGAAAATGTTCTTTTTGTAAGTAGTTTTTTAAACCAATAGCTTGGTTTAGAGTGTTCTTTTCTGATTCATTATCAATAATTTTTTCTAAACAATCTAATGATTCTGTTCGATAGGTATAAACGGTCTCTATGCACTTTGTATTAAAATTCCATTGTGTTGGAGCCGCTTTAGGTAATCTCACATTAACAGCATTATTTAACGCGGCTGTTCTTTTTTGGCGATTTTCCAAAGAATGAAGAAAAGCTATGTAAATTAGCAAAAAAAATGTTTATGCTTTTATCCTGACTTGATGCTTTTTGTAAAATTAAATTTAGTTGATGAGCGTAACAATGAATAAAATTTGCTGAAGGATAACTCTTTTTTAATTAAAAATACCTATTAACTTCTTTTTTCTTATCAAGAGATGTTTGCTTTATCGTCATATTAGGTTTTGGACGGCCACCACCTTTGAATTTCACTCGGTCTTCATAACCCAACTTATGTCCATCTTTCAGTTTTAATATATTTTTGTACAACACTCATATTTAATAGTAAACACCAAAAACACTGTTTAACTTAATTTCACGACAAGGAGAGATTTACTAATAAAATGTTCACAAATAAAAACATTAAAAACAACGCGACAGAATTTACCGACCAACGCGTATCTAGTCAGCATTAAGACTACCACGAAGACTGCTCTAGTGAACTTCGTGCGTTACCGTTTCCGTGTGTCCGAGACATTGTCCCCGCCAGTGTTTTCTGTCTCTTTTGCTTTCTGACGATTTGCGCATAAGTCTATTTCACTTTAATTCGTAGTAAATTCGGTCCGTAGTTAGCTTTGAGGGCACGTTGTGGATTGACCCAAGATTTTTAAATTCTATAAATGAATAATGTAATGAATATGAATGTAGAGCTCGGTGCTCGGAGGGGATACGAAATCCTGCGATCTAGATATTTGAATAGTATTGTGCATAGAATGAACTAGAAACTTTAATATATTTTTAAGAATATTAAAAATATACATATTTTTGAACTTCAGAAAATGAATAGCTCTATTTTTTTATTTGTATGTGGGAGGTCATTGACCAAATGACCCTATAGAAGAACCGCCAGTGCAATGCAGTATCCTCGATAAGCATTAGAGTGAACACACAAATTGAGAAAATACAATACGTTATTCCTTATATTAGAATGAACTACAAATTAATAACTCAACATTGCTCTGAAAATTAATAACACCTGATTGTCAACATATAGAATGTAGAATTTTGTCATAAAGATTGATGAATTTTCTTCGCAACTACAATTTCGTTGGATACTGAATCTTTGATATAACCTTCAGCCACATCAGATAACTTCCTCTTGTCTTTAAGAGTCATCAAATCACCTCCAGAATTAACTATAATAGTGGCTTAGGATCGTCTAAACAGTGACCAATGTTATTATTCCGGTTCAGGTGGATTTAAGTAAATTGCAGTTATCCGTGATATTTTTGAAAACATATTGTTTCCAACTGGTTGGACAAATTTCATTTAATTGTAATTAAGAAAAAATCTTCTGTGACAAGCATGACTAGGACACATTTCCTAAAGATATCAACAGGATCAACCGGATAACAACCGATAAGGAATCTGCGTGACATTTGTTTTGGCCTCCAGTACAGTTATGTACAAATATGATCCCTAGTCTTGTATATCAGTAATTCATACTCGTTAATTCTTCACAGCTGCAAGCCTCAGACATACCGAATAACAATGTAACCTACAAATGTACAAAAATTTAACCAAATTGAAAATTAAACATCTAATAAGAAGAACGATACCTTCATCATTAGATATTTATAGAAGTATATCTTTACTAATTAGTACCATAAATAACTATTATCAAGATTCCGTCACATTTTACTAAATAACAATTATTTTGATTTATTTGTGAATATTTTCTTAACAACAGTTAAATCATCTGTAAGGGCCAATCAATAGATTTATTTAATTTACTATTTATGTATTTAAAATCGGTATAGGTCGAATTACCTTATTCTGGCAGTTAAATTTAATCTACAGTTACAGGGTTGCGAGGGTTAGAGCGGGGAAGAGATGGAATGTCAGAACTTGATCTATTTTAGGAGTAATTTAATTACTTTATCCGCTATTTCAAAGAAAAATTCATTATCATGGGAAATATTCAATTCAAACTGTGCGCCTTACTTAATATTCCTTGCATAATTAATAACTTTCAGCTATTCTTAGCTTTATTATCACAATTTTCTATAAAATTATCATATCTGTCTCCCTACAAACTTTGATTCGATTGTTATAATTTATGTATGAAAATTTTTATAAAGTTATACTGTATACTGTACCACAAGGTTAACCAATAGGTATGGATTATTTTTTGTAGCCGATCAAATAAACAATTAAGTGACAAATAAATGTTATATGTGTCAAAAAATGTTCATTAATCTTTGCAATTCATAACATGAGTTCCTTTTTTCTTTAAATCGTAGTGGAAAAGTTTTTGGGTACTCGCAGCATTGTAGAATCGCAAAGAAAATTCAGGCATGAATTTCATGTTGAAGGGAGTATATTTATTTATCTATATTTATTTATCTATATACTGTATCCACAAGAAACACAATTTTATGATGGGATAGTGATTTTTGCGTTAGTGGAAGTATTATTCCAAGGTACTCCGGTATTACTCGTTGGATCCGTACTCCTACATGGCATCAACACGACATGCAGACGACACGACAGAAAAAAAATGTATCCAATATTACAGGTCCACACGACGTGATATCAATACAAAATTTCGATTATTCAGCAACTAAAAGATCAGGATCAAAGAGCATGACATCAATTTTGTGGACAATTTTTAGAAATGTCCAATGCCAACGAAAATAATTAATTCCGATCAGTACGTGGAAATGCTGCAATACTTTGTTATGCCTGAGGCAAAAAAACTTGATTTAAGTAATATAATGTTCCAACAGAAGGTGCGAGATCTTTTCCTGGAAAAATTATTTCACAATTTGGTGGCTCCCAATGGTCTTCAAGATCACCCGATTTAAGTGCTCCTGATTTCTTCTTATGTCTTAAGTCTAAGGTGAACAAGAATAAGCCTCGTACTATTCAGGAACTGATGCTTTCCATACAACAGGAAATAAAGAGCGCTGATTGAATTTATTGCAGTGTGTAATGCTGAATGTATTAACTGTTTACAAGAATGTGTAAATTCTCATGGAGATCATTTGAAGGACATTATTAAATTGCATTTTTCGAATTATTCGTATATAAACTTGTGATTGTTTATTGTTTGTTTATTTCATCACCTACTAAAAAACATTCATAATTATTGGCTAACCTTGTAGTAATACTAACATGTCTGACATGGGGTAGATGCAAATGGTGTCCTCAAATACATTCACAGGTTTGCCACTTACAATATGGAAATAAGCAATCAAAACCAAAGCAGCAAGAAGTAAGTTACATACGATAATTTATCCACGTAAAGCAATGTTATTACAATTAATATGAAATGTCTCCATTGAGATTTTCGTATAGACGTGTAAACCCGGCCATCAAACATATCTCACATATGCAGGCGACGATGTTTGTATTCAGAAGTCTGTGTTCAAATTGTAATGAAAACTCCGGCGAACTATGGATATTACTTCTCAACTTTGCAAACAACTTTTTAATATGATTCAAAAACTATTTTAAGCATTTTGGCATGGAAAACGGGCATCTGCATGACATCCGAAATATTTTCATAAAAATTATTAGAGTAATTTTTTACGAAACACGCCATACTTTGTTAAAGCATTGTCAAGATCAACAGAACGCTTAAGATAAGGAAACCAACAAGCAGATGTAAAATTTAACTCGCAAAAACAAGACACAATAAAAAATTTTATTTAAAATTGTCAAAATCACAATCAAAAAGCAAAAATCATAGTTAAATTTTGTAACAAATTATTTTACTTGATTTGATTTTTCCTTCATAGATTTGTAAAACTATAAAAACATGTGTAACTCCCCTACTATTTTGCAGTTCCTCAGCGTTATCCTCTTTCACCCTCTCCGTATCATTTAGAACTGATTTACAAGCCGTGTTAATGGGTCTTGCAAAGGGATTATCAGTGAAATATATAAGCCAAGATGAAATCTTATGAAATAAGTTGAGGTTGAGGCGAGATATGGTAAACAATTTGGAACCTTGCCATTTAGGAAGATCAATGATCTTGGACGGACGCCATAAAAATTAATTAACTGCATATACACTAGAACTGAGTTTAAATTGCCATTTTTGGTGTTAGCGTGGAACATGTCACATTTTTAGATGTGCAATATTTTCATTACAAATAAAATAAGTATTGGTACACTTTTAATGCATATTTTCATAACAGATATTGTAAATTATTGATATTTGGTAAATTGTTTTTTTTAGACGTTTTTTTTTAATTTCAGGAAATTGTTATAGAAAGCCTAGTTATGACATACTAAACACCAAATTTATCCAATTGTTTTTCCTTCCTTATCGATGTCATAAAGGTTTAAGTTTTGAGTTATTTTGCAAGTTCTATGACTTAGCTAACTCAAAATACTTGATTTGCTTCTTTGATGAATCTAATTTCTCATACAGAAATGGTCCTCTAAATGTTTTTGAGACACTTCTCCACACACATGTTATAAGTGTGTGTTTATAAGCATTGAGTTTTAACTTGTACATATACTTAACATGAAGAGTATTCATTTAAACTTGATTAATACCATTGGCAGCTGGTGGATTTAGGATGGTACAACCTTGAAATTTACACGATGAAGAACTTAAATTTTAAAGTGTCATAACTTTACAAAAAATGAAAATTTTCGAAAACCAAAAAAAAAACGGGGTGATAAATTTTCCTTCTGATTGCGAAAAAAAAATAGTTTGCAAAGATTTTATTAATGGCCTAGCAGGAATCTGGGGAGGCTGAGCATTTTTGTAACTTTTTTTCTCAATTTTTTTTTCAATTTTTTTTCTGCGAAACTTCTTCAATCAGTACTGATAGTCGTACCTTAAAATATTGCTTGGGTTTCATGCTCCAATACTGAGATATTGTATAACCTAAAGCCACCAGCTGCGACTGATTAATACCTATGAAGTTTTGTGTTTGCTGCCTCCAAATGCCTTCTTTGCTTCTTTGGATAGATCTCTTCCTCATGGAAAACGTGTTTTTTAAATGGTTTTGATATATTTCTTGATAATGTTATGTGTTATGTTTTTAGGTATTGCTTTTTTAACTTGTGAATAATATGCAGAGTATTCATTTAAACCTGATTATTACCTATAATTTATTTTACAATTAGAAGACTTACTTCTGTGAGTCTGTGTTATATAATTACTTAATATTACCGGCGCATTCGGTATTTATTTGAAAAATTATGCTTTTGCGATGGAGTAAATAGAAATTCTTTGGCTCAAAATGTTAATATGTAACCAAACATGCTTAAGTAAAGTGTGCCTAGTTAATGAGATACAGGGTGTTAAAACATTTTTTTCTTAATGATTTTTTGGGTTTAACGCAAAAACTACTTCTAAATTAAGTTATAAATTAGTACAGTCTGTATGTCATTAAGTAGGCACATTTTACTTAAGCATATTTGGTTAAATCTTCATATTTTAAGAATAATCTTTCATTACTCTATGACCCATTCTTTATAACTCACCCTTTATATACAGGGTGCGGCAATAGTGCGTCGGACCTCGATATCTCGAGTTCTACGATAGCTAGAAATTTTTTAAAAAATTGCAAGTAAACTAGATAAAAAGTTTATAACTGGAAATTATTTTCGAATATAAAGGACGAGCCAAGACGAAATTACAGGACCAAGTGCCTTTTTTTTTAAATGGAATGCTATGTATATCAGTACATTTTTTGAAGCCTCTTTCTAGGCTCTATTCATTCCTATATTATTATTGGCTATTTCCCAACCACTTTGATGTAATGAATTTTTTTTTTGAAATAATGCCATCTGCAGATGGGTATTAAAAAAATCACCACAGTCACTATTATGGGTTTTAAGAAAAACTAATGCGAATGCCAGTTACGAGACATCCAATTAATGTTTTTGAATCATTTTCATTTCCTAAAAATGTACAGGGTGGCTAAAAATTGGTATTCAATTAAGAACTTTTTAAATTGAATTTTCTCAATTTTTTCAAATTTTTCAACTATGTGATGTAAAAATGAAAAACGAACATTTTTTGTAAGTACTTCCCTATGGCTATTTGCAGCCATTTTCGTTTTATAAATAAATGTTTATTTTTCAATTAAGAACTTGTTAAATTGAATTTTCTCAATTTTTTTCAAATGAAACACCCTGTATATTTTTCGACGATGTGATGTAGAAATGAAAAACGAACATTTTTTGTAAGTACTTCCCTATGGCTAATTGCAACCATTTTCGTTTTATAAATAAACAAGTGTGAAATTCAAGAATAAACTTAAAAAAAGAGTTTATCTCAAATAATTCAATAGAAAAATTTGTAATAGGTGTTCGACGTGTTGCCCATTTTGATTGACACGTCTTTATACAATATGATATGAGGCTATTTAGTGGGACCATTTCCATTGGAATGAGTAAATAGCATCCAGTCCTTTACTGTAATGTTTTTTTGTACATTTTTTTGCTGTTTTCGTTATTCGACAAGCAATAAAACCTCAGTTTGGTATAAATTGTCGTATACAAAGGAGCATTTATCACACTTATCGGTCGTTAGTTACAATTTGCATTGAATTTAAAATATTTGGAATTTTACAATATGAATTTTAATAAAGCGGAACTTGTAGACATGACTTTTGTTTTGGGCGAGTCAGACAGAAATTGTTTACTTGCAATAAATATACCAACGATCCTGAAAGAAGGCTTCCTGATGTTAGCAGCTTCCAAAACCTTCTTGATAGATTTGTGGAAACTGGAAATGTCGAATATAAAAAAAGTGAAAGAATGAAACATGTTGTGAACGAAGAAAATGAAATTTCTGTGGTGCTGGCAATGGTTGAGAATCCCCATGTTAGTAAAAGAGAAGTGACCTCATTAGTAGGAATAAGTAGACGGTCTGTGGGTCGAATTTTAAAAACAAATAAGTTGCATACATATATTCAAATGCACTAGGAATTATCTGATTACGATTTTCAAAAGCGCCTACAATTTTGTAATTGGACCAGAGGTAAAATGCAAGTTGATGTCAACTTCTTCAATAATGTTTTATTCACTGATGAGGCAACTTTTCATAAAAATAGATTTGTTAATAGGTACAATTTCCATTATTATGCTTCGGAAAATCCTCACTTTTTTATGCAAGTTGATAACCAACACAGATGGTCTATAAACGTTTGGGGAGGAATTATTGGAGAACATGTAATACAGCCACATTTTTTTGATGGTACATTGACTGGAGCTATTTATCTTCATTTTTTGGGAAAATTGTCTGCCACAATTATTGGTAAATCTCCTTGGAAGAATTCGAAATAGGATGTGGTTTCAGCAAGATGGTGCTCCACCACATTATTTAAATGCAGTTAGAGACCACTTAAATAATACCTACCCTCATCAATGGATTGGGAGAAATGGACCCACTAAATGGCCTACTAGATCTCCAGATCTTACAAAAATGGATTTCTTTTTATGGGGATACGTGAAGGAAATTGTTTATAGAGACACACCAACAACAGTACAAAATATGAAGGAAAGAATAATAACTGCCTTTAGATCTATCACACCGGCAGTTTTAGGAACAGTGGGAATCTCATTTCAAAAGCGCATAGAGATGTGTGTCAATCAAAATGGCCAACATGTGGAACATTTATTATGATTTTTTCTACTGAGTTATTTGAAGAAACCTCTTTTTTTAAGTTTATTTTTGAATGTTGTAATTATTGCTCAATAACACGAAAATGGTTGCAATTAGCCATGGGGAAGTACTTACAATAAATGTTCGTTTTCATTTTTACATCACATCGTTGAAAAATATACAGGATGTTCCATTTGAAAAAATTGAGAAAATTCAATTTAAAAAGGTCTTAATTGAATACTAATTTTTAACCACCGTGTACATTTTTAGGAAATGAAAATGATTCAAAAAATATTAATTAGATGTTTCCTAACTGGTATCCACATAAGTTTTTCTTAAAACCCATAATTGTGACTATGGTGATTTTTTTAATATCCATCTGCAGATGGCATTATTTCAACAAAAAAAATTCATTACATCAAAGTGGTTGGGAAATAGCCAATAATAATATAGGAATGAATAGAGCCTAGAAAGAGGCTTCAAAAAATGTACTGATATACATGGCATTCCATTTAAAAAAAAGGCACTTGGTTCTGTAATTTCGTCTTGGCTCGCCCTGTATGTTCGAAAATAATTTCCAGTTATAAACTTTTTTATCTAGTTTACTTGCAATTTTTTAAAAAATTTCTAGCTATCGCAGAACTCGAGATATCGAGGTCCGACGCACTATTGCCCCACCCTGTATATTTTGATTCCGAGTTGAATCTGGCATCAATTATTCAGGTTACTGATGTTCACATTTTTTCAACGCAAATTTAGTTCTCACGAAAGTATGTTGATTGAGTTCAGAAAGTTTTAACAAGATTTAAATATCTCGTTGTGAATAGGATTTCGAAGTGTAAACTAATATCTTTGAAATTTCAATGTCTTGAGGTCATATGCAAAAATCGACGAAACGACATAGATAGAGACATCATCGTCATGACTGGCAATATCTTCCAAAGCATATATCAATGAAACAACATAAAATAACCGAAAAAAAAAAAAAATATATAAAAAATTATCACTAAGTATTTATACGAAATACCCTGTATGTAAACTCGCATTTAACGAGATTTTCAATTTAAAGCGGAATCGCGCAACAAAAGTGATAAATACGAAACTTTCTTCTGCTTTATCTGGAATCTAAAACAAGCGAATGAACATTGCAAACTGGAGAGAATTTAAATTTAAAATAGCATTTTCCTAGCGTGAATTTTGTTACATAACGTTTTATTCTAAGAATAGGTGTAAATTACTAAAAACAAACGATTTCAGTCTGCGAGAAATGTATTTAAAGTTTTAACAATATCTAAATGAAAAACTGTTGATGATTGCGTTACAATTGGGTTGAACGAAAAATAAATGAATGAGGATTTTAAGTTGCCAAAAGTTGGTTGTGAAAATGTATCTATTTATTTTATAGCAATTTCTAACACATCAAAACGACAGGCAATATGAAATCGCTTATAAAGAGCTCAAAGAATGGTGCAATGTTAAGAAAATTAAAAGTATCTGAAAATGTGCTATTGGTTTGTTTTGATATAAAAGTAACGAAGTGAAAATCTCTATGCTATGGTCCGTATATTCCATTAAATGTCAACGAAAATATAAATATAACAAAATTTTTTAATTTGACAACATATTCTAAAAAATAAATCTGTTGGATATCGCCCAAAAAGGCAGGGATCTAAATTAAGGCTGGGAATCGAATACGAATAATTCGAGTATTCGATATTCGAGCATTCGAATACGAATTATTCTAATGGCAAATTATTCGAATATTCGAATATGCGAAATATTCGAATACTCGAATATATTCGAGTATTCGAATATTCGATTATATTTGAGTAAATTTGTTATTAAATTATGTACGAATAGGTATGCAGTATGCATCCAAGCAAACTAGGTAGATAGTAGGTATAGATAGGTACCTATTCTAAAATCCAAATATATAAATAGACCACATTAGTGGCACGTTTTACTCCCAGTCAAACTATTCCATCTCTTTCTCGCCTCGACCTTAGTTTTACTGTACTAAGGCAAGGGTTAAAATTAATAATTATTTATTTCATAATTTCCTTACAGTGTACATATAATTTGAACTAAAAATTACAAGATAAATCAGTAGAAACCAGTCATATAGTATCAACTGCGACGCTGCGGACTTGTCTAGGGTGATAATATGGAGATCACGTATCACGCCATCCCCGGATCTCATTGGTAAGACGTCGAGTTGAGGTATATCCATTTTATATAAAAGAAAATAAATAGTTTAACGTATATAGAAGCGATGTAGCATGTTTAAAAAGCATCTTGGACCGGTGTAAATTCGTTTAGAAGTCTTGTACGGTTTGCAAATCGTGGAAATATATAGGAAGTAAGCTCCGATGAATTTAAGTCGCCTGGTTTCTAATTTTGTGTACTTGTTTATTTAGCGTTTTTTTTTGTTTTATTATTTCACTTTTCAAATTTCAAGAAGCATTAAAACAGCCGTAGTAATGTCATTTATCGACTTCATGATAAAGGATTAAAAAAAATGTTGTCAAGTTTGACTTAAATTCCACGAAGAATTTTGTTAATTCAGGATTTATCGATTATACAGAGCCAATTTTACTATTATATTTATTAGAAAAGGTTATAGAAGTAGGGAAAGACTACACTGCAATATATAGGAGGATGAGACCTTTTTCACGATCAAATTATAATATGTCCAGCCGTCGAAAGAAGGCCCGAGCGGCAAAGGAGAGTATCGCCAATAAGTTGCCTGCGTTTTGCGAAACCATGTACAACTTACGCATCGTAGCATGACCCCTTAGATTTAAATGCGCAATGGATTTGGCATCTACTGTCTCTACCGCATGCGGGACACTTCTTTCTAACTTGTGCGCAATTCGGGGGCCACTACGATGCGTGACCTGTACCAGGAATATAATATCGCTCCCAATGAGGTGCGGATGTAAACGATCACAACAATTTGTTATTGCACTAATTCATTTATTTCGTGTACGCTTAATTATGAAAGGAATGCAGAAATCACATTCTTTCCGAGGGTCTTCTTTCCCGACGAAACATTAATCCTTTCTCTTCTACAAGGTGTCCCGAAATTAGTATGCAATATTTACGAGCTGCTTCTACGGCCAGAAATAGGAAAAAAGTTCATATAAACATTGGTCGAAAAATGCTTCCTAAAGGAGCTACAGGCCCCTAAAGCTGAGCCCCTGAGAAAGGTTTTTTATCGAATATCTCCAAAACCACTCAAAGTCAAATATTGAAAATTTATACAGCCGCTACACTTTTATGTGTAATAAGATGAAATGGCAATAATTCGAAAATTTTACCCAGGGCTGTCCCAAACTGGGGTTGTGGGGTTAAAATAACCCCAACTTCTTGTATGTAACTTTTGACGGTAGAATATGAAATATTAGAGTTTTATACTTAAAAAAGATACTCTTGATGAACATCGATAAAATGCACCGTTTTTGAGTAATATCGACTTGAAAATTTTAAAATTTAACTAATTTTATTTGTTTTTTGCATTTTATAATATGTGAAGCAAAATACATTGTACCAGATGAGTTTTGTCTATCATTTCATGTCCATATAAAGTACATACTAATATTTTTAATTTGTCGTTGTCGCTGTCGTTGTTATTCGTATAGCATTAGATAGAGAGAATAATAATTGCAAATAGTTCAGAGTGAATCTACGTAAACATCTTATTCTTGGAAATATTATATTATTGTATTGATTAGGTAAATCGAGGATGTTTGGTTTCGGTTTTTTAAGTGGGTTGTTTGTTCTCTTTATGCTTTTATTTCAGTTTTGCGATATTTTAACAATGCCTAAAAGTACTTATTGTTATTAGAATAGTTCTTGTCAAAGCTTGGATTTTGTTTACAAATAAAGTAATTGTTTTTATTTAATGAACCGTGTTACTGATTTGAACTCGTTTTTCCATCTTAATTCATACGAATATGCTTGATGGGTGTGTGTGGTAAGAATCTCCTGCCGTCTGTGAAATGTGTAATGTGAATCATGAATTGGTTGGTAATGTAATGTACATACGTAAAAGATAGGTCAGTGTAACTCGCCCATTGACCTATCAGGTCAATAAACCATCCAAACATATGACTGTTACAAAACGATTTATTTATTAATAAATTACAATCATATTCACTTACAAAAACAACATTCCAACTTTTATAAATACCTAACAGATTCTGGTCATACATAACTGATGACCATCAACCTAAAATATTACATATTTGTAGGAAACGTAAAAAACTTAATTTATTAGAAGCGCTAAAAATAAATAAATTAAATAGGAATAAAAATTACAACATATTAAACGACCAAATAGATTTAAATAATTCTCCGTTATTAAACTTGTTCAGATAACCAAATGCTGTTAATAAAAATCACACCATAATATAATTTACTATCTACATTTAAAGACATAACATCTGTACAAATTTGAATTATTAAAAATAAAGAAACTTTTTGCTTTTAAATGTTTCAAAAATATTTTATTAAAACTCTACGCGTGTTTCGGCTTTTTTATGCCTTTCTCAAGAGTACAGATGACACTAGATTTTAAATCGTGTTCTTTACTTATATATAACATCTGGGCAGTACAATACAATTATAAAGTATTAAATTTTATGGTATGAAACGATGGGAATTTCTTTAACTTACACAATTTTGTCTAAAATGTCGTGACCGATAAAAAAATTATTTGATCATTTGTTAAGTTCTTATTATTTTTTACTGCTTTTTTTAATTTCTAATATTTTTAATAAATCTAATTTTTTTACCTTTATTTTCTGAGTGAAGCAAGTCGATCTTATCCAAATCTATAAAATGATTACTTTCTGTACAAATTTGAATTATATGATCAACCATAAAGTGACCCATTCTTCTAGTCAGTTCGGTTTATATTTAAAATGAAAGTAAAATCTGTGTATAATTTAGTTTACTTGAAAATGTCCGAATAGGATGAAACTAGTAAGACAATTAATAAAAAGTGTTTATAATTTTTTAAAACGCTCGTTGTTGTGTTGGTCACCGAAACATTCTGATAACTCTCAACAATTAGACAAAATCTCCAGGCATCTTAGGAAAATGATATATAGTTTGCATGAAGAATACATTTTCTTAAAAGAATATGAAATTGTAAAGTGAATTCTGTCTGCCCCTGTATAACTGTTTGTATTTTATCCTCTTAAAAAAGAACATTGTGACCAATATTTTATGTAAAAAACGTAATCAATTTAGTTCTGAGTTTACTTAAAAGATTTTCATACCGATTATCTGTTATCTGTGTCAAAACCTTAAAAATATGTTTAAAAAAATAAAACAAATATCGTTTCATGTCTACGCCGGCAAAATGACAAAAAGTACCCTAAGGTCTAATTTCATGGATATTATTATTAAATTTAATCGTTCACTGTTATAGGGTTTTATGTCACGAACCTTTACGTTTTGCTATGTACTATTTATTTATGTAGTACATAATGAACCCTCGTTATTTTCGGTTAAATATACGACGCTTTTACCAATTTGGATTTAAGATATATAGCATCACTTAGTCTATCGATTACGACTACTTTGTAATTAAACTTGGAATGGTACTTATAATTATTATTTTTAATTTGTTGGAAGGCAAAAACATAGTCACTTTGTCAAATATTTTGTCGAATGACATAATATTCTGATATTGGCTTTTGACTTATTACGTCATCGTTGTATACCTGATGGCAATCAAGGCTTTGATTTAATTTTTGTAGGCTTTATGTGATGACATTTTTATAAAGTTTTATAAAAAAAATTCTAGATATTTGTGTATAATATTGTTCGTTTTTGGTCGATGTTCTTTACTATGTAAAAAGAAAACAAAAGTTTTTATTAATAAAATATTTTATATTTCTGTTCATACAGTTGTTTTATGTTTCAATGAGTCGTTTTTATTTTGCAAATAAGTTTTGAAATAAACTGTACAAATTAGTACCATTCATAGAAAATTTAGCTCGCGAGAAAAAATCAAATAGAAAAACACATTTTGTGTTAATGGTGTAATAAATAATCAGCAAAAAAGCTGAATGTTTGGGCTGGAAGAAGTAGTTTCTTTTTGAAAAGAAGCCTCACTGCAAATTGCTATTCATATCTTCTCCGTAATCAGATTGTACTGGCGATTGCGGTTGTTTTCAAATGAAGAAAAAGAAAAATTATCCAACAGTGACGTATGGTTGTAGCAAGATGAAGCTCCACAATTTTATGGAGTGAATATTGACATACTGGCATAGTCTGTAGTTTATAAAAAACAAATCCGCTAGTTGATAAAACCTAAAAAACTGGATAATCTCAGTCATTCAGGAAATATCTCCGAAATGATTACTAAACACATTTCGTATTTTCAGAGATCATTAAAACATTGTTAGGCTGATGAAGTTTTGATCACTTATTATTAAGACTGGCCTGTTTAAATGCAGTCTATTGAGGGGAGATAATCAGCGGACGTACGATATGGGCCAAGAACTACGTATATCAACAGATTTCCAGTACCAGTAGATTATCTCGTCTTGTCGCTAGGCACAGTAATCGGTGGCCTCTAAACGCGGCTATCCTGAGATAGGTACGATTTGTCAGGAAGTGTAAGATTTTTTGAGGTTTTGTTTTGTGCGTTTACTGCGTTCCAAATTATAGATACTTTTGTTAGTTTTACTGTGCTTTTAGTGTTGTTACAAAAGCCCTAAAAATAAAAGGTACACTGGAAATTTAGATTCTTTTCTCTCTTTCTCGTGATCCAGAAAGATAAGTAACTTTCTCTGTGCAAAATATAAAATATGAATTATATCGCTATGACGGCAATTTTTCTAAAATATCAAATGCTTTAAGAAAAAAATACGAATATTTTGCATCTTAAATTTATGAATAGAAATTTTAAAATTTTTAACACAAAATTAACAATATGGAGGCATCAATAAAGCATGTGTTTTTCTCATACGTAACTATTTTATTTTGTAACCTAAAATATTTTTAACATTCATTATTCACTAATTATTAATAGTAAAATATTTCGCTAATTGTGTATTTTGATAATTTATCTAGAAAATCTACAATTTTTATATTCTAAACATGTTAAAGTGTCACAAAATAAAATATATGCACCTGGCTGCTCAAATAGCAGAGGATACTATGAAAAGTTTACTAATAACAAGTGTACGCTGGGCACCATAAAGAACTGTTAATGGACATGATATAAGAGGTAAGTTTTGTAAATTACACCATGCCCCTCACCTACGTCAATCAATTTCTTAAAACGGGACAACTTCACTTATATTAATGTAGGAATAATTTATATTGTAGGAAGCGTTATTGTTCTGAGTTTTGTTTAAAGTACACATTTAATATCTATATTGCTAACTATTTGAAGAGTGTATTTTATTTTACAAAAATATGCATCTTGCTCGGAAAAGTTGTTATAAAACTTTATAAATATTATAGGCTACGTAAGAATAAACCATGCGCCCTTGCAGAAATAAAGACAAGTTTTTAAAAAATGACATAGATGACATCATAAATAAAAAACTAGCAGACACACAGAACATTAGTATATCTTATTGTAACAAGTTGCAAGAAACTGTTCACAGTCTTTTTATTTTAAAACATCTTCAAAAAAATTATGCAACGTAAATTTGCCGAACCCTGTACATTAAATTCTAATTCATTGTCCATTACTTACTTTTAGAAGCCTAATATTTTCATTAGCGCATGTATCATCACTTAGCTTTAATTGTTTACAAAAGAGGCATTTTTCCTCAACTAAATAAACAACATTAAGAGAGTCTTTTTACTATTTCAAGTTTTGCGGGGAGGCGCTGGTGATA
This sequence comes from Rhamnusium bicolor, assembly GCA_029963845.1. Classification (NCBI taxonomy): domain Eukaryota; kingdom Metazoa; phylum Arthropoda; class Insecta; order Coleoptera; family Cerambycidae; genus Rhamnusium; species Rhamnusium bicolor. The sequence continues at coordinate 325,545 of JANEYF010001679.1, forward strand.
TAAGATATCTATTTATAGCGAACCCACAAACTACCTATGTAAAATCCTGTAGCCTCAGTTGCTTAAACAAAATCTGTCATCAGACTAAGTGAAAATAAATATGCGTAAAGGTCAAATACAATTAAAAATATCAGCAATATACGAAAGATACCAATCTCCATAATATTTATAAAATTATATTAGATCGCCCAGACCACGGACACCTTGAGTTCTTCTGTGTTTACAGAATCTTTACATACAGTTTTATTCACATTCTACAATGTTTGAATATGTTTATTTACCTTCGGCACCTTGATTGTTGCCTTTCTTCTTATTTCTCTCTCTCTCTCTTCCTTCGTAATATTATTAGTACTTTTTTTTGCATTTCTGCGAATTGCTTTTTATTGTCTCACATTTTATTATTAAAGTTACAAAATAGAAAAAACATATTTTTTAATACTATTATCTCAGGGTTAGATTTTCAATGATAGAAAAGGAAATAGTTTATATTTCGGAAATAAAAAAGCAGTTCCACTCGACTGGGACAGAAGATATCATGCATGTAGTTTTGTGGTACTTCAGTAACAAATAAATCGATGGAATCATTCCATTATCAATTAATTATTTCATGAAAACAAGCCAAAAGCGAATTCTCAAAACCTATCGAACTATGTATATCTAATTTACTATTTATAAGATAACAGTATAATACGTTATGGCCTAGTTAGTCTCCCGATTAACCTAATTTTGTTTGAACATAGTCAAATTACCCATGTAATCGTCTTATTTATAGTTAAATTAAACTGGGAATTACTAAAACATAATGTCACAGTTATGTAATCTAGCGTGATGCATGGAGCATTTTCTGCTGGATGCTTCACTTGCAATGAAATCTGTGCACTTTGTTGAACTCATGTAACAATGTTAACATGGTTTTACAGCATTTAAAAATTATTAGGAACATGTTTATTTATTAAGTTTATACATTTAGTTTATATATTTTGTTTGCAAGTTGAATTGTTAGAGATTTTTAATAATAATTTGTGTCTTGTAATTTGTTTATTTTATTAGGGGGTAGTAGGACAAATAAAACTAATGTTTTCTTATTTAGATTGATCGGTTTCTGCAGTATAACCTGCCTTCCTTAGAATCTGTAATTTATTAATAGTGTGACCAAAGGATTTACAAGATACTGAAAAACACTCACCAATCTAATAATAAAACCTATTAGCTCCAATTTTAATTGGATTAGTCATAAATAAATAACAAACAGACACATTAAAACTCAAAACAACAATAACTGATACATACAACATTAAAAAATAACAATGCAATAATTACTGCAAATTTGATTTCATATACGTGAACCATTACTATTCTGTTACAGGTTAAATTCTTCTTCCTTTTGTAATTAGTTAATAGAGGAAGAAGAATATGAACAACCTCAACCTAGCTAACGCTCTGATATGAAATATGAGTTATTAGAATACAAATTAATGCCACAAAATTATCAAAAAGAAGAAGAATTTAACCTATATCAGAATAGTAATAATAAAATACATGTACTTTATTAGCTAAAAAAGCTACAATTAAATGTCACAAAAGATTACATATACCCTATATATATATAGAATATCTTATACAGATAAATGATATGATATATATATATATATATATATATATGTTAAATTCTTTCCGGGTATACCCGCGTAGGTGATAGGCACCAGAGGGACCGTGTTGAACGCATTTCGGCAGAATCTCATCTATCTTCAGGTTCTAACCTTAACTGCTTAGTGCGGCATCTGTTACTCGAACGAATGACGTTTTCTGGATCTGGCTGTTCTTTACATACTCTACCTATATATCATCTTACGGGAGTATACCGGAAAACGATCCATCCTTGTAATATTATGCGAAAACCTGTATATATATATATATATCATATCATCATATGTTATATATATATATATGAAATAAGAGATATCATTATATAACTACTGATATACTATATATATAATATATACATTATACATTTTCTTATCTTATGTCAAATCTAAATATATAATAACTATAAATAATTACAAATATCTTTGTATCCTAACCTAACTTATCGTAATATTACCTAACCTAACCGTAAATAATCAGAAATTTGTTGCTACATTAATACACAGTTTAGTAAAGACATTATATTTTTCGCAGTATTTTATTTCATTTGGTAAACCATTAAATATTTGTATACCAGTACAGAACAAAGATTTGATTCCTTTAAATTGTCATATCTCTCTACTACTATATCATTTACACTAGTAGGTATTATAACTATGAATATCTCGAACGAAATTTAATTTATCACATAAATATCTCGAGCCATACCATTTTTTATTTTAAATATAAATTGCATTGCTTTCAAAAGTATACGTTGTCTAACATTTAAAAAATTTAAAACATTTAACATTGTGTCAATGGGAGTATATTTGTTACATTTTAAAATTATCCTCACAGCTTTATTTTGCATCTTTTTGTAACTTTTGAATTTCATTGTTATTTAAATATAGCTAAGAGAGTTGCACAATAATCGAAATGTGGAGCTATTATAGATTTATATACTAATATTCTTGAAAACATTGATAAATAATTTGAAATTCTCCGTAAGAAATAAACCTTTTTGCAACTTTTTTTAATGACATAATCACTGTTACATTTAAAGGTCAAGGATTCATCTATTATAAACCCAAGGTATTTAATTTCAGAAACTTTTTCTAATATTCTATTATTTAATACAATATTTTCTTCCACCTGTAGATGATTTAGTATATGTTTTTTACCGAGGAATCATATATTTACATTTATCAGTGTTTACATTTTAAAGTTGTTGTCACATTCTTTTAAATCTTGATTAATAACATTAATAACATCATTTATATTCTCACCATATACATAAATTATTGTGTCATCTGCAAATAGATGTACCTTGCATTTTTTTGATTGATTTAACTATATCATTTATGCAACAGCACAAATAATAATGGTCCCAGCACTGATCCCCTGCACCAAAGTCATTATCTATTACATTAGATACAATATTTCCGTATCTCGTTTTTTGTCTTCCAGTTAAGTAAGATTCAATCCATTTGAGTACAGATCCACCAACACCCATTTTCTCTAACTTTAATATTAATAACTGCCGATTCACCGTTTCAAATGCCCGTTTAAAGTCTAAAAAAACTGCAACTATGATTTGGTTTTTTTACCCTATTGTCTTAACCGAATCCGATATGATGAATTGAAGTGTCGATTCACAAGAATGACTTTCTCTAAAGCCAGATTGATTCGCTATTAATATATTATTATCCTTGCAGTGGGTATCTAACTGTTCTTTTACTACCAATTCTAAAATTTTTTCACATATTGGCAACGTGTTAACTGGTCTAAATTCTTCCACATATTTTTGTATTCAAAATTTTGTGAATAGGCGTAACTACAGATATTTTCCAGTTGCTAGGACAAATTTCTTCTTGTAGGGAACTATTAATAACATCCAAGAATCTATTACCAATTACTTCAAAAAAACAGTTTTTATAATTTTTGTGGATATACCATCAATACCTGACTTGTTAGGTAATGCAGATATAATTTTTCTAAGACTTCGCATTTCAGTAGGTTTAAACTTTGTTAATTTATTTTTTACTTCTATTATATCTAGCTCATACCTATTTTGTTTGGGAATACTTTGAATAATAGCATCAATACTGTCTACAAAATATTCATTAAACTTTTTTGCAATTTTGAATTCATCTTCTATTACTTCATTACTAAACTGAATTTCTTTGGGTGCTGAAAAATTTTTATTTTGACATATTTTCTTCAATGTTTTCCACATTTCTTTTGCGTCCTTTTTATGATCGTCAATTTTTTGTTCATAGTAATTCTGTTTTTGTCATTCTTATGAATGCTGTTACCTCGTTTCGTTTTTTCTTATTTCTCCCAGTCTTCATTTGTCTTACTTATTGCCGCAGCTGTATGTCTCTGATCTCTTCTCTCATATATTCCAGTATTTCTTGATTTATCCATTTCTTATCTGCATATTTATATTGGCATCTTCGTTACTTTTACAGGACAAATTTTATCCAAGGACATAGATATACTATTTACTAAATTATCAGCTAATATATCAGTATCTAATACATTATAAATAATAATCGCAAAATACAAGGGCAAGTTTAATGATTGTCACGAAATGATTGCATCTACCGCTAGATAAATTTGCCGAATTTCTTCGGCTACCAGATGAAGTGCATGAAATATACAGGTTACATGTCGTACATTTAGATTGTTAACTTTTAGTAGCTAGATAGATACAACCAGATACCGTGTTGCATTTGAAACTGACATTAATACCTGGGACCTACCAACAGTCATCGTATCAAACGTTTTTGTCACTAGCTATTGTGTACCTTCCACATTTACAGATTATAGCATCTTACTGGCAGTAATTAGGATGACGACGGTCCATCCTGTTGTAATATTTGCCACATTATTTATTTTTATATCTATCGTTTTATCAAATGTTAACGATATATTTCGTGGAAAGCAAAAAGGATTTCACGTTCACAGTAACTTACTGATGTACCAATGTCGTGGTAAAACGCACAAGTTATACATTCGTTATTGTTATTTCACATCTGACATACGCACATACCGAGACGTAAAACAGACTGCTTGAATTTGTAGTGGACTGTGTTTATAAATGTGTTGGTGCCATTATAGCGAATGTGACGTAGTTGTGTGAGCAACGTCATGACTAGCTCTACACACTCATCTCTAGAGATGTCCACTTTTAGCTACAGTCATAGGCGCAGAAGGAATAGCAAATGTCGCAGAAAATGGTGGTGTGTGTCTCTGTCCTGGTTAAGTGATGGAATAGCAATGTACTAAACTCCGCCAGGATGTTAATATAAATAAGTAATTTAAATAAAAATTATACGAGCCGTGTTTACAAAGACGTTTCCGCTTTGCAACAGCAACAAACAAAGCATATAGAAAATTTTTAATTGAATAATAAACAATAAATTAGAATTCTTGTGAAGATACTGTATTGTATGTTGTCAATAACTTTGACTCGAGATTGAATTCTATTTAGTTTTTACCGCAATGTATGATTCTAACAAAACGTTTAAGTTTCGCATTCAAGAGATACGAAACTGGGTGTTAAACTTTGATATAAAAAAATATACATTGCTATTCGTTGTAGACATATCTTTGAGAGAATTTGAGAAAGAATGAAAAAGTTAGGAGTATTAGTTCAACCAACCAACTGGTGTTGAAAATACTTTCAATAAAGTAAAGCATACAAAAAATATCAAAGAGGAATATTTCAACTAAATTTAAAAAGCATAATTTCTAACTTCGGTACCAAGCGCAATGTATTTAATAAAGAAGATATTTCTGTTCCAACAATTTTAAAAACATTAAAATATCGTCGTAAGCTTTAAATAAAAACGATTCGATTCCCCAAACAAGTCTCAAGCAAACTCCTTTTTTAATTGTTTCCTTTTTTGTTTATTTTTCGGGAAGTTCCCATTTTACAAGAAGCCACTCCAATTTAAATTACTTCACTCCGGTAAATCGTGAATAAACCTAGTACGTGTAATTTTGTGTTCTCTAAGAAATCTAGCTACGTTTGCTACCCATAAATAATGTAAGGTATTCAAATATTTGAATGAGAAATTAGCCCAGAGAGCCATTTCCAAGCAACGCCGTATTCCTCTCAGAATTTGATTTGTGCCTTCATAGTGTGTCGTTTTGCTATGATTTTAGGGATTAAGGCAGATAGTCGCTTAGTATATATTAATATCAAATGACTCAGATATCTGGTACACTTTGGCCGACTGTAAATAACAAAAAAGACGTACACTAATATCTCCACGCAGTAGAGAAATTTTTGTTTGAAATAGTTTTTACAACAGTGAGTAAAATGTAATATTTTTGTATTAGTGGGAAATTTATCAGCAGCAGCCGAAGGCGAGCTGATAAACCACAAATCCAACAAATTATTTTACACACGAGTTAACAGGGTGTAACAGTAAAACAAGATACAAATTAAGGAGGTACAGATGAATTCAATAAAAACTGGTACACTTTCTTTTAGTTATGTAAATCATTCGTTCTTTGAGAGATATTAATAATCTTACAAATGTCACTTTGACGTTAATCAGTGGCGTCATTATTAAAAATGGTTCGACATCTAACACATATTCAAAATTTCAAATTGTTTCTAAAATTGAAGATGGTTGGTCCATAAGAAGACTTGCTGCTGAATACAATGTGAGTAAAACCACGATAATGAGTGTTAAAAAACAATGGGAAACCAAACAAACGGTATCCCGTAAAGTTGGTTCCGGTAGGCCCAGAAAGAGCAATAATCAAGAAGATGAAAATCTTATAAATTACCTAATAGAAAACCCTTTTCAGACTGCAGTAAATGCAATTTCAGAGACAAATTTCCCTGCTTCGGTATCTACTGCTTGCAGAAGAATAAAACTACAAAGCGACTTGAAGAGTTGTTCAGCGGCTAAAAAATACAAACTTTCAGAAGAAAAGAAGCAGGTTAGGATTATTTTTGCACTCAACTATATAATCAATGATGAAAACTTCTGGGGACAAGTTGTCTTTTCTGACGAAAAGGTTTTTAAATCCTGTAACGATGGACATGTTCGCGTATATAGGCCTCCTTCCACTAGATACGACGAAAAATATACTTTCGATCCACAAATATCAGGTAGGTTTTCAGTCAATGTCTGGGCTTGGATGAGCCTAAATGGGTTAGGTGTGTGTTGGAACAGTGGTGGTTATCTCGATTCCATTAAATATATTGAAATATTAGACAATATTATGTTGCCGTCAGTAATAGAGGTGTTTCCGGAAAATAATTTTATTTTCCAACAAGACAACTGCTCCATATATACGGCCCATCGTGTCAGGCAATGGTTTCTTAATAAAAACATAGAGTTGTTACCGTGGCCATCTAAAAGTCCGGATTTAAATCCAATTGAAAATGTATGGGGACTAATGGTGAAACATATAAGAAAATTAAATAACCATCCAAATAATGCCCAAGAATTGGAAGGGATAATTGAAGACGCTTGGGAGAACTTGTCGCAAGAAGTTGACCTTGCAAGAAATCTGATTTTGTCCATGCCTGCAAGACTTCAGGCAGTTTTAGACGCTAATGGAGCAATGACAAAATATTAGTTAATTCTGTATTACGTAATTGAAGTTCATTTATTTTATTTTTTTATTGTATTTTTATGTTCAGTTTGCATTGTTTAAATTTTTTTTAATCTCAAGTGGTATTTTTGTGTTCTTATTTTAAAAAATAGAATTATCATTATTCAGTTAGTATTTTAATTACAACCATTAGTAGAATTATCCGTAACAAATATTATTTCTTTAAACAATAATATGGCAGGCTTGAAAATGTTTTGCAAAAGTTATTTTCTAATTATTTTTTAAAATTCCATTTGAATAAAATAAAAGAGAAAGGTTTAATAAGTTTAAAAACACAAAGAAAACCGATCTCCTCCAAAAAACCCCAGGTCCGGGGTAAATCACCACTTCTCCATCCCCCTCTCGACATGCCTGGCCAGCCCTATTTACAGACATATGCACACAACTAAACTATTAAGATTTTCGATTACAAGAGTTGTACCAGTTTTTTTTTTAAATCAAGTGTACATTACAAATTAAGCAAAAAATTCCTAATATGCACCGTTTCCAAGATACATAAGAAATTCGACACTCATGAACAGTTATTTTTAAAAATAAATTCTCATCTTCCCAATAATGCATATTATAGGAATTCATTATGCCATCACGCTAATAGTTTTTCTTCCTGATTTTTTTATTTGTTTTACCAATCTTTTTCTGTTGTGCTTGTTTTCCCACTGCCTTCGATTTTTTCCTATTAAAAACTCCTGCCTTAGAAAAGGATGATTCATCAGTCCATAATATTTTAGTAAAAAAATCGGGATCTTCACCCAACTTTTGAATCATCTGGCGGCAAAAGTCCAGCTTTTCCTTCTATGAGCATCTGTAAAAACTTGTTTCAAAAAAGTCTATGCGTGAATAAATATGGATGGGCTTACCATCGAAATAAAGCAGTATATCTAGTTGTTCTTTCTGATTTGCTTGACCTACACGCTTTTTTCTACTAAAACTGGAGGTATTATTCACCTTTCGGTGAACGTATTGAAGGTATTTTCTGATGGTGTAGGACGATTTGGATATAACACCCTATAGGAAGATCATTTCTAGCTAAAATATTTTATTTTCTTATCTTTACCTATTTTTTTTTTTACTTAAATAAATAATAACTAACACAAAGAAATGAAGTAATGCAAGGTTGTAAACAATACCAGTTTATGGAAAAAGGATACTCCATATAAGAACAAAAATTTATTGTTGTAAATTAAATAGAGAAACCGAAAATTTCAAAAAAATTCGTAGTAACTAGGAGCGTGCCATAATCTTTTGTACCTTCCCCTCTGGCTACGTCCCTGATTATTTTAAAGAGACAAGTTATTTTAACAATAAATCTCTTTAAGTGAAAACTACTCTCCAACTTTCACCTGAGTTAATTCTTATATATACCTAAGGACTCTCACCATTGTGCTCAACACAAAATGGCGCGTTTTAATTTTCTAGTTCATCACTTATTAAGCTTCCCCCTCAATAAGGAAATATTTGAAAAGGAAAAGCTTTGATTAAGGTTATAGTTGTGAGTAATGGATTTTCTGTAATTTTAGTTGATAAAATAATTAGGAAACGTGAATTTAAAAAGTCACCTCGAAATTCCTCGAACTTTCAAAATAAAAAGAAAAAATCCGAAATTTGTATCGATTCCATACGATCCTCGATTCAGTCGTGGAATTGGTAGGATTTTTAAAGATATAGGTATAACAGTGGTTCAATCATCGGGAAATAAACTACAAAAACTTTTAGACAAACTAAATGGCAAAACTGAAACAAACGAAAAGTCAGAGATTTATGAAATTAAGGAGGAATGTAATTAAAAATATGTTGGTCAAACTAGACGATTAATTCAAACTAGATTCAAGGGGCATATAGCTTATCTCAAATATGGTAGAACAGATAAGTCAGTGTTGCCCAACATTTGCGTTTGACAACAGCCATAAAATATCTGCACTTACTTGCACAATTATAGGAATTGGATGAATTCCTAAAACAGCTTCGCGATCCACCACAGAAATGTCTTTTTCATTCAATTTAAATTGCATTTCTTTTTCCACCTCTGAAGGATACTAAAACAGTCCCCAACTTTTATTTCCGTGTCTTTGTTATACAATTCAAATTCATTTTCACTGCACCTACACCTGCAGAAACTCGCAATTGAATAGTGCCCTGCGCTGCTACACATTTTCCCAAATTTGTGTTTCATTTTTTCCCAGAAGTTTCAACGAACGAGAAATACAAACTAATTTGCCAAAAAATTAAACAAAAAGGACATTATCATCTGTGATCTATTTGCTCTGTACAAAATCGATATAAAACTGAAGCCTCAATTTATTTTGTCATAGGGAAAGATATACAACAAATGATGAAATTTAAACTTTTTACACTGTGTAAGAAAAAACCTCTTGGACAGTACAAGTTTGATAACCGATGTTTCATATTTTCATATCCGTTATATTAAACTGCAAATAAATAAATGGCTTTTGCAGTTTTCTCATAAATTGAATCGTTAATTAATTACAGGCTTGTATCACTTTTACCCTGATTTTTAATTATTTCATATTTACCCCCCTGCACCCTAACAATTTTTGACGTTTCTATAATTCCTACTTGTAGTAAATAAAAAAAGTTTGGCAAAGTATCCTAAATTTTGTTGAACCCGGTACTGGCAATAATTAATCGTAGAGGTCATAGGCCACGCTCAATGCGTAATTTGTTGATGCTGAATTTTAATCCCTATTTACCACCTCAATGTTTTGGGCTATTAACAAAATCATATTTTAGCATTTACTATCTCCCTCGTTTCGTTTTAACGATCAGCAGTCCCAACACGTGTTCAGATTTCCTCAAAAACCCATTTAAGTTCCACTCTAAATCATTCAAGTAATTTTTCATCCGTGCTGTGTATAAAATGGCACCCCTACATTTTACATTTGCGAAGTAAATGAGAAGCTTTCTAGCTGTAATTGAGTGGTAACTGAATGTCCATCCACTCGGCGTTTTACGAGTGTTCGAAATCCGCACAGACTTTTATCATCGCACAAATGAATGAACCACCAGGATGTTGTGGCTCCATAAAAAATGTCAGCTAAGGGATATTTTGATGAGGGGAATTAAGTGCTAATCAATACCGTGATTGAAAAAATAATTTGATTTTTATGTAGAATTATGTGGTTTAATTAATTTATCGTATGAGTTACACATATATGAACAGTTGGAGCTAATAATAATGGAAGTGAAAAGTCACGAAAAATGTTTATTTATTTATTTATTACGCTACCCAATTGAACAAGTTCCAATTACAGGGTAGGCCAGATATCTATATAATTTTACAAGAGGCAAAAATAATAATAAATAAATCCTAAAAATATAGAACACAAAGGCATGATAAAAATGAATTTAAATTATAAAAAGCAGTTCTTGTATCAGTTTATACTCACAATTAAGAATGTCATTTTATTCTGAATACCCTGAGAGTTTTGACACATAACATACACCGGCGAGAATTTTAATAAGTTAGTCCTCGAGGTAGGCAAATAAAAATGATTAGTAAGTCTTGTTTGTATCGATGCGTATACGAATGTATAAATTAATTTTAGTTAACCGTTCGGGCCACTTTATTCCATTTCTGAGCAATTTGAATAAAAATTGACAGAATGAAAAACCGTCTGCTACCAAGTCGGTAGCGTTAAATCTCCTCTAATAACACATTATGTGGAAAACCTATTGGTGGATAAGTTTTATCCTCTTTACAAACCATAAATGTTAAATGTCACCTCTGTATTTGTTCCATGGTATTAATATGGACTCCATACAATAGAGCCATCTTTAAGTTTGGAACGCACAAAAAAGCAAAGCCATTTTTAATGTATCAATATTATTAAATTCACCACAATTACGAATAATGAAGCCCATGGTTTTGTAGGCAGGTGAAACTGTGGAATCGATATGCTGATTGAAGGTAAGTTTAGGATCAAAATTTATCCCCAGATCTTTAAATGAATCAGACTTACTCAGATCTATCTGATTTAGAGCATAAGTATGTTGAAAAGGATTCAGTTTACTGGTATATGTCATGGCATTACATTTTCCAGCATTAAGGGGTAGGCAGTTTAAAGTGTACAGGTATTTACTGTATTGAGATCTGCTTGCAAACGCATACAATCTGATTCATCATTACAATCCAAGTAAAGTTTGAGATCATCCGCGTAAAGTAGGCAATGGTAATTTAGGTCAAGCACAATGTCATTAATAAATAAAATGGAAAACAGTGGACCCACTACGGATACTTGTGGAACACCGGACGTAGTAAGAATCTCATCAGACTTGTAACCATGATAATGAACGTTTTGCTTTCTATCTTTTAAATAAGAGGAGAAAAAGTATAATAAAGTGTCATCAAGACTGGTATGGCAATGTCATGAAGAGCTCAGAACTCTGGGAGAACGGAACAGAGTTAAATTACTCTGGGTGCCCGGACATTCTGGGATATCAGGCAACGAAAGAGCAGACGGCCTTGCTAGACAAGGATCTGCTGACCAATTTCTTGGACCAGAACCCGTGCTGGGTATTCCCAAATGGTCAGTAAGGGGAATCATCAAAGACTGGATCAAGAAGCAACATAACAATTACTGGAGGAACATTCCAGGCAACTGACATGGGAAAACACTAATCAAAGACCCATGCTCCAAACAAACTGAAGAACTGTTAAGAATGACTAGGTTTCAGTTGAAAACAGTAACAGCACTTCTAACAGGACATATGGCTGTTAAAAAGCACCTGCAAACAATGGGAATGTATGATGGTAACTTAGACTGCAGTCTACGTGGGAAAGACCCAAAACACTTCGAATGCGAAGCATTGGCTTGTAGGAGGTACAATATCTACGGGCAAACACAAACCGACTCAGAAAACCATCAGAACTCATCCAGTCATATACCTGTACCATTTGATCAGTGGCACAGGGGTACTGGAATGGGTAGAGTAAAGCAAAATAGGGAGTGCACAATAAGCCCAGAAGGCTGCAGTGCCCTCGGAGTCAACTCAGACGATCCCTAGGGAAGGAAAAAAAAAATTTTTTGTTAAAACCAAATTCGGAAAGCTTTCTTAGTAAAATACCGTCGCTAATTTTGTCGAACGCTTTCGAGAAGTACAAAGACAATAATCCATTTATCATTAGGATAATAAAACAAACTAAGATTACCCTGAAAAGATACCGGTTTGAAGCAATTATGTTTGAGAAATAATTGTTTTTCCAAATATTGGACTGATAAAATAAATTTAACTTTGATTCGAAACGGTTTTTAAAATAAACATTAATACAAGTTATCGTATACAAGGTGTATCAAATTGAAGGCAAAACCTACTTAGGTCAAATTATTACAATAGAAAGCTATTATCGGAAAAATCGCTTCGTTACAATACACAAAGCAAATAATCAAATGAGTAATCAGCAAACCCTTATTATAAATAATTTTCGATATGCCTTCCATATTGGTCAACACATTTAGAATCATTTCCTTGAATGTGATGGACCTTTTAAAATTGTAGCAACTTCTATACTTGCACCTGTTATTTTTTGATTTAGATATTCTATATTCAGGGATGGAGCTGTATATACAATATTTTTTAGTGTTCTGCATAAAAACTAACGCAGAGGATTTAAGTGTGGACATGGGGGTGGTCACTGAATAAATCCATAGATTTCAATTCACCTATTGGTGAAAATCGCGACTATTTAATTTTTTCAAAATTTTCAAACTAAGAATACTGCCCTACGTACTATAAAAAATCAGTAAGCAAATTTTATTTACGGAGTTACATTCGCTTTAAAAACTGTCACCTGTAATCGTCAGTACATTTAAAGTAATGTTTAATGAAATTTGTTCAAAATGTAATAGATATTACTAGGAAAATTATGATATTTTAGCTGTTGTGAAAACGGGATAAATAATTGATAACCATACGATACGACATTATTAATGAAGTTGTTCTCACCAAAACCTCATATAGGACTATCCCAATCGATTGCGCCTATTTTTAGCTTTGAATTACCGACTATCGCCCGAAATTGTAACTGTTTTAGAAGTTCACTAAATTGATTGCAATAATTACTGACATGATTTTAAACCTAACTTTTCCCATCTAATCAGCATACCTGTTTTACTTATAATTTTGAAGTTCCTAGTCATATCAACTATTTCTAAAGATAAGACTTGCAGACCTGAACGTCATTAATATTTGTATCAAGTAAAATATTCTCCTTTAAAATTGAAAACAAAATAATCAACATATAATATATTATATTCTGTGTTTGTCCTTTATCAGTGTGTGTTGCGTCAACTTGTGTTTTTTTGTATAGGGTGGGCCAAAAAAAATGACATGTTCATAATATTTCCGTTCATATTAAATTGTTTCATTATCTTAACAGATGTCTTTGATTTTTTTTGCGTAACCGATAGTGTTCGTTTAATGATGCATAAAGACTTGCCAAACAGAAGAATATTAGGGTATTAGACACAGGAAAAACTTATGACATGACGTAACTAACAGGTTCGCACATATCCCTGAGTGCCACATTGTCTAATCGCTTCCAGGGAATGTTACACCCCACCATAAACTTTAGTAAGTCCACGTTGAATAGTTTTTGTTGATTTCCGCTAATTAATGTTTGGCGTTTTTCGTCGCCACATGTTGCGCTCCACTCAGGATAACCTCTAATCCACTCCCGTACTCTTTTGAAAGACGCAAACTTCCTCTCGATTCTGTAACCTACAATGGCACTACATTGAGTAGAAAATATTGCCTAACGTAAATAAGACACGAACCAGAAAACCTCGGTAATATCGTAAACAAAAACCGTGTTTACACTGGCTCCCTATGCTTACAGCAGCACAACTAAATAATTTGTCAAACTGAATTCGTCGGCACGGGAGAGTCACAGCTTCCTCACGAATTCCACCAATGGAGAAATGATTGCCCAACTGCTGTTTATAAAGACACGTCTGGCCCCACCTTAATGCATCCAATATTATTCATATGACGTTCAGACGAACAGTAATTGCGTGTTTTACTTTTTCTTATTATTAAAATTAATATATTTCTAACACAGACATAATCAGATTACTGTTTTGTAAATTTGTGTAAAAATGTTTCTTTTACTTGCATTTTTTTACTACAAATGTAAAGTATGACATATGTTTATAGACGCAAATATTATTCGGCTTTCACTTTATATTTCGCGGCGATGGGCGATCCCACATCGATGCTGATTTGACATAAAAAAAGCCTAATGTGTAAGGTCCCTTTTAGAAATTATAGTTACTTTTTATTGCTATAACTTTATCAGTGTTGGTACTTTTGCTGATTTAGTGGAAAATTCTACTCGACCAAAAATTAACACTTTGCAGATAATATGCTCTTGACCAAAAATATGTATTTACGGGTATTACAATGTTCGTTATTATAATATAACAAATTCATATCTCATGGAAAAAAAAATAAAAGACACTTTTTAGCTCCTCACAAAAAAGGCTAAATCCAGCAAAGCACAGAATACATCTGTGGATTGGACTGCTGTCGCATCTCTCTTGTCTTTTGGTCATCATTATAGTATTTTCGTAAATTCTGTAGAGTAAATAAATGCGGAATCAATGACCTGCAATCGTATGAAATAATAATATAATAAAAAATATGTAATAATTTGATTAAGAATACCTCTGTATTTAAATAGACCCCTGTATTTAAATAAATGCTCTTCACTTTGATAAATACCCAACAAAATTTTGTTTTCTCTACAGATTTTACGAAAACACTATAGTTGTTCATAAGATCGTTAGAGGCCACTAAAGTTTGAAAGAAATATTAAAAACTCAAAATATGAATAAATTATTCCCAAATTCTCCAAGAAAAGTGTACCTCCGAAATATCTTCCAAGTGATTAAAATTTTTTCAGATTTGGAGCAAAATCTGGATTGTTTAATGTTCTAAACCAATGATGTAAAAAATAATTCGAGGAAAATTATTTTTTTCTTCAACTAAAGTGCTCTGTGCGATGACTACTTCCCACTTTTTCTATACCTACTAAGAAATTTTGCAAAATCTGCTATATAATTTTTCGAGCTGAAAAATCGCCATCAATCTTAAAATATAAATTCAAATACAATCACTTTACAAACAGATCATTTTTGAAGTTTAATTTAGTTGTATAAAGCGATTATATTATACCAGAAAATTATTACCAGGAAATTAAATTCATTAAAATATAATCACTTTTATTAGATTTTATTTACTGTTCAATTTATTATATGCCAAATGCATTACCCAATAAATCAGGAATTAATAGTATATCCACAAAAATTATAAAAGCTGCCTTTGAAGTTATTGGCAAAAGATTTTTAGATGTAATTAATAACTAATTTGTCCTAATAACTGGGAAACGTTTGTAATTACACATATTTCCAAAGTTTTGAATATAAAAAAAATGTAAAGAATTTATACCCGTTAATTAAATTTTAGAATTAATAGTAAAAGAAGAATCGACTATCCATTGTAATGATTATAATATTTTAATAGCGAATCAATCTGGTTTCAGAGAAAGTCACTCTTGCGAATCGGCACTTCAATTCATCATATCGAACTGGGTTAAGATTATAAGTAAAAATCAGATCATAGTTGCAGTATTTCTAGATTTTAAACGTGCATTTGAAACAGTGAATCGACAGTTACTGAGCTCAAAGTTAGCAAAAATTGGTATTCGTGGGACTGTACTTAAATGTATTGAATCTTATTTAACTGGAAGGAGACAACAAACACAATACAGAATCAATCAAAAAGATGTTACCACTGATATGTGACATGTTTTTATTTCTTAGTCAAAAATAATGTTATTATTGTCATGATTAACTTCAAATAAAGCTAAGTACAGATGGAAGAAGTGTATTAGCTTTACTTGAACTTAATCTAATAATAATAACATTATTTTTTGAATAATAAATAAAAACATATCAATCCATATAATTGGTAACATCGTTTTGACTGACTCTGTATGTAAATAGTGTATTTAGTGTAATTGACTCTGGTGTACCACAAGGATCAGTGCTTGGAGCTTTATTATTTGTGCTACTTATAAATGGCGTAGTGAAATCAACAGAAAATTGTAATGTACATCTATTTGCGGATGAAACATTGATTTATTTTTATTGTGAGAATGTAAATGATGTTACTAATATTATTAACTAGGATTTAAAAAATATATTTTACGGCTATACACTAAATCATCTACAAGTGGGAGAAAATATTGTATTAAATAACAATAAAATTGAAAAGTTTCTAAATATCTTGTGTTTATGATAGATGAGACATTGAATTTAAAATATAATACTGATAACATTATTAAAAAAATAGCGACAAAAATTATTGTTTTCGTTGCAAATTCATGTTCGTAGATTGAACTTATAAGTTATTAGACTGAAGAAAGAGTCTATTAAATGGTATAACACACTAAAAGTAAAAACTGCAAAATACTAATAACTCTAATTTTAAATTTTTTGTCACCTCTTAAAAGAAAAGAATTATAGGTAGTCAATTTCTTGCATGTTTTCTTACAGATTAATAGTAGGCTTTGTAATAAAATTTAAAATAAAAACAATACTTCTGTGGGGAGGTTTTGTTTTATGTCAAAAAATTTTTTATGGTGCATAAATTAACGGAAATATTTTCAGTAATCATAGCAACTATCCGTAATATTATAATTTAAACATCAAATTAAATTTTAAAAAATTTAGCGTTTCATTTGCTTCGGATTTGTGTATTTCTAGAAAAAAATAATTAAATAATTACATAAATATCCCTTTCAACCTAACATGATAACAATAACAGTTTCTTACATTTTATACTGTCATTCTTATCTAAATAGTAATATAATAATAATAATAATAATAATAATAATAATGTTTATTTTGGAAAATACATATACAAAGATTTGTATGTGTTGTGTGCAACTATTGAATTTACATATTTGTATATTTTATTTTATTTATTTATTTTTTCTTCTTTTAATAGTTACCTTCAAACAATCCTACATGGATAATAAGTAATATGCTGTTCCACTACTTTTAAGTTCAATAAAGGAGGAGAGATAACAATAATATAGAAAAATACTACTTTAAAACCTTTTTAAATAAATCTATATTTTGACATACGTATATTGAAATTTGTTTGTTTATATTTTTTTAAATTTTGGTTTTGCTTAATAGTATTTGGTAGTAGGTTAAATAATTTAATGCCAGTATAGTCTATAAATTTTAGAAATAATGTATTGTTTGGTTTTGGAATTGTGCAATTTTCATTTGTGATCGAGTGTTATAACTATGATAGAGTGTATTTTTAATTTTACTATTTTTTTTTATAAATCCGAGTACAGATATTATATATAACCCTGCGATATCTAATAAATTTGATTCCAAAAAATAAGCAAGTAGGATATAATTTTGGTTTTTTAAATATTATTTTGATTATATATTTTTGAACAGTTTCCAGACTATTTAAATTAGTTTTATATGTATCACCCCCCCAAAGCTCAATTCCATAATTAATAATTGATTCAACTAGAGACTTGTATATATTCACAATACTTTTTAAATTTAGTATGTGTTTAAGCCTGTAAAATTTATAAAGTAGTGTTCTCAGCTTAGCGGTTATTATTTCAACATGCACATCCCATTTCAAATACTCATCGATGTACAACCCTAAATATTTTATGTGTTCTACCGATTCTATGAAGTCAGTGCAGTTACAATTATCTATATTATGACATTCATGATAAATCAGCTTCCTTATATTGGCTTTATTCGTTGTATTTAAAGAAAATGTTAAAAATTTAGTTTTACTTTTATTTAGAGTTAATAAATTTAAGTTAAGCCACTTTTTTTACTAAATGTAAGCCTATCTCAGCCTTCTTTGTAACTTCATTTCAATTTGAACCAGAGAAAAATAAAGCTGTGTGGTCAGCATATGCAATGAATTTTACAGGAATTTTTAATTTTAGCATTTCGTTTATATATATTTGAAATAGAATTGGTCCTATTACTGTTCCTTGAGGAATTCCGTATTTAATCAGTTTTTCCTCACTAATTTTATCACTATTTGTTATGCGCTAGTATAAATGTTTTAGGTAGATAAAAATGAAACACGGCACTTCAAATACATTTTAACGCAGAAACTATGAAAGCAACTACTAAATCTAGAAGCAAGCTTGCATTGGATTAAATAATGGCATTCTTATGGCCGGTACTTTCAGTCTCGGTTAACACCAATCGTATGATCATGTCTCTCTCTCTCTCTCCCTCTCTCTCATTGTTACATCAATAGTTTCCTTGCATATTATCATCCGATTTGTGTTAACCGAGACTGAAAGTACCGACCTTTGGTATTAGAAGCAAAAAAAATTGAGATTAAAAAAATATTAACTTGGCAAAAATAAGAAAACCTTTACATTTAAGAAGTTAATCCCTCCAGTTATAAAGAACGAAAACCTCTAGGCCGATATATATCGTCTTTAATTCTTCCGAAACTCATCAGGGGGATGATAAACACGAACATATTATTTATAAAATATATCAGTTACATAAATCAAAATATGAGCATTTTTCATATTTATTTTAACATTTTAAATTTATATATAAATAAAACGCAAATAAAATGTCAGATTTTTTAGAATGTATAAAAAGAATGGTCTTATTTAGGTTAGGTTAGATGTCATGGATGTCATTGTGATTATCAAAGTTACAATCAATCTTTCAATTTAAAATGTCGAAATACATATGACAATTGTTCATGTTTTGAATTATATAGTTGAAATATTTTTATAAATGATATACTCATGTTTACTAGCCCCCTGAGTAGTTCTAGAAGAATGGAAAACGGTATATATCAGCCTATGGGTTTTTATTATTTTTTTACTGTAATTTTTCTTATATGTAAAAGTTTTTATTTTTGATGTCAATATTTTTTTAATATTGATATTTTTTTTGCTTCTAATACGTAGAATACCATTATACAATCCAAGCAAGATTGCATTCCTTACTTCTAGATTGAGTAGATGTTTTAATAGTTTCTGTGATAAAATGTATTTGAAGTACCGTGTTTGATTTATTATCTACCTAAAACTATAGGAATTTATTATTGTTATCATATTATGTGTGAAAGGATGCTTATGTAATAGCCAATAATTATTTTATTGTTTTTTTTAGAAATCAAATTAAAATTATCAAACAAGTAAATTAGCTCACGTTGTAAATAGCGTTTATTCCTACCTTTTTAAAACATTTTTTATTTCATTAGAAGCTACTAATCATTTTACTTTAATAAGATACTATTAATATGTTCTTATATGGAACAAGTTAAAAACTAGTCAAAGAAATAACACTGTTTATCATTTGCTTAAATCTAACATTTAAAAAATTTGTCATAAAAATATTGTAAAAAAGAGAATTGATGTAAAGAGAGATATTTATATTCTTAAGTGAGCTCATAAAGTGCATTTTACCATTATTTGCTGAGCGATTAAATTTAAATGTAAACAAGGAAATAAAATTCGAAAGCTATTGTAAAATATTTATTTAATTTTCTTCTTGGAGCTGATAAATATCATTACAAATATAAAATTTACAGTTAAAATGGAGGAGCACCACTCTACGTACGACGACATATCTCGGAGGTAACACAATATATTTCTAAAAAACTATTGTCGACCTTACAAATACAGTCTAAAACACCATCAACATTACAAAACTAACAATTATTTGGTTAAGCCACTATATCGGTTATATTTAACACATAAACAACAAAGTTTTAATAATTATACAAATTCAGTCACATGTTTTCGTCTTTTGTGTAAAGATTCACGAGTCAATCCCGAAACGTGGTAATCCTGAGCAAAAATTCAAAAACTAGGCACTGTCAAGTCCTCAAGATGCAAATAATGATCCCGAAGCAGAGGCTGAGTGTCATCTTGCAGACCAGTCTTGTCGTTTTCACAGAAAAACCAAATGCTTCCCCCTCATGATCGAGGTTCGCCCATACTTTGGCCCACAGCGATGATTATTATGATGAAAACTGCCAGTAGCACGAGTATACAACAAATAGCGATCGCCACCATCATTGCAGAGAGGGTTGCAACGTACTGTGAGATTCGAAAAGAGTAGGCTGTGGGTTTGAGCCGCTTGCGCCCTCCAAGAGGGATGAAATATTGATTGCAAGGCCCTTGGCACTTTGCAAATGGCCAAAGTTACAAGGTTTAGATGACGGCTGAAAATAGTTTTAGGGCACCCCGGTAACACCTCTGCACCGATAATGCCTTTGTTCGGAATTATACGCAATAAAAAGTTCCACAAAAAAAAATATGGTTTTATCTGCGTTTTTTATACGTAAGAGAAGTTGAATTATTACACTCTTCGGCGCAACTTGTCGGTGTTTTGTACGAAGATAATGCGAAAGCAAGCTCACACTTTTATTGGCAATAATTTTCAAATAAATCAGGTGAAAGACAGGGCCGTACTAGCCGCATGGGATTACTGAATATGGTAAAATAATAAAACTTGGCACAACCTTCTATCATCTAAAAATAGACAAAAATTGACTATGTAAAGATATTAAAATTATTTGAGATCAAGATAAATAGTGAACTGAGTTGGAGGGGGAAAAAAAGGAAAAAGAGGCGTATCCAAATCAGCTATTAAAGCATACACAAAATTTAACAAAATGTGTTTTAGGCTTATCTACTAGTAAATTTACAATAATTACTGTGTCGAATAAATACGTCCCGTTCCGTATGCAATTTTGCAATAGAATACTAGGAGCGGTAACATTTCGTCCCTTATGAAATGAAAAATCAGAAAGTTGATGGTGGACATCGTTAACTCGTGGCTGGGGGTGGGAGATGAGCTAAATTTAAAATGTGCTGATTTGTTTCGCCCA
The DNA here is from genome assembly GCA_029963845.1 of Rhamnusium bicolor. Lineage (NCBI taxonomy): Eukaryota > Metazoa > Arthropoda > Insecta > Coleoptera > Cerambycidae > Rhamnusium > Rhamnusium bicolor. The sequence continues at coordinate 346,752 of JANEYF010001679.1, forward strand.
GGTTTTTCATATAAATGAGACTAGTTTCAGTGCATTACAACTTCTTAGATTTTATTACATTGCGATTAACACTGGTAGATGGAGTTGACTTCAACGCATTGGTAATCTGCTTTCATGTAGACTAGTGCTTCTAAATCTTTCTTTGTTGTCGTTGTGTGTATATTTTCGTATACTTCGCAGTGATGAAGGCAAAAATCAGAGTCCGGTCTGCGAATGGTATGCACGACGGCCTTAAGAGGGATTGCCATTTATGTGGTAAAAATCCTTTACTAGTGGGCAATCGCAATTAAAGCATAATCACTTCTCTTAGTATGATACAAATTTATAAAACATTACAAAGTGTGTGTTGGCAAATTTTAGAGATGTGAATTTCACGGAAAAATAAAATTGGGACACGTTTCCACGGAGATGTCCGGGCTGGAAAAGTTAGACCTAACCTTAAAAATAAAAATCTGTTGGAGACAAAGTTTGTTCCAGCAGAAAATCACAAACCGTTTGACGAATTTTTTGAATGCGCATGTCTAAACATCAACTAATCGGGAATTAGTCGGCAATTTCTACTGCTGGAATGAAATTTTTGCTTCTCTTTTTCGTACTTTCTCAATTCTCCGCATGACATTTGATTGCAACTAATAAATAACATAACCTATAGCTCTATTTTTGCAATAATTTTGATTAATTGTGTTTATCTTTCCCAAAACAACAGTTTTAGAAGATGGAGCCAATTATTTCTATCTTTATACTAACTAGAACAATATGTTAGGTTATTCACAAATAAGTTCATAATTCAAATAGTTTTAAACGACATTTTATATTTGAACTGCGTATGACCAGGCTTAAATCCGTGGAGAATTCGCGAATTCTTCAAACCGTTTGAAATCGGTTAGAAACTAATCAGTTGACATATCGGAACACTGAATTAGTAGTCAAATTTCTCGATTATTGTCTGCTGGAACGCCAATTTCGTTTTGCGCATGTCGAGGACAGTGTGAAACAGTTTGACTGCTGCTGGAACAAACCTATAGCAATTGGTACAACCAGTTAGATAGATTTGAAAAATTTAAATCTAATAAAATGAAAAATTTATGATAAACCCACCATTTCAGTTCCTATAATGTATTGTTTCCCTCTCGGCAAAAAATTTCTACACTGTCATGATTTAGATTTTTACTTTATTACTATTGCAGACTTGTTCAAAATGTTGCTGCTCTTAGTAGTAAGTTTGAAATGTAAACTACTGTTGCCAGATTGTCATAAGTGGCCAACCTCTTCCAAGATTCTATTTTCAATATTAATATTAATGGCCTATATATTAAATAACTTATATCTTCAACTTATTGATTACAATTATTGCTTACAGTTATCATAGATTTATCCAATAAATTTTTTACTTTTATCATCGAGAAAGATATGCATTTCCCTGAATATGACTATAACTCGCATATTTTGGCAACCCTGGCCAAATTTTACAACCGCTATTTACAAGATTTACTACGCTACGCATCCTACTTTTCCACGTTGAAAAGTGCCTCGAACTAGTCCACGTTTCCAAGCATGTCTGATGGATATTTCCAATGGACTTATCTCACCCCACATCTGTAGCAAATTTATTTAATCTTCAATTAAATAAATTGTGAGGATTTCGACTATTTGGGTATTATTTATAATATTTATTACTATTTTGTAAATTACATTTCATATTTCAGAATTTAAATCTTTAAAATGACTACCATATTGGATCCAATGTGGAGGAAAACTTGTTTTACCTAAAACTGAAAAACACCCGCAAGTAATTTATGGCACCAAATGGCTGACATATTTTTGTAATGGGTCAAGGTCGTTACTAGACACCGGACAATTTCCGTGCATGCTGGCCCGGCACTCGGAGTGGGAGGCAATAACAATAATTTTTACGGGACCATTAAAATTCATACCTCGAGTGTCTAACATTTTATGAATCTTCCTGTACTGTGTTCAAAGCATTACTACAGATTAATATAAGAATTTGTTCTACTTGGACAGCATTCAGATTGGAACGATTTGGTCGATACATCACTTTGTATATGGAAAAAGACCGTTCTATGTCGACAAATGTCAAATATGCAAATTTAAGATGATTTCTCTACGGCAAAACCAACATTTTTAGTTAACACAGTGTCATTATTTATTTATAACAGCAACACCTCGAGACGGTCCGATAAGTCGCTCAGTGAATTATGCACATAATGGATAATATTTACAGATTCCTCTACAGGTAGTGTAGTACATTCTACTGCTCTTGAACGTTTGGCGCTTGAAATGCTGCCTGACTTCGTCTTGTAGCGTCGGATTCTTGAAAATTGAATTCCATTATAAACGGTTCTATGCTTTCAAAATGTTCGACATAGTAGACTGCAGCTTGTAAACAATTGTGTACATACTACTATGGTGGCAAAGATAAACCAGAGAGGAGCTCCTTAAATTGTTATTGGCCAGAACTGACTGTTATAAGTGCATCATTTGTCGGCTACGCGAGGCAAGGCATGAGCCAGACAAGTTACATGAATCATTTTGGGATACCTGGATCGCAAAAGCTTGGCAGCTTTACACATACATGCCACTACGTCTGAAACTAGCACTAAAAACATTTTCACTTTTAACACCAAAGCATTTACTACTATTTCCTCAACTGTTCGAGCATTGGTTTGCAACACCCGCTTACTACATATTAACAGTAGACGTATACACTGAATAGATTTAACATCTTGATGATGTTGCAATGTTCTTTATTAAAAGAGTTTTTCATATTATTATTGAACCAGTTACTTATCTAGTCAATATCTCCTCAGAAAGTGGAACATTTATTTCCTGATATCTTAAAGACTGGAAAAGTTGTTCCTGTTTTCAAGAATTCTCTTTAAATTTATAGACCAATTACAGTGCTTTTAGGTTCTAAAATATTGGATATTGTCTTTTGGATCGATTGCTGAAATATCTGGAAAAATATAAAATTCTGACAAAAAATTAGCATGGATTTCGTAGAGGAATGTCTACTATTAGGGATATGCACTCATTTTATGAGAATGTTTTAAAATTTATTGTGGCATGCGAATGCCTAGGATGTTTTGTGATCTCAGTAGGGCATTCAATTGCGTTGATCATGAACAACTAGTATCCAAACTGTATATTTATGGTATGAGGTATACCGTTAAAATGGGTTCTAACTCTTCTTGAAAACAGGAAGCAATTTGTGAGCACAACACATAATAGTCAAAAAGGTTTAGACAGGGCCACCTCCAAATGGTCACATTTAAAAATTGGTGTTCCACAGGGTTCCGTTTTGGGCCCTGTGTTATTTTTGTTATGTAAAAGCGAAATATATTCTCTTTTTCGACAGCTCATTTTACGTTGTATGCTGATGACATTTCCGTAATCATTTCAAATAAGGCAGATGATATTTTAGAACAGAATTGTATTATTTTAATCAATAATCTAAGTGAATGGTTTTCCCAAAATTCATTATACATCAACGTCAAGAAAATTCAGGTTGTAAGATTTCACAACAGTCAAAAACACTGTGAAGTGCTAAATTTTAATTTGAACAACACTAGTTTATGTAGTACACACACAGTTGAGTTCTTTGGTATGGAGTTAGACGAAAACCTTAACTGGAAAGTTCAATGAACTATGATTTCAAAACTTGCCTCCATTACCTGTTCATTTAGAAACATAAGAACGATTCTTTGTACGAAATAACTTCTATATTTATATTATGCACAAGTTGAATGTCGTCTAAGATAATGTGTTTGCTTCTGGGGACATTCCACTATTGCATCTTATATTTTATAGCTCAAAAACGTGTTTTATGGTGCATTGCTGGTGTTTCAAATACCCATTTTTGTAAAAATATTTTTAAAAGGTTTTAAAATCTTAACATTTCCTTGTTTATATATTTTTGAACTGTATATGTATGTTTTGAAAATCAGAACAAATTTATTACAAACAGTTTTTTATCACAACGTTAATACTAGACAAAAACACAATATTCACGTTCCTTTTGCTAGATTAAATATAACTTATAAATCTCCTAATTGTTTAGAACCCAAATTTTATAACTTGTTGCCTGACGAATTAAAATCTATCAAGAGTGAGCGTTTACTTAAAACTAGACTGTTTTGTTAGTCAATAAGTGTCTGAATACTTTTGTATGTCTTAGTTTGTAAGTTTTGTGACTATTCCTATACATGTACTACTTTCAGAATAAAAATAAATGATTATTATTATTATTATGGTATCGTCCAAAAATATATCCAAAATACCTCAAGGAACTTTTAACCACTCCTTCTAAAACAAAAGGTACTATAATTTAGAATGAACATCAGCACTCAAAAGGGGTGGATTTATTTCGAAGCGAAGAATAGACAATCGAGACTGCAACCGAGAATACGACGACGCCAGTTTATCTCTTAAGATTCCATTGAAGTGCGACGACAAAATTCTTTCAAACTAAATAAGAGAAACTTTTACTTGAAAAAAAATGGCAAATGTAATTTTTCTACAATTAAGAGACCAAAAACAATTATGTATGTATATACACATAATTTTGTTCTATATCAATACAAAATATTGCTACCACTATAAGTGTTATTATTAATTACTTTGCAAAAGTATTTGACAAAAACATTGAATCGTGGTTCGTATATAAATAAACGTAAATTCCAGAAATGTGAATTTTTTCTGTCTCTACCTAATTTCTCAAGAAAAAATCAAAAGATAAAACAAGATTGTCGAAAATATATTGATATATGTCTATTGTAGTGCACTCTGCAATATAGACAGTCTTTATTAACTGATTTAACAAATAATTAAATAAATTTACTATAGTCAAATGCAAAAGTTAAAGACCACAATCTCAAATTTTATGCTTCCTTACATGACGCCACTGGACGAGACACAATATGGAGGCCTATCTGAAACAGCGACAAGATGAAGAGCAAAGCGGCCTTCCTTAAAGGACTTGTTAAAGCATAGTCCCGCCACGTACAGGATTTCATATATGGGAGATAAGAGAGATTGTTCCCTGGAAAGATGGAATCACAAAGGAGGATGAAGATGAAACGAGTAAACGGTAAAGACAGTTAGTTATGATGGAAGATATTGATAATCAAAGTAGAGGGGAAACAAAAGATCGACTATTCTGTTATTGTTTTTCTGCAATTTAAGAAAGAACATATTAACAAACAATATTTTAAACAACAAATCATATTCGAAAATAATGTACTTTAACGATTAAAAAAATTGTGCATTGTGGACTGACGACAATTTGCAGTCGCTACTGTTTCGCAATTGTTTTACAATAAATTTAAGGAGGTACTTCGAACAGGCTGCAATTTTTAAAATGGCAAAAAGAATTAAATGTTTTTATCAATTTTTAATAAACTTAGGATTATCCGTGATCTTAGTAGACTTTACTAAGATCATAATGCAATGCGAACAATAAATCTGGCATAAAAGAAAGATCGGGAATTTAAGATATCGGATGCAAGGATTGTTGGATAATCGAGGTGATCAATTCAAAGTAGGTTTAATGTAATGGAAATATGAATGAACAGATGAGACTAATGTTGTTCATAACAGGAATGAATCTTCAGACTTTATCCACATAAGGTTAATGAGAAAAATGAACAAATTACAATAGTAGTCTTTCGAAGGTAAAAAATTATAACATGTACCTAAAAATTAGGGCATATTCCAAATAAAAATGTTTTAATATTTTGAATGATTACCATGGACAGTATTGATTAGATTTTTTTTAACAAAATTGTATAAACTACAATATTTGATAACAGAATTGGAAAAATACATTCGCCTCCTGGTTATTACGCCAACCACAACAAGTTAATAAATAGTGATAAATTCCATTAATGTTTCGAATATAAATTAGCATTAGATCAATTACGATAAAATAAAGTAGGGGCAGCTACCCCGCGAAGTTCTCAAAAGATAAAGATGTTATGAAGTATTGAGGAAATTGTATGAACAGCTATCGTTGCTTATCGAGATATTTATTTCGCCGATACTATAATACATTTTGACATCAATTTACTAGATTGCTACTATTCTGATAAGGATTATGAATAGAGAGGTCTGTTTTATTAAATCATAAGGGATGATTCGTCCGATTCGCAAATTTTACGTAGTATGATTCTGATATATATTGTATCCGATGATAAAATCAGTCATGAATTTGTGTGTCCACGACAGGGATACACAGGGGGAAACAATTTAATTCGTATTTTATTGCAATTTCTAATTTCGTCTATTATGGAACTACCCCTATATCAATTTAAAATCTACACGATTATACAGTGTGGAAAAAGGTATTTATACAAGGGAGGGTTCTTTATTTAAGAATATCTATAAATTTACATCGGAAAACTGTCACAATTTGATGAAATAAAGAAAGTTGCTTAGAATTGGATTTTAAACTCAAATTTAGAATTTGGCGATGATCCCGTTTTTTCACTTTCTTATACCTAATATAAGGAAGATAGTAACTTATTTTTTCGACCATTTTGTTGATATATACGTTTTGAACCTCGAATGATGTCTGTCTGTGCGTTGTGGGTGTATGTGTATATCCGCGATAATTCAAAAAATACTAATGGGAGACTTCCTAAATTTGTTGTTCAATGATCCAATTGGTGAACTCTTCGCTGTGCATGGTCTGTTGGCAGAAGTTGTTGAGTCTATTGGACTTTGTAGACATGGAGATGCAAATCTTTAGTGAGAATACGCTGAAGAGTGGCTGCTGTAACGTCCAATTCTTGTACACGTTGACGAATCGACATCCCTGGACTCTCGGCCACGCTCGCGAACTGCCGTGATGTTTCTTTTGAACGACCTCTACGAGCTCGTGCCATGTGTTTCACATCACTAACCGAACCAATACTTTTTTGATTATTCTTTTCACAGTTAGTAGATGAATGGGGAACATTACTTCGACCGAAAATTGGACGCACTTTACGAATCGTGGCAATCAAACTTTCACCATTTTGATAATAATGTTTAACAATCGGGACGCATTGTTCCTTCGTGTAATGCTCCATGTTTGCTAACTTCCGTCTGTCTCCTATCGACCAGGCATGTCATAATGTTGTGACATCATGACATCCAAACTGGCGCGCAATTCAAATCTTGCGCTCGTATTGGAAACACCTTTTTATAAGCGGGATCTCCGATTTATTACCCGGGAGCTGTATCTACTGAATGAAGATGTTCTCTTATTCCATCATCAGTACTGTTTTTACGTCTCCTTGATGCAGTACTATGAAACAGAACTTATTTGTGATTATTATTGATACACACTTATTGTCCTGTTTGGAATCGTTTGCAGTATTTTCAACAATTGAGTTATTGGTATTTATTAGAAGGTTAATACTAGATGTTCTTGTACTAACTTTGGCATGTCGTACTAAGTTATATCGTTAAACAGAAATTGTGATGAAATTTAAAAATAATTCTTAGCTTTCGTGTGAAAAAGAAATATTAGAAGTCATACTTTTTTCCACACTGCATTTATATTTAGAACTATACAGATATAAGAACTAAAAATTCACAAATCTACTGTAAAATAAAATATACATAAGTACAGACAAAAACAAAAAGAATACGGAAAGGGTTTAACATAAGTTAGAATCCAATAAAAATTAAAATAAATTATTAGTAACTTTTTAGTGAAAACCCAAATAAATAATTCTTTTTTGTACTCACGTCCGCTTTTAACAACCCATGTTCCTAGAAATGAAAATAAATAAATAAAAAAAGAGAAAGGTATTTACAGTAAATACAGGGTGAGTTATTCAGACATGCCATATCTTCACGAGCTTTTATAACTGAAATCACCAGGTCAAACTAATATTACTAAAGGAACATTTGCTATAAATATTCAGTAATTTTAAAGTAATTAAATCTTTAAACCTGCTATATAATTCCCTATAAACTGAGGATGGGACATTTGCATCTTTGACTTAGGATCTCAAGGAAAATCTCTCGAATATTTTGCACATCAGAACAAATGCCCTGTATTTATGATTTAAATTTAGTTTAATAATGATATTGCTGGCTTATGGTCTAAGGGTCTGTTTATGAAAGTTTAGTTAACTAGTAAATAACATCCAAGCTAACTAGTAGATAACTTCCAAGGGAACATTGTTACATCAATTGTTGCAATGAATATTATATTTTATTTCACAATAAACATAGTTCACTACTAAAAAATGTATGTGGTGATAACTAATAATAATCTAATATAGACTGTATATTTTATGAGGGCCACACCAGATATCTCGCTTAATATCCTTACTTGAAAAGATATGAAAAAAAAACAAAGAGACGAAAGTTGTGTGGTTCAACTGTTTCCAAATTTTATTGTTTTTCGTGTGCTTTTTTGACTCATCAAAAAATATGAATTCAACAGTGCACATTAAAAATGATAATATTTAGGAATACTTGAGCAAATCAGTCGGTCCCTTTACAATCAGAACAAACTTTTATCCCGATTTTTTCCATTTCCATTTTCCATTAAAACTGAGATTTAATCATCTCCAGATGATGCTAACTTGATTGGCGAAACGCGCGTCGAGTGCAGTGTATATATAGTGTTTTGGTGTTTCGTGGAAAACTATGTGTCATATCTCTTAAAACAAAAGAATTGTTGGTGAAATGCAACTGCAAATCTTTTGGAAAATCAAGAAAGCACATCAAGAACAATAAAATTTGAAATCAATTGACCCACACAGCTGTGTTCTCTATAATATTGCCATTAACTTCTATTCCCTTATTTTTTTTTCATATCTTTTCAAATAAGGAAGATATACATTTGATGTGTTTCTATTTTTACGTTTTTCAGCCATATCTTATAAAGTAGGCTATGGATTTAAAATTGTTTTCACTGTTATACATCTCATAAAAAATTGCATAAATTATATTCGGTAACAGTTTTCTTTTAACATGGATATCAAGCGAGATATCTGGTATGGCTCTCATGAAATGAACTGACATTACCACTACATTCATAGACTTATACTTAATCAACACTAATATGATTATAGTTGTTTCCTGTGGTATTATAAATGTGTAACACGTTATTGTTGGATGTACATAATGGCGTATATTTTTAAAAGATGCATAATTTCATAAAAAAATATGTTTAAAAAGAAGATTAGAGTTGCTGAAATTCATTTATTTATGCCAACAACAATAAAATCGCATTACAATGGCATAAGAATAAGATACATTATTAGGGAGATCATTAATAAACACTAGAAAAATTATAAGGCCGACAACAGTTCCCTGAGGAACTCCTGATTTACCAGGTATCTCTTGGGAAATCATTACTCAAGCTATATTAAGCTCAAGCTTTATTTACAACAATATAAGATAAGGCCTAAGTCATTTGATCCATTCACCGAATCACGTAGACTCGTACCAGGTGTTATATATTTAAATAGTCTATTTGGCTGTATAAAAAAATTAATACTTTTAACCCTAATAAAAAATTTTACCTATCCCAACATTACCGTACGGTTTCAGACCATAAAAAGATTTTTCGTCGAATTAATAAAGTTATTTTCCAATTTCGTTCTCCAAATCTACGTGATTTATATGGCATGTAATATAACTGGCATGCATAGTATATAAAAAATCTTTTATATAGTTCCATATAATTTTCAATAAAACCTCCGACTCGATGTAGAAGTAACTGTAATAAAGGAACATCCATCGAGATGATTTCTTTTGTACGCTTTGGATTTGCATTCGACGTAACTTCGATACTTCGCGAGATATTTAACGTTTTAGTAAGAGAATCTTTCAAAGCGGAGTTCATTTTAAAGGTGTACAGAGTGAAGTAAAAAACAGAGGATCTGATTATGTTACAATACTGCGTGGACTTTTAAATATTACAAGATAGGTTTATTGGGGTTCAAAATAAAACAAAGAATGTTTAGTGCCATATCCCCCAAAAAGAAACAATTATGCAGCTACGGACACGTGTTTTATTTGTATGTGCCACTTGTTTTATTTGTATGTGCCTATGAGCAGTACACATAGGGCTCTGTGTGTTGACTGTGCTCATCGAGGCCCCAAATGTGGCACATGGGAACATGAAGACACTAATTGAGTACTGTGTACTGTACTTTCCAGCCTTATTTTAGTTCTTGTTCCTGATCTATTCCATCCTAGATCCGATTCCTTAGCTACGCTACGCTGATGAGGGGCAATAACTCCTAAACACGTGTCCGTAGCTGCATAATTGTTTCTTTTTGGGGGATATGGCACTAAACCTTATTTCTTTTAAATATTGTTACGAGTATGCTATCCACACAAACACTTCAAACCATGGATTCGCTGATTGAAACTACTGGTGACACTTACTACTTTATTAACTAATTATTAACTTAATGATTAATTGAATATAATTACAATTTAACACTTAGAAATATCTACTTTAGCCTCTAACTTATTTCTTCTTTACTCGCACAATTCCAAATTAATACAGCGCTTCCGGACCGAACCTATCGTACGCCTTATATCTATCCATGTACGGTTTAGAACTTTCTTGCATATTCCTGGTCATTCTCAAATAATTTAATTTAAGTTTTAGTACCTGTAACGCGATCTCTGAGCATATTTTAAAACTATTACAATCGCTACGCGTTACAATATTATAGTTAAAACCATTTCGTTTTCTTTCATTTATTTATTAATTTTTCCGAACATATGTATGTGTCTTGTTAAATAGTAATTATGGGGTACCTCATTATATCTCTATACTAGAAAAAACCAAAACTGATTTCATATTGCCGATTTTTTTTATTTTACAGCCGTGTCTAACCGGGATATCTTATTTACAAATTACAGCATGAAATTTAAAATTTACCCGTGTGGACATGGTTCGTATCTCAGTTATTGTAAAATATATAAAAAGTTTAATCTGTTTAATCAACTTTTTTATAGAATCTATTGTAGTTGTTAATATTTTCGTTTTGGAGACGAGTTGCAGAGATATGAAACATTTATATAATTCTAAATTGCCATAGTTTACTATCTAGATATAGCCAAAAAAAATTTGACACCATTTTAAGACCGTGGTTTCGTGGTCAAGCGATAAGGACAATTGCCTATTACCTTGGAGTTTTAGGTTCGATCCCCGGTCGAGAAGCTTGGATTTTTTCTAACGCGGAAATTAATCCCAAACAAGGTATCTTGAGGTACGTTAAGGGATACGGGGGTTATATTATCTGTGGTGCAAGCATACCCTACGCCTTCCGCAGACCAGTTTCTTGCTATTAGCTGTCATCAGTACGGAACAGGCAAGTGTAACGTACCAGTAACATAGCCTGCCATTTGGGGCGGAGGGCCAATTACAGAGTCGATATAAAAAAGTTACCAACTAAAACTAAAACAAAGATTACGAAAAAATAACAACAGGGGCGCCACAGAGAGGGGGATAGAGTGATCTTCTAGCTCCCGTCTAGCTACGAGACTGTAACCTACCAACAAGGAAGAGTGCAATTCTAGTAAGGCTAGGTTTAATGGTTTTACAACCTTCTGTTTCAAGTCGCTGTTTTATGTCGGCCCAACTTAACGAAAACTGAACTTCTCATTGTTGATAGGCACTGGTCCGTTCCGCACAGATGATGCCTAATGGCAAGAAATCAGCATGCTGATGGCACAATTTACACATGCAGTGCTAACAGGTCTACCGATTTTTCAGTATATCTACTGATTTTTGACAGCCAAATTATCAATTCTCAGGATCGATTCAGATCAGAATTATAAAGATAGATCCATATAAAAATCGGTTAGCAAAAAAATCTATTCTTAAAAAATCGATCTTTTATTTACATAAATAAATCAATAAAATTACAGAAATATTGGGACTATTTGGAAAGGATAGAGTTAGTTAACAATAATAATACAATGATTGTAAACTGTGGTTAACAAATTAGAAACAGTGGTGTAAAAATATTGATTGAACAATAAGTAAAATAAAAAACATAATTGACTAAGTTTGGGTGCGAGTTTTAACCAGTAGTTTGAACCTCTGGATTATCATTGAGTTTAAAATCAAAATTAATTTCAACCAATGATAATCGAGAGGTTATAACCAATGGTTAATAATTCTCTGCACTCGAAAAGCCCTCATATGTATATAACTTTTGGTTGCAGTTCCAAAATCGCCATCCGTAAAAAATATATAATTTTTAGATACTGCCGACATAAATAAACTAATATTTTAAATTACGCTCGAGTAATTACGGTCGAGTACCAACGTAAATATTGTAAAAACTATATAAACCAATACTGAAAAAGTGGCTCCACCTATGAACAATTTATAATTCTTCATAAGTAGCCAGTTTAGACACATATATAGTAGGTTCATATTTGCAACAATTATAAATTGTTGTTATCGGCAGTACCAACCGACATTGGTTTACTTTAGCTTCTTCAGGCTAGGTGGATCTGTATGGCTAATGAAACGGAGATGAGTGCTAATGAAACTGGATTGTTTTAGACTTTTAAAATTTTGATAGCTTATTCTGTGATAGGACTTTCAGTTTTTGGAATTTCACCAGGATGTTCTGAGAGATTTATTTCTAATGAAGATTTTATTTATCCACCATATGGAAAAGCAATCAATTTTTAATAAAAATTAAATCGCCAATGAAAAGATCGATTCAGGATTATCATCGCTATTTTAGTCTACTGAATGACTGAAGTAGAATTAATTATATCTACTGATTTCTGTTTCTCAAGTGTTTTTATTTAAATAAAAATCAATGTAGAGATAGAGTTCGATTGCTCGAAGAATATGTACACTTTATAATACATACTGGTACACATAACCTATATGTTTACTTCTTGGAAAGCTACACACGCCGGTTTTGTTCAGTGAATCACGCAGCACCGATAAGAAGCTGACTGAACTTGGGATGGGAGTTCCCCGTCGGGCCTTGGATGTTTATAACATTGGCACTACTGGCACTCGACGACTTATCAACTCAAAATATTAGGTAATATAATTTTTGTTTTTAAACTTTTTATATAGGCACATTTTTTATTTTTATTTTTATTCATTATTGTACATACTGCGAAGCTTACTGTTACATTTCCCATGTGTAATGTAAGAATTTAAATTATGCTCGTCTGAATAATTTTTTTTTATATGTAGAGAATACTTTTGTATTATACGTTAATGGCAATCTACTGAAATCTGCTGAATTTTTAAATGGAAACCTACTGATGAAAATAAAATTGACCTGGCAGAACTGCCCACACGGGTGTTTGAATCTGATTTGGATTTTGTATGGTAGTTTATTGCAATCATAGCTTCTACAATACATTTCTGCACCGTTGAATCCAAATAATTTATTTGAAGAAATGTAACCGAAATTGACACTAAAAAAGGTGTTAAAATTTTTGGGCTATCCCTGGTGGAAATAGTTTCTGCCAATAATCTAATTTAGTCTTGCAGTGTTCTGAAAAACAATTCCAGAAGAATGAGTAAGTCTAAAAAATTCTGAAACATTCTGAAAAAGTATGAAAAAGATCTATGTAAAACTTACTAATCATTTTAAAGACTGCATTTTTACAAGTTTTTGGACTCTTCTAGAATACTTTTTCAGAATTAATCAGATCTTTCATGAAAATTTAGCTAAAGTAAAAGTAAGACTTTTTCAGAGTTAATCAGTAAAATTTAAAACATTTCAGATTTTCGAAAAATTATTTACTGTAGGTTTTATCATATTTATTACTTCTCGTAAGGAATATAAAAACTTGATAGGAGGAGGGTTATTAGTAAAAAAATATTAATGTTTATATTCTATACATTTTTAAATTTTATTTACAGATTTTTTTGATAATTAATCCCCCCTATATACGGTTAAATATACAAACTGTTTTTATTAAATAATTACAAGACGATAATTATTATTATTATAATATATATAATACAAACTATTTCAGATAAAGTTGGATCGTTTGGATCATGATGCACAGAGCATTCTTGATTTCTATCATTAGTAGCAGCATTCATTTCATTTCCAAAAATTCCAAATCTTGCACCGCCAAGGCCGTTGCTGGTAAAACAAGTGGGCATGCATTATTATTAATGTTCACATAACTCCGGATATATCTGTGCTTTTTACAATATTTTCGATTGGACATACGTGCTTTTGTTTATATCGATATAATCCTAACAATCAACACTACACTATTATTTTATAAACGAACACAAAAGGCACCTCTTCTACATTAGCTGTTGTCATCATAGATAAAGTTGGCATCATACGTGGAACGTAGAAGTGAAATTGAAAGTGGGGTGATGGCATGCGCAACAATGCATCATTCGATTTAGGATGGCCAATCAGAACCCCTGATTATGACTGACTAGACGCCACAGAGAACCTCTGTGTAGTCTGTGCTAGACGCGATAGACTTATGGTTTTAGAATAAATTGTGTATTAATATTGTATGTTTTTATTACGTGTATTTCTTAAATGTTTTTGAAATATTTTGTACTATATATATTTATTATTAGTATTAATTAAATATTCTCGAAATAGTTTATATTATATTTATCTTAAAAGTATTTCGTTAATATTTCTTAAAATCACTTGTATTATATAACATTTTATTAAGTGTATTCCTTAAATGTTTTTGAAATAATTTGAATTATATGTATTATATTAAGTATTTCCTAAATGTTTTTGAAATATTTTGTATTATATATTTATTTGTAAGTATTTGTTTGTATTATATATATTATAATAATAATAATTATCGCCTTGTAATTATTTAATAAAAACAGTTCGTATATTTTAACCGTATATAATTAATTATTAAAAAAAAATCTGTAAATAAAATTTAAAAATGTATAGAATATAAACATTAATATTTTTTTTACTAATAACCCTCCTCCTATCAAGTTTTTATATTCCTTACGAGAAGTAATAAATATGATAAAACCTACAGTAAATAATTTTTCGAAAATCTGAAATGTTTTAAATTTTACTGATTAACTCTGAAAAAGTCTTACTTTTACTTTAGCTAAATTTTCATGAAAGATCTGATTAATTCTGAAAAAGTATTCTAGAAGAGTCCAAAAACTTGTAAAAATGCAGTCTTTAAAATGATTAGTAAGTTTTACATAGATCTTTTCATACTTTTTCAGAATGTTTCAGAATTTTTTAGACTTACTCATTCTTCTGGAATTGTTTTTCAGAACACTGCAAGACTAAATTAGATTATTGGCAGAAACTATTTCCACTAGGGATATCTTGACAGTAAACTATGCAATTTATAAATATATAAATTTGTGTCATACTCATATGTTGCAATTATTATTGCTATTGTTTTTTCTCTAATCGATTATTAAAAGGCATTTGAAATGCAAATATTTCAACAATTTTATTTAACTTATTGATATTAAAATTTGCGTTATGATTTTTTATATAGTTCACATGGAAAGAAATTATTTTAGAAAATTCTGCTATTAATTTTCGTAATACTGTTAAAAATGTTGTTTATTTTAAGATTGAAATTGTAACATTTATAACCGTCTTTTCCATTGTCTTGTTTCAGAGAACTGTCACGAATATTTTACTTCCCGCCCGTACCGTATTTCAAAGATTTATTGGTTAAAAACGGTCGTTTTTCCGCCGTTTGAGAGAGGTGTCTTCCATAAAAATAGAGTTAGCTGTACAGCTTGCAAGTTTTATCGGTCTGGGCCTGGATCTATGAACCAGGAACTGCCAGATATTTATAATTTATGGTAGACTTAAGAATTTCTAGGAAAGTGCAATATACTATTACGAAGTATTTATGATCGCTGGGTTACGTCATTTACTTTTAAAGATCAGTGAGGGCTTCTGCCGAACTTAAATAAAAAATTGCACAGAAATGAAACGCATACAATAATTTGTTGTGAAAATAGCATACAGTGGCGTGATTTAATAATTTCGTGAACAACTAGCTAAGTCCGGTAGGCCTAGAAACGATAAGTAAATTTCCTTGAAGATGTCAACTCAAATTATGAACGAAATTTTGAAACATCTGAGTAGTTCATTTGGAAATCAGTAAAGACAGTGTGATTTTGTTTTTTATGAACCTACCAAGGCCTTTGATATGGGTTAACTTTGCACCGAATCATCGAAAGCTCCATTTGTACAATCTCTAAATCACTTGACTCTGTCTCCTTCGATTTCAGTTCCGTTGGATAGCCCACGATGCGTCCAACTGGTTATGAGGGACTAAAATGGTATAGGAATTATAAACGTTTGTTTTTGACATTGTATGAATCATACATATGTTCATTATTATTGTTTCGGAAATACCCGTTAGTCTTGTGCTACTGAGCACTTCCTGCCGCCATGTTGATGATTCACGCATATGCTCATTTTCATAGTTTCTGCAATTATCGTTTGGCATGTGCTGCCATATACTTCCTGCCGCCATGAAATATGAGACGTCACCAAGGCCACAATTTTGGAATAAATAGAATCACCGTAGCCAAGAGAATGAATTCAGTTTTCTACTGACAAATACCTTCGGCGCGTTGAGCTGGGTAGTTGAGAAGTTAGTTGAGTTGATTAGTTGAGTCTTAAGCGCGTTGAGCTTGATTCCATTTGGTTATAATTCAGAATTCGACGACGACGCCGCCCGAACGATGTTTAGTAGCATCTTGGGGTTTTTATCGTACTGAGCTAGACCTTCTGATGTTGGCAGCCATTTTGCCGTTTTGCACCGCCGTCACCAGCCTAGTGATTATTTATTGCCGTGGGCCTTCAGCGCGTTGAGCTGGATCCGCCGTTAGTAAATAATTGCTAAACCAACCGCCGTCACTAGTCCCGTGATTATTTATTGCCTTGGGCCTTCAGCGCGTTGAGCTGGGCCCGCCGCCGTTAAATAATTGTCAAACTTACCATCGCATCGAGTCTTGGATGTTTCCTTCAACACTTGGAACTGAAGCCTACCGTCGTGCCGTTTAATCACCGAATTACACTCCTCCCCGTAAATTAATTTCACCGATGTATATATGTAAAAAGGATGGGTGTGGCGGTGTTGTTTTGAAGATGGAAGAATTTGTTAATTTCTCGTTAAACCGGACCTGGATTTCCTTTATTGTTAATGCCTTAGTGGATTCGTCAAGTGATGAAGAGTACGTGTGCCAAATGTCAATAAAATATACAGGGTGGTTTGTAAGTTATGAGGCAATAAACAAATAGGTAAAATTAATAAATGACTCTATATCTTGGTTATAAAGGGAGAAAGACTCATTAAGAATGGGTTATTTGGAACCACCTCGGTGACTCTTATCCACAGTTAACATATTTCTCTTTCTCAATGAAACACCCTGTATAAATAGGCACTTAATATGTACTACTAATAGTACTATTATTAGTCGATTATTAAAATATGCCGATTAATAATAATCGAATATTGAAATATCTCGATTATTCCCAACATTAGCAGGCACTGACAAACCGCGCAGATAATTATCACTTATTTTACACACTGTTTTGTATTCCAAGCTAACATGTAGTTTAACAAATATTTATAAATAATCAATTTATTCTTTATTTTCTTATACCTAATACAAGGAAGTATAGCACAGTATCGAATGACGCTGATAATTAATTATTTAATAAAAATTTTATAAACATTTCAAGGTACCCTTTTAAAATTTAATTGAGGTAAGTGAAGAATTAAATAGAATGATTCTTTTAGATCGGGGAATACTGGTATAAGAAAGTTATGTGTTGGCCATATCAGATATTACTTGATCATCTTCTAAACTTAAGACACAAACTTAAAATAATATTAATTAGAAAATGATTGTAAATAAAAAAAAATTCTCCTGAAATTACATGCTTCATTACGTAAGGCTATATTTTAAATTGCTCTTCAAAACAATATTTGAGATATTATGGAATTATTTTTGAAGAGGTATGTGGTTACTTTTCATTATTGCATACCTATCCTATATTGCAACATTTAAATACAAATAACTCCGAAACAATGGCTTCTATCGAAATTTATTAAGAGCGCCTTTTTTTACGCAGTTTTTAAGACTGGTGCATTTGTCCGTTTTAAATGTTAAAAAAAAAGATTAGACAAAAAAATTATAGCGGAATTCACCCTCACCCACCCTGTTACTATTCAACAAATCATGATATTTTAAATAAACAAAGAAAATTTGCTTTTAAATGTTTCAAAATTATATTTTCACTCTACACGTGTTTCGGCTTTTTAGGCCCTTTTCAAGAGTACAGATGAGAGGTACCTCTCATCTGTACTCTTGAAAGGGCCTAAAAAGCCGAAACACGTGTAGAGTGAAAATATAATTTCGAAACATTTAAAAGCAAATTTTCTTTGTTTATTTAAAATATTTAATAATGTTTCACAAGGAGCCAACCGCAGAATCAGTACAATGTATAAATCATGATATTTAGATAAAAAATTTACAAAATTACAAAATTAATAAATGATCCAAATTTAATCTTTGCAACATAAGACGTTTCGACTTTATTGACAAATAACTAAGTCGTACTTACCCCACTTAAGGGGTTGTAGCTCCCTTATGAACTGATTTAAGGCAAATGTTTATATACAAAACTCAGCTCATTTTTTTCTAGTCCTATCACCCCCCCATGAAAAAAAGGTACTTAATTATGGGACACCCTGTAAAACTGCCGGCCCTAAAAAATGGTATATATTTCCGCTGCCTAGATGATAACTAGATATCACAAAATCTTACATAAAATCATTTAGATTATCGTATTGTGACAGCACAAATGACGATGACTTGTTGGCATCTCGTGATGTAGAAAAGGTACTGAAGCATGATATAGACCAATCAAATTAAGCAAAAATCCGGCCCATTTTCACGATAATTTCCAACCATTCCCGACCAATACCATTCGATTCAGTTTTTTTTTAATTCTCATGGTCAATTTTGCTGTAAGTTATATGAGCAAGAATTTAATTTATAAACAATTAAAGTTGTGAAAATGATGAAAATCGATGTTTTTAAATATTCAACTTCAAACGCTGCGAAAACGGCAACAGATAGAGAAAAATTGCTGAGAACATTTTTTATAGAGCTTTAAATTCCCTTCAAAAAAGTCCACGACGGCATATATCTACGATGAATAGTTAAGGCGTTACAATGAGTTAAATGTTTATTATTTTTCTACTGCATACTGGTCAGCTGTATGGTAGTCTAGTTTGGAACACCTGCTTCTCAAGAATGCTAGGAGCGTATATGTAGATACCCTCGGGCACAGGGCACTATGGTACTTGGTATTATAACTTAATAATAATTTTCCAGGTCTTTGAGTATGCATAAAAGTATATAATAATTACATATATCTAGACCAAAGAAGTGATAAATACATTTGCTAACGTTGTAAAAATAAGAAAATGATGAAAGACTTACAGCAAGTCTACTTTAAAATGTTCTGCGCAGGCGGCCATTACGCGGTGTACGAGTCTGTTGATCGCGCATGCGCGTTACTTGTACAGCTGACTGATATACAGCAGAAAAATAATAAATATTTAACTCATTGTAACGCCTTAACTATTCATCGTAGAGATATGCCATCGCGGACTTTTTTGAAGGGAATTTAACGCTCTATAAAAAATGTTCTGAGCAATTTTTCTCTATCTATTACCGTTTTCGCAGCGTTTGAAGTTGAATATTCAGAAACATCGATTTTCATCATTTTCACAACTTTAATTGTTTATAAATTAAATTCTTGCTCATATAACGTGCGGCAAAATTGACCATGAGAATTCAAAAAACATACTGAATTGAATGGTATTGGTCGGGAATGGTTGGAAATTATCGTTTTGAAAAACCCTTAATTTGACTGGTCTAATATGTGTTCTAAATAAGTAGCACACTTACATTTGTATAACTCTTATGATGGCAGTAAAACCACTCACATAAAGACCAATGCAGCGTAAAAGTATTCCGACATTTCTTTATTTTCACTCTGGATATTATCACGTTATTGCACCTTACAGAGCACTTTTTACACCCTTATCGTTTTTAGTGGAAGTGTCCCGCCATTTTTGCAGCTCGAAAACTGCATATGAGATGAAATCATCCGAGCAAATCAAAGCACAGCTTTTTGCTTCCTTAGCTGGAAGCTAGAAGCTTTATGTAAGTTTGTTGATGGGTGTAATGTGCGAAATATCACAAATATGCACCTTCTTAAGGTTTGAGAGGATTTACAAATGTCAGGAAGTATCGTCTCTCAACTGATATCTGTATTGATACTTACTAGGTATAGAAAAACACTTAAAAAGCAACAATTTTTAAGACGCATCGAAGAAACGACAAGAGTTTATAGATAGCACCCGTACATGAGTTGCTATGTAGTGTTGGTGAAAATAAAATATACGTATACAAGGCATTTCAGCAGTTCGTCAAAGTTCAATATTGGCTTTATTAGAAGACTTGGATTTTTTATGAAAAATGTCCCAAAGAGTTTCGTTGACAAGATATCTACTCTTGATATTGTAATACAAATAAGAAAAAGCAAAAACTTTTTTCACAACCTCACTGAAGAGAACTGTTAAGTTTATTAAGAAATAAACCAAGGAGATAAGGGTTGGCTTATTAGGGCATGACATATTCTTAAATAAATTTAACTTTTTTTCCCCCAACCCCCGCTTTGTTCTTGTTTTTGCCCCCTCCCTTCCCCGCCCCCCTTTTAGGTCATGGAAGGGGAGCCTACCGTATGGCAGGGGCAGGGACTTTGGGGTCTTGCAAATTCTGGATTGGGAAGAGGGGGACCCAAGGTCCCCTTTTTTTTATAAGAACGGAGAAACATGAGAGAATGTCTTTAATTATTTCGGGCCCTTCGTCGGGGGAAGGAAATGATATTACAAAACTGGAAAGGGTATAGACATTAATAGCGAACAAAAGAGGAAAAGGGAAAGAGAGAAAAAAAAGGAGGCGCTGCGAGAGTTTTAGGAATCAAGAAAAGTCAATTGGAAAGTTACGCAACCGGTTCCTAAATTCAAATTTTATAAAAATATGAAGAAATTTAAGAAAAACTAAAAATTAGTTATGCAAGGAGAGTCGCGCCGGTTCTTTCTGGGGTGAGTCCACACACACAACGTTTTTACACACAAAAACGTATTCTGCGCAACAGGCGAGTTTGCCGACACCCGTACATTTTAGTATTAAACCTACAACACTTTATTGTATTTGAAAGTGTACAACATTTAAAAATATAAAAGGTCACTTAAGAAGAACAACGAAAACAGAAAGACGGTACCTTTTTCTAAATTATTAGTACAAATAAATCACAAATTATTTAGGACTGAAAATTTTAAAATTTCCTGAATTAAAAATGAAATTATACAAGTTGAAGAAACTGAAATTATTTTTAGTTGATAAATGTTCTTTATCTGGGTTTTTTGCTTGGTTTTAGTAGTATTTATTGTTCTTTTGTCTTTTAGATTTTATGTTTTTGTTTTTTACCTACTGACTTTGTTATACAAGTTGGTTATCCTTAAACAAAAAAAGGTGTTTCTGAATTTGAATTTGAAATATTTTGATATGTGCAAGATGACCGGAGCATATAGATCTTTTTTTTAATAGAACACCCTGTATATTATTGTATATTTGAATTGGCACGTCAATTCTCTAAAAATTTTGTGAATAATTACCTAAAATCGATTAATTTATTTGTAAATAAACAAGATAAAAAATCTGTATCTCTTATACCTTTGATTCCTGGTAATGTAAATAATTCGAAATATTTTAATTGAATTGGAACTGCCAGTGAATCAATTATTTATAAACAAAAAATTAATAGACGGAATTGATTAATTTAAAGGTCAAAATCTATTGACATGTTTCCTGGGATTGTAAAAAAAAATGTATACCTAATAGTAGAATTTTGAATCTATTAACTGGAAATTTCACGAGATTGATCTAGTCAATCAATAAAATACTCAGCAAAATATTAAAATTGTGTATTGTAGATATACCAGAAAATTAAAACGATACGTTTACTACAATTTTGTGCTCTTTTGTTATATGTGCGTGGATACATACAGTGCGAGCGTAAAATTTGGAACAAATGAATTAAAATCGTGAGGAATGTTTTTTCCAATAAATATTGCATTGTTTAAAGCCATTTTTTATTATGTAACATATGAAATTTTAAATCACTATATTTATAGAAATTATGAAAAAATATTCGGGGTTTCCATTTAAAAAAATTTTTGTAACGATGATAACACAATTTAAAAATATTTAAAATCATTAAATGGTTTTTAAAAAACGAAGTTGAATTGAAAAAAACAAACAACTTTAATGAGTTTGTTCCAAATTTTACGCTCCACAGTATGCACTACACAAATATAATAGAAATCCCCAATTAACTACGAATTATTTAAAGGCAGAGCGTAGCGTGTGGTAGTTTTGAGAAAAACAATTGTTTAGCTCAAATCTAAGGAAGCTTCTATGTAATCCTACATTATCAACCCAACACGGCTGGAAGGAACAGTAGAGATGTTAACTAGCATCCACAGCAATTGGTTATCACTAAAGCTGGCCGAGGTGGCTGGAGTACATCCCCGGTCTTGCGCTGGCGTCACACGTGCCGATTTAGAAGTGATTTACGCTGCAGTCTTATTTGAAAGGTTAATGCGTAAGGTTGTACCTATAAATTATACATAATGTCAAACGCGCCAAAGGGTAAAAAACGACCGTACGCGGACACAGTGAATAAATTTATCGGTGAATTTCCGGATTTATTCTATGACGGATGCAAAATAATTTGTAAAGTTTGCAATCAAGACTTAATGTGCTGGCACAAAACAGATTGTCGTCGTCATATCAATACCGTGCAACATCAAAATAAAAAAAATGGCATGCCTTTAACAACTCAGTTTATGTTTGATTTATTGTTAATGTTAATAGCCTGTAATATTCCGCTACACATACTGGATAAACAACCATTTCGGGAGTTTTGGAATAAATACAATCCCCAGGTGAACTTACCAAGTCGTACATCGTTACGTAGATATATTCCAGCTGTTCGTGAAGACATTGTAAATAGGATTAAATGTGGATTAAAAAATACACGGCTCTGGTTATGTATTGACGAGACGACAGATTGTAAAAAAATCTATTTTAAATATTATAGTACGTGTACTGGACCCTCTTAAACCAACATATCCACTTTTCGAAAAATTTGAACTTTCAACAAGTCAAGTATTGATGTTTGTGACTGATGGTGCCGCGACAATGCGCGTGGTAGGCCGTTCTCTTCAAAGAGACAATTCTAGGTTTTTACATGTTACGTGTAAAGTGCATGCATTACATCTTGTGGCAGAAACGATTCGAAAATGTTTTCTAGAGGTAGATGCATTAATAGCAAATACACAAAAAGTATTTCTCAAATCTCCTAAACGGCTTCGAGCATTTCACAGACAGTGTCCTGGTATCCCTGAACCACCAGAGCCGATTGTTAGACGTTGGGGAACGTGGTTGAAAGCGGCTTTTTATTATGCTGAATATTTTCAACAAATAAAAGCTCTGATACTACAGTTCAACCCTAACGAGGCTGTAGCTATTAGGGAAAGCCAGACAAGCTTTCAAGACGTTTCCCTTGAAACAGATTTAAAAACTATTAATAACAATTATAGAGGACGACGCAATAGAAAAATTGCAAAATAGTTCGTTGTCGTTAGTGGAATCGCTGCAAATAGTGGACGACGTAAATACACAGCTACAGGCTATAAATGACGCAAAAAAATAATCGCGTTAGTGAAAAATTCGAGAGTGTATTATAGAAAGATCCTAATTTTAGCAAATTAAGACAAATTTGTGATGGTGCATCTACAACTTCGTTAAGTGAGTTCACAGATTGTTTTACTTATGCCTGTGTTACATCCGTAGATGTCGAACGGTCATTTTCAAAATACAAACATATTTTTTCATCAAAGCGAACATCGCTGACGGAGACAGCTGTAGAAACATACCTGATGCTATTATACTATAGATCTTCCCCACTTTGTGATGACGACAACCAAACTACTTCGTAAATCTGCTTAAAAGCGTGAGTTTTATACCAATTTTTATAAAATGTAACATTATTGTTAAAATTTATTTCCATTTATTGTACTTATTCAAGTATTATGATATGATGTAAACATATGAGTCATATGACGGCTCTGTCGGCCAGGTGACCTCGGCCAGCTTTAGTTATCACTGTTTTGGAGAGTCTGGAAAACGAGTTGGGCTAATTGCAGATGTACCCCGTCGTCTCTTATTTTTCATTACATTTGGGTGGTCATAATGCACTGTGCTAAACACATCTAATAACCATGAAGCAACCCTGAATTGGGCACACTGTAACCTCGTGCATGTCCCTTTAGAAGGACAGTAGGAGACATTTTTTTATGTGGATAACAAAACACTTTCATATCAAACCGCAGCAGTTAACTTTGAAGAAAGCTTCAACCAATTGTGATGGCCAAGCAATTACCCAGATATGAACCCCATTGAACTCATTTCTTGAGTATGCTTAAACGCCACATTTTACATTTATTTGTGCAAGTAATATAGTATATTAATGTTTTAAAAATAACAATGTGAAAGGCATTTGAGCATATATGTATTAAACATATAAAGAGTAAAATATGACAAATTTTATAAATTATTACGTATATAATATTATTTCAACATACAGTTCGAAATGTTTGTCTTATGTGGTTTCAAATGTATAAATTGTGGTTGAATATCCAAAAAAAATGAATAAGTTTAATGATACGCTTGACAAAGTTATGTTGACATATGACTTTCTTATGCGCCGTAGCAAGAGACAGAATAGAGTGGGGTCCGTCATACGAATTAGATTTGTTTTGCATGAACACAAAGATTATATACAGGGTGTCCCAACCAAAAGTAGGCACCCTGAATAACTTCGGAGATAAAATTTTTTTGAAAAATTGGTGAAACACGTCGACCTTGTTTCCAAGGGGGACATATTTTAATGTAATACTTGTATACCTATCATCATCCCTCTACCCTACATGGCCACTCCTCAAAAAATTCAAATGGCAAAGGGGGTTGAGTGATACATCTTTTGAAAGGTCTTTCAATTCTCTACATAAATGTGCATTTCTTTAAACTTTGATCGATTCGTTCCTGAGAAATAATTGTTTCATTATTTTAGGTTCGGAAAAAGCAGTTTAAATTATCGTATGCATTGTCCAAAATGACCCCCACCGACTTCCATACAGTAGTATAATCTGTCTTGAAATTCTGTATGAACATTTCTGAACACATCTGGAGTCAATAAACGGCATTCTCGAACAAATCTTTCACGTAATCCTTCCAGAGATGCGGGTTTTGTTGCAAATACCTTCGATTTCAAATGTCCCCACAAAAAGAAATCCAAGAGAGATAAATTGGGTGACCTAGCGGGCCATTCCACAGGACCTCTTCTTCCAATCCATCGCTCAGGAAACCGATTATCCAAAAATTTACGTACTAATATAGCAAAATGTGGAAAAAACAGTTCGCCCTTTAAAAGATTATCGTCTTCTTCGAGGATTTGGGTATTCATGGGGTCGATGTTATTTTCTAACAGATCGAGATATCTTTCACCATATAAATTGTCAGGAATAAAAAACGGCCCGACAATGTGATCCCCTAAGATGCAGCCCAAACATTTAACTTCTGAGGCCTTTGGGTATGAGTTTCCATGAACAAAAGTGGATGGTTTCACTCCAATACCTACAATTGTGCCTGTTTACATCCATATTTAACTGAAATGTCGATTCATCAGAAAAACACGTATTGTACAGTAGATTGGCATTACCGTTTAATTGTTCACTAAAAATCTCACAGAATTCAAGCCGACGATCGGGATCATCTTCGTTTAATTCGTGTACCAATTTAAATTTATATGGATAAAATTTGTGGGCCTTTACAATTCGATGAACACTACTTCGTGATACACCGGAAGCCTCAGCTACTTTCCTGATCGATTGAGTATTATCCATCTGAAAATGACCCACAACTGCCACTTCGACTGCTTCATTCCTATTCGGTCACTGAGGTTCATGCTTTTTGTTTCTTACAGAACCTGTTTCCATAAATTTTGTCAATAATTGTAAAACATACTGAGAACCAACCCTTCTATCTGGGTGATTTCTATTGAATATGCACTCCGTAGCTCTAGCACAATTATCGTTCGTAAAATAAATGCTGACAATTTCTATTCGCTCCTGAAGGGTATAAACCATTTTAGAACTCACTCTGGTAAAACTTATCTCGATTTAAAATTGGTTGTGAACAAATTAATGTTCAAGAACTATCAAATACTTACTAGTCTTTTATTATTCTAAAACTAAACGGACAAGGAAAGTGATTTTTTTGTCGAAAAAAACTGTTGATTTGAGAGCACTAAAAAATGTTATTTTTTTTATAAATTCCAATACCTAGTGCCGTGTATTTTAGATTTTTTATCCGATTTCGATTGTGTGTAATCATGAAAAATAAAATTATTTTCCTTAAGAACGAATCGGTAAAAGTTAAAAAAATATATACAGTTATGTAGGGAATTGAAAGACCTTTCAAAATATGTATCACTCGACCCTCCTTGCCATTTGAATTTTTGGAGGGGTGGCCGTGTAGGGTAGAGGGATGATGATAGATATACAAGTATTACATTAAAATATGTCTCCCTTGGAAACAAGTCGACGTGTTTCACCAATTTTTCAAAAAATGTTTATCTCCAAAGTTATTCATGGTGCCTGCTTTTGGTTGGGACACCCTGTATGGTATGTGGTACACTCCGGCAAAAAGTAGCAATTAGCCATTTCAGATTTTGTATATTTGTATGGCGCACAGTGGAGAGAAGCGCCAAAAAGCTGGCCAAAATTAAAAAAAATGAAAACTTTTTTTTGAAATGGAAACGTTTTAAATCATTGTAGTGGTACCCCTAGCATTAGAAACGACCTTTAATACCGGTCCGAGTTCACTATCTGAGCGAGGAAATTACTTATTGTGCGACCGTGCAGCGCGTCACTTTGGCAGCTCGCAACGCTTCAAGAATCGATAAATTTTGTTTGCAGCGTAAAAATTCTCAAAGTGCAGTTTTCTGTGTCATAAAAATGGATTCTGCATCAGAAAGTAAGTACAATTAAAATATCTCAGTATCAGATCAGTTTATTTATATGGTAATTAGTAAATAATTATCAAAGTGGAGTGCATTTTTGTATATGCAACGATTCATAAACTCCACAAAAAAAGCCATAAGTTACGCGGTGGTGATGGTTGGTCTTGAAACTTATTGGAATGTGTTCAATGAACATTTTTTCGAAAGTGTATAAAAAAATTAGCTGCATCTTTTTGCATCTTTGCGTATATTGACCAAATTGTGCGCGATTGCACAGATGCATGCACATTCGTGCACCATAAAGTGGGCACCTTTTGAATGCGTTCTCATGAAATTAGAACGTCATGCGTTCTCAACTCAAGCGTTCAAAGTCATTACACATTTTTATTCCATTCCCCAGCTCCTAATATTCCCGAAACAAATGGAACACATGAATTCGCTTCAATTCAATAATAATTTTTGAACTATGTATATATTTTTGACCGTAATTTTTTTTGAAATTCTATATGGGATTCTTCATCAGCGACCCAAAAAAACTGTATACAAAGTTTTGTAAAAATGCAGCGATAATTGGCGATTTTTGGTATGTTTTGGGGGGATTTCATGGCCGCCATTTTATTTTTTTCAAAATTCAACTTCGGATTCTTGATCAGCGACACAAAAAACCCCTGTATGCACAATTTCAGTAAAATAGCTCAATGCCTTTATATTTTGGCCAGCTTTTCGGCGTTTCCGTCCACTGGGTGGTGTCCAAGAGATTTATTTAAATTAATAATTATTTACCACGTTTAAGAACAAAGTACAAGTCAGGGTTCTGAGCCGCCATATTATTAATTCGGATTTATGACCGAAGAAGATGCTACAGAAATCTTATTATCCCCCTTTGTAAAGTAAACCAATGTCTGAAAAATGTATTTACATGTTTGAAAAATAGTGGTTACAAATCTATTTAGATATAAAAAACCCAATAATAAAAGGGAAAATTTTAATAAGCTTATTTGGTAAAATTTGGAATAACTCATTTCTTAAATGGATTTTTGGTATTAAAGCAAAACTACGTTTTTAACTAGAATATGTTGGATATAATTATTTTATAATAGTAGTTTTATATAGTTCTCCGTATATGACATAACATTAAAATACCTGAACAAGAAGAGGGTTTTTACGTTTCTACACATATGTAAATATAAACAAACACTTAAACAATCGACATGCGACTAGACTTAAACAAGCATTGCTGATTAAAACATTTATCAATATGACTTTTTTTATCATCAGTTAAATATTACTACTGTGCAGCAGGGGCGGTCGGTCCATGGAAGCAAGGGAAGCAGTGCTTCCCTTGGAATTATTAAAAAGACACTTAATTAGAACCTAATTATTATTTATCACATATATTAATCATTAAAATTTACTTTTACCCAATTTCAATAGACACGGCCCTGCATTTCAACAGCTGAGATAATGTTGCACACTAAAACCGTAACGATGACGTACTCGATTAATCGAGCCAACACGAACTCGCGCGACTTCGATATAAGCAACTTCTTGAAATGCATCCCATCTCCACTTCATAATCTTGATATCTGAGCTGTATAGCATCGTAATGCGTCTTGTTTTATAGATTTTAATCTCGATTTTAATATTATACTTAATATTAATCTTCCTAGTGTTTTAAAACCTGTGGTGCGGCGACAAGTGATTTTTAAAACGTTGAACATTAGTGCGCGTATAAGCAGTTTTAGAATTGCTCATTCAATATGGAAGCTGGTCCTTGCACTGTGGAAAATATTATTTGCTTTTGTGTGGTGTGCAATTTGTTGAAAAAGGGATTTTCAACATATTCGTTTCAAGATAAACTGGATATTATTAGAAACGGGAGACCAACACCTGATTTAAAACGAAAGTTAAATCATGCTATAGGTACTTTAATATTGAAATGTACAGTGCTAATCAGTGGTTAACGGGTTGTGAAAATTTGTGTAAATTGTTTTGTTGGCCATTTCTAGATATCATAACTTAGCGGCTTTCGACATTTGCTTTAAAATGAGTATACGGAAGCCACGCCCCTTTCTTAAAAAAAATTTTTGCCTCGCTTCGTTCGGAGCTTCGCACTACCCATCACCCTATATCACAAAGTGCTTCCCTGTATCAAAACTCACCGCACGCCTCTGCTGTGCAGTTTTTTTTTTACTTTTTCTCTCGTGTTTGACTGTATATGGCGATTTACAATTTAATTATAATTGTTAATTAATACAATTTTCTCAAATTACCAAAAGAATATGTATTATCATTGTGTACGAACAGCAATTAGTTGTAAAAACCAAGTTTCCATTGTAATTAATTGTCACATATCGCGTTGTAGAAAAAGTTCCTCATTAGATTTTATGTACTTCACGAAAACAACAGTGAGCATGTCTCTGTTGGACATCACCCATCCATGTCAGTTTTGTGCGCATATCATATGTCACCATAAATCTGTCAAGTTTGTAGTTGCATTTAAATAATGAGTAATTACTTACCATTGGTGACCTGTTGACAAATAGCTTGGAGGCATAGGATCGACAGTACAAGACTTCTCCCTGAGGTGTGCCGGTTATCTGGGGCCATACTGTGTCCTGAAAATAATAGCACCATCATAAGTCTGATTTTTTTTTTTTTAATATTAACAGTATGTTTTCACGACAAGGACTTATAGTTTGCTCAGGCAAGTTGCCTCAACTAAACTAAACACGGCCGGAGTATGAACTAAGGAAAATTAATATTCTGATTTCTCGGAAATGGTAACGCCTGTAATAAATGCGGTACAAATCTTTGTACAAAATTTTACGTTCTTAGCTTTGTACTGAAGACTTTTTTTCTAAGATTGAGGAGTTATATCCAAGAAAAACAGTTTTTTTTCACCAATTCTCCAAAATTTTAAATCTAGTGTAACTAAATTCATTTTTACGCAATGTACAAATTGTCACCATTTGCAATTCCACCGGAACTAAAAATACAATCATGCCACATCGAACAGCAGTTCTCTTAATGGTTAATTAAATAGTGATAATTGAAGTTTGCAATTAGGTTTACTAATCAATTTTGATTAAACTAAAAATAACTATTCAATAGTCTGCTATAACCAGCCAGACAATCAAAGCAGTGTTGACCTATATGAGATTAGTAACTCCCACCAAATCAAGCTCCAATAGATTTAGTTGGTACCAAGTTATTTTACAATACTGATACGATGCGGCAAACTTTCAACATTTCTATTTAGTCACTGACATCGTAAAGGTAAAAATGATCTAAGAGCTCTATAGGAAATTCAGTTTCATGCTATACAGAGTGTTCCAGAAAACAGTGGCACAAATCGAATGTCAAATACTAAGCAGCAAGTTAAGTGGATTTGATCAGATTCGCCTATATTGTATTGGTCCATTTTTTGATAGCCGCACAGTGGACGGAAACGCCGAGAAGCTGGCCAAAATATAAAGGCATTGAGCTATTTTACTGAAATTGTGCATACAGGGGTCTCTTGTGTCGCTGATCAAGACTCTGAAGTTGAATTTTGAAAAAAAAAACAAAATGGCGGCCATGAAATCCCCCCAAAACATACCAAAAATGGCCAATTATCGCTGCGTTTTTACAAAACTTTGTATACAGTTTTTTTCGGGTCGCTGATGAAGAATCCCATATAGAATTTCAAAAAAATTACGGTCAAAAATATATACATAGTTCAAAAATTATTATTGAATTGAAGCGAATTCATGTGTTTCATTTGTTTCGGGAAAATTAGAATCTGGGGAATGGAATAAAAATGTGTAATGACTTTGAAAATTAATTTTATTCAATTACTATCTGAATTACATTCATCGTCCTCTTCGTCGTTTTCACTGTCTAATACATAATTTGTATCGACATTCGCGCACAATTTGGTCAATATCTCGCAAAGATGCAAAAAGATGCAGCTAATTTTTTATACACTTTCGAAAAAATGTTCATTGAACACATTCCAATAAGTTTCAAGACCAACCATCACCAACCGCGTAACTTATGGCTTTTTTTGTGGAGTTTATGAATCGTTGCATGTACAAAAATGCACTCCACTTCGATAATTATTTACTAATTACCATATAAATAAACTGATCTGATACTAACATATTTTAATTGTACTTACTTTCTGATGCAGAATCTATTTTTATGACAAAGAAAACTGCACTTTGAGAATTTTTACGCTGCAGACAAAATTTATCGATTTTTGAAGCGTGGCGAACAGCTGAAGTGACGCGCTGCACGGTCGCACAATAAGTAATTTCCTCGCTCAGGTAGTGAACCCGAATCGGTATTAACGGTCGTTTCTAATGCTAGGGGTACCATTACAACGATTTAAAACGTTTCCATTTCAAAAAAAATCTTCATTTTTTTAATTTTGGCCAGCTTTTCGGCGTTTCCGTCCACTGTGCGCCGCGTATTTGGCATAAAAGAGGATTTAATTTTATTCAGGGCCATGCTAGTTAGGCAATTTTCTATACTGCTCAATTAAACAATATGTTGTATCACTAGATAATTTTAGTGAATACCTCTATAACCACGGGGTGTTAGAGAGCAGAAGTGGAGATGGTTTGAGTGAGTAAGAGAACCAGATGAGACGTTGGCCCAGGGTTGGGTTAAAAGCACGAGTGTGCTTATTTATTTTTTACCTGAAATTTGATTGATTATTGCTTAACGCAAAATCAATATTGTCAGTTGTATAGTATGCGACTTTAGACGGTCAGTGAAATGCTACGTTTTGTGCTACGCAGGTAAAATTTGTCTCCTGTGGAGTAGGCTGAAGTGAATGGCCACCTGTAAGTACCGCCATTTTTATTAGTTATCGCACGCTCCTCCCTCCTCCCCATACACACACACACACACACAAGAGCCGACAAACATCCTTCTGAAAATAGTCAGAATGTATTCGCGTATATATCAATCAAGGTCGAAAAAAATCACGATTACTATACTTAGTTATATTAGGCATAAGGATGTAAAAAATAGTTGACGACAAGACTATGAAAATTTATGGAAATATTATATTCTCATTAACAAACTTTGGTTTGCTTCCTGGCGATTTCAACGCTAAGATAATATTGTACTAACAGACCAGGTCGCAATTAATCATAAGCAATTAGAAACGAATTATGCACCTAAATGTTCCCTTTATCTTGTCCCAGCAAAATTGTTTACTCTGTGTTGTTGGCCTCCATAAACTATAATGGCGTATAAACTCAAGTTCCCATATTTCGAAGAAGCTAGACAGGAGAACTAATGCGCTTAGATAAATTGTATGTGGTAGAACAGCATTTCAGTGCACACCTTGATCGTGATGGCAATAGAAAATTATTTTCTTGGTTTCACAACACGTTTGGGTATTTTTCCTGTTATATTGGAGTTCGCGGAGTTACATTTATTCATTTATTTATGGACGACTCGGGTTTAGACAAATGGATTCTTTTAACCAAATCCATGATATGATTTATTTGGTACCTAATGAATGAATTAAATTAGAAATTTTGTAAAGCAGTTAGAAACTATTAAAAAACTGAAATTACGGAAAATTGTAATCTGATATACTCATTTTCCCGAAAAAAAATCTCATCGAATGAACTATTTTGGTCTCTTTCGCCTACTTAGATCATGTATTATGATTGACAACTTGATTAATACTTAATATTTCAAAAATCTTTTTTCTGAAAACTTTGAAAACTTCTACATGAAACTAACCATGTTCAAAGATTTTTTGAAAAACAACTGTGATATGAGGAATAACTTTTAAAACAAAAAAAGTGAAAACGTGCCGGTCTATAAAACAGAGTAGGACCATTTTTGGGCCTGCGTGTGCAATAAGCGAAAGAAGTTGGACCTATGATAGTTGAGTTATGCATGCCTATTTTTACCAATATTCTCAAAAATTAATCGAGAAGATTTTATAAAAATCAGACCTAAGTAAGGCCTTTGATTATGTCCCTCATTAGATACTTCTAAATAAACTCAAATACCTCAATTTTAGCGGTAACAGTATTGAACTTATAAAGTCCTATTTACAAAAACAAAAACAATATGTGTCAATAAATAATAAAAAATCTAATAAACTCATTATTGAATATGGAGTTCCTCAGGGCTCAGTACTGTGACTGCTACTATTATTAATTTATATATATGAATGATCTTCCGAACTCTGATTCAGTTTTGTTTGCTGATAACACAACTCTTATTTTTAAAACAAATTATACTTTTTATGGTAAGAGTAAGACTGTCGTTGAATTCGAAAATGGGAGCTTTTTGGAACTTTTAAATATTTACAGTCAGGGTATAAAATTGCTTTTAGATATTCTGGTTCAGAATTGTAGAGAATATTTGAAAATCTGGTGACATGGCTATTTATGAAATGTTTCTTATTTTGAACTTCATTACAATGGTAATAGCTATATTTATTAAATTTTGGTTGTTTGTCAACTGTATTAGTACATGCTTGTATAGTTAGGTCCATAAATATGTATATATTATTGTATGTCGTTATATTTTGTTTGTTGTTTGTTTTATATTTGTATTTTATTATTTGATCTATATTTTGACCATATATTATATTAATATATACTAGTAGCTTTGTCAATAAGAATGTATTTCTTAGACAATAAAGCATATATTCATTCATTCATTCATTCATATACTTACATTTTGTCGGTACGAGTAATTTAATAGCGTTTTTAAACAGGTATCTGATAATCCCTGTCTCATTTTCATCAAAAAAGTTATTAATATTTTTTTGTGACATTCCTTAAATGACCGCCATATTGTACAGGATTGCAAAATTGAAATAATTCACGAAATTGGTTTTGCTTAAAGATGTAATGAACTTAAAGTCATCGTCATCAAAATTGGCCTCATCTTCGTATTTTGAATATCATACTTTCTGAGCATATTGCCTAATTTTTCTTAACCATTCACCGGTTTCTGGTCTCGTCATGCTTATTCGTAGCGGTACAGATGTGAGATTGTAAATAAATTCAAATTGTATTAATCCATTTTCGGTTAAATGTTGATTACAGCATCGTGTTTCTAGGGGTAAATAAATTCCAATTTTTAAGAAAAAGTCTATTCTTGCATCAATGCTTACTCGAAATCGACAAATTCTCTGACAAACAAAACAATTCATTGTGCTCTGTACTAAAACGTCCATAGGGATTGCCAACGGATCATCTTCCATTTCAATTACTCTGTTTATTCTTCTATTATAGTTTAAACAAATTCTGGACTATTCGTTTAACATAATTTCATTAAAACGAAACCGATTTCTATATAATTTTGCGACATTTTTCTTTCGCTCTTCATTAATATCATTTTCGTCATATATTTTGCAATTTGAGTTTTCCCGACCACAAGTATAACATTGTACTATATTAAAAAATTATAATTTTAGTGTTTTCGTATGAAATAATTGTTGACAATTATTTAAGTGACAACCGTAATAACAAAATAACGTCAAGGTAATTAATTTGTGGAATGCATTTTTGTATGCGTGTCTTATACAAATCTTATGCACTGTTTTATTATTTCTATTTATTGTATATAACTATTAGTAATTTGTTAGGGGTCTGTATTTACTAAAACGATATTTAATTAGATTATTTTATTAACTTTCACAAAATTCAGAAAATTACTAATTGCCAAGAAAATTAGCTCAATTGTCAACGTCACTCGGGCGACCATTTTCGCACCCTCGAAAAATAGGAACAAGAGGGCCAGCGTCGTAGCATTGGAGTTTCACATTATGTATAACTACTATGTATTTATCTATAGAACATTGTTTTGACCTGTGTAAAATTGTTAAAATTTTTAACACCAATAATATATCTATCTATCTATCTAGGTATATGAAAAAAGTGATGCTGCCAATCCCAAAACCCCCTACCGCAGATTAAGGGTGAAAGCTTTAAGGAACTATGTCTTTGTAGCGCGATAAACTACCAACACATGTTTTTTTAACTAGTTAAAAGTGACACTTTGTTTGACGAGCAATTATGTTTGTATTTGCGAGGCGAAGCACAGCGTAGCCGAGCGAACGCAAAAATTGCGAGTCAAACAAAGGCACTTTAAATCCGAATGAAACATGTTATTTTTTTCTTCAAAAGCAAAAAAAATTCGAAATATTTAAACATTAAGTACATACATAATTATTTTCGATTATACGACTTATAAGTTTCATCGTGTTGCTTGTGACAAACACTATGTGATTGCTATGATTATTGTGTGGTTGCTAGGGATGCCAATAAATATAAACAAACATTCTATTTAAGCAAATAAATTGTGATTTATTATAGTCCATTATTAGAAAAAAATGTCTGATTGTGAAGATTTGTCGAGTATACCAGCAGAGGTGGTTGAAATTGCTAACGAAGTGACTTTAAATCTTCTATTACCACAGTCGCGTGTACGAGTGCTCATATAATCGTTTTATGCAATGGTGCTCTGAAAAGAATATAAAATCGTAATCGGAGAGTGTTTTATTGGCATATTTTGCCAGCCTGTCCTCAAAAATAAAATGTTCCACTTTGTGGTCACAGTATTCAATGGTGAAATCGACACTGACTCTCAAGAATGGCGTAGATATAAGTAAATTTTCCAAGTTGAATGCATTTTTAAAAAGGCAAAGTAATGGTTATACCCCCTAAAAAAGCTAGGGTTTTAACGAAGGACTAAGTTGAACAGTTTTTGGATGCTGCTCCTAACATACATTATTTAATGATGAAGGTATGTTTAAAATTAAAGAACGAAGTAGGCAAATTTTGTGAATTTTTATTCATAGGTTGCCTTAATAATAGGAATTGCGGGCGCATGTCGTTGTGATGAACTAATTCATTTAAAAACTGATGACATTGAAAATGTTAAGTCTGCTTTACTGATAAAAGTTCCTCATACTAAGACCGGTAAGGGTCGGTCATTTACGGTTCTTGGAGAAAAATATTTGAGTATTTACAGAAAATACGCTGCTCTTCGGCAAAAAAGTTTTTGAAGAAAGTCGTTTTTTTATAAAGAATCAAAATGGAAGATGTCAATTGTCAGTAGTCGGTATTCATAAAATTAGTAGTGTTGCAAAAGAAGTGGCAAAATGTTTAAATTTACCAAATGCAAATGAATATACTGGACACTGCTTACGTCGAACTTCTGCCACTTTTCTTGTAGATTCTGTTGATGTCACTTGTTTTAAAAGACATGAGAGTTGGAGGTCGAACACTGTTGCAGAGGCGTATATAGAAGAATCTATAGAAAATAAAAAAAGTACAGCAAGAAAAAATATTTCGACTCGTTGAACCTAGTACTAGCACCAATGGGCCTAGTACGTGTAATAGTATCAATCCCTTGAATCTCGATAATACAGCTGCTTGCAATAATGTAGAAAATCAAGGAAAAATTAATCAAAAAATGTGTTCCGACGATACCACTAAGAGTGTAACAGTTTGAGATATTGCTACCATCACCGTTAAAAATGTTAACAGTGTCGATTCTTCTGGTTTGTTTAATTTTTATTCAACTTGCTCAAACTGCACTCTCAATATTACTATCAATAAATAATAATAATTGAATGAATTTATGTATCTAGCCTAATCAATAAGTTTTGTATATCATTTCATTGTTTAATAATTTTGGATTGTAAGAATTTCATATTTTAATTTAAATAAACTGAATTAATATGAAAATGCTTAATGTCAATGATTGTTATTTAAAAAACGCCCATACTTCAAGTATTGCGTATAAGAAAACCCATTACATAAACCGTCAGTGTAATATACAATACGTTATCAAGCCCTCTTTCTAATAATATATCCCATTTCTGAATACATTGTACTGCTAATGCATGACAGGAAATAGAAGACTAAAAATATGTATCCATTTTCCACAATCCAAATCTCTTAAGTGACACAACCTCAACATTTCTACTACAATAAAGCATTTTCGAACGTCAAAAGAATGAAGACACAATATTTTGTCTACTGTTAAGGATTATCTATCAAACGTAAATATGGGCGTAACCATTGCCAACTGAAAGCGGGTAAAATCTATCTGCTAAAAACTCCTTTAAAAGAATGTCTTTCCCTCCTTATAGATCAATAAGAGCTATAAACTTTGCGATACTCCCGAGAGGTGGTACGCTGTGTACACGGCTATGGGACAGAGGCGTCGTGAAACTCCAATAAATAATGAAATCTTATAAGCCGATATTGTTGTATTTAGTGGTTTTATGTTAAAATATTTAACAGGTATACTCTTGAAGTGGATTGGTACCTTTGATACGCTAGCACCGACGTGGTTTTCCAAGAAACAACAAAACACCATAAACGGCACTCGACGCGATTTCACCAACCAAGTTTGCATCATCAGGAGATGACTAAAACTACCCATATGCTAATATGTATCCTATTTATACCTAAACGATTGTTACGGTTCGGTGAACCAAGACTAATGAATAAATACTGAGTACTATATGGGATTGGCCCTCTGTCACTATTCATGGTATTTTTACACTATGTAATTTCCAAGTTTTCAAATGCATACAGCTATCTAGTATTTGTTACATCCATAATTAATATTAAATATCTATTATCTATTCTATGGCTGTTCTCAAACGCATGTTGGGCAACATTATAGACTTGAACATCCTTAAATCTGGTTTAAATTGAACATCTAGTTTGTCCAAAATACTTTCGATTACAGTCCTTACAACTAAGTTCGTAAATCCCCAACTTTTCGTTTCAATTCTGTGTTTTGGATTTCCTAAAAGTTGTTGTAATAATTTTCCGATGAATGAACCACTGTCATACCATACCTATGTCTTTAAAAATCTTAGTAATACCACAGGTGAATCGAGAATCGTATGGAATCGACACAAATTTCGTATTTTCTTTTTCATTTCGAGGAAATTCGAAGTGTCTCTTTAAATTTCTGTTTCCTAATTATTTTACCAACTAAATTTACAGAATATCCATTAAGCACATCCTTAATCAATTCTTTTTCTATTTTAAACCTCTCTCTATTGTGGCTTAAGAGGCGAAGGACTAGAGAACAAGGCAGGTTTTAATTTTCTAGTTCATCTGTTAAGCATGTCCTTCAATAAGAAGAGGTATGAAAAAATGCACTGATTAAGGATATATCTGTTAGGAACGGATATTCTGTTAGTTTGGTTCATAAAATTAATTAGGAAACGTAAATTTACAGAGACACCTCAAAATTCCTATTGGTAAGATTTTTAAAGATATAGGTAGTTGATATAAAAGATTCATTTATTGGGAAAAAACTACGACAACCTCTAAGCATTCCAAGACAAAATTGAAATAATCGAAAAGTCGAGGATTTGCGAAATTAGCTGTAAGGACTGTAATCAGAAGTATGTTGGTCAATCTAGACGATCAATTCAATCTAGATTCAAAGAGCATATGGCTCAACTCAAATATGGCAGAATAGAACAGTCTAGTTTTGCTTAAAGTGCGTCTTAGGGCAACTATAAAATATATAGCAAATATTTAAGATTAATTAGGAATGTAACGAATACTAGACAGTTGGATGCATTTGAACGCTTGAAAATTACAAAGTGTAAAACAAGTATGACTAGTAATAGAGGGCTAGTCCCATATAGTCCGTTCTATTGGTTAGTTAGTCACAGTTCACTGAATTGTAATAATAGATTAGGTATAAATTGGATACACTGTTAGCATCTCGCAATGATGCTAACTTGATTGGTGAAACGTGCATCGAGTGCAGATATGGTGTTATGTTGTTTTGGTGTTTTGTGGAAAATCACATTAGTATTAGATATACTGTATTCCAGATATTTTGATATTAGAGTTGGTTATGATGCATTTTTATGCGTTGGATACAATTTTTGACAGATAGCTAATCGTCAGTGGCCAAGTGATTTATGCTAACAGATATGTAATGTGGTATCTGCTACCGTACCTCCATTATTGCTACTCAGATGATTATTGCGTTGGTGAGAAACACTTACAGTTCATTATTTCGAGGTTTACACTGCTGTCTTGCCTCTTGCCTACACCAAGGAAGTTTTTTTTTTGTTTTTTGCATTAAAACATGTATTAACTTGTTTTTATTTTTCGTTAATAATTATGCAAAATTTCCAATATGCTGCAACAATGTAATGGGAAAAAATATACAGGTTGTTCTGTTTAAAAAAAACGAGATTTATATTCATATCTGCAAAAACAGTTGCTCCAAAACTTTTTTATTAATAACCGATCATTTGCTGTGAATTGTTAAAGCAATGAAGACCATTTATGGTTATTTGTTTATTATTTAATTTATTATTAATTATACTAATTATGAACAAGAAATAATCAATTTCTAGTCCTAAGGATGCTAACAAACGTATCCAACCGTCGACTAAATTGAAAAAGTAATTTATCTGTTATAATTGACCTGTTCCCACTAAGTCGTCTTATTAATGTATAGTAGGTTACTAAAGATTCAAGACATTACTTCTAGCATAAGTCACCAGCTCAAGCTGAAAGTCACTAAATCCTTTTATTACCTTGTGGTAATAAATCCCAGTAATACCAATACAATTTAATTTTTTATAGAAAACTGTAATCCAAAAATCTACAATGGCATATATCTACTAGAGAAGCAACAAATATCAAACGAAACTAAAACTTATCAAAATTTCGATAAGTATTTTGAGATACAAACATTTTTTGCAAGAAACAATTAATTAATCATATAATGATAATAATAATGAGGATTTGTTATTGTACAATATAATAAAAATATCATTACGTCGTAATGAAAGAAGTATAGTAAAAAAAGTAAAACTTAAATTTCTGAAATAATTTTATAATTATAACGAGATAATTCTATTTGAAAACTGCTTTTACTATGTAACATTAGAGACAATTTTATAAGATGTCGAATTTGTATTCATTTTTACTTTTATTAAAAAATTGTTGTTTTGTAGTTTTATGACCAAACTTTTACTACATTACTAATGCTTTAAAAATTGGAGCTCTTAATATATAAATTTACATATTTTTGTAATCTCTCGTTAGGAATAAAAATTATTAAAGTGAAAGTACTAATTGAGAGCTGCATTTAAATTATGTCACCGTATATTTTTAGAAATTCGACAGATAGATATTAAATCAGTATAATAGTGGGGCGTTATTGATCAGAAAAGACTATTTGACTAACATATTTCTGCGAAATGAAACGAGTTATTTAAAGTTTATTCGCACCTAGAGAGAACTCTGTATAACGAACAGTGTTA
This sequence comes from Rhamnusium bicolor, assembly GCA_029963845.1. Lineage (NCBI taxonomy): Eukaryota > Metazoa > Arthropoda > Insecta > Coleoptera > Cerambycidae > Rhamnusium > Rhamnusium bicolor. The sequence goes on from JANEYF010001679.1 coordinate 387,249, forward strand.
AAATTTTAAATTTTGTTTATTTAATACAAAGGGCAACTTTACTGCCAAAAAATACTCGTTTATAAAATCTCCAACTATTTTCTACTCCCATCGCCCCGCTTACATCGATGCCTCTGTGTTAAAACGAACAATCAAGCTACCTCACGCCATCTCTTGCGATGAGCAGTTACTTTTCGTCGCACAAGCCACACTTCCGAAGAGTCCTTTTTACAAGGACCTAAGGACGATGCAGGACATATGACTGGAATTGACTATCCTCCAGGGGAGGGTGATACTGTATCAGAATAGCCTTTTTATATTACGTAATTATTACACGCTGGGTCAATTTAATAGCCATTAATAATGTACGTATAAATTTACAGTTATGTTTATTCTATTTGTAATTTTAATTTTTTTTTAATTATTTTCGTGTTCATTTTAGCAAGCATTTTAAATCAGCGAGGTCTAATTTTATCCCATATAATGTGTTTTTATTTGTTTTTTATTTAAAATATTTTACTATGACAGTGTGTAATTTTTATCTATAGAATTTTTTGTACCATATCTTATGATATGACCAAAATTCTAGATTGTAGCAACTCTAAATTTACAATCAAAACACATACAAGATGATATTTTATGAAGTGAAAAGTAGAAAAATTATTATGAGGAATAAAATGGAAATAAAGTAACAAAAATTGCTAGTTATTATTCTGTACTGTTACAAAAAACTTATCACATCTACAGGGTAATTCATCTAAAAGGTCCACCCCACTTATTTTGTTAATTCTGAACGCATTTTCTAGTTTTATGAATTATGATTCTATCTTATGGAATCTTTTACGTGGATTCTGAATTTGGGTTCAAATTTAAAATTTAAGCAACATTTTATGGATTGATGATTCCTGTCAGGAAATTTAGTTATTTTTAATGGCTAGGGATTGGCACCACTGTAGGTGTTGGCATGGAGAAATAGCGAACGGTGGTTTGGTTCAAGAATTAAGATTTATAAACAATCATGGGTTTGGTTAACATGTCCTGTACTGTGTAATGTCAATAAAATGACGAATGCTAAAGTTATTGAAGAAGATCAAAGACCTAGTTCATATCAAGTTCATTTGCCGTCTCGTAGCATTGTTGGTCGAAATCGCTTTAATATATACTTACAAAGCCTCACCACAAATAGAGTTTAATTTAGATTTACCCGATGATAGCATTGCTTTGAAATAGAGTCTGAACAAGACTGATGTTTAGGTTAATTAAAAGCTTGATTCTGATTTTAAACTACAAAAAAAATTTTAATCCTAGTGATGATATCTGTATATTCGCTTGTTCAGATTCTGGTAAGAATTCAATTTCTCGATTTGGCAGATCGATAAAGAAACCCCCGTATTTATCTGAATATGCCTCAAACTTTTAAAATAATGAGGTTGCATAATCGCATATTGTTTTGTATTTTTATTTTGTTTTGTTAAAAATGGAGGATGTCAGCAGGATCATGTGGATTCGAATCTGGAGGGTGCAATGCCATCCAGGATTGCAAAGAGAAGGCAAAACGATACAAATGGAAACCACCAAAAAGGAAGCCAGTGCTCATTTATGGCTCCAATTGAAAGACCCCGTGTTTACAAAGCGACAGACATTTCCCTTTTTTTGTAGGAAGATAATTGTAGTTAATAGAGAGAAATCTTTCGCTGTGCCTGTTACACTGTACCCACTTATTCTTGAAATCTTTTATAAAAAGAGAAACTTCTACGCAAGTAAGAAATATCCGAATTTTGACAAAGAGTCCTTTCTTCTATAAATCGTTTCAAAACATTAACTTGATCTTCAAATTTGTGGAAACCTGTTATTATTTTATCGTAAAGGAATGTCCTTGTCAGAAAAAGTTCAGCAGAGCTCGATCCTGAAATGAAGAAATTGAGAAACGCAGATATACATAATGTTTTTCCCGAAATATTTGAGAGTAACTCATATTTATCTTATGCTACTTCAAATTTGCGCAAATATGCGCAAGTTTCTAACTATATCCCTAAAAACTCATCTTACTAGTTAATGTTAAGGATCAAAAGTATAACTCTGAAACGTTGAGAACTAAACTAAAAAGCTAATGTTCCTAAATCATACATCTTGCTTTCCGATATAGAAACAACTTTAATAAAAAAATTATTACTATATTCGTGTGTGAATAGAATCAATCACATATTATAAAAATTGTTAGACTTACCACTAGGTAATGACGTCATGGTAAAATAAAAATCACCTTCAAATCCACCGAGAAATAAGCAAATAAAAACAAACCGTATTGTTTATTCTCTAGAAACCGTCTATTAATAACGCGACGAAGCACAAGTTTAGACTGGTATACCGCGAGTAGTGCACAATGTCTAGTACTAATGACGTACCTACAGATGCTCATTGGCTATTACCTACACATAACAAAACTCGGATATGGCGTTTTTCGAAATTTCGAATTTCTGCCAATTATTGACGTTCTCGGCGCCACTGTGCGACGGCTAACAATAAACTATCGCGAACTAGTCGAGAATGTCGAGAATGTCGAGAATGTCGAGAATTTGACTTGCTTGAGTCCCCGTTCAGCCGTGTGCAATATACCGTACCAGCAAGTTTATACTTTAATGAAGTACACTAATGAAATATAATGTAATTGGCGGATTTTCAGTAGTGGACCTATTCAGTGGCCAGTGAGATGTCCAAACATCACGCCATTAGACTTTTTTATGGAGATATCTCAGAAGTAACGTAACTATTTAAATGATCTTTTTTTCAAATAAATAACAAAACTTTCAAATCAAATATATCAAAAATGTAACCTTTCGACAGCATCAATAAAATATTAACATTTTTTTCAATTCATACAGTTACTGGTATTTTATACAATTATTTGAAATATTGACATTTTCACTGCCAGCTTGGTGATAGACTGATTTACCGTTTTCTCATTGAACCCGTATTCTTTGCTACATACAAAAAATAATAATTAAAATTAATACGGTTAATAAATGCCACCCCCATGTTCACTTTTTACTAATTTATTAAATTAACAGCTATATTGCTGCTAAAGAAGTCACTTTACGTAAACGCATTATACATAATTGATTTTGAATTATTTAACCTTTGACTTTTTACCGTTTCCCAAATCGACAATTAAGAGAGCTCCAGTGCTTTAACAAGGACTCCGTAAGGTGGCTTTGATTTAAAAATCAGCAAGCGTGCCTTCAAAATTAGTAATTGAATTTACAACTCAATTCGCCACTCAATGAAGCACTGCCGTTCCGAATCATATAAATAAAATCTATAATTCACAATCCTCATTTTTCACTAAAATAGTTTGTACAATCAACGGAATATCGTGGTTTTATGCATATATTCACTCAACCGTAGATTTATCTATTCAATTCTCTTTGACGCAGCTCTAAATTGAATACGATTGGCGGAAGTAGTACTCCTAAGATCCATAGTTATGCTAAAAAATGTCCCACTTTTAAATGGGATTTTGACCATATCAGCTTTTAATTCTTTCTACCTAGGAAAAAAATGGACACCCTATATAAATAATATTTTAGGTATCGATAAAATGCAGCTAAATTATTGCCAAAAACGTGTCTCCATGTTTATTAAGTCATTTTTGAAGGTACATAAATACTTTGATAAAATGATTGAGTATCTAAAATGCGGATATTTTCAAAAACAATTTCTCGGTATAAAAAAATCTTTCACAGCTAGTATAGTCAATCTCGGGACGCTCTGTATATATAATATATAAATATCTGAAAATTCCGCAGTTTCACATGATTGATAAAAACCGAATATAAAAAAGTTTGTCTCAAAATTTCTTACAGTTTTTGAGAAAATTTTATTATCGAAATTTTTAAATATTTTTATTTGTCATTTCTTTACAATTTATAATTTACCACGTTATTTATGCCCAAAAAAAAGACAATCACTTTCCAATCCCACCCTAAATCATGCGTCCGATATAAAACTTATTATCAATTTATTATTAGAATGTTAGAGGTGTGAACACCAAAACTAAGGAAATATTTAATGCCGTGAGCTCTTGCCACTATGATGTTATTGCTTTCACAGAAACTTTTCTGCATGCAGCTTTTTATAGTGAAGAATTATTTAATGTCAATTACTCTGATTTAGATCAGATCAAATTTTTTCTTTAACAAATACCACTAGGTGTGGAGGAGTACTTTTAGCTCTAAATTCAGCCCATACAATGAGCCAACTAAATACAAAGTCTATGTTTGAGGATTTATTTCATATCGATATTGCTGGAATTAAACCAATAATTGATAACCATTTTTTTATATATTTTCACTTTATTATCCGCCTCGCACAACAGTTGAAACTTAACCACTCCCTTTATGACATGTTTATTAGCTCTCTTGAATATATTTATAATGCAGATGTGATAGTCCTTGGTGATTTTAATATTTCAGAATATTCTGAAACTTTATTACACTTACAACCGATGGGTACAGTGTTACCACTATAGCAATTTCTTAACTTCTTAGATCTCTTTCAGTGCAATAATATGAGGAACTGCAATAATAGGTTATTAGACGTAGTTATCTCTAATAAAAAATGTATTGTAGAAAAGGCATTCGACATCTTAGTTCCGGAAGATTTATATCATCCTGCACTGGTAGTTATCTTTAAATCTGAAATTTCTTCAAAAAACAATAAATAAAATACAGTATATTACAATTTTCGCAAAGCAAGTTTTCCCCAGTGCCTTGCAGAAGTAGATTGGAACTTTTTGACACATTTCTCTAATGCTGATCTAGCTATTGAAAGTTTCTATAGCAAAATTTATCAGATACTGAATGCATATGTACCGAAATCTAGGCAACGTAACAGAAGTTACCCACCTTATACTGTACTTTACAATTTTTTTTTAATAAATTCACAGAATAACCTTTATATGGTTTTTAATTGTATCCTAAGTATTCCTTCTGGTGTAACAATAACGCATTAAATTTTAAGGAAGGTAAGGGAGGTTGACGACATTGATGCTTTACTAAAGTAAAAGCAATTATTCATCATCTTTTAGAGATAATAGGAGCGGAGTGACAGTGCTTTACATATGTGTATAATAATTTCAAAACCTAATAGCTTTAATACCTACTGTCACATTATAATGAAATCCAGATTATGTTGGGTTAAAATTAAAGTTCCAGATTTCCATTAACACCCCTTAATCAGGTTTCTATATTGTGGTGAAGGTGCCAGTAACAATAAACTAAATACAAGTTTAAATTTATCTTCAGAAATAACATTGGGGAGGTTTGGAGGCTCAAAAAATGTTGATTCACTTGGTTTGAAGTTTACGTAAAGAAATATATAAATCATCAATTTTGTATTCCATTTTAGGGACAATTTTGTCCGAGCAACACGGAGTGGTATAATAAATATAATAAATTAGTTCCTAAAGAATGAAAGATGTTATATAATAGCCTAGCAGTGTTCGTTTTTGCATCGCAACTGGAGTGAATCTTTCCTTAAATGTAAAACATTTCATATTGCGGTGAGACAACATTTTTTTTATCTCAATATTTTGTGTTTCTAATGAGAATACTATTGTTACGTGTTTGCTATCCACACAAACACCTCTACTCGTAGATTCGTTGATTGAAAGTCCAGGTAACACTTACTCACTACTTTATTTACTAATTAACAATTAACAACAATAGATTAATCACTGTCCTAATTATAATCACAACTGAACACTTATAAGTCTCTTTCGTATTTCTTCTTTACTCGCTCACGTTCGACTTCAGACTAAAATCTCGGCCCACCGTGTGTCTTATTTATATATCCATTCTCCCGGTCTAGAGCACTCCAGAATATTCCCGGCCGTTCGTGTACAATTCCAGCCTAATCTAACCAGTCTGCACAGTCCAGTGGCGTAACACTGCCCCCCTCCTTAAGCCTGAACGTCCCGATCAGGCAATTCATTATTCCCTGCATACTTGGCTAGTCTCTCTATGTGCACCACCTTCATCTTGGATTTTGGACTTTGCTGAATTCTATATACAACGTCGTTTAGTCTGGTGACCACAGTGTAAGGACCTTCCCAGAGCGGGTGAAGCTTCGGGGACCTGCCTTTCTTTCGTTGTGGGTTATATAGCCAAACCAAATCTCCAGCCTGGAACCCTCCTGAATTCGCCTTAAGATCATAACGAGCCTTCATACGGTCATTTGTTATTGTAATTCGCTCAAAAGGAGCCCTGGCGTTATATTGCTTATTTCTTATTTGTGGCTCCATTCTTGCCGCGCAAACATCACATTGGCGGCACCATGCCTCCACATCTTGACGACTGTTTACCCAGTAGAAACGTTGTCTTACTTTTGTCAGAGTTTTGTTGATGCCAAAATGTCCGCCAGACGTTCCATTATGCACTTGCTGAAGTACATCTGCTACGTGACACCTGGGGATTAACAATTTCCAAGTAACTTTCCTCCCATCTGGACTTTCCCACGCTCTCTTCAGCAGTCCATCCTCTACGATAAGGGAGTCCCATTGTGCCCATAAAGCCTTCAGCCCCACTGATTTATTTGAAATGTCCTTCCAATTGGGTCGGGTCCTTCTTTCTTTCCATTTTAGAATAGGACCAGTCTCGTTATCGTTTAACTGCGCTTCCCTTAACGACTCTTTTGTCCAATAATCCGGAACATCAATCTTAACGGTCTTCATTATTTGTACATTTTGTTGTTCTTCCTTACGGTGGCAAGGCTTGCAGTCTTTCTGACACGGCCTTTTGGAAAGGCCATCTGTTATATTCCGCGAAGTACCAGCTCGCCAGTTTTCCTGCGGCTTCTCCATTACTGCGACCCTGTCAGGGATGCGCTGACGACAGTTACTCTGAATATGGCCAACTCTGCCACACTTATAACAGCGCATGCGTCCTCCACTCTGTCTCCCACTACTTTGCTGTTGGGTTTGTCTCGGATCTTGAATGTTGAGCTCATGACAGTTCCTCTTAATATGGCCCAATTTGCCACACATATAACAACGGATGTCTCCAGTTGGCCTCCCACTACTTCGTTGTTGGTCTTGTCGCTGCTGGGAGCCCGATTTTGTCAGTAGTTGGGTCAACATCTTGTGTAGATCAGATATCAGGTTTTGTGTTGTATTGTCTGGCTTGTCTTCCTCCACAATCACAGCTCGTACTCTCTGATTTGGTTGTGTGGTATCCTCATAAGCAGCCTCAATCTCCAGTGCATGGACTAAAGCCTCACTAATAAGCTTATGCCTGGCTAACTTAAGAATTCGCCTAACTTCCTGGTCCCTTACTCCATCAATAAATGTACCTACTGCTAACTGTTGTTGAAATTCCATTGGTGCATCAGGATAGGCTAGATGGGCTAATCTTTCTACCGCAGCTTCGAACTCCTGGAGGCTTTCTCCACCTCGTTGTCTGCGTGATTTGAGCTGAGCCTGATATACTTGGGCGAGATGTTGGTCGCCATATCTTAATTCTAATGCTGCCTCCAAAATGCCAAAGTCTTGTTGCTGTGCGGCAGGAATTATTTGGAGAAGGTCTAATGCTTGGCCCCTTAGTGCTAATACCAATGCTGTTGCTTTTTCCTCATCGTTCCAGTTATTTGAACGTGCAGCTGCCTCAAATTGTCTCTTATAAGTTGACCATGAACTTTGACCGTCGAAGGAAGGTGGTTGTAACCTAGTACCAGACGACAGTACTAATTGGCCACTCCTCTCCCTTATTTGTTGCTTGAGCCGGGCTACTTCTCCTTCAACAATACTGACTTTTCCCTCAACTTGACCGACTTTTTCTTTAACTTCACTGACCTCTCCTTTAACTTCACTGACCTCTCCTTTAAATTCATTAACTTGTCCTTCGACTTCACAAACTTTCCCTGCGACTTCAGTGACTTTTTCGATAACATCTCCTTTAAATTTTTCAGTGAGGGAGAAAATGGCTGCCTGCTGTTCCTCTAGGCTTCTTTTTATATCTTGGTTTTCCTCCAATCGTCTTATTTCCAAGCCCTCCATCATTTTTCTTAAGTCATCTTTTTCTTCCTGGCGTTTTCTCTCTTGAGCTTCCATAATTTTTCTCTGTTCGTCTTTCTCTTCTTGTCGTATTCTCTCTTGTTCTTCTTTTTCTTCTTGTCGTCTTCTCTCTTGTTCTTCTTTTTCTTCCTGTCGTCTTCTCTCTTGTTCTTCCATCCGTTGTAACAATGCTGCAAGCATGTCCTGTGTTTGCTTCTCCGCCATGCTTCTTGTTGTTGGCATTAACTCACGACACGTAAATCAGTTCAAAATAAAGTTTACTACACTATAAAATCCGTAAAATGTTGATATCACGTCTATTTTAATAATGGAATGTTCCAGAAAAATCGCGAAACAGCACTAGAAAGTCTTATTTAGAGTCTATACTTCTTTTGTGTTGATAAAATTCACTTATCTCCACTAATTGTCCAATGGAATGTTCGAGAATTTTCACGAAATATCACTAATAAGTCTTGTTTTGAGTCTATAACACGTTCCCGTTAACACAATTCACGTATCTTCTGTAGTTTCCAAATCGAATGTTCTAGAATTGTCACTAAAAGTCACTTATAGTCTCGTTTTTGAGTCTACAACACGTTCCCGTCGACACAATTCACGTATCTCCTGTAGTTTCCAAATAGAATGTTCTGGAATTTTCCCGAAATTGCACTAGTAGCCCTTTTTCTCAGTCTACAACACGTTATTACTAGCGGCACTCGCGTATTTGCAGTTATTTCTAAATCGAATGTTCTAGAAACGTCTCGAAAATCCACTTTAAAGTCACTACTCAGTCCAGAAATAGTCCTCCAAACACTGTCCAGTAGTTTAAATCTTCGTGTTACCACTAATTTCTGAGAAGAACACTGTGGAACCTTTTCGATTATTCCAGAAATTTCTCTTCCAATCCACTTCCGACACCAAATTGTTACGTGTTTGCTATCCACACAAACACCTCTACTCGTAGATTCGTTGATTGAAAGTCCAGGTAACACTTACTCACTACTTTATTTACTAATTAACAATTAACAACAATAGATTAATCACTGTCCTAATTATAATCACAACTGAACACTTATAAGTCTCTTTCGTATTTCTTCTTTACTCGCTCACGTTCGACTTCAGACTAAAATCTCGGCCCACCGTGTGTCTTATTTATATATCCATTCTCCCGGTCTAGAGCACTCCAGAATATTCCCGGCCGTTCGTGTACAATTCCAGCCTAATCTAACCAGTCTGCACAGTCCAGTGGCGTAACACTATTATTTAATCCATCTAGGTGAAGTAATTGTTTTAATAGTTTCCGCGATAAAATGTATTTCAAGCGTCGCGTCTGATTTATTATTTTCGTTTCATAGAAGTCCATAAATACAAAGCAAATAAAATGCCAGATTTTTTACAATAGTGAGTATTATGTTTACGGACGACAGAACCCTGTTCTGATAAAAATGTTTAGGATCTTGCTCGGAAGACAGCTCTAGTTGAGATTACTGTTGAAACATGGTTCTCCACTAACAAGTTATATTTAAATAGAGACAAAACTCAAAACTTATTATCATTCAATTATAATGTTGGGAAAGTCGTTATTGATCCTGGTCTTAGATGGGACAAAGGCATCAATCAACTTTGCAAAAGACTCTGTAGCTCCTTATTTCTGTTAAGAAAACTGAGCAGTCTAATATGCAAGGGGACATTACTTTCTGTTTACCTTGCCCTTTTCCACTCTCATCTTAATTATGGCATTACTACGTGGAGAAATTTTATTAATTTTCACAAAGTGTTTGTGTTACAAAAACGCGCAATTAGAATTTTAGAAAATGTTGATTTTAGAGAACACTGTAAACCCTTCTTTAAAAACCACAATACAATGTCTCTGCTTAGCATTTTTAAGTGTTTAGTTCACATTCATAAAAGCAAAGAACAATTTGCTTCCCATTCTGATGTTCACACACACAATACCAAAGAAAAAGATAAATTAATTAATCCCAGATATAGATTGACTAAATCAAAACATAATTCGATAGGCCTAAATATACGTATACACATCCTGTATATTTTTAGACGATGTGATATGGAATTAAAACGAAGATTTTTGTACGTACATCCCTATGGCTATTTGCAAACATTTTTGATTTATTGAACAATAACTGCAAAATTCAGCAATAAAAATTAAAAATATATTTTTTTTGTAATTCAAGATATTACAAAAAATGCTCCATGTGATGTCAATTTTGACTGACACGTTTCTATGCATCTTTGAAATTAGGTTTCTACTGTTAATAAAATTGCCGGAGTGATACTTCTAAGAGCATTTATTATCCTTTCCTTTAAATTTTGGATTGTTGTTGGTGTGATGTTTTTCTATTTGAAACTTCTTATACTTATGTCATCTTGTTTTAAATCTCGTGGTAAAGCATTAAAAAATGTCTATGACAATTATAAAAAAGGAGTTCATCTTATTCAAACGTACATTTCTTAACATAAGTTCCATTTATATCTGGTATTAAAGCTATGAACATTTTCCTGTGTTTGAATAGACCCTGTTTACTCTTCTTTTTAATATAAATCAAACAATAATAAATATAACATGATACTCATATCCTTGAAGAAAAGTTTATAGGAATCAGTATACTTAGCTTTAGCTAAAACTCGTACTACTCTCTTGAAGAATAATAACTTACTGAGCATGACAAGAATTACCCCATAGAATAATAGCATACACCATTACACTATGGAATATTGAATAGTAAGTTATCTTTAAATAATCTTCACTAAGTTTACTTTATAACTCTAATATGAGAAAAATGTATATTGACAGACGTTTACAGAGATTATTAGTATGATGAATAGAAGATAAAGAGGTATCAAGAATAACACATAAAGATTTCACAGGATCATTATTATGAGCACTAGATGGTTTTGCTGCAAAATCTTAAGTTTTAGTTTTGTCCAAGTTTAAACTTAGCAGGTTACTAGAATACTATTTCTCCAACAGCAGTTCTAAGATATCTATATTGTTAGCTATCTCAATTGGAGATTGGCTTCTAAAAAAAATTGTATCATATGCATAGGCAACTTGTAGTACTTTACCATGATCCTTATCCAAAAAGAGATTATTGACAAATAATAAAAAGTACAGGGCCTAAAACAGATCCTTGCGGAACAACAAATTTAATATATTTCTCTTTCGTCATTTTACTGTTCAATTTTATAAGCTGACCTCAATTATTTAGATATGAAGTAAGTAGATTTAGAGCATTACCTCGTACACCATAACATTCAAGTTTAGTCAGTAAAATGTCATGACTAACTACGACAAGCAGTAAAATTTTGCTGTACAGAATTCCTTCTCGTCAAAAGACTCTAATAATTCTTCAGTTATTTCACACAGTGCGGATACTGTTGATTTGCCTGATCTGTAGAAAAATTGAGACGTACTAATATATGGGGTTATCATAAAGTAAGGGGTCTATTTTAAATTCTTATATAAGTAACGAAGGTAGGTTGATCCCATATGAGTAATTATTCATGATAAATCAAAAGAAAAATTCTCATAAAATTCCTTTATTACTGTGACCGGTTTCGTGAACAAATTAATTACTTCACATCATCAGACACAGGAATTTTTTATAAATAAAAAACCAGGGTCGTCAAATTAAAATTAAAATAGTTTTGCAACATAGTCAAATAATCTGTAAATGTAAGATATAAAATTTTTGGTATCTAATTAACTTTTTTAATAAAAATTTTCTAAAATTTAACGTGCTTGTCCTTTTTAGTATATGTATGTGTTTAAAAGGACAAGCACGTTAAATTTTAGAAAATTTTTATTAAAAAGTTAATTAGATACCAAAAATTTTATATCTTACATTTACAGATTATTTGACTATGTTGCAAAACTATTTTAATTTTAATTTGACGACCCTGGTTTTTTATTTATAAAAATTCCTGTGTCTGATGATGTGAAGTAATTAATTTGTTCACGAAACCGGTCACAGTAATAAAGGAATTTTATGAGAATTTTTCTTTTGATTTATCTTATATAAGTTTTAAGAAATTATGCTAGTAGCAGAAAGTAAACAGAATCTAGTTGCCTCAATAACTGGATTTTAGTGTATCTATGGAAAACAAAAGAATTGTCGTGACAACTATTGATACAAGTGTCAAACGAAATAATCGTCATTTAGAGATTGTTCTCAAAATAAAACTGGCGTAACGTAAATTGTAACAATTTGGTTATATTGTTTTTAGTTATTGGTCTACAAAATACGTAATAACTCTGGTCTAAAAAAATAATTCATTCATAATACGTAATAACTCTGGTTTAACTCTGGTCTACATAATATGTAATAACTCGTAACAGCATTGTTATAATAACGTAAGAGGTTACATCATAGGCCTGATCATTAGCTAAATAACCTGAGATTATTAATTATTGACACAAACCATAGATTTGACAAGATCCACGGATCAATAGATCTCAGTGTTCTGGCATACAGTATCCGTGTAAAGTATAAAACCTTTGACGACGATCAAAGTCGCAAACGTTCTTTATGTTACATATAAATTTGAACTGAACTATAAAAATATATTGTAGCACAGTGGCGGTTCGTGGGTCGAGAGATAGGGAGGTCAATTAGAAAAGTTTACCGTATTACCTACCTTTTAAAGTGATTTAAATTCCAAGTCGATCCTCCAGTCTTTTTGAGATGTAAAGTGGTCAATTACTTTTTCACTAAAGTCTTTTATCTTCTTTATTAATGCCCTTTCTATGGTAAGCATAGCTAAAGAAGATAACTTCTCCTGACCCATGGTATTTCTTAAAAATGTCTTTATTCTTTTTAAGGTGGAAAAACAACGTTCACTTTCGATGGTAGTCATAGGGAGAGTACACAAGATTTTTAACAGTTTGACACTTTCAGAAAAAGTATTGCACAAATTATTGTTAATAAAAAGCTGTAACAAAGCAACTGCACCTTCACTATGGGAAAAATCTTCTCGGCTATATAATACTTCTAATTCAGTTTTAAATTTCAAATGATTTATGACTGGATACTCCGTTTTAACTAATTAAAACATATCTTGAGGAAAGCTTTTTTTATCATCTTTAAATCGATCTGCGTGAAATAACTGAGACACTGCTAAATGGTTACTGAAGCCAAACCTGTTTTTGATCTCAGATGTAATTATATCACAAACTTCTAATGAAATTCTTCTTTTTGATTCTTCCGTTTTATATCTCTGGCCAGACTGCATGGATGTCTCCTTCAAATAGTTATTCAAAATTTAATTTCTGATGTCTTCAATTTTACTATTAAAAACGCCAATACACTTATTTACTGTTATGACATCGATATTACGTTTTTGTAATTGATTGAACAATATATCAAAATTAGGCATAACTAAATGAAAAAAATTTAACCAGTAAAGGAAATGTTCATTTTGTAAGTAGTTTTTTAAACCAATAGCTTGGTTTAGAGTGTTGTTTTCTGATACGTTAACAACGATTTTTTCTAAACAATCTAATAATTCTGTTCGATAGGTATAAACAGTCTCTATGCACTTTGTATTAAAATTCCATCGTGTTGGAGCCGCTTTAGGTAATCTCACCTTAACAACATTATCTAACACGGCTGTTCTTTTTTGGCGATTTTCCAAAGAATGAAGAAAGCTATGTAAATTAGCAAAAGAAAATGTATACTTTTATCCTGACTTGATGCTTTTTGTAAAATTAAATTTAGTTGATGAGCGTAACAATGAATAAAATTTTCTGAAAAATAACTTTTTTTAATTTTGGCTTGTACACCTCCAAAAGCACCACTCATTACTAATGCTCCTTCGTAACTTTGTGCTATCAATTTTTCAGGACTTTCATTAATTTTTAGACATTCTAACTCTTTTAAAATTACATCTGTCAAATGCTGCGATGTCGTTCCTTGAGGCTGAATAAATTTCCAAAATCTCTCACATACAACACCGTCTAAAACGTATCTAAACACAAAAACTACTTGTACTTTATTCATAATCCAACTTATGTCCATCTTTCAGTTTTAATATATTTTGTACAACACTCATATTTAATAGTAAATCCCAAAAACACTGTTTTACTTAATTTCACGACAAGTAGAGATTTACTAATAAAATGTTCACAAATAAAAACATTAAACACAACGCGACAGAATTTACCGACCAACGCGTAGCTAGTCAGCATTAAGACTGCTCTACTAGCGAACTTCGTGCGTTACCATTTCCGTAAAATGTGTCAGGGACATTGTCCCCGCCAGTGTTTTCTGTCTCTTTTGCTTTCTGACGATTCGCACATAAGTCTATTTCACTTTAATTCGTTATAAATTCGGTCCGTAGCTAGCTTTGAGTACAAGTTGTGGATTGACCCATGATTTTTAAATTCTATAAATGAATAATGTAATGAATATGAATGTAGATGCTCTATATTTGAGTAGTATTGTGCATAGAATGAACTAGAAACTTTAATATATTTTTTAAGAATATTAAAAATATATATATATATATATATATATATATATATATATATATATATATATATATATATATATATATATATATATATATATATATATATATATATATATATATATATATATATATTTTAAACTTCAGAAAATGAATAGCTCTAATTTTTTATTTGTATGTGGGAGGTCATTGACCAAATGACCCTATAGAAGAACCGCCAGTGTTGTAGCATAAGTTACGACAAGTAGTCTACCATAACTCCTCGGGCCATACAAATCACCCTTTTCTGCGGATAAGGACGTCACTCAAGAAACCAGCCCAAAATCAGCTGCCCTCGTTTAACCTTGCATAGAAAACTCGCACATGGCGAATGGAAGGAAATTTGGTTGTATCACCAATTGCGAAGAACGTCTTGTCTGGACTAGCATAGTTTCAAAAAAGCCTCTTGTACTTCCTCGGGAGGTAACGATAAATGACGTCAATTCCATGGTTGACGATAGGTTGTGTGTCACCGCGTAAATATGTACATGCGACATAATATTTTCTTATCTTGTGGTTACTTTGACGGCGAATTCGGCAACATCCAAAGTTAATACCAAGAGGGCTGAAAGTATTGGTGAACATAACACTAACACACATATATTTTTATCTAGCGACCATTAGAGTAAAAATATTTTACCAATATTAATGCACCCACTAAAACACTTGCCATTTTCCAGCAGCAAGCATTGGCGGTTTCATCTACGCTAATTTAGATGTATTTGTCGTTTAGTTCAGAATTATTTTTAATACTGTCGCATCTCTGTAATAAACATTTTTTTCCTAGCATCTTTTTCGATGGCACTTGACATTGTTTTATTGCCCACTAATACACTTTTGCAAAAAAAGTTGTCCCCCCTGGTCTTTTTTTGCACTGTTTACGTATCTACGTGTTATTCACATAGACGTTTTATAAATATTACTTATTTAGAGTGTACTCCAATGACTTTGAAGTTATTAGTGTTTTGATTTTCAACATGGGGCAGTGGGCGTAACGTGAGTTGAAAAAGCGATCCGCCTATATCCATCTATGAATTGCTATTGGGCACTCGACAATAATCAATCCCGTCGGTCAGTAAGTAATTGTTCAAGCTGTCCAATTACCTAATAAAAACATTTTTGTTGCCATTTTTATAAAAAAAGAGCAGAATCATTGCATAGTATATAAGAATATTGTATCATTTCATAGTGTCTGTAAATATTTCATTAGGTTTACAATATAATATTATATATCACTAAAAATCGTCTCTGGAATTTATCGCTTTTTCGATTTTCACTGTTGTTATTTTTATTATTACTTGTTTTCAGAATTCATCAACTATGGAATATGTGATATGTGAAATGTACACATATTAAATTTTCATATTAATTACTGCCCAAATGGCTCACCCTGTATACGCCTATTTGTAATTATGACAAACATAAAGACCGCAATGCGACACGAAGGTAGGGAGTTTTTTATATCAATTCTGCACTCCTATAAAAACCTCCTTAACGGACAAATATTAACGAAGTTTCTAATCGATTCCGTTGGTTGTTTTTGCGAAATTAATTCAACGAAAAGTTGTTCAGTAAATGCATTTCTTAGTGCCATCTGAATAGACTAGGTAATTGGTAATTTTCTTAATACTTCAACAAAGTTTAGCAAACTAATTATAAAGTTCGGATAAGGGTAGTTTCGGTTGTTCCTGGAAAATCATTTACCTAGAGTATTATCGAGAAATTACATTAGTACATGAAAAATATGAAAATATGTTTCAAATAAGTTTCGTTAAGAAAGCATTTAAGAGGAAGTTTATAATTTAATATGATCTTGGTACAATAAAAAATGTATTAAAGATTCTACCTTTCCTTGAACTTCTGCATAGAGCAATATGTAGTTTGTGATTTTCGCTTGAGTAGTTAGCGATATTATTGGTATTTATGAAAAAAACTGATTTATGAAAAGCTGAGAACAAAAAAATCCAGATAGCTGCGGAATTTTATTAATTTATTTGAAACAATGAATTACAAGGCCGAAAAAATCAATTTCACAGTGTTTGATTATTTTTTATTGCCACCGAACTAGTTAAAATTGTTTAGTACTTAGCAGAAAAAAAAATTGATATTTTGATTATGAGGGTATATGGGGATAGGTACCGGGTGATCCAAATAAGCTTCCCACCCCCACTTTAACGGTTATTTGGAAATATACGAAAAAAAATGAAAAATGCTTTTTGTAGGGTTTTTAAAAAGGAATCCAGACACATTAACAGAAAAACAACTGAACATCGAATAAAAAAGATGGAGGCCTAAGATATATTTTTTTTAAATGAAAGTACCCTAATATTTTTCCATATTTGAATAGGACGTCTTATTCTGATTTCAAATATATATACTTTTTATAAAGTATCTTCAGTAAATATTCCGATAATCGATTTTTTTCAATATAAAATACGTTACTTAACAGATATCAAGAAATACTATCTAGGTGGCTGTGATAGTAAAACAAAAGTGTTAGTTTGACAGTTTGACTATTATAACTATTAACTTTTTACCTAATTTACCTATATTTAATTTCTTTTTTATTATCCTCATGAAACTATGCTCAATTATTAGTTAAATTATTAGGTATGTTGAAAAAAAAAATAAATAAATAAAAAACGCTTATGCCGCCCAGCCAGCTAAAAAAACTACAAATATAGAAAATAACTAAAGAACACTATTGAAGTGGTAGATAATTTATTAAAAATAATATTATCCATTAAAATAAGAGTGGTAAATGAAAATATTTTAATTATTTAACGGCTACAGAAATGTAGTAAATTAACAATAATTTATTCCTAGTTAATTAATAATAAAATATCACAAAAAATTCTCTATGTGCCCTCCATTGTGTTCTATACACAGACCGTATCGTTTTCTTAAGTTTCCCATTACATTTGCCATAACAGCGTTGTTATTATTCAAATTTCGTATTTCTGTTCTAATTTTTTCCTTTATTTCTTCCAAGTTGTTGCTTCTTTCTTTATAAACAATATTTTTTAAATGGCCTCAAAGAAACGTGTCCAATGGAGTTAGGTCCGGACTACGAGGTGGCCAAGCAATAGTTCCTCGTTTTTCTATCCATTCTTCATATGTTGTGTTTAAGTAATTTGTAACATCATTAATATTATGTGGGGGTGCCCCGTCCTGCTGCCAAATAACATCGAATTGCAATTGCATTTCTTCTAATAAATTATTTACATAATTTCTTAACATATCTAAATACAATGGTCCTCTAAGGGAGCCTTCGTGAAAAATAGTCCCTATAATTTTTTTATCTATTATTCCACACCAAACATTTATGGATTTCCTTCCTTGGAATTGAATCTCTTCAGAAATATGAGGATTTTCGGAAGACCAAAAATGTGAATTTTTTCTGTTAAAGATACCAGATGTGTTGAATGATGCCTCATCGGTCCAACATATTTTATTAAATATATTATTATCAATGTCATACCTGTTGATCATATTTCTACAAAATTGTTGCCGCTTTTCATTATCTTGAGGGAATAATTTTAGAACAGGCAATATACTATAATCCTTAAGTTTATGTTTTTTTAAAGTTCTCTGTATGGTTCCATAAGAAAAATTCAAATACCTCATTACGTCTCTTATTGAATTTCTTGGATTCTCTTGAAAATAGAGTAAAATACTGAATTCTCTATCTTCGTTGACTATTCCTCGTTTCTTTTTATTTTGAATTGCTCCTGTATGTTTTAATAAATTATCTGCCAACTTAATAATTTTCCTGTCAGGCAATTTTCTATTCGGATACATATTTGTCCAATTTCTCGCTGGGCAGCACAAGCGTTTTTATTATTTTTAAAATATAAGTTTACCATATCGTATTTTTCTCCTAAAGTATAATGATTATTCATATTGGTTATTTTTGACCAACAAAGCACCGTTCAAAAGTAACAGTTGTTGGCAAACTGTTGAATTATTAAATGAGCAAAACTGTCAAAATATTAATTGTTGTTTTGTTATCACGGCCACCTAGAAAATATTTCTTGATATCTGTTAAGCAACATATTTTCTTTTGGGAAATAATCGATTATCGCAATATTTACTGAAGCTACTATATAAAAAGTACATATATTTGAAATCAGAATAAGACGCTCTATTCAAATATCCCATAGTGCTCTCTAGAGCAAGCAAAATTCAAGGAAATTGCTCTGAAAAGGGACATACTACGAGCGATGTACAACTTCATCAAAACGTGCCTAAAGAAATAATTAAACATGTTGTTGCGATTGCAAGAAAATCCACAAAGCACGACACGAGCGCTGGCTGCTGTTAATGAAATCAGTCTATCTTCTGTTGAGAAGTCCATAATATTTTATGATGAAATTTGGGAGTTATTTGCGTGGAGTTTACTAGCCACCGGCAGAAATTCAACCGCTTTTCTGCGCCACCGGGGTGCAAATTTTGAACGGGTTGTAAATGGAAAGCTTCTATGATTGCTGCGTAAAACTCGGAGTCCTTTTGATTTTGACACCTGCAATTGCTGTGATGTTCTACGAAACTTAACCTCTCATATCAACAAATTCTTTGAGGATTCTATTTTCATTAATTTTGATTCTGTTTTCATTTCTACTACCTTTAGGAGGAGTGCTGATATATATTAGTAATACACATATAAGACAATATTGAATAAAATAGTTGAAAACTTTATCTGGATACTAGGTAAAGAAATTAAAATAGGAACAGAAAATTTCCAAATAATAACAATTTACCATCCATCACAAACGAAAGACAATGTATGTATAGAATACTTTTAAAAAACTTGAATATTGAAATATTGAATTTATTGGAAATTTAATTATTACCGGAGATTTCAATTTTGATCTTCAAAAAGAAACATAGTATAGCAAGAAAATAAAAAGTATATTATACCAAAATGGCCTACATCAAATTATTGGGTCACCAACAAGAATAAATATAGTTCAACAATAATTGACTATCTGATTACGAATAGGAAGGACATGACTCATGAAGTGCATTTGCCTCCAAAAATTAGTGATCATACTATAATAACGGTAAATACCAATGAAGTACAAACAAAATATAAAAAAGATGGTAGTAAAAAAACGGATGTAAAAAATTATAATCTGAACTTATTTTAGAGTTTATTAATAGATAAACCATGGAAAAGTAATATTTCTAACATACACATATTGGCCTCTTCACTGGTAAAGAATATAATCGAATTATAGAAAACCTAAAGGAAAGATATTTAAATTATAAAAGAACAGTGTTCACAGATGAAAACGAAGATTGAGAAGCATACCGATAAAAATAAATTTAGTTAGCAAAACATGTAAAGAAAAATACTATAATAATGTAATTACCTCCAACTCTCATAATGGCCGAGAACTATGGAAACAATTAAAGAAATTATTACCAGATAAAAATCCTGCTATTAGTGAATGTATCGCATTTTCGAGTCTACAGGAAACAAACGAAGATATAATTGCTGACAAGTTTAATGAATTCTTCTTCACAAGCATCGAAGAAATTACCTTCAATATTAACTTTAACAACACTTATGAATAGATTCTTGAAAATATTGAATAAAAGGGAAGCTTTCACTCATTTCAAACAACAACCATGGCAAAATTAAGAAAAATAATTATAAATTTAAAAAATACCGTAAGATTGTGAGGATATGTTAACTACCAAAATAGTTCAAGATGTTTTCAATGTAATAGGAAATCAGTTTCTTGATGTAATAAACCTCATATGATATTCCTCAGCTGCTGCTTGAGCATTTTTTCTTTAAAAACAGAGAATAACACCTCATGGTTACGCTTCTGGTTGAAATAAGAAAATGAAAATGACAATTAAAACATTGTACTTGTTGAGAAATATGTACTTACCAAGTTTCAATAAAATATTTCATTTTAGTTCAGGAGATATAAAATTGTTCTTTTTTTAAATATGTAACTTGATCGTCGTGTATTTTTGATACGGTGTGAGGCTTTGACATAAATTTATTAAGAAAACTCGTATTATTTTCACGTTTTCTATCATTTCTCAAATTTTCGAACCGGGCCACTTCGTATAATCAGGAGGACATTTTACTGACTGATATTTTTACAACATTGCATACATTTAATGGATTTTCAACATGACGTATTATGTGTTACTGTAACCGTCATATGGTTTTGATCAGTGGCGGTTCGTGGGTCAAGAGATAGGGAGGTCAATTAGAAAAGTTTACTGTATTACCTACCTTTTAAAGTGATTTAAATTCCAAGTCGATCCTCCGGTCTTTTTGAGATGCAAAGTGGTCAATTACTTTTTCATTAAAGTCTTTTATCTTCTTTATTAATGCCATTTCTATGGTAAGCATAGCTAAAGAAGATAACCTTTCCTGACCCATGGTATTTCTTAAAAATGTCTTTATTCTTTTTAAGGTGAAAAAACAACGTTCACTTTCGACGGTAGTCATAGGGAGAGTACACAAGATTTTTTACAGTTTGACACTTTCAGAAAAAGTATTGCACAAATTATTGTTAATAAAAAGCTGTAACAAAGCAACTGCACCTTCACTATTGGAAAAATCTTCTCGGCTATATAATACTTCTAATTCAGTTTTAAGTTTCAAATGATTTATGACTGGATACTCCGTTTTAACTAATTTAAACATATCTTGAGGAAAGCTTTTTTTATGATCTTTAAATCGATCTGCGTGAAATAACTGAGACACTGCTAAATGATTACTGAAGCCAAACTTGTTTTTGATCTCAGATGTAATTATATCACAAACTTCTAATGAAATTCTCCTTTTTGATTCTTCCGTTTTACATCTCTGGGCAGACTGCATGGATGTCTCCAAATAGTTATTCAAAATTTTATTTCTGGTGTCTTCAATTTTACTATTAAAAACGCCAATACACTTATTTACTGTTATGACGTCGATATTACATTTTTGTAATTGATTGAACGATATATCACAATGAGGCATAACTAAATGAAAAAAATTTAACCAGTAAAGAAAATTTTCATTTTGTAAGTAATTTTTTACACCAATAGCTTGGTTTAAAGTGTTGTTTTCTGATTCATTATAAATGATTTTTTCTAAACAATCTAATAATTCTGTTCGATAGGTATAAACAGTCTCTATGCACTTTGTATTAAAATTCCATCGTGGTGGAGCCGCTTTAGGTAATCTCACCTTAACAACATTATCTAATACGGCTGTTCTTTTTGGCGATTTTCCAAAGAATGAAGAAAAGCTATGCAAATTACCAAAAAAATTTTTATACTTTATCGTCATATTAGGTTTTGGACAGCCACCACCTTTTGTATTTCACTCGGTCTTCATAACCCAACTTATGTCCATCTTTCTGTTTTAATATATTTTATACAACACTCGTATTTAATAGTAAACACCAAAAAACACTGTTTTACTTAATTTCACGACAAGTAGAGATTTACTAATAAAATGTTCACAAATAAAAACATTAAAAACAACGCGACAGAATTTACCGACCAACGCGTACCTAGTCAGCATTAAGACTGCTCTACTCTGAACTTCGTGCGTTACCGTTTCCGTAAAATGTGTCAGGGACATTGTCTCCGCCAGTGTTTTCTGTCTCTTTTGCTTTCTGACGATTCGCGCATAAGTCTAGTTCACTTTAATTCGTTGTAAATTCGGTCCGTACCTAACTTTGAGGACAAGCTGTGGATTGACCCAAGATTTTTAAATTCTATCAATGAATATGAATGTAGAGGCTCGGTGCTCAGAGGGGATACGAAATCCTGCGATCTAGATATTTGAATAGTATTGTGCATAGAACTAGAAACTTTAATACATTTTTTAAGAATATTAAAAATATATATATTATATATTTTTAAACTTCAGAAAATGAATAGCTCTATTTTTTTATTTGTATGTGGGAGGTCATTGACCAAATGACCCTATAGAAGAACCGCCAGTGGTTTTGATTTGTTTGTAAACTTTTCCATGTTGTCAATGCATTTCGTGACGTAACGATTTTTCGGATCCGTTACATAAAAAATAAATAGCACAAACGAATGTCGTCAATCTTATTACTCTCACAATATATCCTCTGATTTATACTTTTTATCGTATATTAAATAATATTCGGACAACCTGTGCGCGATGTACCTTTTTCTTTTATTTTCTCAATTTATTTCCAATGAGTAGGCATATATTCAAGAGGACTATTTTTATCCTGCGTGAAATATGTGTCGGTAGTTTGTCAACGTTTTCTGCAAACGTTTCTGTTTTTCCCCAGGAGCCGGATGTGTGCCGGTCTTAACAATCCTTGGGAATTCCTAAAAAAACTGCTTTATTCGATTTCGACTAAATAAAAAAAATTGTAATTCATGAGCTGGGGCTAACACATTATTTTCTCACTTTATTTTTGTAATGGTTTATACATTTTTAAAGGCTTAGCAGGTTCTTCTACTGATACAGATATTAATTATTATTCTTCAATTACAAGTAACACAATTTCACGAAAGTAGTGAATTTGGAAATAAAACTAAGAAGAATACTAATAAATTATATTTATTTATCTCGGAAAACAGTAGCAGTGTATTTCTAAAAAATAATAAATTTACCACCATTTTAAATTTCCTAATTGTTGGAAGATATTTAATGCTTTCAGGCAAAAGGTTATATAACTTGCAACCATTAAAAAATAAACGTTTTTGATATAAAGCAGTGTAATCGAGTGTCATGCTTTAGTGGTAAAAGATGATCTTTGTTTCTAGTGTTGTGGTTATGCTGTGAACTAGTATTTGAGAATTTAATTTTGTTTTTATAAACAAAGCAAGTTATTTCCTTTACATACACAAGTAAATGTGAGGACTTTCAGTACTGAAAGGCTTCTCTGCATGATTCATTAAAATTTAATTTAACCATTATACGTATATCTCTTTTTTGCAATACAAAACACTATGTACTTCAGTTGCTAATCTCCAGTGCACTATGGCATATTTAATATTTCAGTGTCTATCCTTTGGTCTAACAATTTGGAGTTACGAGAATAAATCAAATTCAATGTATCTTCTAACAGAATTATTAGGCTTAATGTTAAATTGTGACGTTTTAAATACAACGTATGTTGTTTTATCGTTATTTATGCATAATCTGGTTTTTTTAACCCACAAACTATTTTTTGTACGTAACAGTCTGGTCATTTTATCTTGATAACATTTTTTTTCTGATATAACTATTTTATGCAGTCAATATGGTGTAAAAATTCCCTTGACCTGGGCAAAATTGCAACACAAATGATTCTTTTTGCATTCTATTGTGAAAAGTGTCTATTTTAACATATTCAAAATCCCCATTAATCCCGGTGCAGGAAATCAGTCTAAATCCAAGACGGCGGCTGAATTTTGTATTTTTCATTACAAAATTTATAACTGTGTATAACTTTGTATTTATAAGGTGTAACTTGGCAAAAATGTTTAAAATACAAAGATAAAAGCATAAAATAGGTATTGAATAGGTAAGATAGGTATTGAATCACTCAAATTGCCTATTATACATTAGAGAAAACTTTATTACACATTAGACTTTCAAGAACAAAAAACCATTATTTCAAAGTATGGGTTATTTTCCTTTATTTAACAAAAATTAAAATGATTTGGCTGTTTTTTCACAATTCATCATAATCTTCATCTCTACTTTCCATTTCTTCATCTTCTATTCGCTGCGGACTATTTTCACAATTTATTTCTTGACACTGACCACATGAACTGATACATTCCAAACCATTCTTTCGGCAACTATATTTCATGGCACCACAGTCGGTTTTGCAGTTACATCTTACTATGCGTAATATACTTTCAGGTGCTGGTGGCAAATCCATTTCTTTCGGTACATACATATTATCATGTATACTCCATCCCCACTCTGTTGGGTTCAAGCCTTCTTGCATTTGCTTCCATATACAAATTTGCAAATATGCACGGAGGCTATGGTACTTGACAGCTGATTCCGTTGGTGGAAGGTTCTGTGGCTGAACGAAACATTTTGCCTTCGATACTTTATCAATAATAGTTCTATACCTAAGTGTATTTAGTGTATCATCTGGATTTCCACCAAAAATACATACCATTATCTTCTTTCCAAATTCCTCAACCTGACTGGGATTAAGTTTTGTTGAGCTGAACGATAGTGCAAGTTCACGAAAGTATTGATCTTCAACAACACGTTTGAAAACGGATTAATTTCCAATATGGAATATTCTGGAGGTGCTGTCACATCCTGTATACGAATGTATAAAGAATAGACTGTTCGCTAAGTCATTTCCGAGCGAATATCTAATGGCATTGATATCATTAATGTTATTCTGAAAAACAGCTTGTGGTATGCTTGATTACACCAATTAATCAGCAATACCAATAGGTCAGTGTCTTCTCCTATCACTGTTGTATTTTTAATTTTTGAAGATTCCACTGCAGTTTTAACAATGTCAACATCAGCATCATCAACTGCATGAATTACTGAACATCCCTGTTGTCGTATTTCTTCAGAGATTAGAGTAATTATTTTCTGCTTGTTTCTCTTATTAGTGAGAAACATTTCCTTACTTCCTGTGAATGTCATATCTGGTGTGAAATGACGAAATGTAAAATATATAAAATTATTAAAATATATTTAACGATTCGTATGAAGGTAATACAAAAGTACAATGTAAATGGCATGCTTTAGTACATAATAAGACCTATTTTGAGTGCACATTTTTTTCCAAAATGGTGGCCTTTAAATATTTGAAAACTAAATACCTAATTATTTAAATGGCCGCCATTTTGAAAAAGAAATTAAGTAAAGTCAATGGTTATTTTTTCATACAGTTATGCAGTTATAAATTTTTTAATAAAAAAAAAATTCAGCCGCCATCTTGGATTTTCACTTACTTCCTGAGCCGGCATTAATGGGGATTTTGAATGTGTTAAAAAAGACACTTCACACAGTATAATGCAAAAAGAATCATTTGTGTTGCAATTTTGCCCAGGTCATAATTTATTTTTACTGCACTATTAGTTTTATTTTTAAAGTTATTAATATTAACCTAAAATCAAATCACAGAGACCTTACTAAGTTTTTGCAAAAATGTAAAATATTTATTGCATGATATAGTGTGCCGTGGAAACAAAATTGTACTAATTTTTGACATATAAACAAACAATTATTAAGCACGTTAGTGTGACGCAGAGTTTATTGAGCTATTTGTAGTTATTTGATTCAAGTTGATTATTATTAACATAATTAATTTATTTCCACTACACTATATCATGCAATAAATATGTCACATTTTTGCGTTAAATCAAAAATAACTGGATCAAAGTATAAAGTCACTGAAATCAGAATGAAATAAGCTATCGAACCAATTAAAAACATATAGGGTGTTCCATTAATAAAATACAAGTTAGGATATATCATTTTCTATTGACATTCTATTGTTTTTCCTGATTTAGGTTTTTGGTTCATATTAATAATTTTAAAAATAAACGAGTTATATCATATCGAAATGTTATCATGACAAAAAGTCCACAATATATATATAATTATTGGTATCATCAGCAAATGCAACTATCAAGGTCCCAGTATAGAACCTTGAGGAATTCCACAACTGCCAGTAGATAAGTTCGTTACCACAATTTTAATTTTAACTTGTCGGGTACGATTAACTAAATACGATTTGATACATCCTAACACCGACACCGACACAACTAACGCCATATTTTTCTAATTTGATTAATAATATAGAGTGATCGACACAGTCAGTAGAAAAGTAGCTCACCAACAAAGCTTAAGGTTTTTTTTAAAATAACTGCCATAACCTATGACACAATATACAGGCTGCCACAAAATTTCCTGAATATCGAACTATCACAGATTCTTTGAGACAAAGTAGATTTAACCAGACCTGCTATATACAAAAATGCTTCGGTAAACAATATTACTATTTGTGTATGATATATAAAATAAGATTTGGATATAGTCGACTGGGAAAAGCTTATTTCGTATATAGACGTCCGATTCTTTTGGCCCAAAGAAATTGTGGTAGATGCCTAAGAAGTTTTGAGACACACTGTGTTTATTATTACGTTTAATGGTGTCTAAGCTTTTTACATTATATTTCATGTTTGCTATCTCTTATTTAATAGCATGCAACTAATTTGGAATAACCAAGCAGTAATCTCTGTTACCGTGCAAATAAAGGGACTGGATTTTATTCTAACTTTCCTTAAACCTTTCAATTTATTCCATAAAGAAGAAAACGATATATTGAAAACTCAATTAATTTAAGAGCAGGTAAAGGTTTATAGCAAAAAAGCTGCTAATACATCAAGCTTTTTCAATATCACGACATCCTTAATAAAATCTACTTAAAAGCTTTTGCTTTGGTAGGGGTTACCCAACGTTAACAAAAATGTGTTATGGAGAATGATTAAGATTAAGTATTAGAAGGCAGGGAAGCACATGATTTTTTTTAGATAATATTATATAAGCAGTATTTAGAAAATACTCAAATGGGTGCTCAGTCACCGACAAATAATAGATATTTGACATAATCTATTTAAACATGGAAAACAATTTAATGACTTAGTCGTTCTAGTATACCCGGTGTAACACTTAAGCTGAAAACAAGGATATATTCTTGTTAACATTCCAAACATATTTTTGTTCGAACTGTGCAGTGTGCATCTTGTGACTCATAAGGATTTACAGAAATATATCTGGTGAATATCAAACAAGGCGCAAGTCTATGGCAATCTAGGAAAGTGAGGTTTGAGGACCGCGATGGTCCATCATACCAGAGCATTATATTCAATCCGTCTGTTTGGGAAACGTTCTGTCGTTCTATCCTTGTACGTTACTATCCTTGTATTGTGAGCTGGCGCATATTGGCTGAATTTCTAATTCTACCAGAAATCCTCCAATTTCATTTTATAGATATTCTAAATACCATGTACCAGTGAGAGTTCCTTCAAATAAATTGGACCCCATATATGTGTGTGCTTAACACACCTATCCAAACATTAACACCAAAGCTCTTGGTGATTAACTTGCCTCATTATATGAGGGTTTTCACCAGACAACTATTGATGTACCAGTTAAACATATCGGAGTTGGTAAACCTGGATTCATCAGAAAAGAGAATAACTTTTACAAAGTTACGACCTTGTTTCCAAGGGGGACATATTTTAATGTAATACTTGTATACCTATCATCATCCCTCTACCCTCCTCGGCCACCCCCTCAAAAAATTAAAATGGCAAAAGAGGTCAAGTGATACATCTTTTGAAAGGTCTTTCAATTCTCTTCATAAATGTGTATTTTGTTAAACTTTTATCGATTCGTTCCTGAGAAATAATTGTTTCATTATTTTAAGTTCGGGAAATAAAAATAAAAGAAGCAGTTTAAATTATCGTATGTATTGTTCAAAATGACCCCCACCGACTTCCATACAGTAGTATAATCTATCTTGAAATTCTGTACGAATATTTCTGAACACATCTGGAGTCAATAAACGGCATTCTCGAACAATTCTTTCAAGTAACTCTTCCAGAGATGCGGGTTTTGTTGCAAATACCTTAGATTTCAAATGTCCCCACAGAAAGAAATCCAAGGGAGTTAAATCGGGTGACCTAGCGGGCCACTCCACAGGACCTCTTCTTCCAATCCATCGCTTAGGAAACCGATTATCCAAAAATTGACGGACTGCTACAGCAAAATGTGGGGGTGCCCTATCCTGTTGAAAAAACAGTTCGCCCTATAAAAGATTATCGTCTTCCTCGAGGATTTGGGTAATCATTGGGTCGAGGTTATTATCTAACAGATCGAGGTACCTTTCGCCATTTAAATTGTCAGAAATAAAAAACGACCCGACAATGTGATCCCCTAAGATGCCAGCCCAGACATTTAACTTCTGAGGCCTTTGGGTATGAGTTTCCATGAACAAATGTGGATTGGTTTCACTCCAATACCTACAATTGTGCCTGTTTACCTCCCCATTTAAGTGAAATGTCGATTCATGAGAAAAACACGTATGGTACAGTAGATTGGCATTACCGTTTAATTGTTCACTAAAAAGAATTCAAGCCGACGATCGGGATCATCTTCGTTTAATTCGTGTACCAATTTAAATTTATATGGATGAAATTTGTGGGTCTTTACAATTCGATGAACACTGCTTCGTGATACACCGGAAGCCTCAGCTACTTTCCTGATCGATTGAGTATTACCTATCTGCAAATGACCCAGACCTGCCACTTCGACTGCTTCATTCCTGATCGGTCGCTGAGGTTCATGCTTTTTGTTTCCTACAGAACCTGTTTCCATAAATTTTGTCAATAATTGTAAAACATACTGAGAACCAACCCTTCTATCTGGGTGATTTCTATTGAATATGCGCTCCGTAGCTCTAGCACAATTATCGTTTTTAAAATAAATGCTGACAATTTCAATTCTCTCCTAAAGGGTATAAAATATTTTGAGAACTCACTCTGGTAAAATGTATCTCGATTTAAAATTGGTTGTGAACAAAGTAATGTTCAAGGACTATCAAATATTTATGAGTCTTTTATTATTCTAAAACTAAACGGACAAGGAAAGTGTTTTTTTGTCGAAAAAACTCGTGTTGATTTGAGAGCACTAAAAAATTTTGTTTTTTTATAAAATTCCAATACCCAGTGCCGTGTATTTTAGATTTTTTAAACGATTTCGATTGTGTGGAATCATCAAAAATAAAATTATTTTCCTTAAGAACGAATCGATAAAAGTTAAAAAAAATAAAAAGTTATGTAGGGAATTGAAAGACCTTTCAAAAAGATGTATCACTCGACCCCCCTTGCCACTTGAATTTTTGAGGAGGTGGCCGTGTAGGATAGAGGGATGATAATAGGTATACAAGTATTACATTAAAACATGTCCCACTTGGAAACAAGGTCGACGTGTTTCACCAATTTTTCAAAAAATTTTTATCTCCAAAATTATTCAGGGTGCTTACTTTTGGTTGGGACACCCTGTATACATAATCAGTCAAATAGTCGCTTTCCATCACTGTTTGGTTTTTAATTAACTCATCAGATTTAGTTTTAGCAGATAAACTATTGATGAAGCTACTTGTACTAATGAAAGGCTGTGGAATCACCCAATAAAACGACTTTAACTGAGTTAAGATTTTAGATAAAATTTAACTACATTTTAACGACATACATAGCTCACACTGATCGTCTTACCAATTTCGTAGTATCTAAGGAAGAACTCCGCTAACAGATTATCCTAAAAACGCCAAATCAACTGAAATAACTGAGGATGCACCTGAAATTAGTTACATCTCATCGTATATAAATTAAGGAATAAACCCTGAGACTTAACGTGTCCCTTTTTACACGATGCGGAAATGTTATCAGGAAAGATTAACATAAAATGATGAGACTTGAGTAAGTAGTTAGTTTTTTTTAAATTGTTTACCACAAAACACCTTTTCTCAGAAGGTCGTTCTTTCGAGTATATCATTACAGACAAGCACCATTGACAGCCAGTACAGACTGTTAGTCCAGGAGCATTTCTCAGCTACTACAGAATTTAAATTTATTTACAGTCAACTTATTATTATTGATTTACATTATATTATTATTGATTTAGACCGTTACGAAGATTTGGTAGTATATATAAAAATATACCCTTCTTAGGATACGAGAATATTTTCAATAGTTATTAAAAAAATTCTTTTCTAATAGTGAATATTTCAGACACAAAAAATATAGCGAATGTTAACAATTCCTAATAAGATGATAATGGATTCAATCCTGCAGAAATTTGTTGAAAATATGCAGCATAGATCACAGAATTTTGGCAGTTTGTCAGATTATTAAAAGAGAAATATCTAGCCTACTGCGCTTAAAATTAAAAAGCTAAAATCTAGAAAAATTCAAAGGAGGAATTCTCATATGTATTTGTTAGCTTTTATACTTTTCAAAATAAAATTGGCTCAACAGAAATTAAGTATTGCAGTAAAAGTAGAAATTATCAGAATTAGAATGGAAAATATTTACAGATTAGGTCATTTAATAACCCTTTATTTGTATTTCCACTAAGATTGCCTGACCTTACCATTCCAGGTTTCTAATAAACTGCTTCAGTCATATCTTACAAACAGAACTCAGATTACTGCAATAACAGCTTTCAAGAACGAAGTACTGCAAACATTTCTTTCGAATAGCGTTTCTGTGCGACAAGGCGTACCACTAGGGTCTATATTAGGGCCTCTTTTGTTTGTCCTATACATTAATGACATAAGATTATTTAAATATAGATAATTTATATCAATATGCTGATGACAATTCCTGCCTGGCAACTGAAGTAACGACAGTCCTTAACACAATAGTGTCAAATATGGCAGAATATTGTGATTCAAACGGATTAACTTTAAATGGAAGTAAAACTACCCTTGTTATGTTCTCTCCAACTATTAGTCTTGATTTTTCATATATATATATCCAGTTAAAAGGTACTTCTACTATACAGACAGACAATGTGAAATTTCTTGGTGTAACGTTGGATTATAAGTTAAATTGGGAATCTTATACCAATGCTATGATATCGAGATTAAATTCGTCGTGCTACTTAATACGATTTCAATAGACTGCTTGAGAATGTTCTATTTTGTTTATGTACAAAGTATTTTAGATTACGCAATAATATTTTGGGTTCCTCTCAATATTGGCAAAAAGTATTTATTGCACAAAAACGTATAGTTAATGAATTCACAAGAAACAGTGATATAATAATAATAACAACAATAACACATGTAATTACAACCTCCTTTATCCCTGAAGGTCTGGAATGACTTTGTGCGGGAGAGGGTTACACAATTCACCGTTTATACCATTTTACTGGTTTTATTTTCATTTATCGTTTGTATCCGAATGCCTGCTAATCCGATTCGCTGGAGATATTCGGGAATCATTAAGTAAACCACGGGTTATCTGTTCAGAAACGAGCATCGGGAATTCTCGGCTGTTAATATTTGACGATTAGATATTTATGCATCGATAGGATTCTAGCTACTAGACTTTTGAGTAAATTCCGATCTCAGTGTCATAGTGAAGGCCCCGATCCCTAATTGTTGGAGAGAGACTTCACCAGGATAACGCGAAGAGACACGAAAGATAATTTGCAATAAAGTACGCTCGAGTGAAGGCCCCGATCCCTAGAATACGAGTATGAAGGACTTTACCAAGATAACGCGAAGACACACAAAAGATAATTTGTAATAAAGTGCGCTCGAAGTGGATGTGATAACCTCTAACCGTCATTTGTTTTTCAGCTGCCGTCTGTTAACGTTATACCAATTCACGCATATCTCTGGCATATCAATTTAAGGGACAGTTTGAATTTCAATCCGAGTTAATAAAACGTGCTATATAGGTAGATACCTCTCGAGAATATTCAGTTATTATTCTTTGGGGTTATATATGGTAAAGGCCCCGATCCCTAGTATTTGGAGAGGGACTTCACCAGAAAAACATAAAAGGCACACGTGAGTTCCCAGCAACTAGACTTTTGAGTGTCCCGGGTTCGAGTTAACGTGCGATCCAGTTGGCCCTAAGAAAAGACGAAAAGGGTAAATCTAACGATATGGCACATCCGCGACTAGTACGTATCATCAACCGCCTGTCCGTAGGATGACATCCTACCGTAGTAGTAGTTTCCGTAACTTAACTGTGCTTGATATAACTGATCACCGCTTTATCATAACCTCTTGCTTGGTTTCTTTGGTTGCTTATCTGTATAATAGATTACCATTTACGTTGTACAAAATATATATATATATATATATATATATATATATATATATATATATATATATATATATATATATATATATATATATATATATATATCCACCGTGCAATTTGTTTTCTTTATGCGGGCGTACCCGTTAACCCATATTGTTTGTTACTGTAATGTAATTAAACCCGCGTCAAATTCCTTCACTGTTTATATATATATATATATATATATATATATATATATATATATATATATATATATATATATATATATATATATATATATATATATATATTATATATATATATATATTTGTTGTGTATTTTTTTTATTATTATTCTACTGTGAAATCAGTCTTGAATAAAATAGAGTAATTAAAGCTGATATTCTGATTTTTATTTAATGCAAAGATATAAGTAGTAAATCACACCGAAACACAATTTCGACAGGTAAAAGTGAAGTTGGCCATTTCTACGAAACTGACAACCAAACACATCGACCCCTGGACATTCCGTTTCTTCACCGAGTTATCCTAGCTTCTATCATACCACTGATAGAATGAAGTGGTGTTCCTATAATTTAAAACAGAAACTAGCACTCGAGACTGTACCAAAATAAAAAGTTCAAAGTACCGCTGTTGTACTGAAGAGTGCCAAAGTGACAACACGTTACACAACAACAAAATACGACATTTTGTTTAGCAATTTAGAGAAACTTTTTACTTTTATTTTGTCTTCCTATTTTTTACTTTCAAACTTTTTTCGTTCGGACCTCGCATTCAAACGGGCAACTGTAAACTGAGCATACCGCTAGTCGTGTATCTAGTGGGTTGGCTCGATCTGTATGATATAGTACTGATATTCCAAATTTCATATTTATGTCTGCAATTGTATAGCTGCTTGCTACCGCTTTTAGAAAGATAAAGGAATCACCTTGTATAATTCTGTATGAAAGTATTGCTTATTATAAATTTAAATAAACTCATTTCTTGGTTGCAAGACATTAATTGCGTATAACCAATTAATAAAAAAGCTGTCGTCCTACCATATTGTGTTTTCATGAAATTTGTAAGCAATCCAAGGAGAAAAAAATACATTTGAATCTATCGGGGGAAAGTGTTATATCCCTGTTATAAACTGTCTAGGCAATATTAGGATAGGTATCACAATATTATAAATAATGTGGTCAACATAATGATGCTGACGGGCTATATAATCCGAATTGATTTAGTTTTGACAAAGCGTTTGGCTTGGTAACAATTAATTTGAAATTATAAAAGGACCATATAATCTACTGACTGATTGGTTTTAATCGCTAGCCGTCTAGTAGATTTTGGATGTAAATTGCTACTCAGTATATGACGGAACGAGTGGTTTATTGGTGATTGTTTCAGTTATATTCAATTTTACACAAGTGTGATAATTTGTCACCAATTTTGTAAATTATATTTATTATAAAGGCATTATAGCACCATCATACGCTAACCTAATTGACAGATGAGTGACATTCGATGCTAAGGAAAGTCTTATGCCTAGAAAATTTATCTTTAAAAGGACTATTTGTCAACATCGATAGACAGGCTGGAAGCAAACTTAGAAAGAATCGTGGGTAAATCGTGTTGATGGGAGTCTCAAAAAGAATAACATGTTTTTTAATAAATAAAAAAATACATTATTAATATTAAACATTTTAGATATTATAGAGGTCATTCGTTATCTCTACTCAGTAGCGTAGCAGTTGTAACTGGTTACGCCTTTAATCATTGTGTCATCATAACTATTATTAAGTTTGTTTTATTTGTTTCATAGTTCTGAGAAGACGTTCTACACGGTTACATTTTCGGACCGTTGTTGTACATAATTTACATAAACGATTTCAATGCCACACACGCTATAATGTTTTTTGACCGTAAATCATTTTCATTTATAACATGCCGTCAAGAAAATAATTTTGGACTGCTTTTAATTCGCATGGAAACATTTACTACATATTTAAAATTTATAGCAGCATTCCCAAGTACGGTCCTGAGAATTCTACAAACGGTCGTTACTACTTATAACAATTTAAAATTCGAAGGATCATTCCAAAATTGATCATACTTCGAAAGAAAGATATGAAAAATTGCACACCTCGCACTATCTTAAAAATTATAAAATCCAACTAAGAGAATGTAATAACTGACTTACCAGAACCGGGAAGCGCTTTCAAGCACCTCCCACATCAATTAAGGTAATTAGGTGAGTAAATATTTGTACGGTCTTTTCCCCTTACTTGGGGGTTAAATATGCACAACTTTTCAATTTAACGAAGAGGCAGAAAATTTGTAGGAATTATTATTAATCAAGCAATCGTTATTATTTCTTTTCGAAAATGTCATTGGCTCTGTGTAACGCCTATATGTTATAGTGTACACATTTCATATATTTGCAAGTATCTAATATTAACAAAAACAATTTCCATTAGTAATGAGATTTTATACAAAATTAGGATAAATCATTTCATGGTTTGTCATTGTAGTTAATCGTTAAATAATTAAGGTGGGTTATTCGCATAATAATTAACATTTTAATACCAAATTAATCTAACAGTTTGAAACAAATATGTCATACTAAATACATGGCAGAACAAAAAAAGAGCATTTTATGACCAAATTCATTATTTCGGAATACAAAAATATTTCGAAAAAAATCCTTGGATGTCGATATATATTTTTAATTGCGCATCTTTTGCTTCATTTATCATCGTTGTTCCGGATATGACGTCATTGATATCTATTTAAGTGAGACGACATGAGTATTTTTTCATGTTTAGACTCCATGAAGGACTGACTTCAAGAATTAGTTTCATGAGATTCATTAACAATGCAAATATACTCTACGCTTGTAGTTTTATTTATAGATCGATTGGAACAGCAATTGTTACTATTTTCAATCTATTTCATTTGTTAATACTTTTTATTCATATTATAGTTGCCAAGTCCGGGCATCACAATGTTGATTACAACAAGCTGCCACAAGATGGAGATATGCTTTAAAGTTTCATGTTGCTCTTTTATATCGACTCTCGTATTACTTTAGAATTCGACTCGCTTTGTTGGTAGATGTACTATCTTGCCAATGCTATACTGATGAGAAATAATAACCTCGAAACCGCTTTGTGGCTGGCAAATTCCAATTTCAAATTTAAAGCTTTTTATTTTCTATTAATTACATTACTAAATAAAGCTGCTCATGATATTTCATCTATTCTCATACACATAATAATACATAACAACAGTGTACCAACTTGTTCTGTGGTACCAACTTGTTCTGTGGTACCAATTTGCAAAAGAGTTCTGGTTAAGTAGCTCCTTTAATAATTAGCAGGTCAATCATCTAGTGGTTGTTTGTTGTAATCACTGTTCCTGCATTATACATTGATGAGATTCATTGACAATGCAAATATACTCTACATTTGTTATTTATTTATAGCATATTTAGGACTTTGGACTGGTAACACAACTTTCTTATCAGTTTTAGACTTATAAAATTACAATATTTAAATTCAATAGATCCTTCTCCTTTCAACGTTTATGCAAAACAGGCGAATTGTCCTGTTCTGTTTTAATTAAAATGACAGCGTCCTGGAAAGGATTTCAAAAGTTTTCGGGATTTACATATATTACAATACCCTTTTATATTAATGCAGAATATTGTGTATGATTGACAATACACTACAAAAGTTTTAAATTTGGATTAACAACCAAAATCCAGATGGAAAGATTTTATTTCCTCTGCTTTATACACTTACCTTACTGGGTGTTACATATGTTTCAGGGCAAACTTAACGGTTAAATTCCTAGGATCCTTTAAATTGAGAATATGAGCATGGATTCGATTCCCAGCTATCGTCTAGTTGGAGAGGTTTGAGGTTTTTCAAATACTGCATAATTTTAATAAAGTGTTATAGCAAGAAAATATGAAAACCAAACTGTGCAAGCATAATAATGAAAGTTTTCATAAAGACAAAAATATTGTACGTGCGTTTCGCCAACCAATTTGGCATCGTTTGGAGATGACAAATATCTGGTTTTTATTTGTATTTATGTATTTATAAAACATAAAAAAATGCCTGCATTCCTCGTGTCTGAGAAAATTAGTTTATTTATTTTAAAACCTTATGAACTACTTACTATCTCGTTAGAAACAATTTGCATTAATATCTAAAACTGTTTTGATTCTTAATGTTAACATTAAAACAAATTTAATAAAATAAAAAAAGTATTTTATCAAGAAATTATAAGCAACAAAAAAAATTCTGCTGTAAATAAACAATTTTGTGAGTGTAGGTCTGTATTGAAACAACGAAATATTACATAACAGTGTTGAGAAAATTCTGAGCTCTATAAAAACATCACACGCGTCAATGCGTTTGCAATTTCCCCTTTGGAGGTATCGTCTGCAATTTACAAAATTTTCTCGTCCTTAGCAACAAGGGTAAAGGATAAATCCATATAGAGTAGTTACCTTGACTTTAATAGAATGTTTACAGCGCCAGCACTGTATTTAGGTCAAATAAAATTTGATTTCATATTTACATTTTCATATGCCCATAAAATTTTAAACATTTGTTTGTTTTCGTTATTTTCATGTTTTATTTACATGCTGAAAAGTGTAAAAATGGGAAAGCGTGGCAATCAGTTTTACGAATACTTTCACAAATCAAATACATAATATCCGTTGATAAGTGTCAGTAGCTCTGAAATGTTGGAAAATGCTTTGGTAACTTTACTCTGGCTGATTTAAAAAAGAAATGGAAATATGGAAAATATTACCACCGATACTATCCACTTGTTTACATCGTTAATACCTCCTCCGATTGATAGCAGACTAAAATATCTGATGTGGCCAACACATAACTTTCTTATACCAGTATATATTATCCTGATCTAAAAAAATCATTCTATTTAATTCTTCACTTACCTCAATTAACTTTTAATAACGTACCTTGAAATGTTTCATTACAATTTTTTAATAATTAATTATCAGCGTCCTTCGATACTGTCAATAATAATTCATGTCATATATTTTAATAATTTGTTCTTATTGACCTTGACATTTTTGTAACTAAATTAGATATTTCAAATGTCAAACTGCCAAATTTATCCTAACCCTATTTTATGAGGCCAAATATGTAAAATATTTCAGTTTACATCAGCTTTATTTAAGTACTTAGAAAATATATTTTATTCGCTTGATACAGTAGACATGATTTATAATGTTTTATCAAAGATATATTTTCTTGTAGTCAAATACAAAAAAATGTTTGGGACCTGTGGACCTCTTTTCAGCTGACCAATTTTGCTCATCATCGAATTTATCATTGTCTTTGGCCTTTAGAACATGTGTACCAAATTTGAAAGCTCTATCTCAAAAACTGTGGCTGCGATCGCGATACTACAGACATGCTGACAGATTTTTTTTATAAAGTTGTGTTTTTTCATAATTCATAATTTCATAATTTGTCGAGATTCGTCCAGAAATGCAATAAGAATTTTTTATTTTTTTCCCGAAATTGTATGTACCTTTCTTCTTCTTACATTCTTCTTCTTCATTATGTCTCTTCTGGTGGTACCACATTCACCAAATTTAATGCGTCACCTAAAATGTTGTTGACAATCTCAACTGCCAAATTTGGGAAGTCTCCCATTAGTATTTTTTGAGTTATCGCGGAAGGAAAAGAAAATTTTCAATGATATTTTAGTTGTAATTTTTTATAGGTTGTCTGAAAAAAATACAAAAGTTGCCCGTATACCACCAACACGGTGGACAAAACATTATTTAGCTCCACACAAAGCCATACCCGCTTTTTTTTATTTTGTTTATACAGGGTCCGGCATCAGTTTAAACATCTTATAAACATGTATTGACTTAAATTACAGAACAAGTAAATACATACTTATGATTTATGAATATTAAGAATAGAAATTTTACGTTCAAAAAAAAATGTGACAATTTATTTGAAACAGTGAAATACAGTTTGACAGAGTGCTTATTTGTTGTTTGCCACTGATTTGATGAAAAATGGTTCGTTACTTTATAGAAAAATAAAGCATTGGAATTTTAATTATGAGGCGATACTCGGTCAGACTGTCAGACAGCAACGCACACAAGATGTGTGTGTTTTATTTAACATTAAATATCCCATACTGTGCTCCCCATTAAACAAAATTCAAAGAAATTTTTCTGAAAGGGGACATACTGGAAGGGATGTACGACTCCACCGAAAATGTCTCAAGCAGTACAATTAAATATGTAATTGCAAGAAAATCCTGACCTCATGCCACTAGATTCTTTTTGTGGGGTTATCTTAAGAGTAAGGTCTTTAACTTTAACAGATCAAATTTCATTGATATTTTAAAAGAACTAATCCGAAATGATATCTTACATGTTATGCAGGAATTCATTCATTGACTTGTCGATGACACCATAGCGGAAAAGGGTGGAGGTAAAGAAATTGACGACTATCAGAATAGTTAAAAAAAAATCTAAGGTTGACCTGTCCGAGGATTTTGGCCGCAGTTGATCGAGGAATTCTTATTTGGAAGGTTCCACAGCCAACGTTCGCACTGTGTATAATATAGTATACATATATTCTATAGCTTCCTTATTCCCCTTTTGGCAAAAAAAAAACACAAAAAAATTCAACAACAAAGCATGGAAATGGACCCATATTCCTATTGCTATATTTTCAACAGTATCAGCCAGTTATTTGTCCATTCTTAATTTCCAACTTCCTGCCCCAACCTGCAGCATATTTTAACGGGCTTTTTAAATATGGTCGCGATTGTGTGATCCATCATCATTCATTCTAAAGTTATCTCTGTGAAGCTGAATGCGAGAGACGGTGCCATCAAAGCAGCTGTTCACTTTAAAAAGTTTCTCGCTTTTGTATGACGACATTGAAAGATTGCCTTTGTAATGGAAAAATTGACGGGTTAAAAGTAGATTGTCTTTCAATTGAATAATTAATACTTCTTTAATTTCCTTCCATTATTGCTGCCAAACGAACCGAAGTTAATTATTTGATCATTTTTTATATATTCTTTCCTAATTGTAGCGACTTAATGAAAAATTGTATGCTATTAACTATGGATATAGCAGAAGAAATTGACCATTAACTCACACTTTTTATTAATATTAATTTTTATTAGTTGCTCGTACAGGGTACGATAAAAATAAGTGAATATTTTCATTGAACCGAAATCTGATTTAGTTATCGCTGTGACACGTTATCTAAATAAAACAGGTGGCCCTGGAAATCTCATTTGACCTTTGGATATCTTCTGAAATGGGGCGATGGCCAATTGGGAACCTAGGCGCATATTGCGCTGTCATGCATTACACTGTGGCGCTGCGATCGGTCTAGCAACGACCAGCTGATCCTTGATTTATTTACATTCGTTTTAAGTGTTTTTCTGGGTCATATTTTAGGCAGAAAAGAATATATTATTACATTAATATAAAGTTGGTAAGTAAATTCAATAAGTTTAAGCTATTTTGCACTATTTTTGCTAATTTGTGACAGTACCTAACCAAAAAATGTTTTACTATTATAATTTTATATATCTTTTGTACTATAGTTCTCTGGTTGAAATGGAAACACACACTGCAGAAGTTAATGCTTCTTCCATCAGTAATGATATCTCACATACTTTTCTTCTACTTGTATTCTTTATGATACCACAGTTAATGGTGAATAAACAAACCCCACGTCTTTCTTGGGAAAATAGTAAAAGTGGATTGTTCGAACCACATTTTTCCTTGAGTGACAATTGTACAGACAGCAGTTCGTATTATGCATTGTTTTCCTCAGTATATAGTGGAATAAATGTTGATGAAATAAAAAACTCAACAAATAAACTACGGTTTATTTCATACTTATTACAACATAAAAAACATCGGCTTCTTTGACCTCTTTACCCCCTTCAAAGAAACCGATGTTTTTTATGTTGCAAATAAGTTTGAACTAAACTATATATAAATATGATCAATCGAATGAACACAAAGAACGTTACTCGCTTTTTTAGTGAGAATTTTATCCACCAGGGGGCGATGTGAAGACTTAAATTCCCAATAGGACAGTTTTGTGTCGAGGACTATAGTTATTTTTAGTTTTTGATACCTTATTGTGTTGTTGAGAAGTCCATGTTGGTATATTGTTAAAAACGGCGTTTAAACAAATTTTTGTTACATAAAGCAAAAAAGTCTAAACTAATAGTGGTGTCAAATGATTACATGAAGAGGAAATATCGTAACGTCGTCATATCACAACCAATTAAAATGTCCTTAAAGTTTGCCAAAGATCGTTAAAAATGTACATTTCAAACCAAATTCATTTGTGTTTTTCATTTCATTCTTTTCGATTCCATTGGTGCAGGGACCGTTCTGGCGTTTACGCTGTCCCGGCCAAAAAACAAATTGCCGCCCCTTTTAAAGTTATTTTTTCTTAATAAAAGATGGTTTTAATTTGCAATAAAAACGTATATTTAAAAAAAAACAAGTATTAAAACTTTACATTTGGTACAAAACAATATAATTTAAAATAAAATAGAATTGCAGTACCTACCTATAGATACCTAGTTGTTATATTTTAAAGATATTTAATTAGTTTTAAACATACAGGGTGCCATTTTACCGCTATTACGATTTAGATTTTTTCTCACATATACCTAAAACCTAAATAGAAAACATAGAACCACAGTAATACATTTGTTTGTTTGAGTTATAATCAGAAGAATATTTTTTCTCACTTTTAATTCTGCAAATTTTTTTATTACCTCTTTTAAGTTTATTTGATCAGCAATTTCATGTTCAATTGCTAAAACGGTCAAGTCGTTTAATCGATTTTTCGTAGTAATTGAGCGTAAAAAAGGTTTTGATTAATTTTAATTTGGAAAAACTTCTTTCTCCACTTGCTACTGATATTGGAATAGTCAGTAGTATTCTTAAGGCAATACTAAGATTTGGAGCAAAATTTAGCATTGTTATTATTTTAAAAACATCACTTGAACTTTCTTTTTTTGCCCAAAAGTGCACAAACTGCAGAAATTTCCTCTACTAATTCTAGACCGTTAATGTCAGCTGATTCACCATCAGACAAAATATTTTCCGAATCTTTGCAAATCTTTATCAGTGTCTCTTTAGGCATGGTTTTCAAATCATGTATATTATATAGAGATTGAAAATGGTTACAATGGTGATTTAGTTATTCAAATCGACTATCTAGTGCGTTTAATGCTTGATCAATAGTATAGAAGAAAAATTCTATTTTGTATTTTTCTTTAGGATCTTCGATTGGTTCAACCCTTGCCTCATATAAAATTTGGCCTTTTTTCTTCTTACGCGGTGTCCCGGCGTTGTTGATTCAAAATTGGCTTCAATGTCAATTTCATGAGCCAATTCTCTTGCGTCAACAATAACTTCATTGAAAGACTTATCTGATCGAAGATTTTTAAAGAAATGTTTGCAGTTCTCTAGAAGATCAAGTGCTTTTTTCAAATCAAAATCTTTTGTTTGCATAAGCTTGCTTATGGGATTAATACAGTTTAAAATTTTATACCATATGAGTATTGAACATACAAATTTAAATTGTTTAATGCAACT
This sequence comes from Rhamnusium bicolor, assembly GCA_029963845.1. Taxonomy (NCBI): domain Eukaryota; kingdom Metazoa; phylum Arthropoda; class Insecta; order Coleoptera; family Cerambycidae; genus Rhamnusium; species Rhamnusium bicolor. The sequence continues at coordinate 429,268 of JANEYF010001679.1, forward strand.
TAGCAAACCCGAAGCTTCGTCTCTTATTGAGATATTGATGTCTTGGTTTTCATAAATGCTTAGCAAAGCGTCGTATATTTCACCAAGTTGAAATTTTAAGGACGTTAAAGCTTTTATCCTGCTCTGCTTTCCCATCGAGTGTCACTCAAAGGTTTTAATGTTAATCCTTGGAGATGCTTTAAAAATATTTCCCATCGAAAAGTAGAAGAAAAAAATTAATATATTTTTTAGATCATATTAAAAAAATTGGCTGCTTCAAAGGAAGCTTTTGCCGTATCATTTACCACTAGATTGAGCGAGTGCCTACTACACGTAACGTAGAATGCTCGTGGATTTAAATTCCTAATTGTAGATTGCACTCCTGCGTTGTTGCCCCTCATGTTAGCCCCGTTATCATATCCCTGCTCTCTTATATCTTCCACATCAAGTCCCATTTCATGAAGCTCTTCAATTATAATTTCGTATAGTAGTCTTTCTGCAGATATTTCCACAGGTAAGAAACCTAAAAAAGCTTTCGTAGATTTTTATTTCGACATCGTTTGAATCAGAATCAGACTTATTGATGGAAACATATCAGGGTCATTTGCTCCACCTTACTAACGTCAGGAGTGCAATCTAAACTTATAGAACAGTATTTCGCTTTTTTTGTTTCAGCAGTAATATGCGATTTTACACTTTCGTGAAGCAAATCTATTATCTCGTTTTGAATGTTTTTTCCAAGATAGTGAGCTTTGGTTTCCTCTTTTTCAAGCCAGTCTCTTATAACTTGCTCTACATTTAAAATTCGAGAATAGTAATTTGCGCTAAATTTTCGACCAGTGCCATCATAAGGAAATTTGTAATTAAACAATGGTTTAGGTGGACCTTGTCGTCCTAAAAAAACTTCTTTCGGCATCACCTAAAATTCTGGGTCACAATGCTGGATCTGTACCTAAAGTTTGTACAGTGGATTCCGTGGGTGATAGAGTGGGATCAGTTTGTAGAGGTAGAGTGCTACTAGTGCTAGCCAGAGTGCCTGGCGGTGCCAAGGCGGTGTCAGTTGGTAGGCTGCTTTCATTTGGTGACAATGTTAGTTTAGAAATATCGTGTATTGATTGGTCTTGGTCACCAACACTCTGATTATTCCTTTTTATCTGAATTTTTGGAGATATTTGTTTTGGTACTAATGGTACGACCGAACCTACCCTGTAAATAATTGTGCAGAGCACCAGCTTGTTTTTGCTTTAGGGTTTCCTTCTTTAGCCTTCGCTTTTTGTACTGATGGCCGGACAATTTTCTTTGCGCGTCATACATTCTAAAACAACAAATTAAACAATGCAAAATACGCTAGTTAAAATAAGCCACGGCGTTGCTAAAAATAAAAATTGGAAAAATCTTCAAATCCAATTAGTCAGTAACTTAGTCTGTCTCACAGTTTTGAAAAATAAAATGCCTAGTTACCTACTTAAACTATGTTTAAATATAAAAAAAGAATTTCTCAACGTTTTGGGCTAATTTTCAACCCCCCCTTTTGGAAAAAATAGTTAATACTTTTAGTAATTAAAACTAGGCATTTCATTTTTTTAAACTGTGGGACAGACTAATCCACCGTCACCGGCTAATCGTATTTGAGGATGTTTCTTCTTTTATCTTTTTATGCAACGCATTGGCTTATTAGTACACAAAATTATAATTTATTAATTAGTAGGATTTTTTCAAAGATTTTTTTAGGTGTGGTGGATCCCAACAAAATGGACAAATTGCGAACCACCACAACGAACATATAAAAACTAAATATTTAAAATAGATATCTATCTAAAATTTTTGAATTTTTAAGATGGATAATTTGTATAAAATATATAAAGTCAATGAGAAAAACTAAAAATAAAGACTCACTAAATCGACGACATTTTAATCAGTATACTCTGAATAACATCGATCTACTTATTAGACAAAATTTTTTAAAATAGAATTCAGTAAAAATTAGCTTGCTTCAGTGAGTAAAGAATTTATTTATTCTAAATGCCAGTTTTACATATGTTAAAATGGAAAGGGTTTGAAATATTTTACCATTTTGTTTATTTATTTATTTCTTTTGTAACTTAGGTAGGTCTATTAATGTTCTGAAAAATAAACGTTTTATGTATGACATCAGGTGACTAAATTATCATGATTTTTTAATTTTCTTAAGATGGTTGACTCATGTTTCTGATTGCATGTGCATTTTAAAAGATAACATGGAAAACCATATGTTTTTTAATGGTTTTTGGGGACGCCTGGCATAACTCTCCAAAACAACCCTGTAAAGATTAATCAAAAAACAATTGACAAAATAGGCCTCGATAATAGATGTGAAATGAGGCTTACATACAAAATGCATTACATGTCTGTAAACTGTATCGTAGGCAGTAATGGTGAATAGTCCAAGTGGGGCGTGGTACGGAGTCGGGGCGCCGGCGCCTCTGCCAGACAAGGACAGCCTCTGTTAATGATACGGTCCCATATTAACAGGACTTCTTCGCGGCAGGGTCATAACCTGCAGGAAACGACACCGACAGAACTATAAAACTATCCAAGAGAGATCAAAATTTACATCATTTATTGCTTGCTACTGTTTGTAGTCGTGGAAGTATGAAAAAATTAATTGTCAAAGACGTATTTGGTACGTATATATACGAAAACTAAAAAATCCACTATAAATTACATAAACCACTAAAAAATGTACATTAAGTTTTAATTAAAGTCAATGACTGACCTTTTGTAATATATGCACTATAGTTTTATTAGAAAGAGTATATGTAGACAGTATACGACGTCTGTCGAAGAATTAGACTCATGGGAAATTGTTGAACACTGGTTTGTTGAAAAAAAAAACCTTTTTCACGAGCTTTATAAAATTGCTTATAACTTATACATCGAGTGTTCCACGTAATATTTCCAAGACATCTTATATATAGGGTGGGGCAATAGTGCGTCGGATTTCGATATCTCGAGTTTTACGACAGCTAGAGATTAAAAAAAATACAAGTAAACTAGATAAAAAAGTCTATAACCGGAAGTTATTTTCGAATATACAGGACGAGCCAAGACGAAATTACAGGATCATGTGCCTTTTTTAATGGAATGCTATGTATATCAGTACATTGTTTGAGGAATTTTTGTAGCCTCTATTCATTTCTATATTATTACTGACTATCTTGTAACCACTTGGATGTAATGAATTTTTTTGTTGAAACAATGCCATCTGCAGATGCATATTGAAAAAATCACCAAAGTCACAATTATGGGTTTTAAGAAAAATGTATGTGAATACTAGTTACGAGACATTTAATTAATGTTTTTGAATCATTTTTACTTCCTAAAAATATACAGGGTGACCAAAAATTATTTTTCAGTTAAGAAGTTTTTAAATTGAATTCTCTCAATTTTTTTTCAACGATGTGATGTAAAAATGAAAAACGAACATTTTTTGTAAGTACTTCCCTGTGGCTAATTGCAACCATTTTCGTTTTAGTGAGCAATAAGTACAAATAATAAGAGGTAAATAATGTTCATATAATCTATATAGTAAGCGTTTACTTTTAACGTAAAAAACGTAGTATGTCATGAAAAAGAAGAACTTTCTCAGTTTGTTGCTGAAGTGGTTCTATATCTATATCCACGCAATTGGAACACCTTCATTTAAAATCAAAATAAGACTTTCTTTAAAAATAAGTTGTGTTGAAGTATCTGAGTTCTTTTTAAAAACTTCATATAAAAATATTCTCTCCTTTTAATCACTTTCCAAATTATCGAAATTAATGTTACAGTTATTTGGATCACCTGGTACATAGTTTACTTTTACTGACTTTCTTATCATTACTTCTTTAAGAAATTATTTAAAGGTGGCCATTTACTATTTTAAAATTCACCCACGCAGAAGAAACATCGTCTGTCCTAGTCAAACGTTCATTTGAATAAATCTGGTAACAGGATCTAACCACGATTGATTCTTCTTTCCCCTTTCATTCCCCTGAAAAAAATTCAATATGCTTACATTACTTGCCACTACGTCACTCTCTTATCAAATTGCTTTTAATCGTTCCTGAGAAAGCATAATGTCACAGCTAAAGGATCTTTTGATATATTATGGTATAAGTGGCAATATTCATCGATGAGCTGAAAATGTCCCTATTTTAATTACCAAAATTTAGGAGGTGAATTTTAATAACATTTTAATCATGAAGGGCGACGGCGAATTTTTAAAGGGAATTGAAATAGGTGTACGAAAATCCCGGCTTAAATGAAATCGCTTTATAGGATAAAATAGTATTCAAAATTTCAAATATATAAACTGGTGCGAAAACACGAGCTGTCATGTCACTATCTTCTGTGACGTCATTCTTGTAGTAAATAAACAAGCACAAGTAACGGTTAGTATCGTTTCTTCTTTAATTAGCATATAAAATAATGGGTCTGATGAATAAAATAGAAGCATTTGCTTGAAATAAGAAGTAAAAGCAAATGCTTTGAAGTAGAAGGTAGTAGTAAAAGCACTTGCTTCATTTTCAATGAATAATATTTTGCTTTTGTTTCATAGCAAACACTTCAGACTTTGTAGCCGATGCTATGTTTTAACAAGTCTTATATTACTTTTTTAATGTTATTAATGCCTAAATGTTTATTTTGAATCTTGGTACATGGTATTTTTTTTATAGAATTTCGAAAAAAAAATGTTTTAACGAATCTTCATCTGACCAACAATGAATATTTTATAAAAGAATTCTAGTTTTTGAAAAAGAAACTGATTTCAATGAAATGCCATTTTTTGAAGCAGATGTGTTTTGTCGAGAATTAAAAAAAAATTACAGTGAAATTTTAATTTTTTATCGAGATTTTACTAAAGGAGTGTAGGAGTGTGATGGAAGATTTGGGTTTCATGAGATTTCGACATCTCCTCATTTATTGGTCTGTAACTATTTTAAAAGAAAATTGACCCCCCCCCCCGTTTTTTTAACCCATTTTAAAAAGGGTGCTGCGTCTGAGGGTGCATCGCTCGACTTCCTATACTGATTTAAAAACACCATAATTCGCACATTAGGTGTGTAATGAATCATACGCATGTTCATTACTATAGTTTCGGAAATTCCCGATAGTCTTGTGCTGTCGCGCACTTCCTGCCGACATATGATGAATCACGCAGATGTTCATTCCTAGAAGTTTCTGCAATTACCGTTTGGCAGGTGCTGCCACGTACTTCCTGCCGCCATGAAATATTGACGTCACCAAGGCCAGGATTTTGGTATAAATAGTATGGCCGTAGCCGAGGAAAAGTATTCAGCTTTCTGCTGACAACTACCTTCAGCGTGTTGAGCTGGGTAGTTGAGGAGTCTTAAGCGTGTTGAGCTTGACTCCATTTGGTTAGAATTCAGAATCCGACGACGACGCCGCCCGGCTGAATGTCTGGTAGCATCTTGGGGTTTTAAGCGTGCTGAGCTTGACCTCCTGGTGTTGGTAGCCATTTTACCGCTCTGCACCGCCGTCACCTGTCTAGTAATTATTTATCGCCGTGAGTCTTCAGCATGTTGAGCTGGGCCCATGATTGGTAAATGGTTGCTAAACCAACCGCCGTCACCAGTCCCCTAATTATTTATTACCGTGAGTCTGCAGCGTGTTGAGCTGGGCCCGCTGCCGTTAAATAATTATCGAACTTACCGCCGCATCGTATCCTAGATGTTTTACTTCAGTACATGTAGCTGAAGCCCACCGTCACCGTACGTTCACCGAATTACACTCCCCGTAAACTAATCTCACCGATGTAAATAATATTTGTTAAATGTACTTGACTTGGTTTTATTGTAGAAGAATCAGATTTTATGTTTATTTAACTTCATGTTTTGGATAAATGTTACTTTAATAAAATAAACTCTGTTACGAATACTTTGGGCTTTCTTATTTACAACTAACAGGAATCCTGGATTAATTCTCCAAACCAGCTATCCGAAAAGACACCGTTACATAATTTGGCGCCCGAACAGATATTAGGCATATTTTGGGGCGTCCGAAAAGATACCGTTACAGGTGTTGCTTTACCAAAGCGAAGTCTACTATTGATGTACCTATACATTTATTGAAGCAAATACCAATGTAGATGGTAAACATCCAGTTTTCATTATATTTAATTTTATTCATATTTATTGAAGATTTTACTTCTAGCAAAGAATATGCCAAAATTTGTTGGCTAATTTTTTTATCCTTAAGCCTAGAATATACGTTTTAGAAAACGAAAGAAGCAGCGGTGTTTCATTAGATCGCTTACTTCAGAAAAGGAAGAAACTCAGCTCACATGTTATATTTGCGGAAATTTGTACAGGTCTTAATACTAGTATAATATTTGCAGGGAATGCGGCCTAACAACAGCATTGCGAAGTTATTCTGGATCAAATTAGTGATGTCATGCTCGATTTTATACTGATGTAAGTTAATCGGTGTTGGTTCCTGCAATGAAATTATCTAACAGCATGTTTCTTATCTTAGGATGAGGTGTCACACAAGTATCTAGACATTAACGGAACCTGCAGCAAATTTTATTGACTCAGAACACTATCCTCCTAACAGTCCAGATCTAAATCCCTGTAACTATTACTTATGGCGTGATTGACAAGAAAGGGTGCACAAAAATGGTTGCCATTTCAGTTTTAGAGTGTTGAGAGTAACTTGATCAGCAGACAATTGCTAAAGTAATAAACATGGATGGCGGTCATATTTCATTAATTATTTGCGCGTTAGTTTTGACCATAGTTATTGTTATTTAATAAATTAATCTCTATATATTATCGTTATATATTAAAATCTGTAGTCATAGGATCGACATTTATTGAAGAAAAACGACTTTCTCAAAGGCTTTTTTGATTTTGCTGGGATCGTAGTTATTTCGCTTTTTACAGACAGGGAAGTTCACGAAAATCTGCGAACGCTTTTTTTTTAATTTTCGCGTGTGAGAAAGATATTTAAATAAAGTGGACATTTTTAGCTTAATCGTAAAAAAAATCACTTTTCTTCGCTCCTGCCGCCCTTAATTTTCGAGGTCGGGGTCGTTGCGGGTATTCGAAGCTCCGTGCCCACCTTTTTTCTTCGATGTGTATACAGAAACCGGTTCCAAAAGTTTTATTTCGCAAGATCCTGCGTTTAAACTTTACGTATTTTGTAAAAATTACACCCAAAATAACCCCACTTCGTAAGCTTCTGACGGCCGAAATTTTGGGTCTCGGAGTCCCAATTAACTACGATCCTAATCTCTGGACCTTTACCTTTCTTTTTTTAGGCCCCCCGGCGGCCATGCGGTCCTTTTTAGAGATGATCTGAGCATTTAAAGTTTTAAAATACAAAAATTTTTAAACCTTAAATCTGTTATATGGGATTTATGAACAGTGTCAATTTCTGACATTTAATATTTTAGTAGAAGGCTCTCAAAGGATCCAAAAAAAATTAAAATCGGCAAAAAATCAAAAAAGTTACAAACAAAAACCGAAATTCCGGTTTTTTTTGGACCACACGATATAAATGCAAAATTATCTTCTTTCAAACGACAAAAAATGCACTCTTTTTTTAACAACACTACTTTTCCCACACAAAATTCAAATTTCACACAAAGTTTCGTTTTGTGTCCTCATTCTTGTATTCAAATCCTATATTTTTTAAGTGTGCTCGACGTTTATATTTTACACGTTGTTATTTGATGCTTGCTCCCGCCTGCCACTTTTTAATACAGTTTTTAATTTAGTTTCACGAGTCCTTCGCAAACACGGTTATGCACTTGAAATATTGGTTTAAGAGTCCCTCCATTATTTTTCCCACTGTAAATACTGGTATAAATTTAAAATTAATTGGTCAACACCTCGGAAGTAAAAATAATAATGATGGCTCGTGTGGACAGTGTATTAAAAGAATTTTTTTAATTAAAAATAGTTGCACTGAGGTCTATTTCATATTTATGTTACTGAGGTGAAAGGAAACAAAATTATCTTTATCTTTTGGCTTCCCTCGAACTTGGTTTCTTTCAATATGATAATTGTAATTTGAATTATTTAGTTTACATTTATCTTTATCTTGTTTAATTACACGCTAAAAAACAACAAATATCCACTTTGATATCTCATGTTCAGCAAATTTTGTCTTTGCACATTTCACGTATGAAACTACGAATATTCCGGGAAAACTCTATTCTAATTCCCAAACTGGTTCGCACAAGACACTGGCAACATGATGCCACTTTTCACCAGGCCGGAATAATGAATAAGGATGCAGAAATCACCATATCATTATATTCTCACCTCGTTTACATTTCATATTTCCCTAATTTACTCCAGCAACATTCGAGATAAATTTTCACGACATTTGATGTAGTTAGTTCTGTACACATTGTAAGTTCATTTAAGTTATTATTATAATAAATAAGAAACAATTTTTTTAAGTCACATTATTGTGTAAGAAACAATTAATAAATAATATTTATAGCGAGATAAATAATGTAGGATGTGATCCAAAGCACAGCTGATTACCGTAAAAATAACACTATCATAGACAGAGATGTTGCACTAATGGTCCTATACAACACATTAAGTCCCCAAAATTACAGGCGTGCTTCAGCTTGAAATATGGTAGTAATTTTTTTGCATCTACAGCTTCAACTTTGAAATTCAGATGAAAATATTTTCAAGCAAGAATTACAGACAAAAAGGGTATTTCGGTATAGCTCATAAAGTCGTTGAACAATAAATAACTGAGTCATGAGTCATGACATGACCCATCTAACATCAAAGAAATTCCGTTTTCATAGAGATATATTTATTGTAGAATATATCTTTGAACTACGGACACAGGAAGCTAAAGAAAATTGTGATTACCTGAATATGAAAAACTGTAAATTGATAATAAAAAAAGACAATAAAATGAACGAAATTTTAGAAACTCCCAGCAAACTTTTTGGTTTAATTGGCCGCCAATTCAATTCAATTCAAAACAATTTTATTAACAATTAAAGAAAACAATGTATATGGCCCTCGCTGGACACCCGATCCGTTATCGACCTATCATCCCCGCGTAAGGTGGCGACGGGGCAATTGTTAGGTCGGGCGGAGCGGGGCCAGTCCGGACTTAAAACTAAAACATTAACAACAAATACAACTCCAAAAAAAAACATTTTTAAATTGTATAATAAAGCCGAAAACGAGAAATCAAAGTCGCAAGCAAAAGCATGCGCTGTTGATATAAAACTAAAACAATGCAAAAAGAATATATAAAACTGTATAAATTTATGTATAATAATTTTGAATTTTGACGATGCTTCGACGAGCCAAATTGTCGCAGTAAAAGGCTCGCCTCTAAACAATACTGAATTGAGAAGCGGGAATGTCCATCTCCGCTTATTTTTGGCTATTTAATGATATTTCGTGTATATGATAATGTGCTGCAATTTACTGATGGTTAGCTTATAATTTGAAATAAATTTTGTGGGGAATTTTGATAACAAAGACAAACAAAAAGAAAATAAGAGAAAATTGAGAACAAAATTTGAAATTTTGATGCCCCTTTTATAATTTGGGAGTGTCCTTCCATTTTGTAGGAGGAACGTGGTCTAAAGATGTCTGAAAACTGGTAACGTTTGGTACAGTAATTTGTGTTTTATTCGAAATGGCGCGTTATACTCCCTTATTTGTGTAATGTTGGCAGTTAGTGGACAGTCAGAGAGTTTAAATTCGTAAAATGCTTGTGAAGTATCTTTGATATAATCCACTATGAGTACAATGTCGTTGCAAAGTTGTCGTAATTTCCTTATGGGGGTATACCTTGTTGAGTTACTTATGAGTAAAGCTGGCTGAGGTGGCTGCAGTACAGCCACGGTCTTGCGCTTGCGTCACACGTGCCGATTTAGAAGTGATTTACGCTGCAGTCTTATTTGAAAGGTTAATGCGTGAGGTTGTACCTATAAATTATACATAATGTCAAACGCGCTAAAGGGTAAAAAACGACCGTACGCGGACACAGTGAATAAATTTATCGGTGAATTTCCGAAATTATTCTATGACGGATGTAAAATAATTTGTAAAGTTTGCAATCAAGACTTAATGTGCTGGCACAAAACAGATTGTCGTCGTCATATCAATACCGTGCAACATCAAAATAAAAAAAATGGCATGCCTTTGATAACTCAGTTTATGTTTGATTTATTGTTAATGTTAATAGCCTGTAATATTCCGCTACACATACTGGATAAACAACCATGTCGGGAGTTTTGGAATAAATACAATCCCCAGGTGAACTTACCAAGTAGTACATCGTTACGTAGATATATTCCAGCTGTTCGTGAAGACATTGTAAGTAGGATTAAATGTGGATTAAAAAATACACGGCTCTGGTTATGTATTGACGAGACGACAGATTGTAAAAAAAAATTCTATTTTAAATATTATAGTACGTGTACTGGACTCTCTTAAACCAACATTTCCACTTTTACTAGCTAGTAAAAGACTAACTGCGTGTACTGGCGAAATAATTACGCGTGTGGTGTAGGAGACATTCGAAAAATTTGAACTTTCAACAAGTCAAGTATTGATGTTTGTGACTGATGGTGCCGCGACAATGCGCGTGGAAGGCCGTTCTCTTCAAAGAGACAATTGTAGGTTTTTACATGTTATGTGTAAAGTGCATGCGTTACATCTTGTGGCCGAAATGATTCGAAAATGTTTTCCAGAGGTAGATGCATTAATAGCAAATACAAAAAAAAGTATTTCTCAAATCTCCTAAACGGGTTCGAACATTTCACAGACAGTGTCCTGGTATCCTTGAACCACCAAAGCCGATTCTTACACGTTGGGGAACGTGGTTGAAAGCGGCTTTTTATTATGCTGAATATTTGCAACAAATAAAAGCTGTGATACTACAGTTCAACCCTAACGAGGATGCAGCTATTAGGGAAAGCCAGACAAGCTTTCAAGACGTTTCCCTTGAAACAGATTTAAAAACTATTAATAACAATTATAGAGGACTACACGACGCAATAGAAAAATTGCAAAATAGTTCGTTGTCGTTAGTGGAATCGTTGCAAATAGTGGACGACGTAAATACACAGCCATACAGGCTATAAATAATCGTGTTAGTGAAAAATTCGAGAGTGTATTACAGAAAGATCCTGATTTTAGCAATTTAAGACAAATTTGTGATTGTGCATCTACAACTTTGTTAAGCGAGTTCACAGATTGTTTTACTTATGCCTGTATTACATCCGTAGATGTCGAACGGTCATTTTCAAAATACAAACATATTTTTTTCACCAAAGCGAACATCGCTGACGGAGACAGCTGTAGAAACATACCCGATGCTATTATACTATAGATCTTCCCCACTTTGTAATGACGACAACCAAACTACTTCATAAATCTGCTTAAAAGGGTGAGTTTTATACAAATTTTTATAAAATGTAACATTATTGTTAAAATTTATTTCCATTTATTGTACTTATTCAAGTATTATGATATGATGTAAACATATGAGTCATATGATGGCTCTGTCGGCCAGGTGACCTCGGCCAGCTTTACTTATGAGGCGAAGGAATTTGTTTTCCAGTACCTGCAATTTGTGTAACGTCGTTGTGCATGCAAAACACCAGGCCTGCGCAGCATATACTCTACAGCATATACGCTGGTTGCAACCATATTCCATTTTCCATACTGCACCGACCGAGCTGCAATGCAAGTTGGTAAGTCGCATTGCAACCACACTCTATTTTTATTTATGTTTTCTTTTTTCAATAATACAAAAAACAATACAGTCCATTGAATTTAACAAATTTTCATTTTCAACCTTTTCAAACAGAATATCTAGAGCATCCAAGAGAGAGATGCATAGTTTAACAGTCATATTAGTAGGAAGAAATTAAATTATAAACTGATTTTACACTTCGTAGATAGAAGATGGTTATATCAGTATTGTATCGAGAATGTCATACGACTGAGACAAATAAATGTCTAAATTTAATGGCAACTATTTGATTTGTGTCAAATTGTCTAGAGCAGTAAAAGTCAGCATTAATTTTGGGAAACGTATCTGCATATTAAACGAATACTAAAAAGCTTAGATACTAAAATTCCCTGTTCGCAGAAAACATCAATCACTTAGGCGATAAAATTAGGTATAAAAGAATAAATCCAAGAAAAAAGACATTAATCAACGTAGTGTATACAAAATAATACGAACTTTTATAATATGCAGAAAATATCTCAACAAAGACCTGCCTAGGGTTTTGTTAAGTAAGAATTTAAACGTAATACAGCGTTTTTCAACCATTAGGTAATGCATTAAATATGCGTATGCAACAATATGCGTATGCGCAAAAATGGAGTACACAAAAGAGCATTTAAAAGCAACTGGAAGAACTTAATGACGATACTAAGGTTATAAAATATGTTAACAATATACCTAAAATAGTTAATAAAATAAAAAACTAATAAAGCTGCCTAATATACCCTACAATATATAGATGCTATATCGGGTGTAACAGGATCATGGTACACCCCTTTTCTCCTTTAGTTTTGAGGATACTTGACTGAAATTTATGATATCCTATATACATAATAAGCGGCACTTTTTGACATAAAGTGATTTTTTTTTCGCTTCCGGTTTCGCCGGAAGTGATACTTACCTTCGATTTTTAAACGGAGCACCCTGTATATTGTTGCATTTTTGAATTGTGCATAATTTTCTGAATCCATCGATACTAAATAAGTGACATTTCAAACGTCAGTATTTTTTATAATACAATTTTTAATTTTCCATTTAAGTGTGCCATGACGGTTCCGATTTATTCTAAATGACCCGTGTAATGCTAGAAAAATACTAATTTACGTGTTTTATGGGTAAATAAAGTTCATCAAAATGGATTTTGGTACCGTGGTACGGTTGATTTTAATAAAAACTGGTACACTTTATTTTAGCTATGTAAATCATTCGTTCTTTGATTGATATTAATAATCTTACAAATGTCACTTTGACGTTAATCCGGGGTAAATCTCCTCTTCTCCACCCCCCCTTTCGACATGCCTGGCCAGCCCTATTTACAGACATATGCACACAACTAAACTATTAAGATTTTCGATTACAAGAGTTGTACCAGTTTTTTTTAAATCAAGTGTACCATTTATTAATACTATTAATAAGGAATTTATTCATATATTGTATTAAAATGTGAGATAAATACAAACAAAATTACAGCTAAAAGAAAATAAGAAAATACAATTTTGTTCTAATTAAATGTTAAGAAGTAACTAAGGTGGCTTTGAAAACAATGCAATATTTAGCTTGTCAAACATTTGTTGGTTTACCGGAGTTTTTATTGTCTTAAAAAAATTCTTGTTAATTGTGTTTAAAATGTCGCAAATTTATACAAAAGATGAAAAAGTGGACATGTTAATTAATTATGGGGAATGTAGAAAAAATGCCGTTGTGTGCTAGACACCTTTATGCCAAACGATATCCTGATAGACAATGTCCAGCGAGAAATTATTTTAATCGTCTTGAAAATCAATTCCGAAGTGAACCCAACAATGATCCCGAAGAAAATACTTAACGAAGGACGGAAATTAATGTTTTGGCTCGAGGAGAAGTTGATAAGACTGTTTCTTTAAGGTTTGAATTGGAAATCAGTCACCAAACAGTAAGTCAATTTTGCACGAATACCATTATAAATCTTTTAAATACCAATTACACCAGCACTTGTACGAAAATGATTACGAACGTAGAATGGAATATTGCAATCGGATTTTGCAGAATAACGTGCAGCCAAACAATGATTTTTTAGGATTGATTTTATTTTCGAACCAGACTGTGTTTACAAATTTGGAATTATTTAACCAACAAAATACAAAATATTGGTCACAAGAAAATCATAATTTATTACGGGGGGGTTACTTTCAAGTGCGGTTCGGTTTCAATGTTTGGCTTGGAATAATCGGTAGTAGAATCATTGGTCCAATAATATTTGAAGGACCCCTGACTAGTGCCAGATAATTGGGATTTCTGCAAAATGAAATTGAGGACAGTTTAGCTGAATTACCTTTTCATTTACGACAGGGAATGTATTTCCAACAAGATGGCGCTCCTCCCCATAATTCAAGGATAGTAATTGATTACCTTCAACGGAGATTCGGAGAAAACATAATTTCGACTACTGGTCCTGTGAGGTGACCTCCAAGGTCACCTGATTTAACACCCCTTGACTTCTTTGTTTGGGGTCGTTTAAAAAATATTGTATACGCAACCGCCGTTACAACCCGTGAAGTCCTGGTGCTACGAGTAAGACGCGCAATTAATAGCATAACGACCCAGCAATTGGCGAACATTCTTCGAGAAACAGCTATGCGAGGTCAGAAGTGCATTGACGTTAATGGACAGCATTTGGAACAACTGACGTAATGTTTTGTGTTATTTTTTATATTCCAAAGCCACCTTATGTAAAACAAGGTAATTAGAACAAAATTGTATTTTCTTTTTTTTTTAGCTGTAATTTTGTTTGTATTTATCGCACATTTTAATACGATATATGAATAAATTCCTTATTAATAGTACTAATAAATGGTACCACGGTACCAATATGGTTCTATTGGAAAAAATTGAGTTTTTCCCCAACTATTTCGATGAACTTTATTTGATCATAAATCACGTAATTTAGTATTTCTGACGGGATTTCGATTTTTCTAGCATTACACGGGTCATTTAGAATAAATCGGAACCATCATGGCACACTTAAATGGAAAACTAAAAATTATGGTATAAAAAATATTGACGTTTGAAATGTCACTTATTTGGTATCGTTGGATTCAGAAAATTACGCAGGATTTAAAAGTGCAATAATATACAGGGTGTTCCATTTAAAAATCGAAAGTTAGAAAATCACTTGTATATCAAAAATTGCTGCTTATTATGTATATAAGATATCCCAAATTTCAATCAATCATCTTCAAAACTAAAGGAGAAAAGGGGGTGTACCATGATTCTGTTACACCTGGTATATATGAATATCCAAAGTTTCACGAAGTATAAAGATCAAGTTATAAATGATATTGTTTGTTATAATCCATCTATAATATTATTATCAGAATCACGAACAACAGATGACATGGAAAATTTAGAATTATCGATAGACAATAATTATGAATTACGTAGGGTTGACTCAAGTAGTAGGCATACTGGAGGAGTGTTGTTATTTCTTAAACAAGAGATAAAATTCTCTATTTTAAAGAAATATATACTAGAAACTAATTATTGGTGTGCGTTTATAAAAGTAAAGTTAAACAATTCAGTGTGGTGTATTGGAGTGGTATATCATTCGCCAAGTTCAAAACATGATGAGTTTGTAGAATGTGTTGGAAACTGGTGTGAAGACTTGATGGTAAAATACAAAAACTCTGTCAAATTTTTTGGTGACTAATTTAAATTATTTAGCTGATAATATTCATGTTAACAATTAAAAAAATGTATTTCAAATCTTAGGATTAGAAAAAATAATTAAGGATTGTACTAGATGTACCAACATCAGTAGTACATTAATAGTAGTTCCGAATAGTAATGTAAAATCAGTTATACATGATGTTCCTAACATTTTCGACCACTCAGTAATTTCAGTATGTATGACAAATACAACAAATATTAATACCAATAATTCTGTTACGTTTAGAAATTTCAATTCATCCAATATTACAAAAATCATTGAAGATTTGCAAAATATTAATTAGAATATATCAAGTAATGATCCTGAAGAAATTCTTAATTTTTTAACAAATAAGACTACACAAGTAATAAATAATGTTTGTCCGATAGAAAATAAAATATATCGATCAAATCAATTACCCTGGTATGACACGGAATTTAAAATTCTGGCTAAACAAAGAGATGAAATACAAATTCTTTAAACGATGTGAGAATAAAACAGAAAATGATATTTACTGGAACCAATACAAAATATTTAGAAATCATGGTATCAATGCTGGACAATAAAAAAACTTTATATTATGAATATAAAATAGATCTTAATAAGAATGATGCGGAAAAGATGTGGAAAACAATTAGTAAAAGCAGAAAAGAAATCATTTTTAAATAATACAATTTTGTTTAGGGATGAAAACGATTCTTTAGTTAAAGTTAAAGGAGAAAACAAATAGCAGACAATTTTAACAATTATTTTGTATCGAGTATCAGAGATATTTCTCAAGCTATACCGAATGTAAATAAATGGACTGCTGATTATAATTTTCTACTCCCTGCATTTACAGAATTTAAATTATTAGATCTTAATGCTTTAGGTGAAATAGTTAAGAAACTTGACAACAAAATGAATTATCATGAAGTTTTAAGTGGGAGTATGATTAAAAATTCTATTAATATAATAGGACTAGCATTACTACAATTTGTAAAATGCATAGTTGCAATCCGGTATAGTTCCAGAAAAAATAAAAATAAGTACAGTTATTCCTGTAGAAAAAATTAAAAACAGTAATGAGTCTTTTAATTTTAGACCTATCAATACACTTCCACCAATAGAAAAAATCTTAGAACTAGTAGTATATGAACAACTACTTAATTATTTTAATAGCAATAATTTATTTATTTTAAACCAATCAGGACTTAGGAAAGAACATTCTTGCGAAACGGCGTTACAATTAACCATTTCAGAGTGGATTTGGAATGTTGATGATAATAAACATATTGTAGCCATGTTTCTTGATTTTAAGAGAGCGTTTGAAACAATTGACAGACATCTGTTATTAGAAAAACTAAAATATTATGGTATTAATGGAATTGTACTTCGCTGGTTTGAAAATTATTTAACAAACCGTTTTCAAATTACAAAAATTAATAATATCTTTTCGCCTTCTTTAGAAAATAAATTTGGAGTACCACAAGGCAGTGTACTAGGTCCAATTATTTTTTTTCATTTATTTAAATGATTTTGTTAAATGTACATTATGTGATTTTGTAAACTTATTTGCTGACGATGCACTGATAGTAGATGCGGCCGTGGGAAAAATGAAACACGAACTTATTAAGATTGAAGAATACCTAAACAATAACAAACCAAAATTAAATTAGATAAAACTAATGCTATGATTATAACAACAACTTATAAATATAATAATATTAATGTAACCTCAAATTTCAACAATTAAATATAGAAATTGTCAGAAAAGTTAAATATTTGGGATTTTTTCTTGACAACAATTTGAACTTTAAAGAACATTTCAAATACACAAAAAATAAAGTATCTAAAAAACTCTTTTTTTTTTCTCAAGAGCATCGAAAAACTTGTCTTTAATGATTACAATTTATAAATTTATTATTCAGCATCATTTTGATTATCGTGCTAGTATTTTATACTTATTTGATAACAATTCACTACAACAATTACAAAAATTACAAAACAGAGGAATGCGCATTATTGATGAGATGTAACACGTATACTCCGATAAACTTAATGTTAAAAACACTACAATGGATGCCAGTGAATACTTGTTTAAAATATTTTACAATGATCTTTATATACAAAATTATAAATAATCAGTTGCCACCTTATTTTAACCAGTTTATTACATATACCAGAGAAGTGCATGACTATGAAGCCCGAGGTAGAAGTCTATTAATCTTAAAAAAAGTAAAATCAAGTAAAGCACAAAAAACATTATTTTACAAAGGTGTAAATGAATATAACTTGTTACCTAGTAGTATAAAAAATTCTGTATCGGTCAACGTCTTCAAACGAAATTTAATTGATCATTTAAAATGCTACTGAAGTCTATTCGATGAACCTAAATCAGATGTCTTCAATATATTGTTGTAATTATTCGAATATTTAAAATTTAATTTTTTAAGTACGAATTTCAATTATTTATTATTTACCGCAATATTCAATATTTGAATTGTACAACTTACCCGATTTAATTGTTTAAAGTAAATGTATATTTCTTTGCTATTTAAAGTACAGTATCTTTTTATGTTTATGTTTATTTTTATGTTTATCTAATTTTCACATGTAATATTGTTAACATTTTGATAAACACAATTAAGTGTTTTTGGTTTATATTACTTACATATACGCGGTATTTGTATTTTTATTTTATATTACTCTTGCCTATTTTAAATAATTACTTACCTACACGTAAAAAAATAAACGTTAAACGTAAACAATTGACGAACAGTGAATAGGTATTTCAACTTAGAATATGTAACATAATGTTTGTCTGGATCCGAGACACAAGCAGAAATAGATAGGTGACTCTATAAGCTCTTGGTTGTCTGTGCTCTAAGTAAGTTGGGGTGATTTGTCGAATAATTTGAACGGTTAGCTTTGGTAATGCCCCTTGAAACTGAGACAGAACACGTTCAAATTGCCACAATCTGCCAAATGCCTGAATAATGCAAAAGGAGAGGCTTGGGGAGAAGTACACCGTCTTGATTAGATGCATTCGTTTAACTTCTGATCATAAAGCATTGTGAAAGAGATTTTCTTTTGGAATTGAATTTATTACCACTTTACCACCCGATCTGATCACAATATGCAGTCCTCATTTCAAATATAATCTATAATACCAACATCACATGAATCACAAATGTTTTGTTATACTGTTTT
The DNA here is from genome assembly GCA_029963845.1 of Rhamnusium bicolor. NCBI lineage: Eukaryota > Metazoa > Arthropoda > Insecta > Coleoptera > Cerambycidae > Rhamnusium > Rhamnusium bicolor. The sequence goes on from JANEYF010001679.1 coordinate 447,902, forward strand.
CATGTTTTGACTTTTTTAAATAATGCATTTCGCATTATATTTTTTCTCATTTCTTTTTAATGTCTGCAGTTGTTAACTGTTTCCATAATTATTCTGTTTTCTTCTAAGTAGGGTTTATACAAAAACCGACTTTTGAAAAACCGGTTTTCGAATTTCAGTGTTTTAAAAAAAACTGGTTATACCCGTTTTCGTATTTTTACAAAAAAAATACAAAATATAATTAAAACAGTAAAAAAATATTTATACCTATATTAAAAGTTTTCAGTTTAATTAATATTTTTGGAACTACAAAAATAACAAAATAAAATAGAGTATATTTTATTCTATACAAAATCTATAGATTTTGTAAACTAAATAATACATTTTCCGATAAAACTAGTTTACGTATTAACATTTTAAAATGAAATAAAATTGATGCACATTCCTTCTCATCTAAACATTTTTTAAGATACAGAAACTGTGCTTTAGTCATATCTAGGTCAACATATACACAACACTTTGTGTTTTGTATAATGTAGAATTGAGGTATTTTGTTTAAGTATTTGATGAATTGGTCATTATATTTATAAACAAAAATTTAGGAACAAGAATTAGGTACGAAGTTGACACCCCTAACTCTGAATAGTACTTAGCAGGGAACCAATCAAATGTCTTTACAGAATTTAGATTTTTTACTGACAATCGAATTCCGTACGAAAAAACTCATTTACAGTTTTGAATTTTTTTTCTAGCTTACAATTAGCCAATAAATTTAATGATCACTACCTTTAAAATTATTTATTTTATGTATTTTTTGCAAATAAATATTTGATCATTTTGTTTATTTACTTTATTTTTCTGTACATAATGAATTTAAAGATGAACCCCAGAAATTCTCAAGCCCACACAGACATCATTAATAATAATAATAAATATAAAGATTGTTTTTTTTTACAATATACCGCTTAAAATAACATGTTAGCACCAGTAAGCTGCAAGATAACTCATAAAATGCAAAGATACAATGTCTTTTCAATTTGACCTACATTTTCATTCATTATTTAATCAATGAGTACTATACTATCAAACGTACTACTGTAGTACGTTACACCCACACTATTGAGTTATTTCATTCAAAATCAAAACAATCGCTAGCTCGCATCTACTCATGCGCCCCCTGTGGTGAAAAATGCAACTGTCGGCGAGCAATCGAAACATAACCTAATATAATAGCGATAACATGCTTCGATCATAATGATCGAAGATAACATGTATAAAATCAAAAGTTAATTATGACGCTCGTGGTATAAGTGAAGTTCGTTTAATTACATAGGTAATACAAAAAGGGAAGAGGTAATTTATCCTCTTTACTCCGTTAAAAACCGTATTGTTTGTAAAAGACACGGCTAATGGAGTGGAAAAAGTGCCTTTTATTGTTTAGAACTACTAAATTAATGGCTTCAACTTTAAAGCAGCATCGTTTATCACTTCGTGCATGGCTTTTGTACTTACATTTTACTATATTGTTTTGCTTTATACAATATTTTTATTTTTATTATATTTAATTAATACTATAATGCCGAATTCTTGTACAGCCGTGGTGTAAGTACGACTGCAGGTAGACTGATTTCCAGATGAAACCTAAAGGTAACGACTTGCTTGTGATTTATTTAATTTCTAACAGATTTATTTCATTGTTTGAAATAATTAAATAACTGTATTTGGTGAAAACCAAAATGTTTTGCATGATTCTTGCAGACGAAATTAACCTCCAAAATAATATTGAAGGAAAAAAAGCTTATTTTCTGGCTTAAGTTGGTTAATTTAGTCTGCATATAGCATAAACCATGAATAGAGAGAACAAGTGGATCAAAAACTTGACTTTTTTAGTTTGGAATTTAAATACCAATGTTGGAAAATAATAACAATAATTAGACATAAAACATAACCTCATTTATGTGCAAATTGATCCCTAACTGGCAGGAAACTGCAATTGTACAAATTGTGTAGGTATTGTTTTATGTTATTATGTCGTGAATTATTTTGTGCTTTAAGTTTTAGAACATCAACAATTATAATTAGTAATATTTTAATTTAATTTGTAGACAGACTGGTAGTTGGTAACCTAATTTTATGAAGAATTTAGAATCTAATTTAATTTTATTAACTTACATGGGTACGTGTATTATATCTGAAAACTTTACGGGGCACATATTAACTATACCTTTTCATAGTCTTTTTCAGGAGTCTTTTGAAATAAATTTTGATTGCTGTAAAACACCTTACAGATATGTATAAATATCCTAAATTTATTAAGATAATAAAATAGTATTGAAATATAAATACATCATGTATTATATAAAATAAGACGGCATATGGATTTTTATTAATACAATATGTATAAATGAGAGTACTTATGAAAATTTTTATCGAACTCTAGCAGAAGTTGCAAAAAAAGGTTTTATTGTTTATAAAAAATTAAATAATTATGAGATATTTATAAGAATCACAAAAATCCTTCAATTAGCGGTGCAAAAAAATATCTGTGACTGCAAATTGTTTTTATTACTCCTTGAACAAGATATCAGGTTATATTAGTTTTATAAACCTCAAAGTAATGTCTTTTGTAAACTCTATATTTATCTTTTGTTGGCCATCTGACATAGGAAAATAACGTCTTGAAGAAAATTTATATACGTTCCATAAATAGTTCCTATTCCTATCTACTATAGAATTCTCCAGAACAGCCGAGGTTGCTTTACACAAGTCAGCCATTTTTTTAAAACCAGCTCGAGGACAAACGTACTTACTGTCGTCGTCGCCATTGTGACGTTGACAAAATTAAAGTAAATAAAAATGTTTCAGGAGATTTTCGTCAATCTAATTATACTACTGTAAATTTAGAATCACTAATAAAGAAATCAGTTGACAGTTAAATCACTCAAATTTGTGTTTTTTCTAAAAACTCATCATTTTGGGGGGCGCGTTTGTTTTTCGGTCTACAATGTCCATATTTTACCATGAACTAGTCTGCACTGACACATTTTGGTCCCACAATGCTAATAAAATCTATTGAAAATATTCAATATTAAAAGAAGTAAAGTGTGAAAGCCTAGCCCCTACACTTTCACGTTGCAAAGTGCATGAGAATTAAAAACCATAATAAGAAATGCATATTGCATATACCGTATACCACTATAAAGAATGTATAAAAAAATAACACCATTGTTTTAGATATGAACCGTTACGTCTGAAGGTCATATGAAAGAGTTATTTTGTGGCTGACATTCATAAATCTAACGGAAGTTGGTAATCCTCACAAAGAAATCGCAAAATAAGTTGTAACTCTCAAAAAAACTTACAATACTTGTAGAAGTAATATGTTAACTGGGGAGTGATCCGCATAACTCTTCCACTTCTTCGTGGCCGAAGAATACTTGCCACTTATCCTGGAGTACCGGGTTCGATCCCCGGCAAGGCAGCTAGGATTTTTTCCAAATCAAAAATTAAACCTAGTATACTCGGATATTGGGTGTGTGTCCTTAGTCTTTAAATGTGTAACCCTCTCCCGCACAAGGTACCTTGAGATACCTTCAGGGATTCATGGGGTTGTGTAATGTTTAATATGGTTTTTGTTTAATATTATTATTATTGGTTTTTTTTGAAAATAAAAAATATTTTGACTTCAAATATGTCACTGTATAATATCTAGTGGATATGTAGATAATCAAATATTTTTACTATCTTATACCTAATATAAGAAAGTATAATAATTATGATTTTTTTTCGACCTCGAGATTTTGATTGATATACATATATGTTTTGAACCCTCCTGAACCCATTCTATTTCGAATGATGTCTGTCGGTTCGTGTGTGTGTGTGTGTGTGTGGATGTATGTATATATCAGTAAGCCTGGCCAAGGTCATTAATCCTACAGAGACGTACTGGGTATGCATCATATCATAATACTTGAATAAATACAATAATAAAAACAAAAATATTTTATATATTGTGATGTATGTTTTTGTACCATTTCGTTCGCTTTAAATTCTTTTTTTATGTATTTCCTTATATTTTGTAAGCTTAGTGCTGCACATTATCATTAAACTGTTAAATGACGTTCACACATGTACGTTGTATATCTAAGTGATATCTAATAATAAATAAATAAATAAATAAAATAAATGGAAATAAACTTTATTAATACTGGTACACTTTATAAAAATATGTACAAAACTCACCTTCTTAAGCAGATTTATGAAGTAGCTTGGTTGTCGTTATCACAAACTGGAGCACTTCTATAATAACTGTGTAGTATCAGATATGTTTCTACAGTTGTCTCAGTAAACGATGTTCGCTGTGGTGAAAAAATATGTTTGTATTTTGAAAAAGACCGTTCGAGATCTATGGAAGTAATACAGGCGTAAGTAAAACATTCTGTGAACTCACTTAACGCAGCTGTAGATGCACCATCACAAATTTGTCTTAATTTGGTAAAATCAGGATCTTTCCGTAATAAATACACTCTCGAATTTTTCAATCACGGGCTTATTTTTTGCGTCATTTATAGTCTGTCGCTGTGTATTTACGTCGTCCACTATTTGCAGCGATTCCACTAACGACAACGAAGTATTTTGCAATTTTTCTATTGCGTCGTGTAGTCCTCTATAATTGTTATAAATAGTTTTTAAATCTGTTTCAAGGAAAACATCTTGAAAGCTTGTCTGGCTTTCCTTAATAGCTGCAGCCTTGTTAGGGTTGAACTGTAGTATCAGCTTTTATTTGTTGAAAATATTCAGCATAATAAAAAGCTGCCTCAACCACGTTCCCCAACGTGTAAGAATCGGCTCTGGTGATTCCGGAATACCAAGACACAGTGTGTGAAATGCTCGAAGCCGTTTAGGAGATTTGAGAAATACTTTTTTTGTATTTGCTATTAATGCAGCTACCTCTGGAAAACATTTTCGAATCGTTTCTGCTACAAGATGGAACGCATGCACTTTACACGTAACATGTGAAAACCTACAATCGTCTCTATGAAGAAAACGACTCACCAAACGCATTGTCGCAGCACCGTCGGTCACATACATCAACACTTGACTTGTTGACAGTTCAAATTTTTCGAAAGTCTCCAACACCACCCGCGTAATTGTTTCGCCAGTACACGCAGTTAGTCTTTTGCTAGCTAGTAAAAGTGGAAATGTTGGTTTAACAGGGTCGAGTACACGTACTATAACATTTAAAATAGAATTTTTTTTACAATCAGTCGTCTCGTCAACACATAACCACAGCCGTGTATTTTTTAATGCTATTTATAATGTCTTCACGAACACTTGGTACATATCTACGTAACAATGAACGACTTGGTAAATTCACCTGGGGATTGTATTTATTCCAGAACTCCCGAAATGCTGGTTTATCCAATATGCGCAGCGGAACATCACAGATAATCAGCATTAACAGTAAATCAAACATAAACTGAGGTTCCAAAGAAGACACGCTATTTTTTTTTATTTTTATGCCGGTTACTATTGACATGAATTTTGCAGCCGTATTTATTCCAGCACATTAAGTCTTGATCACAAACTTTACAAATTATTTTACATCCATCATATAATAAATCCGGAAATTCACCGATAAATTTATTCACTTTATCAGCGTACGGTCGTTTTCTACTCTTTACGCTCAACATTATTTATTATTTATTAGTACTCTATTCATCAACCGACAGATGACAACTGAAGTGTGTCGTGTCATCGTCATCGTAAACAAGCGCGCGATGTCATTGGTATTGCGCCCGACCCTGATTTTACCATCGCTTGGCCAGGCTTATATATCAGCGATAACTCAAAAAATACTAATGGGAGAAATCCCAAATTTGACAATTAAGATTATCAACAACATTTTAGGTAACACATTAAATTTGGTGAATGCGGTACCACAAGAGACATGAATGAAAAAAAGAAAAAAGGTACAATTTCGGGAAAAAATGTTCTTAGCACACTTTTAAATGGGTGTTGCTAGACAGAGAAGGCTTATTTTGAAAAATTTTATGTGAAGACCCCAACTTAATTTTAGACGATAAATCGACAGTTCAATTATTTGCACTTTATTATCTGATACCCTATATTTTTCTAACATATCTATTATCTACCAGTTAAATTGGTTTTTATTTTGTATTTAATAAATTTTTTAATTGTTGGATTATGTTGATGAAAAATTTCAAAAAAATTTTATTGTGTTTTATCCTAATATATTAAGCCCATAGTTTTACATTTAGGTTTCTTTAGAATGTATGTTGTTAAATAACCCAATAAATCTCTGAGAGAAAGGGATGGGTTCCTTTTTTATTTAATTTTCCAATCCCAAGCGACTTTGCCCCGTCCAACGCAACAATTGCCACGTTGCTTTATGCGTGGATGCTGGGATGGCTTTGGCGCGAGTGTTCAAGGGATAATTATGTATGATCTTATTAATAAATCTTGTTTGGTTTTGATTTGAGATCAAGGGGTCCCGGGTTCGAATCCTAGTTAGGGTAAGGATGTGTAAAAGATAATTTAAATTATCGAGACATTACAGTTGGCTAGAGCATTGTTGTGTGACAGAACACGACTTGTCATTGTCTATCTGTCCTGTGTTCGAGTCTCAGCTGCGGCATCTGGCAAGGGTCAGAGAGAATAGTTGTTGTGTCTATGTTTGTCTTGGTTGGTGGAATAGAAATGTGCTAAACTCCGCCGCCATATTAATGTAAATAAGGTGATAAAAAAAATTCATTTCATTTTCAGTTTATTGGGGGGAATTCTTAGTTTTGTAAATTGCCAGGGATAAATTAATACAACATTTATGTTTCTAAGAATGGTTACGCTAATTATACTGCTTCCAAAATTAGATGAAGTTACGTACCGCTTCTAATTTTTATTAGCGCGCAGCTTTAACGCGGCCGGCACGGTTAATGATGGCTCACTCATCGACACATCGAGTACTGGCTTAAGGAATTTGCTGTATACATGTGGCTCCAATCGGAGTCGGTGGCACACGATGAACGTAGTTGGATGGCTCCGATGGAAGACACCGGCACGGAATGTGAGCTTTCCTCCGGACAGCCTGTACATGTAATCCTAGCAGACCCACAAAATGGGGAAGTGGTGAGATGTTCCCGACATCTTTTTAACATCGATATTGACGGCACAGAAGGAAAAAGAAAAAACCGTCGCCTTTTTCATCTTTAGAGCGTTTTACTTGTTTTCTCTTTTGTATTGGCTCTTCGTCTTTTTTAAAAGGAAATTCTTTATACATAATGAATATAGACGGACGATTCTTTACGTGACAGCACCGAAAATTGGGCCAGATGTAGTGTTAAAAAGATAAATCGATTACTTCAGCAGTTAACTCAAGATTTTTTTCAATGTTAGGAATAGAATTCGTTTGACAGTGTTATAGGGAACCTGATCGTAATTTTTAAAAACTGTCTGTATATACACTAACCTGCATAAAATTGGTATCTGTTCTAAATCTTTTTACTTAAAAACATAGTTATTTCAGAAGGATAACTTCAATTTTTATGGTAAAAGGTGTCCGACGAGAATATGGGTACATGACATGAATAAAGAATAGGTGATTATAAAATGAATTTCTTTATTTAATAACAGGTATTACCTCCCCTAGCTCTGATTACACTCTCAACTCTATGTTGTATGCCCTCCATTGCGTGTTGGATGGCCTCTTTATGAATGTTACTCCACACTCCCTGTAGTGCATCCATAAGTTGCTGCAGTGTTAACAACTGCCAATGACGTTGCCTGATCCATCTTCCCAGCATATCCACGTGTTCTATGGGGTATATATCAGGACTACGTACTGGCCAGTTTAGGGATACCTGACGTCATGAAGATAGTTCTAACAATTCTGGCTACGTGCGGACGAACATGATCTTACATTAAAAGAAATTGCTCACCAATAAACCCCGCAAAAACCATCACATGCTCTTCCAAAATGTCATTAACGTACCTTCATCTACAAAAAGCACCTCCATCTACGAATACAACCTCTGTACGAGTCAATCGCGTAACATATACCAACCCACACTATTACAGACCCACCACCGAAGCTCACCTTCTCACTAAAGTTTCATTGCGCGTATATTTCTTCTCACCCTCTCCACAATATTTCAACTGGAGACAGAATAAATCGGGACTCATCGGAGAAAAACATTGCTGCACTGCCCGATATTTCAACCGATATGTTTGCGTCCGAAATTGAGCCTGATGGCCACAGGATCGTTCCGGAGAAGCTCGGATCTGTTACTGGTCTTCTAGCAGATAAATTTGTTTCAACTAGCCTTAGCCTTCTCCAAACAGTTCTATTCAAAAACAAAGAAGACGTCGATACGTGTTTGGTGTGATATATACTGTAATAAAGTAATTGGACCTATATTTCTCCATTAAAATTTAAACGGATAACGATATTTACAACTTTTAAACCACGAAATAAATGATCTTATTGTTGAACTTGATAATAACGAAAGGTTAATATGGCAGCAAGATGGAGCTCCGCCACATCATATAAGAGAAGTTAACGAATATTTAAATCATCGGTACCTTGAATGGTTTAGAAAATATGGTACTACATGGTGGCCACCAAATAGTCCTGACCTAACACCTCCGGATACATTTTTGTGGGACTATTTAAAGGATAATGTCTATAAAAATCATCCCGCAACCATTTTAGACAATCAACATCGATTTCAGGAAGCAGTTGTAACATCAACATCCTGAAATGATCGAGAATTGTTTAAATAATTTGGAAAAAAAGATATAGGTTATGTGTGTAAAAGCAAGACAGGCAGTTTTTACAACTTCTGTAAAATATAATTATAGATTAATTGTAAATGACATATTATCCGTGATGTAATGATAAAATCTGGAAAAAACGACAAATCAAAAGATACAATAATATACAGGGTGTTTCATAAGAGAAACCAAAGTTGAGAGCTATGTCTCTATAATGCGATGCTCAATTGTTCTTTTTATAAAAATTTTAATTCCTTGTTAAAAAAGTCAATAAAGCATTTTTTCCTTTTCCGATATCTTTAAAGGCAACTGAGTTACATTAGAATCTAACATTTTCCCATGATGACCCTGTACCCAATTTCATTATTTGGTCTTAAATGGTTTCGGAGATGTTTAATAAAAACCATTCTCAGGGGCTCGTCGTTAAGAGGCAATTTAGGCAATTTTGAAAACACCTTGCATAAATTAACATATCCAATGATTTCATTACATATTAAATGGAGGAATCTTTGCATTGGTGAGAATCTGAGCGATTTGTTTGCCCAATCCTCTTGCTCTTGGTTCATTTTGCCCATGGACGACATCTTGTCGTGTTTTATGGTAAATTTGTTGAGTTTAAGTTTGTGCTTGGGACCAGTGGATTCTTAGGGCTTGAAAGGACCTCTGGTTGTTTCTCCTTTGGAATGTAGGGACCAATGGATTCGACAGGACTCAAAGTAGGACCACTGGCTGTTTTTTTCTTTATAATGTGGGTACCAATGGATTCGACAGCTCGACAGACCGCTGGCTGGTTTTTTTCTTGGAATGTGGGCATCAATGGATTTGACAAAACTCGAACGGAGCCACTGGTAGTGTTTTCTTTTGAAATGTGGGCACCAATGAATTTGACGGGACTCGAACGGGACCATTGGACTGGTTATTTCTTCTTTGAAATATGGGTACCAATGGATTCGACAGGATTCGATTGGGACCACTGGTTGATTTTCTTCTTTGGACACTTTGGACTTTGGACGCTCGTGACCACTGGTTTCTTAGAGCTCGAAGGGACCACTGGCGGAGACGTAGAATAAGGGTGGTTTATACAGCAGGAACTCTGACTGTATGGTTTGTAGTGGTTAATACTCCCTGGACGCAGCCTCACGTCCTGAACTAGGCTTAGAAAGGAGTATTAATGAGCGACAACAGATTGGTTGAAACTGATTTATTAAGACAAAATAAAATTCTATTTATACTATCTAATATAACAAATAGTAACAATACGCCTAATGAACTTCTTGTCCTAGTAAAAACTGCTAGTAATGGATGCAACGTTTGCATTAGTTGCTGGTTTTATTTTGAACACTATGAAATAAATTTGACCTGGTTTATAAATAATTAGCGAAATATGCTAGAAATAATATGAAGAAAAAATTTATATTTAGGTAATTAAACAAATACATTGTAGTAAATTTAATGTCATTTCGAAAATAATCTTGCTAAAATTTATTGTTATAAAAATTTGATATTCCACTCGAGCTGCAAACATTTTAACTTTGATTGTGAGCATTATTTGGTGAATATTTTTCGGGTAATATTATTTTTTTTACGTACCCAGCAAAATTTATATTTGTATCGTAGACTTCTCTTATACAAAACCGTCATTTTCATATTAAATCTAACAAATTCTAGTATGAGAGTAAACTTCAATATTTTCTATGTGACCTCAATACTGAGGGAGTTCGCAGAGAGCCCCAGCTAGCATATAATACAGTGGTAATAAATACAAAGCTCCGACTACGGCGGCTCCTTCCACGCAGTTTTAGGGGAAGAGGCATGGCGTCCTTTGCAACAGGACAGAGTGTATACCCTAGTTGGCCATAGATGGAAATTGGTTTTTATAGTCTTGAAGTTGCTCGGTTGCTGAATTAATTACAGTAATTGATTACAACAATAATTCTATGTTGAGTTTGAGGTTTGTCGAGAAATAATAAATCTTTGAGTCACAGTATATTATAGTGACTTATAAATTCTATAAGGATTAACTGAATTGTCTATTACATAGGATGGTAATTTTTATAATCACTATTATGTCTTATTTGATTTAAAAACAGTTCATTTGTAAAAAGCATTACAAAATACTGATGTGCGTACATACAAACCGTACCATTAAAAACAAGATACAAATTAGGGTAAACACGAGTGGCCGTCTAGCTGAATACGAAGTCCAAACGGGGCTTGCCGAAGCACTGGAAGGAGCAGACAACGAGACAACAGACTAGCAGATTTCAGTATCGCATCGATATTCGCGCTGTGATCGCCCCATCATGCTGGCAACAGACGGGCAACTGTAAACTGCGCATATCACTAATTGTGTTCTAGTGGTCTGGCTCAATCTGTATATAAGATTACAAAGCGAGTTTTAAGGTTCAACGACGAGATAGAGAAAAACCTTTTGTTGATAAGGTATATACTATGTATTTACAGCAAACAATGCCACTTCTGAGACTAAGCTGCAAGGGCTTTTTATTTGCAAATGTGGCTATATAATTTCGATGTGCACAGTTTAACTTCTGCGGCAAATGGGCCCTTTTTTTAAATTGGATAAAGGATGTGGCAAACGGAAGAAGCGCGTTAATTGCATAGGTTTTTTCACTTGCTCAAATAAACGGATGGAAATATTAATCATCTTGTAATGTAGTCGGAATCACGTGCCGGTCAAAATAAAAATTGTAAAATTGTTTATCTATACCCACTTCTAATTTTGATTAGATTGTTCAAGATTATTCACCACAAATTCTCGGAGGTTAGTCATAGTTGTCTAGACTCCAACAGAGGTTTTTGTCAGACTGAGAAGAAAATCAGAAGAGTGAAAAATGTGCTTGAGCAATACCACGACCTAATAAAATCTGCTAGCCCAAAAAACAGCTCTGTGTGTTGATATGAAAAATTATTTTTATAATTTCGAAGAGATTTCAGGGAGATTAGTTAAATTTGTTCAATAAAAAAGAATGATCTGGACGAAAAAGTAAACGTCAGAGAAACACGTTTTTATCAATAACGCTAAATTTATTATGTCACAAAAAAAAAACTCAAAAGATTAATCACGTCAAAAGTGCCTCAAACAGCTTTCAGCATTGTAGAAAATCATTTCTCACTCGTTCGATAAAGAAGAAATTCAATACCTTCCTGATTCCTCTAAAGGATTTGTCAGAGAAGCTTGTAGAAATCAAATCTCGATAAATACTGTCACTTAAGTAAAGAGAAAATTAAAATCCACAACGGATACAAAAACTATCAAAAGGTTGCGTGAAAAATATTGTTTTTACTTAAAAGCTGATAAAGATAATAAGGCTGTTATTTTAGATAAAGAGAACTATTATGAAAGGGTAGACAACCTGATAGTAATGGTCCTTATAAAAAACTTTTACCACCAGTACAAAAAATGATTACTGACGTAGGAAATGTATTTAAATCCTCTAACAACCTTATTACTCCAGATTTAAATAGGACTTTACCTACATGTACCAAAGTGTACCTAGATGAAGAAACATAAATGAGGAAAGTCGGTGTGTCCTCTTGTTTCAGCAATAGGATAGCCGATTTACCACCTACCAAAATGGTTAACAGAGGAGTTCGAAAGTTTACCCATTGCATTGATATGTATCACTTTCTTTATATACCTGCAATATATGCAACCAATTGTGGAACTAAGATCGCTGCAGGAAGACGGGAGAAACATGTGCTGGCCCACGTGGTACATAAAACTGTATCATGATTGGTTAATAGCAAATACCCAGTTATGCATCTGACCAAAGCAAACAAAATATCGAGTTTTGCATCTGAGTTAGATTTTAACACCTACTTTACCATGCAGAATACTAACTTACGCGCCTTATTGGCTAAATAGTCTTGTAAACAGTGCATTCTTATATTGGAATAACAAAAAACCTGAGTTTCTAAATTTTGTCAATAACTGAGTTTTGCATCTAGGGTACGCATATGTATGTACACACCAAATCATTCAAATTTAACAGCGACGAATGCTAAACTAATATTAGTTGTGTCCATGTACGCTAATGCGATGGCAGACTTCGGTCGTTCTGAATAATACGTTGCATCAAGTGGTATGTATTTTATTATTCATTTTATATTTCTGATTTTATTTGTCTACGTATATGTCCTTCTGTCAACGATATCAGATATAGTAGTACCTACTGGTCCTGAACTACGGTTTAAATTTCTTTTCCTGGTTATAATATAATGAAAGATCGGGTATTTACGAAATTATTATGTAAGAACTGTAATCAAAAGTATATTACAAAAATTACAAAATGGAAAAAGAGTATGAATAGTGGCAGAGGATCTATCCCAAATAGTTCGCATTACAGATTAGTGCACCATGATGACGTCACGCGACTAGTTGGTCTCGGGTCATTGAACTGCGAAAAGGGTGAGATATAAATAGACAACGTTGTTAATATAAATTTAGTTTGCCTTCTCCAGATGATGCTAACTTGGTTGGCAAAACGCTCTTCGGGTGTAATACCGAATGTCTTGGTATTTGTGAAAACTTCTTAAATGTTAGCAAAATTCAAAACGAAAATAAACAATTATTTCTACATACCGGGTGTAACAGGATCATGGTACACCCCTTTTCTCCTTTAGTTTTGAAAATAATTGATTGACATTTGGGATGTCTTATATACATAATAACCAGCATTTTTTGACATACAAGTGATTTTTTTGTCACTTCCGGTTTCGCCGGTAGTGACACTAACTTTGGATTTTTTAAATGGAACACCCTGTATATTACTGCATTTTTCAATTCTGCATAATATTTTCAATCCAACGATATCAAATAAGCGACATTTCAAGTGTCAGTATTTTTTTATAATATAATTTTTAATTTTCCATTTAAGTGTGCCGTGACAGTTCCGATTTATTCTAATGCTAAAAAAATCTAAATCCCATCAGAAATACAAAATTACGTTATTTATGAGCAAATAAAGTTCATCAAATGGTTTTTGGGGAAAAACTCAATTTTCAAAATGCTGTCCATTAACGTCAATGCACTTCTAAACTCGCATAGCTGTTTCTCGAAGAACGTTCGCCAATTGCCGGGCCATTATGCTATTAATTGCGCGTCTTACTCGTAGCTCCAGGTCTTCACGGGTTGTAACGGCGGTTGCGTAGACAATATTTTTTAAACAACCCCAAACAAAGAAATCAAGGGGTGTTAAATCAGGTGACTTTGGAGGCCACCTCACAGGACCATTCGTCGAAATTACGTTTTCTCCGAATCTGGGTTGAAGGTAATCAATTACTATCCTTGAATTATGGGAAGGAGCGCCATCTTGTTGGAAATACATTCCCTGTCGTAAATGGAAAGGTAATTCAGCTAAACTGCCCTCAATTTCATTTTGCAGAAATGCCAAGTATCTGGCACCAGCCAGGGGTCCTTCAAATATTATTGGACTAATGATTCTACCACTGATTATTCAAACATTGAAACCGAGCCGCACTTGAAAGTTATACTCCCGTAATAAATTTGGATTTTCTTGTGACCAATATTTTGTATTTTGTCGGTTAAATAATCCCAAATTTGTAAACCTAGACTCGTCCGAAAATAACATCATTCCCAAAAAAATCATTGTTTGACTGAACGTTATTCTGCAAAATCTAATTGCAATATTCCATCCTATGTTCGTAACCAATTTCGTACAAGTGCTGGTGCAATTGGTACCTATTTAAAAGATTTATAGTGGTATTTGTGCAAAATTTGACTTACTGTTTGGTGACTGATTTCCAATTAAAACCCAATTTGCCTTAAAGAAACAGTCTTATCAACTTCTACTCGAGCCAAAACATTAATTTCCGTTCCTTAGACAAGAATGAAATTTTCTTTGGGTTCATTGTTGGACTCACTTCGGAATTGATTTTCAAGACGATTAAAATAATTTCTCGCTGGACATTGTCTATCACGATATCGTTTGGCATAAAGGTGTCTAGCCGTAACGGCATTTTTTCTACCTTCCCCATATATAATTAACATGTCCACTTTTTCATCTCTTGTATAAATTTGCGGCATTTTGAACACAATTAACAAGAATTTTAAACAATTTTTAAAGACACAATAAAAACACCGATAAACCAACAAATGCTTGACAAGCTAAATATTTCATTGTTTTCAAAGCCACCTTAGTTACTTCTTAACATTTAATTAGAACAAAATTGTATTTTCTTATTTTCTTTTAGCTGTAATTTTGTTTGTATTTATCGCACATTTTAATACGACATATGAATAAATTCCTTATTAATAGTACTAATAAATGGTACCACGGTACCAATATGGTTCCATTTGAAAAAATTGAGTTTGGCCCCAAAAACCATTTTGATGAACTTCATTTGCTTATAAATCACGTAATTTAGTATTTTTGACAGGATTTCGATTTTTCTAGCATTACTCGAGTCACTTAGAATAAATCGGAATCGTCATGGCACACTTAAATGGAAAGCTAAAAATTATATTATAAAAAATATTGACGTTTGAAATGTCACTTATTTGATATCATTGGATTCAGAAAATAATGCAGAATTCAAAAATGCAATAATATACAGGGTGTTCTATTTAAAAATCGTAAGTTAGTGTCACTTGTGGCGAAACCAGAAGTGAAAAAAAAAATCACTTGTATGTCAAGAAGTGCCGCATATTATGTATATCGGATATCCCAAATTTCAATCAATTATCTTTAAAACTAAAGGAGAAAAAAGGGGTGTACCATGATCCTGTTATACCCGGTATTTTTATCGACAATTAGTAATACTGTCAGCAAATATGTAATTTATGCGGGATCGCATCATTGGTCGTACATAGCCAACACATTTAACTCTACGGCCCCGTAACGAAGACCGCTGTGGTTGAAGCGATAGCATTTCGGCACAAAATCGCTGTTTATCCCCACATTTAAATTTAGATTGGTACAGGCTGATTTGCAGCCAGAAGCTACCAAGCTAGCAACATTAGTTTGCAAGAGGCAACAATGATGATACAGGAGGCCTAAACCACAGTTGTCGTCATGAATTTCGATAGGAATTTGTCTTTATTAGTTTCACTTTGACCTAATTCTCTAAATCAGGGTGACTCTCCCAAAATAAATCCCCTTTTTTATATGATGGTCCAGGGGCGATATATCAGTTGCCCCTCTCCATAAAAAATGGTATACGCTGACTGCATTAGTTTTATTAATATTTATAGGACTTACTCAGCCTTTTCAAACAATCCATGCCAAAGTATGTTCAATGTATTATTGGTGCAGAGTGACCGAATTGTGCAATTCAATATTAAGCTGTTTTGACATTATTATAACGTCGACTAAATTAAAATGGTATTTTATATAACAAGTGGCTAAAACGGTGTTTTTTTTACAAGTGGGAGTTCATAGTACGAGCCGAAGACGAGTGCTATACACCACACGAGTAAAAAAATAAACACATTTTAGTCTCGAGTTATATATAAAATTTTTGTATCGCCATTCGAAATTAGAAAACAGTATAATTTTGTAAAAATACGACAAATTGTCAAAGTTACCTTGTCGTAATGACTAAATTCTATTGCTGTTTCCATAGAAACCAATAATAAAACAACTAAATATTGTACGATGTAAACGTCGCATTTGACACATTCTACATTACAATAGTTATTATTTGGAACAAAATGAGTAATAGTGAGGAAGATTTTATTCCTGGTACTCCTCCGGAAATCAGGGAGCAAGCAATTGCTGTAACTTTATATTTATTACCAGCGAAATCTAGAAAATTGTACGAAAAAGAATATGATTTGTTTATGCACTGGTGTAAGCAGAAAACTGTGAGTAACATATCTGAGTCTGTTCTTTACAAAAAAAGCAAAAATTTTAAAATGTTCAAGTCTCTGGTCCAAGTTTTCGATGCTTAAAGCATGAATGTAAAGAATAATGTAGATGTATCCGATTATCAAAAAGTAAAAGCTTTTTTGAAAAGACAGTCCGAAGACCCACATTGAAAGAACTTTTACGGTAATTGGTGAGACAGTTAATGGAATAAATCCACTGAATATTGATGATAAATATGCAGCTATTCGCCCTGCTCATGTGAATCACAAAGGGTTTTTTTTCAATATAGAGGAGAAAAATGTACGGTCCAACGAGTTGGTATTAATATATTTTCAAAAAACACCAATTATTATACACAAGAAGAGCTGAGTCATCAACAATTCGGATGGCTTTCAAATTTTCATCAAAGGTACAGAATCTTATTTGGAAACAGTATTCTAAACTAGGTAGTATTTGTGATTTCTAAAGCGATATAGCAATTACTGTGGGATAGGATGTCATTAGCTCTAAATGGGAAACTAAATGATAACTAATTCGAACATAGATATTCTAGATACCTGAAATAGTGGCGTTTGGTTCAGTTTTGTTAAATCGTTGACTGTTATAGAGGGATGGAAAATAATCTCTAGTCAAGTTTGAAAGAGCGTTTAAGAAGATAAACATACTAAGTCAAAGCAAAAAGAGAGCCAAATGAGAGGAAATGGGGCAATGGAGCGGGACATTGAAACACTGATGATTCGATGATACAAATAATAAAGTTTTAAGTACTGTTTACTTTTCTGTAAAAATAATTCCAGAAGATAAAAATTATTTCATATTTATACGAAACAAAAATGCGGTACTTACCATATCGTCAGAGTCGGGGGCAAGGGCGGGAGGTAAACGACAGGCCCAAACCTCCGATTTCACCTAAAACAAATAAAATCAACGTTATTTACTCTGTCAAGCGATCAGACATTAGACACGTGTACAAGATTACTAATCCGTTTACTGAGTATGATTCCTTCAGCTTGCCTTGCCTTAAGTAGCTTTGCACGCGCAGTGGTCAGCACAGATTCAGTGGCTCTTCCTGATATGTTTTGTTACGTTTGTAGTTTTAAATAATTATTTTTATGGTGATTTAAAAAATGGATAGTGAGCGAGATATATTTTTACTTTTAGAAATATATAAATATTTGTAATAAACGTCCATAATTATATATTTGTTTTTTTTTCATATACCTAAATATATGAATGACTAGGTATAATATCTTATACTAGGTGCTCATGACATTTCTGTCGTTTTAATTTAGTAATCACAGTAAAACATTGTCTAATTTTAGATGTGTTCATAATTTGACAATTATTCAAATTTATAAAGTTTTTAATTTTTGCAATTATTTAATTGTAATTTATTTTATATTGATACGAAAATATTCACTTATAGTCCAACACATATTTTGAATCATTTCAATTCTAAATATGTTTTTACGTATTCATACTTCGCAAGTAGCTTCGGGAATATTTAAATCTGACTCGTTTATGCAAATGGTGAACAAGAGGTGGCCTTAATACTGACCCTTGGGGAATTTCGTACTTGTATCACTAAACACATTTTTTTACATACATATTACTTACGTCCTGTCAAATAATACAATACAGTAAAACATCACAGGCAATACAACCCGCTACATTCCTAAAACACGTTGTGCGTCAAAGGGCTGATTCAAGTACAATAAAATCAAAAAAGCTATGAAAGTACTGTCATAACAACACGATTTAAGTGAAATAAAAAATAGCTGCGCTGTCAATCGGTTTTTGAATTTAAAGGAATAATAAACTTAGTCGTCGAAAAAAGTATAGTGTATAACTCGCACTGAATGTCAATTTGTTTACTCGTATGAAATGAGTACTGTTTCGTGGTCGTTATACAGTATACTATTATTCAACGATCACCACTTGCCGCTCGCCAATGTGTCTTACACCTCAAACGCTCAAACACAGTGTTAATCTATAAGATTAAATATGTTTTCCTATATGTCATAGCTTTTTATTAACTCTTTTAATAGATCTTGTTTATAGCGTATACAGTGTCAAAGGCTTTAACAATATCTACAAATATGTTTTAAATATGAGTATTTTTATTTTTCTGCAAATACTACAAGTATAATGTGTTAAAGAAGCTATAGCATGTCATTATTTCAAATAAAATCTTTTTTCCGCCATCGACTTAATGCAATTCGGCAACGAATGATGTCAACAAAACGAACAGAAATATAATTTCAATTGACTCGTTTCACACCAATATAAAAACTTTTATAAGTTGACTAGCAGTTGACGTGAATTATATCGACACAAGACATCGTTTTTAATAAAAATATTTCCGTTTTCACATCAAGATTTCCACACCCTCTTGCGCTATCGTGACCGGAGGTTTTTCGATTTTTCCCTTCCTGACATTATCTGAGGACATTCCAATTTCGAGTTTTATTATCATTTTACAAGGCTTGATTTATGTTAAAATTTATTTCGAATTGATTGCTTCTTGCTGCCGTTGTGCTGGATATTGGACAGATAACAAGAAATATTTAACCAATGACATTTTTTAGATGATAACAGGTTTTATCGTACACATTTTCTACTACTTCTGTTACATAGACTGTCTGATTATAAAGGCGCCGAGCCGTACCACCCAACCAACTATATACATATATTTGTAAATGAGATGCAATTCTCTACGTAATGGTAGAAAAGAAAATGTATACTTATGCCGACATGCCGTGTGTGTGATGACGTCATCACTATTAGATTTTACAGAATTTGAGAGTAGTTTTTGTTTTTTTTTTTTCAAAAATGTAATATTTATGTATCCTTACGTAAAGGAACTTTGAGAAAATTGCGTTAAAAAAGATACATACATGCATAAATGTTTCAAATAAAGCATAGGTAGTAACTTTGCAGGCTGCAACGGCGGTTCGTGGGTCAAGGGATAGGGAGGTCAATTAGAAAAGTTTACTGTATTACCTACCTTTTAAAGTGATTTAAATTCCAAGTCGATCTTCCGGTCTTTTTGAGATGCAAAGTGGTCAATTACTTTTTTCATTAAAGTCTTTTATCCTCTTTATTAATGCCCTTTCTATGATAAGCATAGCTAAAGAAGATAACCTTTCCTGACCCATGGTATCTCTTAAAAATGTGTTTATTCTTTTTTAAGGTGGAGAAACAACGTTCACTTTAGACGGTAGTCATGGGAGAGAAGATTTTTAACAGTTTGAAACTTTCGAAAAAGTATTGCACACATTATTGTTAATAAAAAGCTGTAACAAAGCAACTGCATCTTCACTATTGGAAAAATCTTCTCGGCTATATAATACTTCTAATTCAGTTTTAAGTTTCAACTGATTTATGACTGGATACTCCATTTTAAATAATTTAAACATATCTTGAGGAAAGCTTTTTTTATAATCTTTAAATCGATCTGCGTGAAATATCTGAGACACTGCTAAATGATTACTGAAGCCAAACCTGTTTTTGATCTCAGATGTAATTATATCACAAACTTCTAATGAAATTCTCCTTTTTGATTCTTCCGTTTTACATCTCTGGGCAGACTGCATGGATGTCTCCTCCAAATAGTTATTCAAAATTTTATTTCTGATGTCTTCAATTTTATTATTAAAAACGCCAATACACTTATTTACTGTTATGACATCGACATTACATTTTTGTAATGGATTGAACAATATATCACAATGAGGCATAACTAAATGAAGAAAAATTAACCAGTAAAGAAAATGTTCATTTTGTAAGTAGTTTTTTAAACCAATCTAATAATTCTGTTCGATAGGTATAAACAGTCTCTATGCACTTTGTATTAAAATTCCATCGTGTTGGAGCCGCTCTAGGTAATCTCACCTTAACAACATTATCTAACACGGCTGTTCTTTTTGGCGATTTTCCAAAGAATGAAGAAAAGCTATGTAAATTAGCAAATTGTAATAAAATATATTTGCTGAAGGATAACTTTTTTTAATTAAAAATACCTATTAAGTTCTTTTTTCTTATCAAGAGATGTTTGCTTTATCGTTATATTAGGTTTTGAACGGCCACCATCTTTGAATTTCACTCGGTCTTCATAACCCAACTTATGTCCATCTTTCAGTTTTAATATATTTTGTACAACACTCATATTTAATAGTAAACACCAAAAACACTGTTTTACTTAATTTCACGACAAGTAGAGAATTACTAATAAAATGTTCACAAATAAAAACATTAAAAACAACGCGACAGAATTTACCGACCAACGCGTACCTAGTTAGCATTAAGACTGCTGACTGACGACTGCTCTACTAAACTTGCGTACGTTACTGTTTCCGTAAAATGTCAGGGACATTGTCCCCTCCAGTGTTTTCTGTCTCTTTTGCTTTCTGACGATTCGCGCATAAGTCTATTTCACTACAATTTGTTGTAAATTCGGTCCGTAGCTAACTTTGAGGACACGTTGTGGGATTGACCTAAGATTTTTAAATTCTATAAATGTAATGAATATGAATGTAGAGGCTCGGTGCACGGTGCTCGGAGGGGATACGAAATCCTGCGATATAGATATTTGAATAGCATTGTGCATAGAATGAACTAAAACTTTAATATATTTTTTAAGAAAATAAATTTATTTAAGAATATATAAAAATATATATATATATATATTATTTTTAAACTTCAGAAAATGAATAGCTCTATTTTTTATTTGTATGTGGGAGGTCATTGACCAAATGACCCTATAGAAGAACCGCCAGTGGCAGGCTGTGGATTAAAACAAAATTGTATTGTTTGAATCTGTCGCATTGTAAATTATTTGTAAATTATTGATCTGATTGTTGTTAGTCCTCTTGTTGAGACGTTATTTTTGCAACGAAAATGAATAATAATGAAGAGGTAGACATGTTGGAAATTTATTTTGAATGCAGAAGGAATAGTGTACAGGCTTTACAACTGTATCATCAACGTTGTCCTAACAGAGTTGTTCTTAGCCGTAGAAAGTTTAGTAAATTAGAGAAAATGTTCGACTACATGGGACATTAAAGATAACGAGAATGCATGGGGTATTCTTTTAATGTAGATCAAGAGGCAGCCGTGTTAAGATGTACAAAGAAATCCAAATACATCGTAAAATATTGTGTAAAAATAAATTAGTTCCCTATAAAGCTAGGCTGATACAGCATCTAATTGAGGATGACTATGGACGAAGAATACTATTTTGTCAGTGGTTTTTAAACAAGTGAATAACGACCACAATTTTCCAAGCATAATTTTGTGGATAGACGAGAGTAATTTTTCTAATGGAATATTTAATCGAAATTCGAACTTTCACTGCAGTAGGGGACATTCTTAGGATTATTAGAGCAAGAAACTTCCAACGAAAATTTATTGTAAATGTATGATTGGGATGTTAGGCAGCAAAAAAATATTAGGTCCATATTTTTATCACGGTGCACCAACTGGTTAAAGATATAATGACTTTTTAAGAAACCAACTGCAGAATTATTTGGAAGACTTGACCGTAAATGCTCAAATAAATGTGGATTATTTGAATGAAATATTTGAAGACCATTGGCCTCCACGATCTTCAGACATTACCCCTTTAGACTTTTTTCTGGGGGTTACGTAAGAAAAAAAGTGACTGGCTCCCCCAATAATTTAAATGACTTAAAAAATAGAATAAATGACGCAATTCGTGATGTGTCAAATGTTGTCAAACAAAATGCCATAAAAAGTGTTACTAGAAGATGCCAAATATGCCTAGAGATTAATGATAAAAATTTTGAACAATTTTTTTAATGTGAATTATTTGTTTTATATTTTCATTTAAGTCTAATGTGTATTGTGTAAGCTACTGTTATTTGATGTTTTATTATGTTAATGAATTAAATGTCTTATTATTTTATGCATGTCTTATTATTACTGATAAATTTAGATAATTGCTTAGAAAACTGCTTCATTATTCTTAATATTATTATTCATTCAAAAATAACGTCTCAACAATAGCACTAACAGCATTCAGTACCAATCATTTACAAACAATTCACAATGTGACAGATTCAAACAATACAATTTTGTTTTAATCCACTAGCACTTAACAACCTAATCGAGAAGATCACCCAATCCCTTCAAATGAAGGAAATTGCGGGGGATATTTTCTCACATTTAGGGAGCATTTAAAATGCACTACCCGACTCCTTATATTGCAACAGTAGCCACCAGAGGAATTGAGCCGACTATAGGAGACTGGATTCGTGCTATGCTATCAAACAGAACTATAACGATGTGTCTACAGGGAGAAATAGTCAGCTTTAGAGCCACAAGAGGATGCCCGCAGGGTGGGGTTCTTTTCCCCCTTTTGTGGGCACTTCTTGTGGACGACTTATTGGCTATTCTCACACTGTGGGAGGTTGAGGTTCTAGTATATGCAAATGATCTAGTCATACTAGTCAAAGGAAACTCTGAAGGAGTAATATCTAATACTCTTCAAGAGACACTGAATGCAGTGGGTAACTGGTGTGACAGGGAACAGATGTCTGTGAACCCTCAAAAAACAGTAATAGTACCATACACCCGGAAAAGGAAGCTGGAGGACTTAAGACCGCCCTCCTTAATGGTGAAACTATACCATTTGCGGAGGAGGTAAAATATCTGGGAATCACTCTGGATAAATCACTTAATTGGAACTCCCATATGGAAAAGGTAATCCACAAAGCAAAACTGTCCTTATCAACATGTCATATTTGTGGTAAATACTGGGCATGGGTCCCTAACAAATTTACTGGATCTATGTCACTGTCATCAGACCAATGATAACATACGGATCCATCGTTTGGTGGCCGAAAAATTACAACAGACGACCAAAGCCAAACTCTCTGGATTACAGAGATTAGCATGCTCGACCTGTAATGGGGGCAATTAGCACCACACCGTCAGTTGCAATGGAAATCCTCCGTACCCCCTCTTCATTTATATTTGGAGAGAAGCCAGTTGGGCAACATATAAACTGCAACAAGCGGTCATTAATATGCCGCAGACTAGTATCATGGAGCGGAACAGGTTGCTGGATGACATAGAGAGTCACAGCATCATGGGAATGCCCTCGGATACTATGTCTACCATGACCAACTACGGACTGACCTTCAACATCCTTTTTCCTGAAAGAGAAGTGGGATCGGAATAAAACCGACCTATGGCGGGCAGACAGTTGCTGGTTTACAGACGGCTCCAAAACTCCTAAGGGAACGGAAGCCAGAGTACATAGCTACAGACCAAGGGTGAGGATATCCTCAAGCCGAGGTACTAATGCAACTATTTTTCAAACCGAGGTTTTTGCCATTGAACTGTGTGTACAAAGGCTAGAATATATGCATCCTACACGCAGATCAATTAAAATTTTTTCAGATAGCCAAGCAGCTATAAAAGCTCTTGGCTCCTACCGCTGTAACTCCAAAACGGTATGGAACTGTCAGAAGGCTCTAAATCTTTTGAACAAAAACAACAAAGTGATTCTGGTCTGGATACCGGGCCACTCTGGTATGGAAGGTAATGAAATAGCTGACCCCTTGGTCAGAGAAGGAGTAGGATCACGAATCATCGGACCAAAACCGATACATATCTTCAGGTACTACTAAGATGGCTATCTCAACCTAGGCTGAAAGGAAAACACTCCAGTATTGGTATGAGTTACCAGGATTAATTCATTCGAAGGCGTTTATAAAATACTCTTTGAAATCAAAAACTAAGAAACTTTTAGAGTTAAACAGGGTAAACTTGAAAACTCTAATAGGCCTATATACCGGGCTCTGCCGACTAAACTATCATCTGCATAAACTCGGCCTAACGGAAAACGGCGAATGCCGTCTATGCTTGGAGGATGATGAGAAGGCAGACCACGTCTTATGCACCTGTCCTGCTGTGGAGAGGATCCGATTTTCAATATTTGGCAAAGGACAATTTCTGCCAAAGGATCCTGACACATTGTCACCCAATAAAGTTACCAGTTTCATTAAGAGACTGAACTTATTGGGTGAAATATAATTAGGAGTGAGCCACAATAGGCCTTCTAATGGCCGCAGTGGAGGGTTCACAAGGACCCACTCACAATAACCTAACCTAACCTAACCTAACCTAACCCTAATCCACAGCCTGCTAAGTTACTACCCATCTTTTATTGGACACATTATGCATGTAGTGTACCTTTTTAACGCAATTCTCTCAGAACTCTTTTACGTAAGGATACATAAATATTATATTGTTGAAAAGAGAAAAAAATTTACAATTAAATTCTGTTAAACCTAATAGTGTGATGACGTCGTCACGCATACACTGCATAAGTATAAATTGTCTTCTCTACCATTACATAGAGAATAGTATCCCATTCACAAATATATATAGTTTGTTGGGTGTCTGCCCACAAATAAACGTTCTACGGCTCGTGGCCTTTATAATCAGACAGTCTGTATATATTACTATAATACTAATTAGAAGATCACGGAGGTAGGTGGGCATTTTTCTAAATTGCGATATATCCAAAATTAATTTAAATCAAAATTTTGTTCTGACTGATATAGTTAATTAATGGATGCAAATTAAAGGACCAACATTTCCAATTTTTTTGTAAACGTACATTTGGCCAGTGTCAGTCTCCGTTCACAATAATGATCCGTATCAGCACGAAGTCTTCGTCGGTGGCAGAGAGCGTCGCGAAGGGCGGTGCTCGGCGGCTGCATGCCTATTGATCTGGCCCATCGCCGTCTCCGCAGTTACCATCAAACAGCTGTTTGACTACCCCATCAGTTTATGAACTATTTATTCGGCTTACGCGTCACTAGGGGTATCTTATTTTTGCCACGGGAACACAATCTCTCTCGGCACAAATGAGGAATATGTCAGGATTCGGGTATTAATAATAATAAATCCGACGAATTCTACCATTATTTTTTTTATTTATTCATGTACGGGACGAGCCCTTTTTTTTACAAAAGTGTACAATGTGCAATATTATTTAGAGTAAATGCAGTACAGAGTTGAAATGATACATAATACCAAATGGTTAATCATTTTACAAATTTCTTAAATGATGATTGATGATAATAGAAGATCCAAAAAACTCAATGTTATGAATTATTGGCAGGTCTTAATATCTTAGTCGTTGTCTCATTTTGTCTGTAATTAGTATGATGAAATGACATATGAAATAAATCAGAAATGCGAGTCATTCTATGGTTCACATTAAATTTGATTAGGCTTGTAAGGTCTGGGCACTGAATGTGTTCATTTAGTATTTTATGTAAAAAGCACGTATCAGCTACCAATATTCTGTACTATAATACATTGATTTTGAGATCTAAGAGATGCAGTTATATTCTTCTTTTGGATACTCCAACTAAAATGCACAGTATCTTAAAAACCTCTTCTGAACATATTCAATAGAGTTGATATAAATATAATAATGAGGGCATCAAATTATAGAAAATATTCTAAAATTGAGCGTACTAATAAACACTTTAACAATTTTAAATTGTCGACAGAACAACACTGATCTTTGAATGAATCCTAACATTTTTATTAATTTCAATATTATTTCATGTACACTTGATTTAAAAAAAAACTGGTACAACTCTTGTAATCGAAAATCTTAATAGTTTAGTTGTGTGCATATGTCTGTAAATAGGGCTGGCCAGGCATGTCGAGAGGGAGGTGGAGAAGAGGTGATTTACCCCGGACCTGGGTTTTTTGGAGGAGATCGGTTTTCTTTGTGTTTTTAAACTTATTGAACCTTTCTCTTTTATTTTATTCAAATGGAATTTTGAAAAATAATTAGAAAATAACTTTTTAAAAACATTTTCAAGCCTGCCATATTATTGTTTAAAAAAATAATATGTGTTACGGATAATTCTACTAATGGTTGTAATTAAAATACTAACTGAATAATGATAATTCTATTTTTTAAAATAAGAACACAAAAAATACCACTTGAGATTAAAAAAAATGTAAACAATGCAAACTGAACATAAAAATACAATAAAAAAATAAAATAAATGAACCTCAATTACGTAATACAGAATTAACTAATATTTTGTCATTGCTCCATTACCGTCTAAAACTGCCTGAAGTCTTGCAGGCATGGACATAATCAGATTTCTTGCAAGGTCAACTTCTTGCGATAAGTTCTCCCAAGCATCTTCAATTATCCCTTCCAATTCTTGGGCATTATTTGGATAGTTATTTAATTTTCTTATATGTTTCACCATTAGTCCCCATACATTTTCAATTGGATTTAAATCGGGACTTTTAGATGGCCACGGTAACAACTCTATGTTTTTATTAAGAAACCATTGTCTGACACGATGGGCCGTATGTATGGAGCAGTTGTCTTGTTGGAAAATAAAATTTTCCGGAAACACCTCTATTACTGATGGCAACATAATATTGTCTAATATTTCAATATATTTAATGGAATTGAGATGACCACCACTGTTCCAACACACACCTAAATCATTTAGGCTCATCCAATCCCAGACATTGACTGAAAACCTTCCTGATATTTGTGGATCGAAAGAATTTTTTTCGTTGTATCTAGTGGAAGGAGGCCTATATACGCGAACATGTCCATCGTTACAAGATTTAAAAACCTTTTCGTCAGAAAAGACAACTTGTCCCCAGAAGTTTTCATCATTGATTATATAGTTGAGTGCAAAAATAATCCTACCCTGCTTCTTTTCTTCTGATAGTTTGTATTTTTTTAGCCGCTGAACAACTCTTCAAGTCGCTTTGTAGTTTTATTCTTCTGCAAGCAATAGATACCGAAGCAGGGAAATTTGTCTCTGAAATTGCATTTACTGCAGTCTGAAAAGGGTTTTCTATTAGGTAATTTATAAGATTTTCATCTTCTTGATTATTGCTCTTTCTGGGCATACGGGAACCAACTTTACGGGATACCGTTTGGTTGGTTTCCCATTGGTTCTTAACACTCATTATCGTGGTTTTACTCACATTGTATTCAGCAGCAAGTCTTCTTATGGACCAACCATCTTCAATTTTAGAAACAATTCGAAATTTTTGAATATCTGTTAGATGTCGAACCATTTTTAATAATGATGCCACTGATTAACGTCAAAGTGACATTTGTAAGATTATTAATATCAATCAAAGAACGAATGATTTACATAGCTAAGAGAAAGTGTACCAGTTTTTATTGAAATCAAGTGTACCTATATGAATATTATATGAGTAACTTCCAAATCCTTTATATGGTTAGTTTCTTGCAATACTATTTTATTATTCTTGTAAGGGAAATTAAGAGAGAAACGTTATCTCATTCACATTTAAATACAGGTCATTTGTATCCACCGGCGAGACAAACTATCTAAATCATTTTGTAATAATGAAGCATCAGACGGATTATCAGACGGATTTTCTACAACTTTAAATAGTTTTAAAGCATCTACAAACTTATGGAAATTGCTATACGGTATTTCCAAAGGTAAGTCGTTTACAGAGAGATTAAACAGAAGAGGGTCTGTATGACATCTTTGAAGTACACTTGATGTTGCCGTAATACTCAATGATAGCGAACTACCATATTTTACACATTTTAACCGACTAGTAATGTAACCATTAATTCATTTCAATAAATTGCCACTGAATTCTTACCTTTTCTAATTTCGCAAGTAGACCATGGTTGACTAAATCAAACGCCTTGGAGAAGGCAGTGTAGACAAAGTCAATCGGAATTTTATGTTCCAAGAAGTTCACTTTTGGCGTCAACAAAATAAATGTGTATTGTTATATCGTAATAACTAATTATCACCAAGTAACGGCTTATACATATCAATGTTCAAGAAAATTATACCTATATTGATTTGCACTTACTATTTATCGGGCTGTTAATGCATTAAATTTTCGGTTTTTTAGTTTTGCCCAAACGGTCATTTCATTAGCTTTGTCACAATAGTTTTTAAGTAAAGTATTTGATAAATGAAGCTCACAGACCTTACTCCAATTCCAAGGTGTAAATCTTTTTCATTGAATAATTAAAATTCATTTTTAATGCAAGTTTTCATTCTTCGAAAAGAAACACGCACTTTCGGCCCATTCACATGATTTCGTCTAATAACCCGATGCACTGCATCTATACGGCATGTTTACGAACTTCTGCAGTGACAATTTAATTAAATAACACTGATAAGGCGTAAAAGTTCTCGGAAAAAAGAACGAATAATGCGTTGAAATTGCACCTAACCTACAAACACGTATAACTAACTCTACTACTCTCGTACTAAAAGCGTGCATGTTTGTAGTATTACTTTGTTACCCTTTAAATAATAAATACTTTTTGTATAAAAAAGGATTTTTGTTTATGATAAAGCTCGAGCCCCCTGCTGATATTGAAAAACTGGCGCCTATGGTTGTTTACCAAATAAAACAGTTTTAATTTTGTGCAATGCCAACGCTGACGATAATTCAGTATTTATTTTTATTTTTATTAAGAGATTCTTTTGAAAACAAACGGCACTTCAAAATGCTCTTATAAACCGCCGCGTCGGTCGTCTCGGTGTTGCCGAGATCCTTATTAAATAAAAAACCCTCGCGTTAAATTAAAATTAAAACTGCTCCTAATATCTTCCGTTAAAGAAATTAAAGCAACAAAAAAGCAGGCTGAAAATGGTGATCTGTTATATAACAAGATTCCAACACTCTCTTAGATATCATCTTCCTCCAGCGGCTCAGTTTTTTAATTTAGTCCCTTGAAACTCAATCCATTGTCTACTATTTGCTTAAAATTACAGCTTCGATGTAATGAAGCGTAATTAGCTTTAGTAATTTGTGCCTCGGTTAGATGCTGGAGTAATTAGGGTGATAAAATGTAAACTGAGACGGAGGGACCAGCGTGAGTTATGATAACAAGATGCATAATACTGGTGTTATAAATTATATCTGAAAAATTGTATAACCAATTTTCCGAACAAAAATTAATAAAAAAGAAAGAATAAAAAACCCATCTACATAGTTATCAAAATAGTGATTCGGAACACTCCATTTTTAATCGACCTTATTTTTACTTCCTCACCCCTCAAAGTGATGAAGTTATGTATTCGTGAAAAAAATTTTGAAAATTTTTATGGCATTTCTGGACGAATCTTGACGAATTATGACGATACACAAAATTTCAGACAGAAAAAAATCTTGTATTGTAAAATGCTATGAATCATGTAATAAATTTTGTTTTAAAAGCTGAAGAAACAACACCATTTATATGATTAACAAAAGTCATTTTACTATCAAGTGTCACACTCGAGTCCATAAAACTATCAACCCTCAGTATGACACGATCATTTAGTTTGTAATCATTATGTTAATAATTCAAATTATCCAGATTTCAAATTCGAGCATGTTAGTTTCAATGAACTTAGATACATAATTGAGAAAATTAAGGTTAATAAATATAGTTTAAAAAAAACTAAAAAACACGCTTTTAAAGCACATCAAACTAAAAAGTGAAAAAATAATTATTAATATAAACTGAAAACAATAATGAACGAAAAATACTAGTATTATTGTAGAAAAAGGCGTGGGTTGCTCGATATATGAAAAATATGGCACAAAGCGCCCCACGCTTTTTTCACAATAATACTAGTATTTTTCGTTCATTATTGTTTTCGGTTTATATTAATAATTATTTTTCACTTTTTAGTTTGATGTGCTTTAAAAGCGTGTTTTTTAGTTTTTTTAAACTATATTTATTTTTAACTTTTTAGTTTGATGTGCTATGAAAGCGTGTTTTTTTAGTTGTTTTAAACTATATTTATATTGCTTATTGATGCTGATATTATAACATATTACGATCCAACAGATCTTTCTGAAAAAAAAACATTTTTATATTTCAGCCGTGGGGTTCGAACTCACGACGGAGGAGTCTGTCGTTTCGCGTCGATTGCCTTAACCCACTCGACCACCGAGCTAATTAATAATTATGGAATCTACTTATATATTAAGCCTTTGCTTTCACGCAGGGATACGTGAGGAAAGGATTGGCGATCCTGATCAGGATAATGATATAAACTTATCAAATTATTGTATTGTTACCGGTTCTTCGTAAGTGTACAAAGTTTCAATTAAATCTGTCCGTTTAAAGTGGGTCAAAATCGAATCCAAAGAGTCGGTTACAAACAAACAAGCAAACAAACAAGCAAGCAAGCAAACATACAGGTGAAGCTAATAAAAGCGTGTTAAAAAGGGTTTTGATCACTATGGTATGTCTGTTAGGATAATAAAGTATATAAAAAAAATATCATTCTAATACCGTTAACTCAACTTATAAACCAGTGTATCGACAACGGTGTTTTCCCTGATGTTTTGAAAATTTTCAGTCATACCTACTCATAAAGGTGGACCTAGATCATTAAATAATTTCAGACCCATATCTTTAACTCCAATTATATCTAAAATATTTGAAACTCCTAAAAATTCAAATTACCAAACATTTTGAAAATAATATATTATTTTACTCTAACCAGTACGGTTTCAGGACTAAAAAAATCCACAAATGACCTTGTCAATGAAATTGTCGAAAAACAAGAAAATAGGAATTATACGGGAGTAACTTTGGGCGATTTACAAAAAGTATTTGACTGTGTCTCATCATGTGCTTCTTGATAAATAAAATTATTATAAATTTAATAACCTCAGCTGTCAATTAATATCCACATATCTTTCAAACAGACGACAATATACCTTTATCGTTCGAAATTGTTCTAGATTGATGTGTCAAACATGGTGTGCCTCAAGGATCGGTCTTGGGTCCTACTCTTTTCTTGATATATATAAATAATTTGACAGTGAGTGTCCCAAGTGCCGAACTTTTAATGTTTGCTGATGACACAACATTGGTAACAGGACACAAGTATTTGAGTAACATTAGGGAGCTCATGTCTGATACACAGGTTGCTGCTCAAGGCTGGTATGTAGCAAATAAGTTGTTTAAATCAAAATAAAACTGTCAATGTGCTTTCTCCCATAGACCTCACGAATGATTTTGAAAATCGGGATAATGTAAAATTTTTAGGTGTTGTTTTCATATATTCTCAGATGTCATATGGCCTGATAAGTTGAGGTCACATTTTTGGGCTACAACGGAAAATAATCCGTATTATAACTAATATGAGTTATCAGGCAAATCTTAAGCAGATATTTATAGATCTACAATTATTTACTTTTCCTTTTATATATATATATATATATATATATATATATATATATATATATATATATATATATATATATATATATATATATATATATATATATATATATATATATTTTCTTTATGTACGTTAAAAATAATCTGGAACAGTATATAGCCCAAAAATCAGTTCATAATTATAATAATCGTAACGCAGGTGATATAAGACTGACTTATTTAAGATTGAAATATGGTAGAAATGGCTGCTATTACTATGGGCCTAAATCTTTTAACAAATTGCCTCATTGTGTTAGATCGCTGCCAATTAATACTTTTAAGAAAAGTATAAAAATATTCTTAATGAATCAGTGCTTTTTACAGTATAAATGAATTTCTAGACTGCAATGTATCTGATATCATTGAACTGTAATATTTTAATGTGTTTTAATATGTTAATTTTAATACCTACTTCATAAGACGTATTCATTGTGTACATACACTATTGGAAAACGTTTAATTTGAGTGCCTGTTTGTGTGTGTTCATAAAGGATAAAAATAGCAATGTCATGCATGGGAGAGAAAGAGAATTATGTATCAATGTTGCCTCATTGTAAGTTGTCTTTGTGAAGTAAAGAGGGCACGCCCTATCATATCCCTTCTTTCCACACACAGTTTATTGTACAGATATTAGGTGTTTAGGAAAATTGTTGGTAGTTGTATCACTGTTTCTATTTTATTCTCGTATATCTGACTTGTGTCAAACACTTTTGTTGAGAACACCAAAAATATCATTATTATTTTTATTATTATTATTATTATTATTAATGAGCAGATTAAGTCTATACGTGAATGTAATAACATTATATTTTTCAACCTTTGTAGGTAGATTTTTATGAATACTTTGCAAGTCTAACATAAGCAGTTCTATGTCGTGGAGAATTAATTGCGTTGTATATTTTTAAATTGTCTACATAAAGCTGGTACTGGCAGTGTAGTTCTATAATAATATCATTGATAATGATATTGAAAACAAGAGGGCCAAGTACCGATCCTTGCGGAACACCTGGCACCACGGTAAATGCAACAGACTTGTAACAATCCACCCGGGCCAGATGTAAACTTTGCTTTTAACTTTTTTCAACCAATTATTGCTGCTTCTGAGATAGTGGGAATAAATATGTTTCTTCATATTTAAATCATACACACTGCTAATTTTAGAGTTATCTTTATATGCTCACTTAAAATATTCTGCAAACGTATATCCTATTCTTTCGGGATCATCATAAGAGACATTTTCATAAGTCATAGTGTTTGGTACTGAATTGGTACAAGTTTGTTAAGTGACATTTTAAGATCAATAATATCCACGGAAGGTAAAATTTTATTAATAAGATTTCTCATTAACCTAGTTATTTTTAATAGGGTGAATAGTTCCTTTACAAATAAAATTCATGATCTTATTAATTTCTTCACTTATTTAACACAACAAAATTCAAAATTCGGTTGATTTACATGATTTGTCTCCAGTTTTATATTCTACATTCATTATTTTTTTCTCTCCGTGATATAAAATTCTCTCCAGGGAGTTCCTATTCGCTACATCTTAGACCTTATTACAGACGATTGTCTTGTCGACCCAAAACGGGAAACACGCAATTCGATTTTAGTTCTAATGATTTTAAGTTCCGTTATAGTACATTTGCAAACTTTAGGCCTTGTTTGAGGTACGTACACTTAACCGAACATAATACTTTACTATATAAATCTGATACATGTATTTGCTGTTGACAATTTAATTCTATATATGTCAACCTGTCTTTGTCTTTGATGTCTGATTGTGCTGAAAGTTGTCAACTTTGAGGGCTGAAATGATAAGCTTCTTTTAGGTTACTGCAAAACATATAACCGCAAGTCAAGCAGTTGTAAGGAGTTATAAGAATGTGAAGTATATATAGTGTGGCTCATCGAACACAGTCCACAGTCCAACCGGGTTTGTGTGGTTTTGACTCAACTTTAGACCAATCAACTGAACAGGTTGATTTTACTTTCAAAGGAGACACTTAATTTCACTATAATCATTAGTATTACCTCAAACCCTAAACGAGGGTGATATTTACCCCCCGAAATTTCAAATGGTACGAGGGTCAAGTGACACCATTTAAAGCCCTTGGTAATGACTTTTCGTAATAATTTACTATAGAACGGTTGACATCAAATATTTTAAGGTTAGGTATACTGGCAGTCATATATCAGCGATACAGCATTGCAATTTTCTTTGAATTTCTTTCTGTAATTATACAAATTCTAGAGTTTTCGTTGTTTTTGTAATTTAGTGGAATAGGCTCACATAAGATCGATTAAATTAACATAATAGTGAACATAACAGTTGCAAACATTTTGTGTTTATTATTTTTAAAAAATAATCAATAAACAAATAATAAGATAAGTAACAATGAAAATAACTTAACGGAATATTAAACATTGGAAACGAAAATGGTTGTAATTAGCCAAAGGGAAGTACTTACAAAAAATGTTCGTTTTTCATTTTTACATCACATCGTTGAAAAATATACAGGGTGTTCCATTTGAAAAAAAAATTCAATTTAAAAAATTCTTAATTGAATACTAATTTTTGGCCACTCTGTACATTTTTAGGAAATGAAAATGATTCAAAAACATTAATTAGATGTCTCGTAACTGGTATTCACATAAGTTTTTCTTAAAACCCATAATTGTGACTGTGGTGATTTTTTTTAATATCCATCTGCAGATGGCATAATTTCAACAAAAAAAATTCATTACATCAAAGTGGTTGGGAGATAGCCAATAATAATATAGGAATGAATAGAGCCTAGAAAGAGGCTTCAAAAAATGTTCTGATATACATAGCATTCCATTAAAAAAAAAGGCACTTGGTCCTGTAATTTCGTCTTGGCTCGCCCTGTATGTTCGTAAATAATTTCCAGTTATAGACTTTTTTTATCTAGTTTACTTGCAATTATTTAAAAAATTTCTAGCTATCGTAGAACTCGAGATATCGAGGTCCGACGCACTATTGCCCCACCCTGTATATTCCAAATTTTTATTAGCCTACTGTATTTTCTGCATTTAATAAATATAACGCTAATAATAGCGAAAAACAAAAGCCAAACACTCAAGTATGTCACATTGTCGAATTCAGGATTTTATGCTCCATCCAAAACTGTAAAATATACAGGGAGTCATGGTAAAACTTAGAAAGTTGCTATAATTTCCGTTGAAACCGAAAATGATAAATACTTTTTACGTCCATTAATGTCTTTTCATATGCGAGGCCTTAGGACGAATTTTGGGATACATGCTCGTTAAGACCTGATGTCTGTGTAATATATGTAAATCTAAGGAAGGAGGTATGTGACAGAAATTTTCTAACACCCTTATTGCATTAGAATTTTGCGATAAAAAAAGTTACAAGAGTTGTGGCCAATGCTTTGTTTGTGATTTCCATTTGGCTAAAGTTAGACTCCCCAAACAAAAGCAAGCTCCCTAACAGTCCCCAAGATATTAAAAAAAAAACAAACAGAAATACCAACAATTTCTTCTCGTTGGCCTTAGAGAAACGAAAAGAATTGATATAAATTGTAGCTACTTGCAAAAAAAACTTAAAGATAAAATGGGATTTGCTTGACAAATGACTCAAGCTGAATGTTAGGAGAAGTATATTTATCTTCAAGTTAAACCATTTTATTTTAGAAATTCTTTGTTTAAAAGAAGTTAGACCCTTTAAGAAATCTTATAACGTCCAACTTCTGCAAATAAGTATGGGCATATTTTATACGAAATTTGCCGAGCTAGAGGCATATTTTCAAAGTGTCGTCGTATATTTTACTTTATGTGTGATATTTATTAAATTGTGACATGTTAGTAAGTTAGAATTGACTTTATCTCTAAAATACAAAAGGTATATTACATTTTACGTAAAATTTGGAATAATTCCTCGAATGATTATGTTTTAGTTTATTATAATTTGAGAGGATACAAGAAAAACTTAATTATTTCTTGCTATGCTTATACTAAAAACACAATTATAAAATTACAAAATCTTTTCTTTCCGAATTGTCGAACAAAAAAATTTAAATGACCGAATACCACTGGAAGTAAACTTTGATTAAAGAAATACGGCACCTAAAAAAAAAAATAATTAATAAAAAATTTTTTAAAAATTTTATTAATTTTTTTTTATGGGGTAAATTATTAAAATAAAATAAATTTTTAGTTTATATTAAATCCCCAAAAAGGAAATTTAAATAATTAGTAAGTGAATTTTAAAAATATAGTGTTTGGTACGAATCTAAAAGTTCGTTTCCTAGGTTGCTTGTAGTTCTCTTACTTGTTGTCCCTAAAAATTCCCTGACTACGATTACAAATGAGTTCCAACCTCTGTGTTTCTGTCTGTTGAGTGTTCCTTTAAAATCTGCATTGTCCAGCAATTTTCTAATTTGAGGACCAATAAAAATGCCTTCTTTAAGTTTGGCGTCACTTAATTGGGAAAAAAGTTCTCATAAATATTTAAATCCTTCATCCTATTCATTCATTGCCTTCACAAAATTTTTCATTAGCCCAAGTTTAACATAAAGAGGTGGCAAAAAAACATTTTTTTTCAAATTCTTTTCTTTCCGGCCAAGTTCTTTCCATATAATGTTTTTTTACTGTCCCACAAATAAAAAAAAACCAGCAATATTTTGTAAAGCCTACTTGAGCCTAACCAAAATGGCAATTATTTTTAAATACTCACATATTTACCATTTTTTGTATTTGTTGTAATTAATTTTATTTAAAATGATGCTCGTGCTGTCATAATCCTCTTTCATTGTTACTGAATGGGCAATTGGTATAGATGGTTTCAAATTTCCATTATGTAGTAATACAGCTTTTAAACTGTATTTGAAGGAATCTATGCCACTCAGAAGGAGAATGCTAGATATTACGTTCCTGCATTCAACCAATAATATCAATACACGCGCATAGTGAATTTTCCATATTATAAAATGCTGAAAATGTTGCATTTCTTTTTCTAAAAGTCGTAATCTTTGTTTCTGTAGCCAGTAGTTCTACCTCTTAAGTCGGAGACCAAGAAGTTCTGCTTGTTGTTTTGACATCCCCATTCAATTTATTTTGAGCAATTAAGTGAGTATCACTAAAACTCTCTGGAATATACAAAGCGTCGGCTGCATTAACTGCTTCACATTATTTAAGACGAAAAATAAACTCATCTGTGTTATTAGGCCTATCGTTGTAAACCTTAAGTAAGCCCCACTAGAAAAAAAATCGAGTGTGGATTTGTCCTCACCTATCAATCGATCTGTTTGGGAGAGTTTTCAATCTTGGCGGTTTGGTAAATGGCGATGTCCAACATACTATAATGTTGCAACATTTTTGCCGCCAACGCGCCACCATATTGACAAGATGGCGCCGAAAGATTTGTATTACTGATTTTCCTGTAGGATGTTTTTATATGTGTGAATTTGGAGTTAAAATGAATTTGTTTTTTATTCGAGTCCATGTCTGGTTATGGAAAACCGCCAAAAACTAATCCATGTACCCATTTAATAATTATTATTGCAATTTTGAATTATTGAATTCACATTACTGTCCCCTCTCCTATTCATATTACGTTTAGCTTCATTTTGTTTAGATAGTAATGGCAATAATACAATTTCATTTACAACATAGTCAATGTATATTTATGGTCATACATAAATACAAGGAACAATAACTTATCTAATTCTTCGATATTAAAATATAATAATGAAACCATTGAAGATCCTCAATTATTAGCTGATAGCTTCGCTGATCATTTCTTCTGGTAATAATAATTTAAATGCTCTTAATTCAGAAAACATGTCCTTAAATATTAGTTCTGTCACGAAAATGATGTAATGAATGCTATCAAAAAGATTAAGCCGACTATGACCATGGGTCCTGATTTAATACCAGCATTCATAATAAAGGACTGCGCATCAGTTTTGGCTGGCCCACTTACCATAATTTTCAATTTAATATTGCAAACTTCTTGTTTTCCTGATTTATGGAAATTCTCGAGGGTATGCCCTATTTACAAATAAGGAGATAGAAATGAAATAACAAACTATAGGCCAATAATCATCATTTGTAACTTTGCAAAATTGTTGGAGATTATTCTACATGCAATCATATACAATCATGTATCTGGTATGATATCCCTTGAGCAGCATGGATTCGTGAAAGGCAGGTCTACAGTCATAAACCTTGTGTGTAAATCCCAATATATTAGCGCCAAATTAGATCAACAAAGTCAGGTGGATGTAATATAGACTGACTTCTCCAAGGCATTTGACAGACTTGACCACGGTATTTTATTAACTAAACTTGAGAACTTTCCAGGCCAATAGTTAAATTTCTTAAATCCTATTTGCAAGATAGGTATCAATTTGTTCAATACCGTGGATTCTGGCAGATTCTTGCAGAAGTCAGGCGTACCACAAGGTTCGATATTGGGACCACTTTTATTTGTCTTGTTTATCAACAATATCACATCTAATCTCCATCAAGTACATTATCTATTATATGCGGACGACTTAAAACTATTTTGCGAAATTAAGCCTGAAACAGATTGCGAATATCTTCAAACAGCATTTGATAACATAAATCTCTGGTGTACGAATAATATATTACCGTTAAATGGATCAAAATGTAATGTTCTGACATTCACGAGGAAGGTAACCTCAATCAAATATAATTATAAACTGGATGATTTAATATTACAAAGGCCAGATTACATAAAAGATCTTGGAGTTGTTTTTGATCCAAAATTGTCTTTCATACGGCATATCGAAACGACTACTTCTCTGTTTATAAAAGCCTTGGACTTGTCATATGCAATTCAAAGGGGTTTGGTAGCCTGCATACGCTTAGAGTGCTCTATGTTTCACTTGTTAGATCGCAGTTGGAATATGCATCAATAGTGTGGAGTTCCATTTATAATATACATATTTGGTCTTTAGAAAAAATACAACGACGATTTGTAAAATCAGCAGTATACGTACTTGATGGTGAATATCCGGAAAGAGGCATTCAAAACAATATTTTACTTGCACGTCTCAATCTATCCGAGCTTGCAAAACGTAGGGCGGCACAATTTATAATTTTTTTGTATGAGGTGGTTAATAATTTAGCTGACTGTATATGGATATTAAACCAAATTAATTTTCAAGTTCCAAGAATATCATCACGTCATAACCGCTTTTTTAAATTACCTACAGCTAATACTAATATTATGATAGCATCCTCTTTATATCAAATGATCGCAAACTATTGCAACGTGGAGGACAATATTGATATTTTTTCTTGTACCATTGACAAAATTAAAAAAGTTGTACTAAATGAGTGAATGACAATATTTTAATCTGTGTAGTTTTGTACAATTTATATTTATTTTTATTGCTATTGTGTTTGTTGTATTATTATTGTCGAATAGCAATATATTAATTAAAGTATAATGTATTGTTAGTTAGTGTTAATTTATTACTATGTATTATATTAATGTTTATTTCTTCATTTCCGTTGTAATATTTATATTTTTTTTTACTCTAATTGTTGGCAGACTTTCAATTTTTTGCTTTTTTTTCTTCAATTTATTTAAGTGTTTTGTATCCTGTAATTGGGTTCTACCTGTAGAATATGTATATGAAAATAAATAAATAAATAAAAAATAAATAAATGACGATATTCTCATAATGGATTGTCCGAATCGCAAAATTTGAAATTTTCAGCAACAAGAATCATTCTTGTTTCAACTAACTTCACGTCTCCGTACCTACATTTTTTGTTCCTGGTCGATTCACATGTGATTTAGAGTAGTACTAAACTTGCCGATTATGAGTACAAAAACTAGTTTTTCATTGCTCGCTGATAGTGTTATGATATAGTAAATTCGCAGATAAAAATATTAAAAAGGTTTTTTTACTTTACCGTCTAGCTGATGACTTTTTTGGAACAATAACCTTATTTCAAAACATCTATTTCTTGGGTTACTCCAAAATTTATTTGCCGTCCTGGCCGCTATCCAAAATTTTTAAAAACTGTGATGTGAAATAAACTGAATTTTCTTGTTCTCGATATTTTTGCTGCAATATCAAAACTGCATTGTTTACTAATCTCTTGGATAAAGAAAGGCGTTTTACTTAAATAAATATATTTTTGGCAGGTATAAAAAGTTATAGAGGAATGCCCAATGCATACTAAAAGTAGACATCCCTTCGTCCAAAGACGTTTTTGCGGTTTTGGTAAACTTACGAAAAGGGAAATACTTACCAAACATACTATCCTGGTACTAGATTAAACTTTTTAAATCACTTCACTGGCCCAAAAAAATTAACCTCACGAATGCGCAATGACCCCCTCCCCTCGAACGTTATCTCAAATTTACTACAACCATCTAAGAATAAAATAAATGTTTGACCATCAGTTCGTTAAGACGGCTATATATTCAATTTAAATAATAGGTATTACAGTTAGGGACTAGCTAAGCGACCTTGGGGGACAAATTACCCTCTTTAAACGTAATGACGGTGGAATATAATTCATTAACCTTTTTTATTTATCGTGGGACATTTGTCGCCAACAGGAAGTCTTAGAAACGGAAGAAAAATTGGTTAATAATTTAGAAACTTGGCACACTAAAAAAATTGGATATGAACTTAAGAGATATGTGGCGAGTATATCACAATCGAACGATGGGGATATGGTTTATTGTAGAAAAGAAGTGTTAGGGCCGAAGGAACCGTTTTCAATTTTGTCATAATTTAATTCTTCAAGACTTGATCTTGAAATAAAAATTGATTTTCCGTTTAATTTATTACTAAATTCACTGGTCTGCAGCGAAATCCTCCTTTAAAAAATTATGCTATAAGTATGAAGATTTTAATGCTCTGAATCTATTCCCGTTGGCCGATTTTTTCTATCACGTCTAGATTTTTTTATATGAATTTTTTTTTAAATTTCATGAATTTTGTTTTTTTTTTTAATTTTTTTTTTTTTTGTCAACATCAAGAACAGTATACATACATACAAAATAAGTTTTAGCGAGTTGTAAGAGAAAGAAAGTAAAGTCACAGCGAATACTGCGCATGCGCATATCTACTACCATAAAAATCACTGTCAATACTTTCTTTCTTTCTCTTACAACTCGCTAAAACTTATTTTGTATGTATGTATACTGTTTTTGATGTTGACAAAAAAAAATTTAAAAAAAAACAAAATTTATGAAATTTAAAAAAAAAATTCATATAAAAAAAATCTAGACGTGATAGAAAAAATCGGCCAACGGGAATAGATTCAGAGCATTAAAATCTTCATACTTATAGCATAATTTTTTAAAGGAGGATTTCGTTGCAGACCAGTGTATTTCAGAATTTTATTTATTCCAGCTCTTCTGTAGCCGTCGGCATCATTAAATTAAAATATGTCCTCAAAATGTTGCGATGACCATCCTCACGACATACTAAATGGTTTAATTCTAAAATCTCTTCGTTTGCTATAATTAATTGTACCTCTTTAAAGAGTGCTTAGTAAATTTGGTAAATATGCATGGTATTGGCCGATTTGGATACAACACCCTATATGTATCTTTTTGCTGCACGTTTATTTTTAACACGCTTTTATTAGCTTCACCTGTATGTTTGCTTGTTTGTTTGTTTGTTTGCTTGTTTGTTTGTAACCGACTCTTTGGACTCGATTTTGACCCACTTTAAACGGGCAGATTTAATTGAAACTTTGTACACTTACGAAGAACCGGTAACAATACAATAATTTGATAAGTTTATATCATTATCCTGATCAGGATCGCCAATCCTTTCCTCACGTATCCCTGCGTGAAAGCAAAGGCTTAATATGTGAGTAGATTCAGTAATTGTTAATTAGCTCGGTGGTCGAGTGGGTTAAGGCAGTCGACGCGAAACGACTGACTCCTCCGGCGTGAGTTCGAACCTCACGGCTGACATAAAAAAATATTTTTTTTTTCAGAAATATCTGTTGGATCGTAATATGTTATAATATCAGCATCAATAAGCAATATAAATATAGTTTAAAACAACTAAAAAAACACGCTTTCATAGCACATCAAACTAAAAAGTTAAAAATAAATATAGTTTAAAAAAACTAAAAAACACGCTTTTAAAACACATCAAACTAAAAAAGTGAAAAATAATTATTAATATAAACTGAAAACAATAATGAACGAAAAATACTAGTATTATTGTGAAAAAAGCGTGGGGTGCTTTGTGCAATATTTTTCGTATATCGAGCACCCCACGCTTTTTTCACAATAATACTAGTATTTTTCGTTCATTATTGTTTTCAGTTTATATTAATAATTATTTTTCACTTTTTAGTTTGATGTGCTTTAAAAGCGTGTTTTTTAGTTTTTTTAAACTATATTTATTAACACGCTTTTATTAGCTTCACTTGTATGTTTGCTTGTTTGTTTGTTTGCTTGTTTGTTTGTAACCGACTCTTTGGACTCGATTTTGACCCACTTTAAACGGACAGATTTAATTGAAACTTTGTACACTTATTAAGAACCGGTAACAATACAATAATTTGATAAGTTTATATCATTATCCTGAGCAGGATCGCCAATCCTTTCCTCACGTATCCCTGCGTGAAAGCAAAGGCTTAATATGTCAGTAGATTCCATAATTGTTAATTAGCCCGGTGGTCGAGTGGGTTAAGGCAGTCGACGCGAAACGACAGACTCCTCCGGCGTGAGTTCGAACCTCACGGCTGAAATAAAATTTTTTTTTTTTTTCAGAAATATCTGTTGGAACGTAATATGTTATAATATCAGCATCAATAAGCGATATAAATATAGTTTAAAACAACTAAAAAAACACGCTTTCATAGCACATCAAACTAAAAAGTTAAAAATAAATATAGTTTAAAAAAACTAAAAAACACGCTTTTAAAGCACATCAAACTAAAAAGTGAAAAATAATTATTAATATAAACTGAAAATAATAATGAACGAAAAATACTAGTATTATTGTGAAAAAAGCGTGGGGTGCTTTGTGCAATATTTTTCGTATATCGAGCACCCCACGCTTTTTTCACAATAATACTAGTATTTTTCGTTCATTATTATTTTCAGTTTATATTAATAATTATTTTTCACTTTTTAGTTTGATGTGCTTTAAAAGCGTGTTTTTTAGTTTTTTTAAACTATATTTATTGTTATTTTGCATATAACAAATAAATATTTGGACTTTGTCTTCCTCACTGTAAACCATTTTGAATATTTCATTAAAGATATGTCACTTATCAAACATAATAGTTGTCATTTTCATAGCTCACTTTAATAATGTTAACTTTTCCATATTTACAGTAACTAGTTTAACTAAAAAGGTATATGGTAAGGGAAAATATGGTATATTTTTGAAATACGGTGCTTAGTAACTTTGATAAATTCGTTTTCTCATTCTTATTACTGTTTTTCACTACACATATCTACAGCATCGACATCAATATGC
This sequence comes from Rhamnusium bicolor, assembly GCA_029963845.1. Classification (NCBI taxonomy): domain Eukaryota; kingdom Metazoa; phylum Arthropoda; class Insecta; order Coleoptera; family Cerambycidae; genus Rhamnusium; species Rhamnusium bicolor. The sequence goes on from JANEYF010001679.1 coordinate 491,272, forward strand.
ACAGTTCCGTGGTTATGTCGGCCAGTTTCTTGAAATGGTCTGGTGTGCCACAATGTTCGGCATTCTTCTTTGTTGTGTTTATTAATGATATTTTCAAAAGCGTTGATAATGTTCACTTTCTAAAATGTACCGATTTATCGCTACCTTATAAATTCTGCAAAGCTGTGTGTGTGTGTACTGTGGACGTTATTTTACAAAAATCTGATTTCATTAAAGACTTGAATATGTATTTGGATCCGAAACTAATCCGTTTGAATCGCTAATGTTTCGATTTTGTTACAATAAATCTTCTTCAAAATTCTAAATCATAATTTTAATAATTATGTTTTGGGACGAATTATTTTTTAAATATTACAATGGAATTAGTTTTTCTTTCATCTTATCCCAGTGATCTTTCAACTAAATACCAAGGACACGAAAAAAATTTCTTATAGTGTTATAAGTTGTAGTTATTATACTTAACCTGTTGGCTACAAAATGGTTTATACGTCAAACGTGACTCCTAGTCCGAAGATCGAGCCCTCGGACAGTAGAATCGTTAAGAGAAAATACACACTTTTTTTTCACTTATTTAACGACTGTCTATTTCTGCTACAAGACCGGTCACTGACGCCAGGAGAGGAGCCCATCAGTGCCAGTGCTTGTGTAAGCACCGGCACCCCATGCTGAACCCCCAGTTTGTCGTGGGATAGGGATATTTTACGTGCTCACATCGCAAAGAACCCACATACCTTTTAGAAAAATGGTGAACCCAGCAGGTTCGATTATCCACTATACCCCATCAGGTCTGGTTTTAACCCGGGCAGTTTAGGCGGCAATATGCGCCACTATTATTCACATCATCAAGCCGATAAGGCAGAGGTGGTGATGTGAACTTTTTCTGTCATATAACTCGAAAACGAGGCTCAAGGTAGAACAAATTAAATATTATTCGGGTGCAACTAATGCGCAACCAACCCAATAAATATCACAGTCTTCTCTAATGAAAAAAATCGCAAATGGATAACAGAAAAAGGCACACTAGACATTTTCATCACCTCCCTTACAACTTGTCAGCTTTACCATCGACGACAGGCCATTGGAGAAACTTAAGGGCAGGAAATTTAAATCAAGACTACATTTACAAATTGAATTCGATATTCCAACCCTTTCTGACACATACAAATCCAAACGATCACCGCAAAAAATGCCGACACTAAAGTTACTAAATTAAATTTCAAGATAAATCTCACAATTAAAATTTAAACCCCTTAGCAATTAAAATTTGATATTGATTAGCTTCTCCTTTATCGGAAGTATTTCCCAAACTTCCTTCTTATTCCAATTGGTTTAAATGGAATTTTTAATCCTTTGTAAACTTCAACATTCAACCGTTAACATTAAAAATTTACTTTATTAGAATTTTTGGTGTTGGATTTAATGACAGTTTGGTACCTTCAACATAACTGTCTAGAAAATGTAATTTCTCTGGTTATATAATGAATAGAGTTCGGATATCAGCGAGTCATGTCAGTGTTGTCAGCAGTAACCTTGATAAGTAAGCCTGGCCAAGGTCATTAATCCTACAGAGACGTACTGGTTATGCATCATATCATAATACTTGAATAAGTACAGTAATAAAAACAAAAATATTTTATATATTGTGATGTTTGTTTTTGTACTATTTCGTTCGCTTTAAATTCTTTTTTATGTATTTCCTTATATTTTGTAAGTTTAGTGCTGCACATTATAATTAAACTGTTAAATGACGTTCACACATGTACATTATATATCTAAGTGATAACTAATAATAAATAAATAAATAAATAACATAAATGGAAATAAATTTTATTAATACTGGTACACTTTATAAAAATACGTACAAAACTCACCTTCTTAAGCAGATTTATGAAGTAGCTTGGTTGTCGTTATCACAAACTGGAGCACTTCTATAATAACTGTGTAGCATCAGATATGTTTCTACAGTTGTCTCAGTAAGCGATGTTCGCTGTGGTGAAAAAATATGTTTGTATTTTGAAAAAGACCGTTCGACATCTACGGAAGTAATACAGGCATAAGTAAAACACTCTGTGAACTCACTTAACGCAGCTGTAGATGCACCATCACAAATTTGTCTTAATTTGGTAAAATCAGGATCTTTCCGTAATACACTCTCGAATTTTTCAATAACGGGCTTATTTTTTGCGTCATTTATAGTCTGTAGCTGTGTATTTACGTCGTCCACTATTTGCAGCGATTCCACTAACGACAACGGATTATTTTGCATTTTTTCTATGGCGTCGTGTAGTCCTCAATAATTTTTATAAATAGTTTTTAAATCTGTTTCAAGGGAAACATCTCGAAAGCTTGTCTGGCTTTCCTTAATAGCTGCAGCCTCGTTAGGGTTGAACTGTAGTATCACAGCTTTTATTTGTTGAAAATATTCAGCATAATAAAAAGCAGCCTTCAACCACGTTCCCCAACGTGTAAGAATCGGCTCTGGTGGTTCCGGAATACCAGGACACAGTGTGTGAAATGCTCGAAGCCGTTTAGGAGATTTGAGAAATACTTTTTTTGTATTTGCTATTAATGCATCTACCTCTGGAAAACATTTTCGAATCGTTTCTGCTACAAGGTGGAACGCATGCACTTTACAAGTAACATGTAAAAACCTACAATCGTCTCTTTGAAGAAAACGGCCCACCAAAAGCATTGTCGCAGCACCGTTGTCGGTCACAAACATCAACACTTGACTTGTTGACAGTTCAAATTTTTCGAAAGTCTCCAACACCACCCGCGTAATTGTTTCGCTAGTACACGCAGTTAGTTTTTTGCTAGCTAGTAAAAGTGGAAATTTTGGTTTAACAGGGTCGAGTACACGTACTATAACATTTAAAATAGATTTTTTTTTTACAGTCTGTCGTCTCGTCAACACATAACCACAGCCATGTATTTTTTAATGCACATTTAATCCTATTTACAATGTCTTCACGAACACTTGGTACATATCTACGTAACGATGAATGACTTGGTAAATTCACCTGGGGATTGTATTTATTCCAGAACTCCCGAAATACTGGTTTATCCAATATGCGCAGGGGAACATCACAGACAATCAGCATTAACAATAAATCAAACATAAACTGAGGTTCCAAAGAAGACACGCCATTTTTTTAAATTTTTATGCCGGTTACTATTGACATGAATTTTGCAGCCGTATTTATTCCAGCACATTAATTCTTGATCACAAAGTTTACAAATTATTTTACATCCATCATAGAATAAATCCGGAAATTCACCGATAAATTTATTCACTTTATTATCAGCGTACGGTCGTTTTCTACTCTTTACGCTCAACATTATTTATTATTTATTAGTACCCTATGCATCGACCGACAGATAACAACTGAAGTGTCGTGTCATCGGCATCGTAAACAAGCGCGCGATGGCATTGGTATTGCGCCCGACCCTGAATCTACCATCGCTTGGCCAGGCTTAATTATTTAGCATGTCACACATGACAGGCCAGGGTTCTCTGACTACGTATTGTATATGTGTATGATGTCCGACTGCCCACAAGCCACTTACGGATATTCCACCATATCGAATCGGACCATTCAGTTAGGATCGCATTTGTTCTTGCCGAGAGTCATCTCTTTCCACAATACATATGATAGAAAGTAGAAAATAGTTAGGAGAATTGTATAAATACCGGAAGCTACTTTATTTCTGTAGGGTTGATCCGTACTTGTTATTGGTTGTATTGGTTAGTTATCGTCACATTCATCCCCGCTTTGTTTATGTACTTCTAATTCCATTGTTTGCTTTTGGACCAGCTTCTACATCTCCAATTTTTTCATTATATTAATCATAATCTGAAGAGGTTTCTCAATCCAGCGCAGCGGATCCAAGTTTCCAGGCATCTTCTTTGGATTGGTCCCCAGTATCTCATTTTCTGAACGTCGAATCTCTTTCGCAAACTTTTTCAATTCTTCAGATGTTTCGTAGGTGTTCTTTCGTTACTATCATCTTTTACCTTGGTAAAGGTAACATTTATTTTTACTTTTCTCTTAGTAGTGGTTTGTAATAATGTTGAGGTTCTCACCTGATTTGTAATATTCCTATACTGTTGGATCTCTTATCAAGAGCTATTTGTATATTTGATTGTCATGTACAGGGTGCGCAAATTTCGATGTTTGTATAGGGTAAGTCGGTAACTGTAAGAGATACAGAAAAATGCAAGACACATTCTCCTTTTTTCAAACAAATTCACTGGCGAAAACAAAAATTTGCTATCGTCTTTTGTTTTCAAGTTACAAACAAAAGCTCGATTTTTCGACTTTTAGACATGCCAATATCTTGGTTGTTTGTAAAGTTATGAAAAAACAACTTTTACATTATTTAGGTACTTTTTTCTGTATAATACAGTGGCGTCGAGAAAATTAAAAAAAGGTGCAATTTCGAGTTATGGCATAAAGTTGTATTTTTTTAAATTGGGAATCATAGTTGGCTATGGTTTAGATAAAAAAGAAATTTTTTGTCTCTTTCAAACTATACCGGGTGAGTCACGAATTGCGCTCGCCCCGATATCTCCTAAAATATTTGGAATAGAAAATTGAAATTTCGAGGGCTTATTATACGACTAAAATGCCATCTTTTCAATAAAAAAATCAAGTTTGGTGCACATCCGGTTTGACCGAAAATGCCCACAACTTTCGATTTTTAAAAGAAACACCCTATATATTTTTACATTTTTGGAATCTAGAGGAAATTTTGAATACAATACATCCATTTTGGTCACTTTTTGATAAACATTAAAAATTTTATTAAAAAATCTATTTCTGAATCCAGAGTGCTGTGGTGCCCAAAATATATTTTAGTTTGTGTGCTACGTTACTATAAAAATAAAAAGAGCAATATGATTGCATTACTTAATTGTCTTAATTGTTTCCAAAGCCCACTAATCTATTAGCCGCATGTTTCTAAAAGCTTGGTTGCATTGTATTTTGGCTGAATTCTCAAATATTTCTGAGCGGATTTTCAAAATTTTGGTATCATTAGATTTGTATGAAAATGGGGTATTTAAAAATGTTGGTGGACGATTAACTTCCCATTTAAAAAAACCGAGTTAGTGGGTAAAAATCACATTTAAAAATTTTAAACGCCTCTAGACAATTAAGTAATGCAATCATATTGCTCTTTTTATTTTTATAGTAACGTAGCACACAAACTAAAATATATTTTGGGCACCACAGCACTCTGGATTCAGAAATAGATTTTTTAATAAAATTTTTAATGTGTATCAAAAAGTGACCAAAATGGATGTATTATATTCAAAATTTCCTCTAGATTCCAAAAAATGTAAAAATATATAGGGTGTTTCATTTAAAAATCGAAAGTTGTGGGCATTTCCGGTCAAACCGGATGTGCACCAAACTTGATTTTTTTATTGAAAAGATGGCATTTTAGTCGTATAATAAGCCCTCGAAATTTCAATTTTCTATTCGAAATATTTTAGGAGATATCGGGGCGAGCGCAATTCGTGACTCACCCGGTATATCATATGTGGGGTCGCTTTTGATGTGTAAATATTTGATAGCGAAAATAATCCTTTAGTAGATTACTCTTGCGTTTTTTTATATTTATTCCAAGTAGGCGTGTGTCATCTATGACAGTGTTTATCCGTTTGTCAATAAATTGTATATTAATAATTTTGTTTCCGTCATAATTACACCCCATTTAATCATAAAAGTGAAGATGTCTTACAAAAATTACGAGAAATATGATATGCCAGAATGCTTTATTTAAAGTAATAACAATTGTGATATTGCATCCGAAATATATTTCAATCGCTATCCAGAAAGATCACCCAATAAAGCTATTTTAAAGAGGTTAAAAGAAAATCTCATTAATTGTGGGTCCTTCAACATGCCAAGACTAAAAAATCAGATATTTATATCTAATTTTATTATACATTACAGTTACAAAATAAAAATTCAAATTAAAGTAAATGTTCAAACCGATGTCCGTTATGTTTGATATATAAATTGACCCATCATAACACTCTGAACTGCATTATAAATATGAAGATTTGGAATGGAATTCACACAGTCAATAAAATTTTGTCTGAGTTCATTTATGTCTATACTAGTTTTCTTGTATAATGTCATTAATGTGGCCCCAAAAGAAAAAATCGAGTGGCGTTAAGTCAGGTGATCGTCGTAGCCACATCACTGGTCCGTTACTTCCCATACAGTTATTTCCAAAATTGGTATTTAATAATTCTGAAACGGTCCTGATATTATGAGGTGGTGCACTATATTGTTGGAAGAACTGATTTCTTGCCTCAATTAAGGGTAGATTGTCCCTAAATTCCTCAATAAGTTTCTGGTTTAAGATTACGTAGTACCGTTGGCCATTAAGATTTTCTTGATATATGTGATATGTTAAAACACGATTGCCACGTAAAGCACACCAAACACTAAAACCAAAGCGTTCCTGAGATCGCACGTCAACGGTACGGTGAGGATTCATATCAGACCAATAGTGCTCGTTATGCCTGTTGAAAATTCCTGCACTGCTAATGTAGGCTTCATCTGTCCAAACTACATTTCTAGAAAAGAATGGATCTTGTTGACTTTTTTTGACGATACCATATGCAAAGCTCCAATCGTCGCTGAAGATCAGTTGGTTGCAGGTGATGTTGTTTCCTTATTGTATAAGAACTGAATTTGTGTGTTCTCAAAATACCCTAAGCTCGACGTCATGAAGTTCCAGAATCAGCTTTAATTTGCCGACTTGAAATTGAAGAATTTGCAACCACCATTCCAATTACAGTTATAGAAGTTTCTTCAACATCTTCAATGTTGTAATTTTTTTGTCTTGGCTTGTTAAGGACCCACAATTAATGAATCTTAAAAATGGCTTTATTAGGTGTCTTCTTTCTCGATAGCGATTGAAATATATTTCGGATGCAACATCACAATTGTTATTACTTTGAAAAAAGCATTCTAGCATATCATATTTCTTGTAATTTTCGTAAGACATCTTAACTTTTACGACTAAATGGGGTGTAATTATGAGGAAAACCTAATTATTAATATGCAATTTACTGACAAACGGATAAACACTGTTATAGATGACACACGCCTACTTGGATTAAATATAAAGAAAGCAAAAAGTAATCAACTAAAAAATTATTTTCGCTATTAAATTCTTACTCATCAAAAGCGACTCCACATATGATATATAATTTAAAAGAGAAAAAAATTTCCGTTTTAACTAAACTCTAGCCAACTATGATTCCCATTTAAAAAAATACAACTTTATGCCATAACTCGAAATTCCACCTTTTTTTTATTGTAAATGTAAAAGTTGTTTTTTCATAACTTTACAAACAACCAAGATGTTGACATGTCTAAAAGTCGAAAAATCGAATTTTTGTTTATAACTCAAAAATAAAAGACGATAGCAAATTTTTGTTTTCGCCAGAGAATTTGTCCATTTGTTGTATCACTTACAGTTACCGAGTTACCTTATACAAACATCGAAATTTGCCCGCCCTATACATGTCCTGTAAATTATATAGGGGGATTTATTATTGGTACAGGGTATGCCATTTTCCTAGCAACATTTAATTAATTAATAATATATACATACTTAAACTGAATAGTATTACTGATTTTCTTATTCGGTTTTATAAGGCAGTCTTTAAAACAGAGAGGACGCAATGCAATGAGAATTTATTGTGGTTTTACAGTTTACGTAATTATTATTCAAATTATACTTTGAAATGAGAATTTTATGTAAAGCTGCTTTCGAAATTTAGCCAATGTGTTTAGCTCCCCTCCGTAATTAAGTAAGTAAATTTTAAATATAAGGGAAAACTGTTTAGGAAAACCTTTAAAATGTATATTTATAAGAATATCCACTGACCTGAAACTAATTAAATCGGTGGACATACCCATCAGCATAATGAAACGTGTGAGAGGTGAATAATATGCAGGATTTCACAACGGTACTGGCAAAATCGGCTATTGGAGAGCTTGTGAAATCACCCGCCAATATTAATATACTTAACAAAACAACTACATACAAAATGTTCAAATTTTGTATTACTATGGACGTTAAATTTAATAAAAGATTTTCTGTTAAAATTTAATGTCACTTGATTTTGCTTAAGTAAGGACAAACCGTCGCAATTTAACAGCTATTCCTCGGACTATGAGCGCAAAAATACAAAGAACAATTATTACATCTCAAACAAACAAATAAAGCAATAAAAATAAGCGTCGGCGTCAACATACAAAAAAATATACCACAATGCCTAGCAATTTAAGCACAAATCGGCTTAGTGCGGCATTCGAAAACACAATCACATTTATTTTTACGACAAACACACATATAATTTCTTTTCATTCTCCGATGCCACGCCATCTCACGCCGTTGTTACGCCCACCGTAACACGAGAAACAGCAAACATAACTACTACTAAATAAAAAAACACAATCAACGAGCACTCCGTCTGAAACTAAATTAAATAAACTACCAGATTATTGCGTCAACCTTTCTCAGAAGAGAAGCGAATGACCAAAAGTGAAAAGCCAAAAATTGATTAGCGCAAAAAAGCACTTCAAACGGGCAGATGTTGAGAGGGTCCTTAATATTGTCGATACATTGTTTTTATTGGATAAAAGATAAAAAATATAGCTCCATAGGTTTAAAACCACACCCCTTATATATTTCAGAACAAAAACAATATTAACAAAACTCTTACTTTTATAATAAAACTTGGCACAACCCCTGTTATGCTAGTAATAGTTTTGTTTTGGTTGGGGTGTAATTATTCGTGGCAAATTTGTTAAGTAAAAACAAAAGTAGTATTTATGGTATTTTTTAATAATATAAAATGGGTTTGTTTAAGCTCGTAGAGGTTGTAAACCACGCCCCTTATCAGTTTAATGGAGTAAGAAAATATTAAAGAACTACTTTATGTAAACATTATGATCAATACAATCGTTTAAAACTCCAACAAACTGTAATCTCTAAACAGTATCTTTAATTTCTTAAGAATAAATTGTTTTGGTTGCTTTGCATCTGTTAAAACTAGCAACCAGACAGGAAAATCAGAAGTGGGATAAAATCCACTTGAGTGGGACATAATTGTGAGTTGTTTGTAAAGGGGTTATCTTTAAGGACGTACCCTTGGAGAGTAGATAGAGCGAAAGCCTTATGAGGTGCGGCAGCCATCTTATCCCCTGGACACTGGAATTTGCTAAACAAACGGCCACTGGTCTGGAACTTTTTTGGTCTAGTCACTAAAAAAAGGTGCACACATCACTCTAGCGAGGGCACGATCATAGTTGGCGTCAGGAGATTCGACGGGCGTTCGTCCGCCCCGCCCCTATACGAAACATCGCTTAGCGGCCGCCACCAGCTCTTGCCGAACATGCAGCCGACCTTACGCGTGCCGCCGGAATGGGAGCGGTCGTCGTTGCCAGGTCAGGGTGGCGTCGGCGCAACGAAATGCCGCTAGACCGCAGGAACGATTAGGCGCAGGTCTACGGGCTGACGTCGCAGGATTTTGAATATTTCAAGCAGGTTTTGGAGGGAACTGCGAAAATTTTTGCAAATTATCGTGCCTCACAGGAATGTTTTTGCGATCAACCCACATTAGGGACTTATACAAAATAAAAATAGGCGTGTTTAAGTGTTGACGGGTCTGGAAATTGGAAGCTTATAATTGTCTCCTTATTAAAACCGGAATGCGTTCATTACAAGCAGATCTGTGCCAAATGTAGTTTTAAATAAACTGTTATGAAACAATTTTAAAGCAAAATGCTATCAAGGTTTTTCGTGAAGCTACAACATATACACTTAAGGAAAATGTTCAAACTCTAATATACAGGGTGTTCTCTCGCAAAGAAAAAAATCTGGCGTGTTCAAATCCGGTGAGCACGTTGACCATCTTACCTCACTATTTTTTTATATGATGCGATTAGAAATACGCTGCCTTAAGAGGTTTGATGTGGCTCAAGCTGTGTGAGCTGTAGCGCTTCCGGTTGGAACCACATATTGTGGTCTTCCGGTAGCTGTGGCGCCTATGGCAACAGAAAATTTTCTTGAACTTTGGGGATATCTTAAGGATTAAGTGTATGCTAATACCCCTCAAACTATAGAAGCCCTAAAAGAGAACATCAGACACGAGATAACCACAATATCTCCTAAAACCTGAGAAATACGCTGCCTTAAGAGGTCTGTTGTGGCTCAAGATGTGTGAGCTGTAGCGCCTCCGGTTGGAACCACATGTTGTGGTCTTCCGGTAGCTGTGGCGCCTATGGCAACAACAAATTTTCATGAACTTTGGGGGTATCTTAAGGATTAAGTGTATGCTAATAGCCCTCAAACTATAGAAGCCCTAAAAGAGAACATCAAGCATGAGATAACCACAATATCTCCCAAAACCTGAGAGATGTCTTGGAAACGCCCGGTAAGAGCACATGTTTGCGACCAAGAAGTGGTATTAAGTGGTAACTCATCCATCACACTATAGTCCGGAGTATATCTTCAAGTGTTACAACTTGAGCGCTGCAGTGAAATTTGCCGCTGGTAAAGAACAAATGATGATTTTATGTATGCCATCGACATGTTCGTATGGTTCAAAGAATGTTTCGAAACCAAATTCTTGTAGCTTCACTAAGAACAGGTAGACAGGCTTTGTGGATTTTATAAAGGGAGGTTTGAGATCCACGTCCATTAGTTTCAACGGCGGCAGTAAAGTGTCTTGACTGAATTCCATCATATTTCATCACCTGCAAGAATAAATTGACAAGGATTCGAGTGAACCAACTTCATCAAAAAACAAGAAACTTGATAATAACTATGAACGTGACGGCGATACGATTATAACGTTGATATCAATCCGGATTAAGACGCGGGTGGTGTAGAAATAGTTTTGATTAAACTAAAGTTTTCTTCTATTTATTGACAAAGCATTGCCTCTATTTTGCACTTTTATTGTGCAAAAAACTTGAGCTGACAATAACTTTGGTATGCTCTGACCATAATTCAAAAATGAACTTTGCTCGAATTATTTTCACTATCGTCAACATAGTTTTGGTACCAGCCAAGAATTAGCACATCTTTTAACTAATGTATTGTATTGATTTAAATGACGAGTAGGCATATATTATAATCCTGTTTCTATATTTTGTGCTCACTGAATATACTTTTTCATAAAATGAATATTGACGCATCATAATAAAACATTATCGGTCATATACACATATAAGCTGTATACATTTTTGGGAACGTTCTTTTTTCACAGTATATTTATTTCTCCGTCATGCAGGCCTTTTACCTGAAGCTGTTTCCATGATTCCATCTTAAAAATTGAACAATTCTTTTATGCAACTGTCAACAACCTTTTAAAATTTTTTTGCAATTTAACAATTATTCGTATCGCCGCTCAAGTCGCCAGTACTTACATTTCTAATATAACGTTGTGGTGTTTATTAAATGATTCGAGCTTTGCCATACCATCTTGCAATTATTTAGGTGTACATAAAGACGTGATAAAGTAGAACTAAGTTATTACGTCTAGACTGGCAGTCACTTACCTCGGACTTCTGCTATAGTCGTTTTTTACCTCTTCGTGTATTAGTCCAGTATGTTGGGAGTTTTGCCCTGCAAAAGTGGGGTAGTAATAATTTTTATATTGTGTGTTCAGGTCTGGGCCTTGACAAAAAATCCAAGCTTTCGACCTTTGGGGGGGGGGGCGCTCGAGCCTCCATCTTGATTAATAGGTACAAAAAAAATAGTTTATTCAAAATAACTACGCAACGGTTGATCCAACGACGAAAATATCTTTAACAAAGTTAAAGTAGACAAAATTCCTCACATTTTTTGTATAAACATTTTTTTTGTAAGTCTAGTATGTCATGAGTTACAGCGGCGGAAAGATGAACATTTTTCCCAAAAAACAGTAAACTCCCCATTTTTGACGGTAAATTTAGTAAGAACAAATTACACTTATGTTTAATGTTTTTTCCACACCACAATAAGATTATACAGCGATATCTATTTCAAGACATTTTCGTCGTTAGATCAACCGCTGCGGAGATATTTTGAAAAACTAACTTTTTGTACCTTTTATTCAAGATGGCGGCTCGAGCCCCCCCCCCCCAAACTTGGATTTTTTTGTCAGGGCCCAGACCTGAACAATATAACTTAAAAATTATTACTACCTTACCATTTGTAAGGCAAAGGCCTTTTTTGGCCCCTACAGAATGGATTATTTTCAAAAAGTTGACTGAAGATGACGTTACTTTGTGAAAATCCATTTTTAAAATTAAATAATTACAAAATACTGTTTTCTCTTGTCTAATTTTCACTTTTGTTTTTATTTTAAACTTTACAACTAGTTTCATCCTATTCGGACATTTTCATGTAACTAAAAATACAGATTTATTTTTTAGGTATAAAATTAACACCAAATAAGTTTATGGTTGGTTTTTCTGTGTACAGATGTTGTATTAAAAGCATAGAGGGTGAGGTAGTACAATATATATTTTGGGTTGATTTTTTATCTTAACAGCAAACTAAATTTAGTAACGGGGAATTATTTCTATCTATCTGATCGTTTAATATGTTATAATTTTTATTTTTGTTTAACTTATTTATTTCCATACCTTCTAGCAAGTTAAGTTTTTTACTTTTTTCACAAATGTTATATTTTTGGCATATAATTATTAGTTATAGTATGGCCTGAATCTATTAAATGTTTATAAAAGTTTGAGTGTTGTTTTTGCGTGTGAATATGCTCTCTATATCTTATATCAAATGATCTACCTGTTTGACCTATATATGCTGCATTACATTCTGGACAATTTAACTGATATACCCCACACTTTTTGTAAATTTCAGTTTTTTTCTTTTGCGTCGTATAAAAGTCTGCCTACAATTTTGTTCGAACTGAATGATGTTTTAATATTAAATTTTCACAAGGTATTACTGATTGAATTAGAGAGGTGTCCTGTATATGGTATTGAGATATATGTTTCGTCTTTTTTTTACGTTATTAATGGGGTATATTTCCTTTAAGAAGATATTATTTTGTTTTTTGAAAATTAATTTATATATTGTATTTTGAGAGTACCCGTTATTATATGCTATAAGTCGTATTGTCTCCAGGATCTTTTTTTAAATCTATTTCGGATAAAGGAATGTATAAAGCTCGATTTATCATTGAATTATATGCGGCTAATCTATGAGAGAGAAGGTTATATGAATTAAAACGAATAGTAGCGTCACTGTACGTTGGTTTCTGATAAATTTTGTAGGAAAAGGATGTGATTTGTCTTTTTTATCCTTTTCCTACAATATTTACCGCAAACCAACGTACAGTGACGCTACTATTGCTTTTAATTCCTATAACCCTCTGTCTCATAAATTAGCCGCATATAATTCAATACATCGAGCTTTAAACATTCCTTTATCCGAAATAGATTTAAAAAAAAGAACTGGAGACAATACGACTCTCAAATTACAATAAATTGATTTTCAAAAAAACAAAATAACATTCTCTCGAACATTATCATAAAAAATACTCGATTTTGAGTAAAGAAAATTATAGGTTTGAACCAAGACTTTACCATACTTTACCTGGCTTTTAGAGGAATCAATATCCTTCCACCTGTAATGTTACAATCACCCGGCTGCTGAGTGGTGTACTATTAACTCGATTAAACAGTAATTAAATTCAGAAGTGGGATTCGGGAATGATGAGGGTTGCAAAAAAAAGCACTCATTTGTAAAATTGTAATACACATACAACTGTTTATTGAGACATATAAATCATCAGTCCTCTCATAATAATTGATAGATGATATACATAACAATAAGTCCAAAGCCGGCGGCTTCGACCAAATTACCAATAAAATACAATACAGTATGAATTGCAAAAAACGCATCTCATAATGTTCGACAGTAGTATGGTTGTGTTGTAAAATTGCAGATGTGTTACTATTTAGGCATATAGTTCTAGACAAATGGTTGAATATTAGCTACTTCACACTAAAAAAGATTAATTAAAAAAAACTTTGTTACAGTGTACTGAGAGGGACAAAATGCCAGGGAAGCAAAAGCAATAAAACGGATGTATAAACCAAAAAATAAAAGTCAGAATAATACAAGACATTAACTGAACCTAAAATTGCAAATAATGAGTGTTTTAGCTGTAATCTCGTGTCCTGTTCGGAGCCTAAATTATTTAGGTATTTGTTTGTTTATTTTTTTTTTTTACTTTTTAACGTACGTACGAGTGCCGGGAAACAGAAGTATGTATGTTTGAACTCCTTAAATTACTGCTAAAATACAATCATCACAATGCAAAAATGCATTACCAAGAATAAAATATATAATTATATTATACATATAATAAAATTCACTCTGTTCATGAGCAACGGTCTCTCTGGATATACTGCATGAACCGAGTGTCGAGTCCCTCCATGCCCGGCGCGACTGCCGGACGTCCGCCTTCAGGACGGCCGGCAGCCGCGCTCCACAGTGCCAAACCCATGCTTGTCAGTGTGTTCAATTTTTTTCCAGACTATTACAAGTAAAACCAAAATGAAACGATGCAGTGATGTGACACCTGGGATATCGGGTTGCTTGCTATTAAGTAATAAAAACATAATTATAATAGGGCGCCAGCCGAGGCTGTCTCGGCTCGCGCCGTCAAAAAAGACTATCAACGAACAGGCGGCGTCCCGAGGTGTGTTGTCGCCAGAACTTAGAGACGCTGAGCCCAAATAACATCATTAAAACATAACTTAATCAATTTAATTGGCAAAGAAAATTTAAAACAAACGTACAGTTAAAAAATTTTGAAAATCCAACTTAACAAGTTACAAATAAAAAAACGAATGCAGAATAGGTAATAAACGTGTGTGTATTGGGGACACCATCAGCTGTTGGGTTCCACTATGTCGAGGGCGCCAGGCGCACAACTAGCAGGCACAATGAGGGTGCGCCCACCCTTTGCCCTGACGCAGGGCCACTCACACTCAGTCCCACCGTGGGCTTCACTGTCCGATCACTTAGCTCCAGGACCCGTACGAATCCTGGTACCACGCCTGCTGCTCGCCGTTAATATCAGCCCCCAGCGGCTGCTGTGGAAGGGGTTGGCTCCCCCAGTTGCTCTGGTATCGGCGCTTTGTCTCCCCCCTGGTTCTGGTGACCCCCGTCAAACTTCCGTTTACCTGCTGGAAAACAAATCATAAAAATATAAAAATACCACTGCCAGTTTTTTTTATACACTCACATTAACAGCACCCCCCCCCCCAACAGGGAACTAGTCTTTGGTATATCTTTTATATTATTTGGATTTTTAAACCCAGCAACTCTGTAACTGCAACCTCAAAATGTTCAGTGGATCTAGGTTAGAATAGTGCTCACTATAGACTAGTTCCACGTTGAGGGTATACCCTGCTGTCAATTTCATAGACCAAGATAATTAAATATACATAGCTCGAACACGAAATAATTTGACTCTTAATGCAATTTTCACAAATCCATGATACGGGAACCTTTAACATTTAGAAACATATGGATTCAAAGTACTCAAACCTTTGAAAATTATTTTGTTCTAGTATCTTGTTAGAAATTGCACTAAAAATTATTTTTACTTCTGTTGCTCTTCTCTTGGCTTATTAAGCGCTGAATCTAAATCAAGGTTGATATGGTATACTATAACAAAATGCGAGTTTTGAAAAATGGTGCGAACATGGGGCAATATTTTAGGTAGTTCAATGATTAGTAATTTTATAAATTTTACAATTATATTAAGCAATGGTGAATAATTAATTAATTCTCTAATGGAAAATTCAGCTCGATCTGCAAAGTATATTTGTCTGAAACAATATATTTAACCAGACTATTTAAAGCGTAATACGTTTAGTATTACAACGTATTTCGTATCATTGATAAACAGTTCCGAAGGGCAGTGCGACTAATTTTGCATAACCCCCGGACTGTTCTGCAAAAATTGCTAACCTGTCAAAACATACAAAATCCATCAACTAAGTGGTTCAAGATATCTTTTTATTATTATTATTTAACAACAACCCGCAGATAGCAGAATGCTAAGTGCACACGAGGTCCATTTCAAAAATTCCAAATTTTTGGAGAACCGAGATGCAGAGTTTGATGAATACAATATGGATCCAATAAGCCTACCGAGGCGAGGTTTTAATTATTATTTAGCAAAATTATTAAAACGGCCTGAATGTCAAGATTCTAAAGTTTCAGCTCGACCCCACAACATCACGTCCTCACATTTCAAACTGAACCCTTCTATCAATAAATTTGTTTCTAAGAATGCTGCACCAAATATATAGATGACAATTAAATTTCGAGTCCAGTAAAATTTTTTATACGTAATGGTTCATTTCGGGGTTGTTTGGACAAAAAAAATAATACAATTTATTACAGCTGACGCGTTTCGTTGATTTGTTCAATTCTCCTGAGCCAAAATCAACGAAACACGTCAGCCGTAATAAATTGTATTATTTTCTTGTCCAAACAACCCCGAAATTGACCATTACGTATGCAGATGACATACAAAAAAAACACAATTCAAATATCTAACTGCCGAGTTTATTTACATGTTGAAACTGAATTTTGACATGATATTAATTTTGAATCGGCCGGACACTATAAAACTACGTGTAAATCAAGTGCGTCCCATATTCGAGCTCACCATTGGGATCTCGGAAACGATAAGAGCTGCAAGTTCGGTTAAATGGGATAATTTTTAGCAAATTTATGCTGATTCCAAATCCGTTAACAAATCACAGCTAACTGAAATTATTTTTTGATTTTCCAAAAAAAAAAACGAAAATTTTGTGATTTCTCTTTTTAGCTGTAGCCAAGTAATCCTTGGTCAGATGGGTTTTAGACCTTTAGAATACTTTTTGGAGACTAATATTTTATTTTTCTTATGGCAGCCATATTGGATTTTTCATTTTTCAGATTGCGCTCAAAAAAGAGCTTTCAGATGATGTATCACACGCCGAGGAAAAATTGTTTTTTCAAAGGACTACTTAAGAAAGGTTATCCATTGCTTAACAAACCAAAATAGTAAGCCTGAGACAATTATTATCTATATAATTAAAATCTACTGTAAGTTGCTTTATTTGTACAATTTTCAAAAATATAAATTTTTAGACGATAAAACCCTAATGGTTATATTTGTCATTCATCTAATAATTGCCTTAATCCCTTATCCTGCCCACTTTGTGGCGAAGGTCACGATGTAAAACAGTGTAAGTCTAAAGTACTTTGTTGTTCTAATTGCTTGGTATTAAAAAATAAACTAAATCTTAACATATCCACTAACCATGCTGTTTGGGGCAAAGATAACTGTACGGCATACACACAGACGCGTGATAAACTAAAATATGATATTTTGTTAATTTCTCAATAGCAATCATTTAACACCACCTCGATAGATGATTTTACTTCTACTGTCCACGCTCCCACTCCCACTAACAGTGTCAACTCCACCTGCCTGCGCGAGGTGCGAGATGATTTTGTAATTTACTATCAAAACACCCGCGGGCTGAGAAGCAAAACTAATACAATATTTAACTCGTTGCCCTTACATGATTATTCTGTCATTTCGTTAACAGAGACCTGGCTCGATCCTTCTATTGATAGCAGCGAATTGTTCACGGCTCAATCATTATTTCTGTGTGTACCGCTCTGACAGAAACTTTTCAGTTAATACATGGACGAAGGGTGGAGGTGTTCTACTAGCTGTTAGCGATACTTTTACGTCTTCGGCTTTAGACTTAAATACTCCACAATTCGATAAACTGCCTCAGATTGATATAGCGTAAAAATTGTCACCAATTCACACTGCCTATTTATTATCAACATTTATGTTCCTCCAAATGCTCTAAAAGTGGATTTTGAATGTCTATTTGAAGCAATTGAATCTCTGAATTATTTGCACAATAATGACTTAATCATTATTGGTGACTTTAATGTTTTCAAATATGCTTCTTCTTTAAATGATTCACAAACAACACAAATATTACTGTTAAATAATCTCCCAAACATATTTAATATGACTCAGCATAACTTCATCTTAAATGACAATAACAGAATACTTGACTTAGAACGGTGTTGTTGAAAAATCCCTTGATCCCCTCGTTAGCGAAGATAGTCATCACCCAGCATTAGAAATTTCTTCTAAACTTAGTACTAGTGTTAATTTAAAGCAGAACTTTCCTATGAATTATAGCCAATGTTACAAATTTAGAAAAGCAAAATTTTTACTGTTATATGAGTCAATTTCTAATATTGGCTGGAGTTTTTTGTCAACTTTTACTAATGTTGAGGATGGTAGTACCTATCTCTATGGTAAGTTATACAGCACGTTTGATCTTTGTGTTCCTAAATTTACTTTAAATTGTAAGAAACGTTACCCCTCACCTATGAAATTATAAAAAATATCAAAACTAAAGTTAATCTCTTGCGTCAACATAAAAATAATAATGACCTAACTGCCCTCGACGACTTCAAAAATCTTAGAGCTAAAATAAAATCGAATAGATATCTCATACAAGAACTACACTCATTATGCAGAAAATAGCATTAAGCATGATCCAAATAAATTCTGGGCTTTTATAAAAAATAAAAGAGGATCTACTAGCATATCTAATAACATGTCTTATAATGATCAATTACTTGATAACCCTGAAGATATTTTAAAGTCTTATGCCGATTTTTTTTAGCAAATCCTTTTCTCCTATATCTGATGCATCCTTGAGCAATGGAGAGTCTACGTCTAGTTCACAGTTGTTTGTCCATATTCGTGAATTTGACGAAAATGAAGTTTTTGTCACATTGAAACAAATTAAACCCAAAATGACAACTGGTCCGGATGCAGTGCCTACTTTTATCCTAAGGGACTGTGCCTGCATTCTTGCTTCACCACTTAAAATCTTGTTAATCCGTGTCTGAAAACTTGTACCTTTCCTGATTCCAAAATTTGTCCCGTATATAAAAAAGGTGACAGACTCGTTATCACAAATTTTCGTCCAATCTCCACACTGTGTAATTTTTGCAAAGCTCTTGAATTTTTACTGCATAGTAATATTTACCGAAACATTAGTACCAGACTCTCACCTTACCAACACGGTTTCATGAAAGGTCGATCCACCACAACCCACCTAGTGTGTATCACGCAATTCATTGCTGAATCAATAGATAAACAGGCTCAAATTGACGTTATCTACATAGATTTCTCCAAGGCATTCGACAGACTCGATCATGGGATACTACTTAATAAGCTTAAAATGTTTGGTCTTTTTGACACACTACTAACGCTTTTTGCATCTTATTTATCTAATAGAAAGCAATATGTAGTTTTCAATGGGTTCAGGTTTGTCGAGTACCTTGCAACATCAGGAGTTCCGCAGGGATCTGTACTTGGGCCACTGTTATTTAACATGTTCATCAATGACATAGTTGATCAGTTGGATGTCAATTGTCTTCTTTATGCGGATGACTTAAAAAAATTTGGTGTAGTTTGAAGCATGAGCGACTGTGAACTAATCCATTACAACTTAGATAAAATTTCGAACTAGTGTCAGTTAAACAACCTCTCAATCCTCTAAAATGCAATGTAATGTCTTACACGTTAAAATCGGTTACTCTGGCTTTTGAATATAAACTGAATAATGTGATTTTAGAGCGCCCTAATAACTTTTGTGATCTTGGTGTGACTTTTGATAGTAAACTCTTGTTCGTAAATCATATTGAAACTATTGTATCTGAGGCATACAAAACTTATGGATTTATAGTTCGTTATAGTCGTGACATTGCGGATATGAATACCGCAAAAATACTTTATAATTGTTTCGTTAGATCCAAACTTGAATACGCTGCGATTGTGTGGTATCCACACTATAATGTACATACTGAAAATCTGGAATCCGTTCAGCGTAGATTACTCAAATTACTTAGCTTCAAATCTGACGGAGTATACCCGCCTATCGGTTTTCCACAACAAGAATTGCTTGATAGACATTCAATGTCCAGTCTTAAGCACAGACGTGAGTATCAGTCACAGGTATTTCTGTATAAAATAATAAATTATAAAATAGACTGTCAAAACATTACTGAACAATTAAATTTTCATATTCCTAAAACATCCTCAGGTGAAAACAAAACTTTTTCTGTCCACCGCGCACACAAATATACTTCACCATTCTCCCATATACAATGTGCAATAATAACAATTTGCTTGGTAATAAATTGGATATATTTTTTTTGTCGCCTTAATGACATTCGATCTATTTATTTGAAATAGGCGACTTGTTTTTCTGTTCAAATTTTTTTTTATTCTTTTTTTGTCGCTAATGTGCTTTAATTCAACATTTTACTTTGCTGTTTCTTTTTGCTTTCACGCATACATACTTTTAATTATGTATATTCTTTCTTTTCACTAGTTTTCTTACCCTCCTATTGTGTAGTTGGGTTTTTACCTGTAGAACAGGGTATAAATAAATAAATAAAATCGTGAATAAAGTGTTCAAAATTTGAACAAAGAAATCTTTATCAAGGGAATTCTTGCATGCAAAGTAGTTAGTAATTAGTAAAATTTGAAAAATGCTTTTCCAAAAATGACCAAATTCACACATCTTTCAGTAAAATTTAGTAAGCTGTGGTTTAGAACGAATAATAAGCATTACGGTTAGTTGACAGCTGTTCACTAAATAGTAGTGGCCTTATTGTAAATTGTTCAAGAATACTTATTATTACTGTTGTGTGATTATTGAAAAATGGCGCACACATTCTCAAATGAAGAAAAATTTGATATGTTAGAATGTTATTTAAAAGTAAATTGATATTCGCAAAACGCATCGGCTTCCTATCTAGAAACATTTCCGTAGAGAATGCAATTACATTGAACGGTTTTTGGAAGAATTGTAAGTAATTTGTTAAATTATGGGAGTTCTAATAATAAACGAGACCGGTATGATATTGATAATGTTGACCACACAAATAATATTCTCGAAGCTGTTAACAATAATCCCCGCGACAAATTGCAGGCGAAACAAATATTCCTAAGACAACTGTACACAAGACATTAAAACAGAGGAAATATCATCTGTACAAACCTACGATTATCCAAGCTTTAAATAATATTGATTTTGGTAGAAGACTTGAATTTTGTCGTTGGTTGAATTAGAAATGCGAAAAACAACCTGATTTTCAATCGAAAGTTATATGGACCGATGAAAGTCGTTTTACAAATTGTGGAGTCTTTAACAAGCACAATTATCACCACTGCGCCATAGAAAATCCGCATGTAACTACGCAAAGAAGATTCCAAATTTGGTTTGGATTCAATGTTTGGTCAGGCATGATAGGTATTACCTTTTCCCTTCCTATTCTACTCCTATGATCTGTCTATAACCCTTCTCCTTAATTATTATTTTTATGATTTAATTGGTCCATACATTTTTCACAACAATTTAACGGGAGCAGCCTATCGTGAAATTCTAGAAAATCAAGTATTACCCAAAATATGATAGCTTTTCACAGAACAAGAAATAAACCAAGTGTGGTTCCAACAAGATGGCTGTCCTGCACATAATACTAATAATGTTAGACGGATACAGCAGGAAAATTTTGGTAACCACCTAATTTCAAATAGAGGACTAGTACTGTGGCCTCTCCGCTCGCCTGATATAACCCCTCTTGATTTTTATTTGTGGGGTACGGACGGTACGGTGAAAAATGAAGAGAGCCCGGAAACTATCGATATTTTGGAAGACGGAGTAAGGGACGTTTTCGGCACAATAAAACCAGTACGAGTAAAGATTAGGGTAATCAAAAGTATTCGGTTAGAAGGCATATTGAACAGTTTTATTAAATCTACTCTTTACTACCATTTTTCTATTATGTTAATTTGTTGTTATTAAAAAATTTTCTCCATATCGATTATATTCAGTATTTTAACAAAAAACTAAAATTATTTAAACATGTCAAACTGGTAACCTTAATTATTACTGTTATTTTTTATAAGGGTTGGTAATTAGGTATATCCATGCAATCAAAATAACTTTTTGATTTTCCATGGCCTACTATTTTGTTTTGTTAAGCAATGGATAACTTTTCTTAAATTAGTCCTTTGAAAAAGAATTTTTCTTCGGCATGTGATACATCATTTGAAAGCTCTTTTTAAGCGCAATCTGAAAAACGAAAATTCCAATATGGCTGCCATAAGAAAATAAAAGTTACCTCGGATATCTCGAAAACAAAAAGAATATCAACATTCGTTTCTACACCAAAATATTAGTTTCCAAAAAGTGTCCTAATAATGTAAAAGTCTAAAATCTGTCATACCAAGGATTACTTGGCTACAGCCAAAAAAGAGAAATCACAATTTTCGTTTTTTTTTTGGAAAATTCCAAAAACGGTTTCAGCATAAAATTTGCTAACCTATCCCATTTAACCGACCTTGTAGCTCTTATAGTTTCCGAGATCGCAATGGTGAGCATCGAATTTGGGACACACGGTATGTAATAATTCAATTTAAAACGTTTACACAAACTCGGTTTAGGTAAAATTATCTCCAATTAAATTGTTAGCTGTATCAATTTTACGATGTTTTAATGAGTGAATTCTGATAATAATGTCTACTACCAGTGGTGAATGCCTCTTGCTTCGTACCATCTTTCAAAATAATTTTCGTAATCTTTAAATAGCATTACATAAAAATACAATTATCTCAAACTA
The DNA here is from genome assembly GCA_029963845.1 of Rhamnusium bicolor. Classification (NCBI taxonomy): domain Eukaryota; kingdom Metazoa; phylum Arthropoda; class Insecta; order Coleoptera; family Cerambycidae; genus Rhamnusium; species Rhamnusium bicolor. The sequence continues at coordinate 514,066 of JANEYF010001679.1, forward strand.
ACGGATAGTTTGCTGTTTTTTGCAACATCTAGAGTAATGGTCGTATGGCATCCTAAAAGATCTGTATGGTAAAAGATACAAGTCCAATATTTTAGCCAGGCCAATAAAACCAGCGAACTATCAATAGTGTAAGTGCTAAAGTTTTAAATCTAAACAGTCAAACTAGGATTACTGGTTACGGAATTACAGAACATCACATTTTACTTAATTTGGTCGCGTGACCAAATTACAACTCAATGTTTATTGGACAAAATTAATCCCCGCCGACGGAGAGCACTACAAGTTCTATGTGCGCGAATTTTTTTAACGATTTTTAAAACTTTTTTTACTCTACATCGATACGAGGGTTCATTTTTTATGTATTGTAAAGGCTTATCTACACAATCGATTCCTGATAATCCCATTTAGCCTAAAATTATTTCCGTTTCTGTGTCAGAACAAGATAAAAACCAAATAAAGAGTCTCAAAAATGACATGGGTTACTCATTCTAAAGAAAAATATCCGAATTTGACTGCATAGGAAATATATAAAATAAAAATTAATTGGTAAATATTATACATATACAGGGTGTTTCGAAATTGGTGCTCACAGTTCAAGGAACTGAGTTTTTAAAAAAAGTAAATTTTGTATATTGAATTATGATTCACGCGAGTTGGCACAATTTACAGAACATCCAGTATATTAGGAAACTGGCCCTCGATTTAGTTTAATGTTTTTAAAAGCTTACACACGACGTACAAACGGAAGGAAAGCAAATATTAAAAAACTTAAAATGAAAGTAGCAGATTACAAAATACAAAAAATATAATTTTTAACTCCATTTCTGAAAAATTTTATACATTTTGTTTTATTAAACACTTTTAGCCATTTCTGTGTATTAAATCAAAAAACACACTGCTTAAATTTCTACGTACAAATTACACTAAGACATATTTTTTTAAATTGTCAATATAAGCGTATATTTGTTACATCTTTTAACTGGCCATAGACGTAGATGTTTATCTGCAGTTTTGATCCATCGGGGACAAATCCGCGTGCTTGATCGGCTACGGATCAAAACTTACATGTTTTTAATGTAAAATAAGGTGGGTACACAGTTGAAAATATTTTGTAAAATTTAACTACTACTTACTTGGGCCACTTATTAGGGCAATTTCAAAATTTGATAACTCCCACAAATCTGAATCGATTTTAGTACACTTTGTATCTGTCGATTGCAAATTTCCTTGGTTTGAGGGTCAACCGATTGAAATTTGTCTGAATTACCAAGAATAGGATATACAGAGTGTTGAACGAAAGTATTACATAAACATAAAACTTTGGAGATGTACAGGGTAGTATTTACAATAGCTAAAAAGTTTATTATTGGAGATAGAAAACCTTTAAATGGGGAAAGTTTTTGGGTTGGTATAAACCATTATGCACATTAACAGAATATAGTGTACCGTATAACGAAGATACTAACATAACCTCATTTTTTATGGGACACCATCTATATTTTAATTTTTGGAGGGGCTCTTCGTCCCGATTACGAAAATATATAATTTGTATACATTTACTCCAGGAAGCGTTAAAATTACTTAAACAACAATACAGGCTGTAACAAATTCGCATGTCACTACAGGTATTTCGGAAACTGTAAGAGATACAGCATTGGTTAAATTGGGGCAAAGTTGCAGAATTTGGCGATTAAAAATATGCCCTTGAGAAATCGAAAATATCTCTTGCTGTTCTTGAGATTAAAAAAAAAAAGTAAAATTTTGAATTTTCGTTTTTATTTTTTCCTGGCGTTATTTAAAGAGATATCGAAGAACTAAAAACACTTTTTCACACTTTGCAATTTAGCGTAAAAGTTTTTTATAAGACGTTTCGTCTTTTCTTGACCACCATCAAGTACGTTATTTTAAATAGGGGCCTGAATTTTTATTGCATTTTTTTTTGTAATTTGAACATATTCATTGATGTATTAAACTTTTATGTTGATAAACGTTTCGTAGATGCAAACCATCATCAAGGAAAAGAATCACATTTTTTCTCAAATTAACGTTATTTTATTATTTTTGTATAATCACTAATTATTAGAGTTGGCAAGTCGTCCGGCTATTCAGTGGTGCAACAGCAGGTAATAGATATCTGGTGAGGCAATGACCGGCTGGCGGACAAATCGAAGCGGGCCGCAAGAATAGTCCATTGTTGTATGTCGTGGTGTTTGCACGCTAATTTATTCCTCTCTGTTGTATTTTATGTTGTTGTATTGTTGATAATTTTATTTGTTGTATTTTATTGTTGGATATTAATTTATAATAAAATATGTCAGACATGCGCAATGGTAAAAAAACGGTCATGCGCTGACAAAGTGAATAAATTTATCAGTGAATTCCCGGATTTATTCTATAATGGTGCTATAATAATTAGTAAGGTGTGCGAGACAGACCGAATGTGCTAGAATAAATATGATTGTAGACGTCACGTAAATACTGTGCATCATAAAAGTAAAAAAAATGCGTGTCTTTAAAAACACAGTTGATGTTCAATTTACTGTTAAAGATGATTGCCTGTGATGTTCCGCTGCACATACTCGATAAACAACCGTTTCGGGAGTTCTGGAATAAATAAAATTCCCAGGTGACGTTACCAAGTCGCGCAACGTTGCGTAACTATGTACCAACTGTACGCGAAGACATTGTAAATAAGATCAAATGTGTATTAAAAAATACACCGCTGTGGTTATTGGCGAGACGACAGATCGTAAAAAAATTCTATTGTAAATGTTATAGTACGTGTACTAGACCCTTTCAAACCGACATTTCCACTATTACTAGCTAGCAAAAGACTAACTGAGTGTACTGTCAAAACCATTATGCGGGTGGTGCTGGAGACGTTAGAAAAATTTGATCTGTCAACAAGACAGGTGTTGATGTTTGTGACCGATGGTGCCGCGAAAATGCGTTTGGTAGAGTGTTCTCTTCAAGAACACGGTTGTAGGTTGGTACATGTTACGTGTAAAGTGCATGCTTTACATCTTGTGGCAGAAACCATTCGACAAGATTTTCCAGATGCATTAATGGCAAGTACAAAAAAAAGTGTTCCTTAAATCTCCTAAATGTCCTCGCGCATTTCACAGCAAGTGTCCCGTGTCCTTACACACTGGGGAACATGGTTGAAGGCAGCATTTTATTATGCTGAATATTTACAACAAATAAAAGCTGTGATACTACAATTCAATGCAGATGAGGCTGCAGCTATTAAGGAGAGCCAGACAAAATTCTTGAAGATAGCTTTAAAAACTTTCAAGACTTTAAAACAGGACGTCATACTAAACTTACAAATCAGTGTGTTCCGTTGTCGTTAGCGGAGTCATTGTAAATAGTGGACGAAGTAAATCGACTGCTTGCACTCATATAGGTGACGCAAAAAATGAGCCCGTTAGAGAAACGTTCACAAGTGTGTTAAACCAAGGCACCGGTTTTACCAAATTAAGACAAATTTGTGATGGTACTGATGGTGCAACCCCAGATCCGTTAAGTGCGTTCAAAGACTATTTTAAGTATGCCTATATTACATCAATAGATGTCGAACGGTCGTTCACAAAATTTAAGCATATTTTTTCACCACAGTGAACATCACTCACGGAGACACCATAAAAACATACCTGATGCTGCAAAAGTTTTTACAGAGCTTCTCCAGTTTGTGATAACTAAGCTAGTTAAGAGGGCAAGTTGTGCATACATTGCTTTTGTTACTGGTTAATTTCTTTTCTTACGCTTATGATGATGCATACGCCTAAGTCCCGCAGCACATTTCCGCCAACTCTACTACATATTAACAATGAAACTATAAAAATTAAATTGAACTGAGGTTCAAATGCTACAAAAAAATGCAATAAAAATACAGATTCGTATTTAAAATAACGTACTTGATGATTGTCGCGAGATCCCTATAGTGAGAGCGAATTTGTTACAGCCTGTATATTCATAAAGTCAAAATTGGCTTAAACAAAGTAATCCCTGGAATTTAATTTAATTTCGGTGAAATATGTACTTTGTGATGTAAAATGTTTGTATCTCATTGACAGAACAATAAGTTATGAGATCAACTGTTTTCTATCATTCTTTTCGATTAGGTATGCTCGCTGTATTATTCTACCTAACTATATGATTGATGATTGGACACTAAAATTACGACAATCTGCATAAAAAATCGTAGTAGATAAAGACCTATTTAAAATAATTATAGGTGACAGATTAAATTAAATTCCAGGGCTTACTTTGTATAAGCCAGTTTGACTTCATGATTATATTGTTGTTTTAAGTAATTATAACACTGTATTTCCGAAACTCCTGAAGTAAATATATACAAATTGTATACAATTTAAAAGAAAAACATTCCTCCATCAGAAATAAATACGGGCCGATAATACAAAAACCGTTTCAGCAAAATAAAGTTGGTTAACCGAAAATAGTATAAAAATGGAAATAACATTTTTTACCAGTAGTGATACTTTTTCAAATTTTATGTTATGTCATACTTTCGCTTAACACCCTGTGTATCCTACTTTTCGTAATCCAGGAAATCTGAATAAACTGACTTTCAAACCAAAGAAATTTGCCATCCACAGATACAAAGCACATTAAAAGCGGTCCAGATTTGTAAGGGTTATCAATGTTTGAAATTGCCAAATTTTAAGGGCGGTTGGTCACTTCAATTTTTGGGTAGTTTACGTTAAGCGTAAATTTTTATAATAATCAAAATTCCGCGGCTACTACAACTTGGCAACGTTCATAATTTTTTGCAATGATACAGTTCAGATCTCACGAGCTAAATCAGTTACACAAGGGCTAAAAAATATTTACTCGTCATACTTTCATTATTTGTTTTCCTCGCGGTCCCACGATAAATGCAGCCAGTTGAAGGGGTCAAAGAACTAAAAATCGAGGGGGATTCGGTTAAAAGAAGGATCGCTACAGGTTATACGGGTCTTGGCCGTGGTGCAAAAAATCAGCGACGATGACGTCGAGGAATTTAATGACGTTTTGCATGCGTATTCCATTAACCACTAAGGATAGAAAGGGGGATAATTTTTTTTTTGTAAATTTATAAAAAAATACCAGCTATTCAATGCTGCTAACAAAAAAGAAAAAAATTGTTCTTGAAAGTAAATCGATTTTTTTGTTGTTAAAAAAAAAACGATTTTTCAACCGATTTTTCGCATATTGCCGATCAATTTAAAAAGCGCGCAATAAATAACCATGTTAGTACAACATTTCAAGCAAATTTTAAGGTCAAAATTGACTAGAGATATGAAAGCGTGTATGAGCTATCGAGATTTTAAAAAAACGTGATTTATTCGAAAAAGTCAATTTTTGCAAAATGTTTATATTTTTAAATTTTTTGAAAACGATATTTTTTAGTTAGTAGGGAGCTACACTTTTACCAAGTTTCGTGAAAAAATTATTTGTTTTCACGAAGATATGAGCGTTTCAAAAAAAACGCGATTTTTAACGGTTTTTTTCAAATAAATAATTTATTTTTGAATTTCCTGACATCGGATTTCCACAGATCGATCCGTATTTAATAGTTCTACAACTTTTGTATAAAACTTTTTTTCATTTTATGGCACCATGACAGAGTAAAATCGAAAAAACCGTTTTTGGGCAACTTTGGGCCCAATTTACTATGGGCCCCCGGGAAGTGCCAGTTGTTTGTATTTTGGTTTATTGAATTCTACGGAAAATTTCCGATTTTTTGCATATTTTTGTTTACTGTATCTTCACTTAAGGGCAAAAAAATCCGTAGGTATACCGCGCTATTTTGTTACTAGTTAATTTCTTTCATTACGATTATTATGATGCATACGCCCAAGTCCTGCAGCCACATTTCTGCCAACTCTACTAATTATTAACAATGAAACTATAAAAATTAAATTGAACTGAGGTTCAAATGCTACAAAAAAAATGCAATAAAAAATACAGGTTCATATTTAAAATAACGTACTTGATGATGGTCGCGAGATCCCTATAGTGAGAGCGAATTTGTTACAGCCTGTATATTCATAAAGTCAAAATTGGCTTAAACAAAGTAATCCCTGGAATTTAATTTAATTTCAGTGAAATATGTACTTTGTGATGTAAAATGTTTGTATCTCATTGACAGAACAATAAATTATGAGATCAATTGTTTTCTATCCTTCTATTCGATTAGGTAAATGCTCGCTTATATAACTATATGATTGATGATTGACAATAAACTTAAACAATACTGCAAAAAAATCGGTAGTAGATAAGGACCTGGTTTGAAATAATGTTTAGGTGACAGATAAACTTAAATTGACTGGTCTACTTTGATTAAGCCAGTTTTGATATCATGATTGATATTGTAGTTTTTAATAAATAGAACCGACTTCTAATCGTAAAATTATGAAAAAGTATTGTCAAATAAGACAAAAATTGAAAAATAAAAAATTCTCCATCAGAACTCAAAGCAATGTTGGCCGATAATACTAAAACCAGTTACAGCAAAATAAAGCCTGGTTAACAGAAAATAGTCATAAAATGGAAATAACATCTATTACGCGTCTTGGTACTTTCCCAAACTTTATGCCATTGATCAACGAACTTTCGTTTATCTCCCTGTATATCCTATTTTTCTAATCCAGTAAATCTGAAGCAAACTGACTCTCAAGCCAATAGAATATTGACTAGCTAAAGGTACAAAGCACATTAAAAGTCGATCAGGATTTGTAAGGGTTCAGTGTTTGAAAATCGCACTAAAATTTTAAGGTTGGCCAAATCAGATTGTTGGGGTAATTGACATTATGCGTAATTTTTTAACAATCAAAATTCCTAGACTACTACAACTTGGCAACGTTCTAATTTTTTTGCAATGATACAGTTTCATATCTCACGATGCTAAATCTACATAAGAATGGCTAAAAATATTTACTGTCAATTTACGATTATTTGCAACCTCGCGGTCCCACGATAAATGCAGCCAGTTGAAGGTGTCAAAGACTAAAATTGGGGATTCGGTTAAAAGAAGACGCTACAGGTTATACGGGTTTGGCGTGGTGCAAAAAAATATCAGCGACGATGACGTCGAGGAATTTAATGACGTTTTGCATGCGTATTCCATTAACCACTAGGATAGAAAGGGGGATAATTAGGGGGGACGTACATACTGCATTTGCAACGAAAAGGCCATTTCGCATACGCAAACTTCGGGCTTAAAAACAGCTTCGAATGGAAAAGGTGAGCGCGGGGAACGTTCTGTAGGAAACTTCGCAGTAATTTTTGGGCTACTGCTAGCAGAACTGAAATTCAATAATTAAGGTAAGAGAATCTAGGTAAGGGATGTTTGCAGGTTTAAACAAAAAACGCTTTAACATAATATCCAAAATGTAACAACATACGTTAGTCAATTAATTACCTGCTTATATCGCTTAAACGAATTGAGATGTAGGGTTTTTAATAAAACTACACAATGTAAAATCACTGAAAAATCCATTGTCAATAAGACAAAAAATGAAAATTAACTAAGTTTCAATACCTCAAACAATGTTGGTGAATTTTCTATAACCAGATACATATTTAGACTGGAAGATACTTAGACACAAAATTTATACCAATATTGCAATTTTGTGTCAAATGTTCCCAGAGCTTTGGAGCCATTGATTAACGAAATTTCCTGATCTCACTATACTGAGTTTTTTGAAGGGCCAACTGTATGACTCAGCCAATTAAAGACTAGTTAAAGCAAAACATCACGGAAGAAGTCGAACATGGACTTGTTTCAGAGGGTTGTTGATAACTCGATTTAAAAGAATTATTTCGCCAAATCAGCCTGGTGGGAGAAATTGCGGATGCGATTTGTTAACAAAAGCCTAGAAATTGAAGTTTTTTTTTATATTCTCGGAATGGGCAGTTTGATATTTTGATACAATTTTCCATTAAGTTTTTTTTAATCACATATTTATAAGTTGTTATAATCATAGCTTTAGTTTTATCAATATTTAATTTTAGTCAGTGTATCGTCAGCAAATAAGTTTACAAAATCACATAATGTACATTTAACAAAATCATTTAAATAAATGATAAAAAGAATTGGACCTAGTACACTGCCTTGGGGTACTCCAAATTTATTTTCTAAAGGAGGCGAAAAAAATATTAATTTTTGTAATTTGAAAACGGTTTGTGTAAATAATTTTCAAACCAGCGAAGTACAATTCCATTAATACCATAATATTTTAGTTTTTCTAATAACAGATGACTGTTAATTGTCTCAAACGCTTTCTTAAAATCAAGAAATATGGCTACAATATATTTATTATCATCGACATTCCGAATCCACTCTGAAATGGTTAATTGTAAAGCCGTTTCGCAAGAATGTTCTGTTCTAAATCCTGATTGGTTTAAAATAAATAAATTATTACTATTAAAATAACTAAGTAGTTGTTCATATACTGCTAGTTCTAAGATTTTCTCTATTGGTGGAAGTGTATTGATAGGTCAGGGAATTTTGTTTATTGATTATCTAAAAAAAGGTTAATACAGTAACGGGATAGTATTATTCAAGCTTAATGCATCGTTTCACAGATTCTATTAGTGAAAAGACGCGGAAAACTGACGCGAAGTGCTCTGTGGCTTCGAAGACATTGAACATCCGCCTTATAGTCCAGACTCAGCACCCAGTGACTACTTTTTGTATCCAAATCTCAAAAAAACTTTTAAGGGAACAAAATTCAGAGACAATAACGAACTTATAGCAGCTGTTGAGGACCATATACAGGGTGGGGCAACAGTGTGTCCGACTTCGATATGTCGAGTTCTATGATGCTATAAACTTGATTTAACAACATAAATAAACTAGACAAAGGGTCTATAATCGGAAATTATTTTCAAATATACAGGGTGAGCCAAGACGACTCTACAGGGTCAACTACCATTTTTTAAATGAAATACCATGTATATCAGAACATTTTTCGAAACCTCTTTGTCGCTTCCTTCCTCCTGTATTGAGAAAATTCAGTTCAAAAAGTTGTAAATTTAAAAATCCTTTTTGGCCACCCTACTTTTAAGAAGTGAAAATAGCTGAGTGTCATCACACAGATGTTTCATAATTGGTACTAACATATTTTTTCTTAAAATCGATAGTTGTGATTGTAGTGATATTTTTAATATAACGTGTATTTTTAATATACACGTGTAAATGGTATAATTTCAACAAAAAAAAATGATTACATCCAGGTGGTTGGGAGAAAGTCAATAATAATACAGGAGTGAAAGGAGGCCACAAAGAGGTTTCAAATATACATGGCATATCATTTAAAAAAATGTCATTTGAACCTGTAGAATCGTCTTGGTTCACCCTGTATATTCGAAAACAATTTCCCGTTATAGACTTATTCGTCTAGTTTACTTATGTTTTTAAATCAAGTTTTTAGCTGTCATAGAACTCGAGATATAGAAGTCGGACGCACTATTGTCCCACCCTGTAAATTGAAAAATAAATTTTTGTTGCTGCGCTAGTCCGAGAATATAAAAACGACCCCTCATAATCTGGTGATAAGTATTTGTGTTTAGAATTCGTGGAATTTTACCAGTTATTAAAAAATAATAAAAAAACATGATGTAATTCTTATTTGTTTTTAATGTTTGATTACAATGGGTTTCTCAAAATTTTGCCATAAGACGTCACAAATCCATGTATTTTTTGCATTATTTAACACATAATCGTTAAGAAAATATATATATATTTTTTATTTAAACCTGCAATTCTAAAATACAGGGTAAGCAAAACAACGAGCAAGTTTTAACATAAATCATCCGATAGGTCTATTTCTCTGACGTTACTCAAACAACTGATTTGGAGATAAACAAGACGCTAATAGTGCGCATGCAGTTCGTTTGCGTTGTGCGGTCGTAATGAATTGTTGGAAAACAACCAATTCTGATAACCGGGTAATTCGAGTGTAGACACTAATGAGCCAGGCGCATGAATGTTGACCTCAACCTAACTTTTGCAAAAGAACTATTCGCCTTCAAGATAAAGACGATTTCCAAAACTTCCCTCTTCTTTTGCCTACCCAAAAATGGTTTATTAATAATACTAGGTCATCCAAAAATAATTACATGCATTTAATATCGTCGATTTTTGGATCACCCAATACGGGCATCAGACCTCCGACATAGTAGTGTCTTACCTGGTAAACTTCCCTTGGCGCGGCCCACTCCACGAGCGGCTTGGCGTGCTGCCCCACGGGCCCCTGCTGCTCCTCCCCCGGCCCGCTCTGTTGGCTGCCGCCCCACGGGCTGGGGGCCACCGGCCCGGCCACGTGCCACCACCCCACGCCCACGGCCAGCCTGCTTAAAAATAGTAAGAAAACGAACGTTACATATCCAATAGCTCCAGTATCAATATTGCGAAGAGACATTAGTTTATCTTCTCGTCGCAATATTTATAGACAACGAAAAAAAATCCGTAAACAAAATAAAAATACGAAAAAAATAAATAAATAAAAGGAACACAGTATCCGATTACAATAAATATAAATACATTTAACGTTGGATCCTTTCTACCATAACCATCAAATTGCATAGGTGCGAATATATTGCAAAAATACCTTGTGGCAACAATGGAAAATAATTTTATCTAGGGATTCTCTTGAAAACGCAAAATATAATGAACTGTTTTCAGCCGTACACGAAGCTATGGACGCCAGTCCTTATTGTCAAAAAGAAAATATACAAACACAGAAAATAATGATAGCGAGAAGAAAAGAATCCCAAATTACTATCAAAAAAGTATAAACTAGAATAGGTAATTTGACTTTTATTTTTAAATTGTCTTAAAATGTTCTTATCGCAGTATTAGTTAGTACACAGGATTTTTTATTTCGCTTAAATGCAATCGCTTTGTAGGATAAAATGGCAATCAAAATTTCAAATATATAAATTGGCGCAAAAAACACGAGCCGCCATGTCACAATACACTGTGACGTCATTCTTGTAGTAAAAAACAATTGCAAGTAACGCTGGGTATCGTTTCTTTTTATTATCATATAAAATAATGAGTTCCCGTTGTTATACGTGGTGTTTGGTGCCGAACTACAAGAGTGTTAGTTGTAAAGACACCACAAAAGTTGTTTATAACACTACCAGATAATATTAAAATGAGAAAGACTTAGTTACAACTTGCCAGGAGAGACCCAAAGTTATTATCGAGTAAAAGTATATTGAATTTTGGTGAGGATCACTTTGATGTAATATCAAATTTGGTCTTATTTCAGTAGCTTTGAACTTTACAACTAATGGAAACAAGTGGTCTTTCACATATCTGTCATATTTGTGAGGTTATGTTGAAGATTGTCTAATAAATAATGTTCTAATTACCTACATTATACACACTTTAATAAACATAAGTACCTAGTTAGCTTTAAAATTAGAGTAAACAAATATTATATACTTGCACGGATGTTTTAATGTACTTAAATTCGGCAGAACAGAAATCGGAATTTGTCGCAAAGAATTAGTCACCATTATTATGTCAGTTCTTACTGTCCGCTTTAAAAACTGCCCTCCATGATTAATTGTTATAAACTTGAAAAAACAACACGAAAACAGTCCAAATATTCACAAAGCAGTCACGATAAGATAACCGTAGGTTTTGCATACTACAAGAGTGACGTCACATTTAAAACCATCATGGCGGGTAGAGTTTTGTGACTGTCGTCACAGATTAAAAATTTGCAATTTTTTAATTGAAATAATAAATTAAGCTCGTGTTTTTGTGAATACAAACCGATAATTTCTGATTTCTTATTCGACAATATATCGTATTCACATAATTTAATAATTTATTTTTCATAGTGTCAAACACCCTATTATATGGGAATTATTATTGATTTGTCGATATAATGTGTTTATTAAAGCACTGATAGCAATATACTGAGTGTCACTGTGATACGGTTCTCCCCTTTTTTTTTTTTTTTTAACAGAGAAATGATTTCATATACAGTGTGTCCACAGATGGAGTTGCCAATGGGAGAAATTTCTTTATTTAATCAATTACGAAAAAAATGCAATATATATAATAAATTGTGTTAAAACACTTAAATAGCTATTCAGTTTATATACAGGAAGTAAAAACTTCTACGTTTAGTGAATTACGAAAAAAAGCTACTCTGTATTAAAAAATGTGAACTAATGTGCCAAATGTGAAAATATTTAATTAATTACCAGTTGTTTCATGGTAGAAGCCTAGAGAATTTTTTTTTTTTTTGATTTGCCAAAAACTGTTTATTTTTTTTTGTAAGACTCCTCTCAAAACCCTATAAATAGCCATCAAAATGTTGATTTGTGTATCCCAAAGCAGAAACAACCAGGATCATCAAGAACAATTTTTATAAGGACAGAAAAAATTATTTAATAGACTAGCAAAATTATTTATAATGTTTTACAAAAAAAAAACTAGTTTTAGCAAATATCAACAAAAAAAATAATTTCTAGGCTTCTACCATCTGACACCCCGCAATTACTTAAACATTTTTATGGATATTTGGAGTCTTTAAGAGATGCACATTTTTTAAAAGAGAAACTTTTTTTCGTAATTCACTAAACGTAGAAATTTGTATATTAACTTAAATCTGATTTATTTAAGGGTTTTAAAAGATGTTGAATTTATTATCTAGAATGACTTTTTTCGTAAATGGTTAAATAAAAATATACAGGGAGTCATGATAGAAATTATAAATGATAGCATCATTTCCGTTGAAACAGGAAATGACAAATCCTTTTTTTTTTATGTCAAATAATGGATTTTTACTTGTGTATTGACTATATGAAGAGCGTTCATTCAAAAAAAGACATGTCCACACATTTCTCCAAAAAACGTTTTACTTATATTATTTTCGGCTCACTTCTATCACTTCTATCAACCTATCGGTTCAAATCTGTTCAAAAGAAGACATGTCCCGGTGAAACTTTCCATATGAAAGTACTGTGTTCGGTCAAAAGAAGACATGTCCATAGTACATGGAAATATAGTTCATTTTAATCAAACCAGGCAAGTCCAGTAACTTATTATGAGTATATACCGACCGATACATGTCCATTTATGATATTCTTAAAAATTCTATTTCTGTATCGAGATCTAATACCGCCGATCCAATAACACCTGACTATCATGACATCAACAAGCTGCTATTGGCTATCGTTTTTACTTTAGTAAAAATTTAATACGTAAACACGGATTTAGAGTTATTTACCTCAGCTACGTTCAGACAAAACAGGACATAAATATTAAGGTCAAGCACAACTAGACATGTCCAAGACGTTCATCAAAATATTTTTGTAGTTGTTTTTAATGGTACACAATTATAATTTAACACATTTAGAACTATATTTTTACAGGTCGCAACATTAAACGTCTTTTACGTTTTTCTCAAAATCATTTTAAATGGACATGTCCTTTTTTTGATTGAACGCCTCTCATATAGCCGATGTATAGCGCCAAGTGTGGCCAGTTAGAAAAAGAATACGAACGATGGCTGCGACCTAGGATAAAATGAGATGGAATGATACACCCAGCGATTGTAAGGACAGGTTCAGTCTGTTTTCCACCAACCACCTACAATTCAGTCACATTGTTACGTTCATCTCGCTGGTTCAATCGGTCTTTGTTAACATTTGGCCATATTATACGTTATAAGATCATTTTTATAGGTTAAAAATTAAACAAAAAAAAGGAGGTGTACCAAATTTCAGTGACAACCGGTATAAAATTTGTTGTGAGAAGAACTATTATTTTTTAAACTAAATCAGTTTTATTTACAAAAAATATATATAACTAGTCCGAAATGCAGCACCTGAATTATAAAAAAAATATATACAATCGTTCAAAATACAGAGAGAAAATTGCTGAGGGTGGTTTAATTGCATATTTTTTGTTTGCTAAACCAATTGAAAATTGATTGATAAATTATGTACCGTACTGAACCTGGCATTAACCTGATATAACTTTAAACCACAGAATATAAGAAAATATAAATAACAACTCTTATACAGGGTGTAACCGTTTTAAGATGGATTTATGCAGACACATTTAACATGTAGCATTTAAAATGGGAGATTTTAAGAAATCCAATACGCATGTATGCACAATTTATTTCATTTAAGAAGCATCCAATCAAATTTAAGGATTCTGCTCCTACCCAGATGATGACATCCAATAAATAATTTGGGTTAGGGATTTGTAACCTAACCTCACATATTTATGAATGCACAGTACGATTTTCTTTTAACATTTAATCTAAAAATGATAAATGTGCTGCATAAATTAGTTCATTACGTTATGAGACTTTAACTCATAAATGTTAAATGCTGAATATATAATCTTAAACGATAATTGTTAAATGTGTCTGCATAAATCCACCTTTAATTACAGAAAATCGAATAGTCAATAGATTTTTGAAAAATAACTGTTTTTTGTGCTATGACATTTTCTCATAAGCTCTTAGTTTCTGAGATACAGCGCGTTCAAAATTTTTATTTGATATGTTTTTGTCGCACAACTTTTGCATTTTTTAATATATTTATTACACATTTGAGGGTCATTTATGTTGGAATCTGAGCAAATTACGAAAAACATGTGTTAGAAATATTACCACTGACGTAGCTAGAGCGAATGCGAACCCTTTTTTCTTAATTAAATCGTTTTTGAATTACCCCAAATTTCATTTGAAAAAAACGTCTCACATGTTTTTGATATTCTCGAGTCTTCCGGCAAATTGAGTGTAAGTATTCTACATTGTTTAAAAAGTAGCTTTGAATAGATTTGTAAATCAGAATTGTTAGACTCAGATAATAAAATACTATTTGTAAGTATTGCGTCGGTGATTTCACAGTTCTAATAAACTATGACAACAAATCTGTTCAAAACCACCTATTAAAAAATGTGGAACAGGGTTATGCAACGAAACACTTTACCGGAAGACTATCGAAAATACCAAAAACGTGCGATTTTTTTTCCAAACGAAATTTAGATTAATTTAAAAACGGTTTAATTTTTTTAAACATCCATGGCGTAGACATTTTAAAGAAAAAGGGGTGCATGTCCCCT
The DNA here is from genome assembly GCA_029963845.1 of Rhamnusium bicolor. Classification (NCBI taxonomy): domain Eukaryota; kingdom Metazoa; phylum Arthropoda; class Insecta; order Coleoptera; family Cerambycidae; genus Rhamnusium; species Rhamnusium bicolor. Next base: position 529,181 of record JANEYF010001679.1, read on the forward strand.
CTATCTACGCCAGTGTCATAATCCTAGTCCAAATTTGTCGGCATTTTTTCAAATTACGCCTAACATAAATAACCGCCAAATATGATTAAATAGGTATATTAAAAAAATGCAAAAATTATGCGACAAAAACATTTATCTAATAGAAATTTCAACGCCCTGTATCTCAGAAACTAAGCGTATATGAAAAATAGTTCATAAAGTCTGTGTACTTCGACATTCAACATCTATGTCATCCTCTTCAGTAGGTACAGTAAACTACATCGTGCAATAATAAAGATTTGTGGTTATAGTAGAGGATCCGAATTAAAAACGACCTTCACCCATCCGTTTAATGGATGAAAAATATTTTATATTAATTTTAATATGTTATAAAATATATCGCGAGTGGGTTGGCTAAAAAATTCCTGGCAAGACTATGATTAATTAAAAATTCAAAAATAACTTTCTTTTAAACATTGCACTCATTTGTTTAAGGAACAAATTTTATTCCAATCGAAACTATGAAGCCTATAGAATATGCAAACGTTAGGTTGTCTATTTTTTTCCTGACGTAACTATTGGGTTGGCAGGTATAAACAGGTAATTTGATACTAGTAATTTACATTCATCTGTTTAATGAATAAATCTTATATCAAAATAAAGGTAATTAAATTGCGAACAGAATGATATAGCGTTGTCTGCGAGAAATCTGGTTTAAATTCCGGTTGGCGAGCTTTAAAAAGCGAAATATTGGTTAGAATGAAAATGTGCGACAAAGAGGTCCGAGCAAACTATCCGGTGCGATAGAAGAGGACGCTGCATTGCAGCTGCGCGCGGCTCGTCCATCGGATGAAAGGGAGTGCGCATACTATTTGTTTGTGCAATTGAGAAGGGTAGCGATAGCCTAGTAAATATAATAGTAATATTTTGGAGCAGTTAACCTCAATATTCGAATCAAGAAGACCTGCTACTACGCATCGTTGTTATTAATTGACAATACCTATATTATAAAAAATGGCTAAAAAGTGTTTTTTGTGTGACTCGGACGATTCTGTAATTGATTTTAATGATGACACTTTTAAAAATTGTTTGTATTTATATTATATTATAATAAAATTTTTGTAGTATTTTTATTTATATACTCTAATATCACAAATAAAATTAAAAGTTATATATATATATATATATATATATATATATATATATATTTTCTCTCTCTCTCTCTCTCTCTCTCTCTCTCTCTCTCTCTCTCTCACATTTTTTTTTTTTTTTTTTTTTTTTTTTTTTTTTTTTTTTTTTTTTTTTTTTCTTTCCCCTATTTATATTTATTATATTTATTTATATTTATTTATATTTATTATATATTTATAATTTTATTTCAAGTCTACTGCCAGTTGCTCCAAAATAATGGTCAGAATATTTACTAGTCTATCGCTACCCTTCTCAATTGCACGAACAAATAGTATGCGCACTCTCTTTAATTCGATGGATGAGCCGCGCGCAGCTGCAAAGCTGCGTCCTCTTCTATTGCACCGAATAGTTTGCTCGGACCTCTTTGTCGCACATTTTCATTCTCACCAATATTTCGCTTTTTAAAGCTCGCGAACCGGAATTTAAACCAAATTTTTCGCAGACAACCCTATATCATTCTGTTCGCAATTTAATTACCTTTATTTTGATATAAGATTTATTCATTAAAGAGATGAATGTATATTACTAGTATCGAATTACCTGCCAACCCAATAGTTACGCCAGGAAAAAAATAGACAACCTAACGTTTGCATATTCTATAGGCTTCATAGTTTCGATTGGAATAAAATTTGTTCCTTAAACAAATGAGTGCAATGTTTAAAAAAAAGTTAATTTTGAATTTTTAATTAATCATAGTCTTGCCAGGAATTGTTTAGCCAACCCACTGGCGATATATTTTATAACATATTAAAATTAATATAAAATATTTTTCATCCATTAAACGGACGGGTGAAGGTCGTTTTTAATTCGGATCTTAGACTATTATAGCAATGCCAGTAAATGTTATATCCATCAAAACGGCAATAACAATACTTTTTGAAAAATATGGGAATATGAAAAAAAATATATCCGAATTACAAGTTTGCACTTCCAAGGTATTTTTGCACATAAATATAGTGTAATTTCGGTTGTAAATATTCAGTATTCTTGCGCAAAAATATACCATTGTTATTGTTAGTGTTGTTATTCATGCAATAAATAATTTTTGTTATGTCGTTTTAGTTACTTGAATTAAATAAGTGAAGTTAGTCATATTTCCCATTGCCGAAAATATCAATAAATATAAATAGGCACTGTGAACCATTATCATTTATTGATTTCTTAGGCAAAAGAGATCCTAGAACACCCAAAAAAATTATTTTAAAAAGATAGTAGTAGTACTTACATCGTTAATTATCGATTTACAAAACACGTATTGTACTTTCTTGGTAAATTTTCTGGCAATTATTTAATAGTTTTGTGTTTTTGATGTTCGCTAAAATAATTAAAAACTTTAAACTGACATGCTCAGTTTGTCTTGTGCATTACACATTATACATAAGTCACTCAAATGAAGGAGTCCGAACTTGTATCAACCGAAAATACACCATATATTGGGTGCAAATAAATAATATTAAAGACACTTAAAAAGGTATGGTAGGAAGATGGACGAAAGGACGGTTACTAGGATTTTTTTCCTTGAATGTAAAACAAAAATAAGCAAATATTTAGGACATTTTGCCTGCAAATATTATAAGACAGCAAATATTATGGCAATTGAATTTTATTATTCAAAATTATTAACAAATTTGCCGCAAAGAATTTTGTTTTTATTTGCAAAATTTGTACTTTTTCATTTAAAAAAATATCTAATGATAGTTAACAATTACTGTAAAGTTATGGTCAATTAGGCGCATTGTTCAACACAGTTTGATAGTACAGGTATAATAAATAAACCTAAAACGCATATGGTGCGTTTTCAAATAGTTAGTATTTTACATCCAAAAATATTTACAAGGGACCTTATCAGTGACGGCTGGTGAAATTTAGGTTATGTCACATCTTAATATTGGAGCGTAGGACCCAAGCGAAACTTTAAGGAATAACTATCAATACTAAATGAGGAAGTTTTGCAAAAAAAAAATACTATCGAAATTTGCGAAAAAAAAGTTGAAAAAATGGTGTGCCTCATCAAGTTATTTTTTAAAGAATTTGTAAAATATTGGCAAATTAGGTGGAAAATGTGTCAACAGATTTCAAATTTCACAAAAAAATATTGATTATTTACCAAGTTACACCATTTATTTTAAATTCATTTTTCACTGTGCAAACTTCAAAAAGGTGTAACTTTGTAAAAAATCAATTATGAAATTTGATATCTGTCATTAAATTTCCCACTTGATTATGAAAAAAAAATGTTTTGCAAATATTTTACAAATCGTTTAAGAAACAGCCAAATTTTTTTTACAAAACTTCTTCAGTTAGTCTTGGAAGTTAGATCTTAAAGTATTGCTTGGATCCCATGCTCCAATACTAAGATATGACAAGCCTAAGTTTTATCAACCGCCACTGCAGCTTATGGTCTTTTCCATTCATAATAAACTGAGCAGATGATTTGATCCAAAAAACAGTATATAACTAGGAATAAAAACCCAACTATCGGCATCTCGACACATGTAAATGAAAGTAGTAAATCTCACGAGTGTAAACTGGTGAATTTTTTTAAAATTGATTTGTTCAACCATGAATGTAAACATATCTCTCATGAATATCATAATAACTAACACAAAAACGAACTGAATGTTGATGATGATTTAGAAATCGTTTAAGAAATTGAAAAACTGATTTTAATTATAATAGCAACATTTTGCTACAAATAAAGGGTGTTTTTTAAGCATGATAGAACTTCCGATCGCGATGGCTGTGAAATAAGCTGTCAGTTTGGGCGCTATAAGTGACATCTGTATTCAAGATAGTGTGACAAATCATTCTGAATAACCGACTCACGCTTGAACAAGGCTACCAAATTATTCAAATTTACTTTGAAAGTCAGTCGTCAATTCGCGAAACATATAGACGACTACATGTATTTTACGACGCACATATTCGTCCATCTGAGCAGGCCATCCATCGCAATGTGGACAAATTTCGTACCAAACACTTTCTAAAGGATGCAAGCACTCCAATACGTCGAAGAAATATGCGTATTGAAGAGAATGTCGTCCTGTAAACGAGTGTGCAAGAAAATCCAAAATTATCGGTTCTTCTTCGGTCGCAGCAATTGGGTTCTGTCCGTCCACGTAGTGGACGGACAAAGCACAAAGAGTTTGGCCATATGCCTCAAATCGTTTTTAAATATTAATGCCATGTATTGATCTTTCAAGTAATAACAGATTTTTGATCAAAAGTTCATTTTTGTGGTATTTATTCAAGTTTAAAGTTCTATCGGGCTTAAAAAATACCCTTTACTTGTATAATCATATGCTTTGTTTTATCGTCTTTAAATTTTAATGTCATCTCTCAACGAATGTACCATTATTTAAATCTCTTGACTGTCTTGTGAAAAAAGCATATTTATACTGCTCACCATTAATATTTAATATAAAAGGCAGCGGCCCTAAGACAGCTCCCTGAGGTACAACATTAACTGTTTTAATGATGCGAATCTAGGTTTTATGTGAGGTTAAAGATTTAATGCAAATATTAAAAATGGTACTAAAAAATGCAACTATTAATAAAGATCGAGTACCCCGCGTTTCAGTGAAAACACCTTATAACATTTGCAGGCTTTACTTTACATAGAATTAACAAATAATTCATAGTACTTCCCTATACATAGCACACACAAAAAGATGCAAATAAAATTAGTACATTAGTAAGCCCATTAATTAGGAAATAAATCATAAAACAAGCTTATGAAAAGATACAAGATGCGTTTTTGTATTCGTTCTTGTACTCGTACAAAATGCACCTTGTACATGTACGACACTAGCAAATTAACAATTTACTGTTTATTTTTTTATATAAAACATCCTCTTGAAAAAACTCAGTGCTATTTCCTAGCAGCCGTACATAAAATGAAAGTACTATGAACGATAATAATTTACCTGGGATGGTGGGTTTAAAGGTCGGATACACATTTTGTTTTTGAAAAACGGGCATATTAACACCGATTTTGGTAGAAAGGACAACAAACCTGTGTTCCACTGCTAACTTCGTAGTAAACGCCTGACCCGACTCCTTCATCCAGTTCCTAAGTGCCAACATAAAGTCAGTACCATGTATGAATGGTAACACTTAGTACTGGCAGTATTTTCCCCAAACTTTTTCATACGTTTCACTTACATCTCGTTATTTTTCAGATTACATAACCTCAAACTCAGTTTTATCAGCAGTTTTGAACAAAACTGAATCTGACGTTTTCACATTTTCTTTGTAACCACATCAAAGATCTCAGTTACAAAATCATCAACGAGATGTGATCGATAAAAAAAAAGTTAAAGGAAAAACTAATCTGTGTTCCGCAATATGGGAGACAACGTCGGGATCGTACATTTTTAACGCTTTATATTTTTTTCAATGGCAAATTGTGGATAAAGCATTAAAAATAGTCCCGAGATGTTTATTTCAAAAAAATACTTGTGTGTTGCACTACCTTACTATTTAAATATAAAGCTGCAGTGCATCACACACATACTACATCTGATTGGCCAACCAAAACGTAGGATAAAATATACGTTACAAACCAGAAGAATCATTTATTAAAACGTCAATGAATAGAATACAAATGGAATACAGGATGAACTAAATTAAGTGGGCACCATTGCTAACCCCTTTATTATTGGAGCTCAGAAGTCTGTTAAATTAGCAAACTGGTAGGATTTGTTTCGCTGATTACGACAGTGAAAACAATCGAGCATTCGGTTCTAAGGTATTTACAAAAATGTATATTTTTTTAATGGAACGCTCTGTATATGTTTGCACCAGTCGATGTATAGTCAATTTCTGAACATCCCCCCCATTTTTTCGATAAAATTGATAATAACACAGTTATTTAAAATTAACTGTTTAAAACGCTTTAAAATCAAGTAGCCATGGAACACAACAATAATTTATTTTAAAATTATAATAACGTAATCAACTATTACATCAAATGATCAAAAACGTCGCCTCCTACTTCAAGACACTTTTTGGGCTGTTTTCAAAACACTACGTGTTGCCTTAAATGCGATCCTACTGCCTAATGTAATTTTACTACATTTCCAATACAATTCTGTGGTTCGTTTATGTTGTTATATCTCACTTTGTAAACGTCATCTTTTAAATGTCCTCAAAAATAAAAACCCAGAAGGGTTATGTCCGGCGAATGAGGGGATACTGGACAGAGCCATTTGTAGCTATCCACCTATTTTTAAAATATTTCCGCAAAACTCTTCCAACTCCATTAAAATTATCGGCACGTGCACCGCCTTACTAGAAATAGATTTCTGGTCGAGCGTCCAACACCAAATCGTCGGAATATTCTCACAAAACAACAGAAACTCGTGTAACGTTGTCCTGTCAATGAACCAGGGTAAAAATATGGACCAAAAATTCTGAATCCGAATAGACCACATCAAACATTATATATAAACCGATAAAAGGTACTCTCTACTCCAATAATGGCGATTTTCTCTATGATACATGCCAGTTAGAAAAATTTCGATCATGAGTACATTTCTCAATAAACCACCTACAAAACCTTCTGTCGTTGTTACCTTCTTCTAGCATTTGTACAGTTTAATATATGTACGGTGCAAATTTATGTTTCTTCAGACTTCTTCAAATAGCATTAAAAGTAATGCCGGTTTCTTGAGACAAATGACAAATCTCTTATGGAATTATTCGGATGGGCAGTAGTTTCAATTTATTCTTCTTCTTTTTGTTATTTTCCTGGCACAGACATTTTTATTACTTCTAAATCTTCGAAAGAGCTTTAAAAAAATATCGACTTGGTACTTCAGGAAGTAATTTGTTGTAACGTTGAAACACTCTTTGACTATTTTTCTGACAAATCAAATATGTTTCCAGCATATCACATGTTCGTTAGGGTAAAACTGAAATTAAGAGTAACTAACACGCACAATTATTATTTTAGAATAATTGGCAAGAAATGTTTTCTTGTTTTATGGCTACTTGATTATAAAGGGTTTAAAACAATAATCAGCGAAAAAAAATTCTGCTAATTTAACTGAGTTCGTAGCTCCAATAATAGCGGAATTTGCAATGGTGCCCACTTATTAGGTTCATCCTATACAAATATAATATATACTTCTGCAAATGTTTTTTCAGGAAACTCCGTATGTGGGAGTATTTTCTAAGTTCTAGGTGTATTGTTTGATACAAATGATTTTCTAGATACCTATATTAAAGGCTTTTACTTAATAAGAAAGTTTGCTAAATTACTATATTTTACGTATATCCAAATATAATAGTAATAAAATATATGATTCTCCTGTTCTATTTGCATATATCATTTATTATTTAAAATAATAAATAACGACTTTTTATTTATTTAATGAAAATTTGAAAAAAAATGACTGTTAACATTGGCACATGGTTTCTAATTTATTTTCAATATAGAACATAGTGGCCACTGTGATTAAAAAAAGGTGAAATCGACGATAGAAATTACTCAACAATAATGAGGATCTAGCAAAACTCAAAAACAAGCAATAAAAATGACCTATAAATGTTTAAAATTTAATTTACAAACACGAAAATCAAAATTAATATAAACCCACGGTTCCCCATTCCAGATTTCCTACAAGAACTGTGTTTCCTGCTAGGCTATTTTAATATTTGCAACTTGAAAACCGAAAATGAATATGATTTGACAAATTTCAATTTCACATAAGCAATTTTTAATTTTTATGTTACCTTCACACACAGTATTATATTTACATCTGCCACTTCAACAATTCAGTTACTAATGGACCATATTAGTGTGACGTCAGATAATGATGCAACGTACGTAAACGAATCAAGAAACACTGCTTGCCTATATGTAACACTAGAACCTTTACCCTCATGCACAAGAACATAAAGGCGACATTTTCGATGGTTAGAACACAGCAAAGGTTTCTTTCTCCCTTGGAAGAAATAATTAAGAATTTTTTTTACAATTCACTATGCACAATATATGTTAGAATATATAAATAATTTGTTAATAATAATAATAAAGTTACTCTAATACTTGTATATATTCTGTGCATGGTGAATGGCAAATAACAATTCATAAATATTCCTTCCAATGGAGGAAATAAAATGCTGTGCTGTGTTTTAACCCTTGAAAATGTCGCCTTTATGAACATGATCATAAAGGTTAAGTTCCAGTGTTAGATATAGGCAACGAGTGCTTCATGATTCTTTTACGTTGGTTGCATAATTATTATTAATTATATGACGCCACAAGTAATGTGGTTGCACAGAAAATTTATTTTGACATATCGCTAATTCAAATACTTGGGCATTTGACAAAAGTATAATCTTCTAAATTCATATTTGAGGAGCAAAATTTCAAAGCGACATCCAAAATCTTTGGCTACTGAGATCACACACGGAGTGCCACTTCTTTTGCTTTAAGAAATTCCTAAGGTGTCACTGAGGTGTTAAATGAGTCTCTATCCCGCTTTAAATTTAATGTGTAACAGGAATATTTTTTCAACCATAATTGATTTCAAAAAACTTTTCAATTTTTGTTGAGTTGGTAAATATAGAACAATTGCATGAATCAGGTTTTAGAAAATGATAATAAATCCATTGAAATACAGACTTGATTAACGTTTCAAAAGGGTTTATTCAAAACTGCTTTTATTCAAAATAACGACATGCAGGGTTGCCAGATTTCCGGCATGTCTGGTTTTTGACCATGATATCCGGCCTCCAACAGACAGAAGCAAATATCCAGCAGAACCCGCAGAACAAACAAAAAATGTAAGAGTTTGTTCACTACTTAGTATTTCAGTGTCCGTGTCTGAAAATTTGTGCAGAATTTATAACAACTTAATTGAAAAATATATAAAATTACAAAAGTATTTTTTACTGACTTCTTAACTCGTATATAAATAAATAATAATAACGTTTTTTACAGAATGAATTTTTAATATGCTTTTTTCAAAGTTTTGTTGATAAATATATCTATTAATACAAAAAGGGTTTTTTGCCCTTTTCCCCCAAAAAAAAAATTTTTTTGCCCCGCCCCCGGGGGTTGTGGGGGGTTTTTTCCCCCCCCCCCCGGGGGGCCCCCCCCCTTTTTCCCCCCCGGGGGGGGATCAAACCCAAAAAAAAAAAAAAAGGGGGGGGGGCCGCCCCCCCCCCCCCTCCCTTTTTTTTTTTTTTTTTTTTCCCCCCCCCGGGGGGGGCGGCCCCCGCCCCCCCCCCCCCCCCCCCCGCCTTCCGTCTTCCCCCCCCCCCCCCCCCCCCTTCCAAATAAAAAAATTTTGTTTTTTTTTTTTTTAAAAAAAAAAAAAATTGTTTTTTTTTTTTTTTCCCCCCCCCAAAAACAATATTCGGGGGTTGGGTTGGGGTTTTGGGGGGTTCTTCCCCCCCCCCCCCGGGGGGGTGGGGGGGGGGGGTGGCGGGGGGGGGGCCCCGGCGACCCAAGACAAAACCAGCCGGGGCGTGTCCCCCCTCCCCCCCCCCTCTTTGTCTTTTTCTTTTTTCTCTTTTTTTTTTTTTTCTTTTTTTTTTTTTTTTTCTTTCTTTTTTTTCCTCTTTTGGTTTTTGGTGGTGGTGGGGGGGGGGGGGGGGGGGTCTTTTCTTTTTTTGGTGGTGTTTTGTGTTTTTTTTTTTTTTTTTTTTTTTTTTTTTTTTTTTTTTTTTTTTTTTTATATCTATTAATGTTCAAATCTTTATACACGTAGAAAATTATACTGAATAAGATTTATGAGAAACAACTACTCAGCGGACAAAAGCCCCGTCCTGCGTTGAATTAAACCTGCAAACATTTTTTCTTTTAAAAAATTGTTTTTGGTATATTTTTATCTAGATGTTAGATTTGCTAAATTATATAGAAAATGATTGTTATTTGTTGTAGCCCTGAAGAAGGCAATAAATATTGTCGAAACGTCGACTTAATGAGAAATTGAGGTTTTCTTACTTTTATATCCGATTTAGTTCCGACAAAAAATATCAACATATTGAGTAATGGTGGATAACGAAACTTTCATTAAACAATACTAATTATTGCACTTTAAAGGAAAATCTCTAGAAGAGAGTGAATTCAGATCTGGCAACCCTGCGTGATAATATTAGTTAATTAACACGATCGCTTTCCACAATAGTGTTAAAAATACTTCTTAATCATCTTCTAAAGGAATCCGAATATAATAATTACTTAAAAACAAATAAAAAAAGGATATACAATTTCTTACTCTCCTATAATATGATGTCAAATAGATAAAAGTCCTTTTGAAATATTGCCCCTCATTTATAAATCTTGCTGAAGGTATAAACTTGCTTTGGAAAATTAACCTTGTACTATTGAAAATTGTATTTACCTTAAAATAAGGTTGTTTTAAAATCTACAAAAATATAAACTGGTATCTAATGTTCCGCGTTAGATCGACCGTATGGGTCTTCGACAATTTTGCCTTGGTGTGCGAGACAAGATGGTCGAATAATGAAAATCAATATACGACACCAAACTATCAATCTACAAACATTACGAAAGCTTCAAGAACAAAAAACTTGTAGGTAGTCTTTCGGGGGGAATCTCCGTTGCGGGCGTGTTGGTTGGCCTTCTCAGCTACACATCCTCCTTAAATCTATCGATGCGGAAGCTCTAGAAAGGGTTATCCAAAATATAAAATGGTGTAACAAAGCTCGGCTAAACACAGCATTGTGGGTCGCCTAGGGCGGCCCAAGCCAAGCACAAAGCAAAAGCAAAGCTTCTAAAAAAGCACTATAAGCAAAAGCAAAGACAAATAGCTCTGTCGACGACAACATTGCAGTGACACGGAACATGGACAGACACACAAGCTGCAGTCTTCTAGACACTTGCGGTTAAGCAACTTAAAAAAAAAAGTGAAAAAAATTAAAATGTTTAAAGGTTAGTGTCGGCGTGGCGGCGTCGTCCCTCGCCCCACTTTTGGATAACCCTGCAACTAAGAGCACATCATATCTGAGCCAGCCACAGGCCGGCGGCTGGCGTCCAGTCAGATCCACATGACTCAAGTCCGTCGCACTTTTCCCGGCGTCGCTGAATTTTGAAGTTGGCTCAGATATGATGGTATTTTTGAATGTGGCAAGTGTTTGATTAGTTCACTTTTGTTTTTGTTTTGACCATGCAAGCTTTGGGCCGGGCAGTTAGGGGGTTAGATGCTGCTCGTTAGTGGCGAAATGCCGACACTGTGCCACAATCAAACTACCGCATAAAATTAGGAAAAATAAATAAGTATAAAAAAAAAACGGTAATGAAAATTTGGTTTTGTCCCATACCGGTGCTGGCTGCCGACCCCTTCCTCTCGCTTGCGTCGGGGCCGGCTGATAATCGTAATAGTAATCTTCATACCGGTAAAAGTCATCATAATAGGGATCGCTGTAGCCGCCTCTATAGTCCCCGTAACCGTAATAGTCGTAATCGTAATCTATAAAAGACAATAAGTCCCAATTTAGCCAACTAGATCCAATCGGATTGCCTGGAGAGGTATTACTACTAATAGCATGCCGGGAAAAGAGTCAAGTAACAATTCTCGCCAGAATCTATAGCTTTTTACCACATAACACTAGATATATGTAAACTTAATTTATACACAAACGGGGGCTGACTATGTGCCACCCTACGCACTACATCTCAAATAATTATCAGCTAACAGAGTCCAGTGAAGACGAAAACTAATAAAAATACCTATATGTATATAAATATATGTATATATTATAAAAATACAGTCCCTACACCACAGCTTGTACTTACCCGATGCTCCTGGCTGCAAGCGCAACATTTTTTTAAAACAACACAAGTGAGGAAAGACAGAGATACACATGCAAGTTAGAGTCGGAGGCGCGTGCATTGCTTTACGATGCCCTTGCCTTTGCTGCGGTGCCCCCGGCCGTCCTCGTGCATCCACTCAAAAACACAACTCGTACGCAAACACAGACACGCTGCCAGTCACCAGTCGCATCCAAACAAACAACATCACTACCATAATAATAATTAGTAACAACACTACTTCGTCTAGGAACTTGTTATTTAAAAAAATACAGGCACTACATTTACATATACTTTCAAACCTGGAATAAACTGGTTTATATGAGGTATTTTAAACAATAAAACATTTTTTACATAGTGGCAGTTCCTCGTCAACTTGCAGTCAGACCTTGAACGGTTGAAAAAAAAATGTACAAAGATGGTATAGGCAAAAAACATACGTAAGATTTGTTAGTAGAGTGCTAGAAGGTTCATGTTTTGGTTATATCTTCAAACTTGTTTGTTAAAATAAAGTTTAGAAAATTATTATAAGTATAAAGCAGAAACAATTAATAAATAATGCAGTAGATCGCGATGAAAATTGCAGATTTCTTACTCTCAAACACTGCATTATTTATCTTACACAAAGTGGCATGTGGACATTTGACTTCGTTTTGTCTGTTTTTTTTAGCATACTCTTACAAGTGGAATAGTTACTTGACTAACAAGCAGACTAAGGACCATTGTTTTTAAAATTATTAGATTGTAAAGGTCGACGAGGAGGAGAATCGGCTTACCGTAGTCACCCCGACCCATCGGGCCCCCTCTCATGCTTCCTGATCCCGTCCTTTGACCTCCCTGTCCAGGTGGTCCTCTCAAAGGCATAGGTCCAGGCATCATTCTGTTGGAATCACAACATTAAAACCCAAAAGCACATATTTACGCATCGCGCCAAATTTTGCGGAGCGCTTTTATTAAAATCCCCTCCGGCAATAAAAAATATAGTACATACATATTACATATACATAAAAAAAAATTTCAATGGTCAATAATAAAATAAAAAATAAAATTTCATATACTGTAATTTTTACGAAGGCCTTCCGCAAGATCCGCTAATGCTTTGTCAGCACGCCAGTCAATGATTGGTAGTTTTTGAGATAAACTGTTAGCAGGGCCGTATTTACGCGCAGCCTATGGGCCCGCACCATAAAGGGGCTCGCAGGGCTGCAGCTGCAGCTACCTACATCTCGACACTTATTACAGTTGATAAGTGGCAATCGCTAAGGAAGGTCGTGATCATAATCATCATTTATCATTTGTTGTTAAATACTGTATAGTAAAAATTGTCTACAATTTAATAATAAACATCAAATGTTTCTTTTTATGTTTTTAGTTAGAAAATTGCTCTAAAATGCGTTTTTGCAGGTTAATTTAAAAAAAAATCCCCCTTGATCCGCCTTGGTAGGGCCCGTCCTCCAGGTTCAGCCTAGGTGTCTACAGATCCTAAATACGGCCCTGACTGTTATTGAAATAAAAAATATATAAAGCTACGGTAGTAGCATTTTTCCGGGATATTTAAAATTGCAAACTGAAAAACAATTGAATGTCAAATAAAACAATTACAGTTACAGCTGAGACATTGACAATCCGAAACAGAGTAGCACGGCCATTCGGCAATATTGTAATATCAAATTAATATACAGTGTGTAAGTCACGCTCCATCCGCAAAATATGGGTTTGTAATGGAAAATAAGTTGAAATGAAAAAATAAAAAAGTTTCGATTTCGCCTTCATAATCGAGTTAGTCAAAATAATTTCAATTCTTTGATCTAGTAGGCTTGAGGTCTGAAATAATATCCAACTGTCAACGTGAGTTAATCTCTGTCAACGTGAGGTATTAATTGTGGCAATTAATTTAGAATTTGGCTTTAATCTAATCAAAATGGATAGATATTAGTCCAATCGTGAATATGTTGATATGTTGAAATCACTTGAGGCTTGGAGCTGCTGCGGTTCATTATGCAGAACGATTTCCCCACCGTCCAAATCAGAAAAGTTATTTTACGAGTAAAACTGAGGCTTCTTGATACTGGAAATTAAAATCCACGGAAAAGAAATGTGGGACACCCAACGGTTTATATTATTCAAGATGAAGTTCTTGAATTGTCAATAATTTTAAGCACGGTCCTGTCAATATTGTATGCGATGGCACATTGGCTAAAAGAGCACGGCAGGCGCGCGACTCGACGACAGAGACTAGCTGTTGACACGTGTGTGTGTGAGCACGCATTAAAAAGTTTTGTTTTCTATTTGTGCAATCATTGAATTTTACTACCCAAAATATTGATCCGGCTCGAAGGACCATATGTATTGTCAATAATTTTAAGCACGACCCTGCCAATGTTGTGTGCGATGAGGCATTGGCTAAAAGAACACAGCAGGCGCGTGACTCGACGACAGAGACTAGCTCGAAGATGATCCGTCTATGAGCGATCGAGAAATTGCAACACAATGATATTTGTGTCAGAACTTTACAAGCAATATCCTTTCGAGCGACGATTCAACCTCCCATGAATGTATTATTAATTTGCACAATTCACATTTTTGGTGTGACGAGAATCCCCACCAACATTGTCAAAATGGTTTCTAAAGACGACGGTCAGTAAACCTCTGATGCGGAATACTTAATAATCGGACCGCATATTTTTCCTGATCGCCTTACTGCTGCAAGATGTCGGGAATTTTTAACCGAAGAAGTACGTAATTATCTAAATCAACGTTCTCCACAATGATGGATTGATTGGAAGGAGGGGCTAATTCGTTGCCTCCCTCGGTCACCTGACATGACACCGGTAGACTTCTTTCTTTGGGAATTCACTAAAAAATGTGTATCACATACCAACTGAAAATCAGGCGGACATACTTCCCCGAAATTAAGAAGCAATACCATTAATAGATGAACAAATGCTGCAGAGTTAGAGAACCTCTTTTACGGAGTGCTAACTTGTGCATTCAAGTTGGTGGTGGATTATTTGAACGTCTTTAATAAATTTAAAAAACCCATTATAAACCCATATTTTGCGGATGGGACGTGACTCATGATACACCCTATACATATATAAACATAGTTTACAATTTTGTTTCTAACCGTCAGCATATGAAGCGGCCATCCGATAGCTATACAGGGTGACGCATTTTCGATGGGATTCTACGGTATATGACACTATAATAGTTGGAAAAAATGATCAATTTTGAAAAAAAAATTCAATGACAGAATAGAATTTGACGAAAATTATTTATTTTTGGGCTACGAGGGCAAACTGATTTTTTGCCCAAATAAATTACTTGTCTTTTTGATTTGGAAATATAGAAAAAAAAATGTCATACAAATTTTATTAATTTCTTACTACTGGCATATAAACATACGTTTTTTTAAATGAAAACCTTACGTGACTATGACCAAAAAAAATTAGATCTTTTTGCTTTCTAGTAGTATTTTATATGTTATAAATATTTACACAAATAAGAGAAATCCAGAAGAGTTTATACTATTACAATATATTTTTCGTGAAATAGATGGCAATGGAATCTTAATTTTGTGAAATAAACATCAAAACAATTTGTTTTACAAAAATTTTATATATACTGATGACTGATGAGGCATAATTGACTAGCAGTGGTTTTGTTCAGTTGACATCTAGATATACGGAATTTGGATGTCATCCCAGAGACGGATTTAAATCTAATACTATATTCCGAGAATTATATTCCCTAAACAAAGCACACTGTTATCTGACTACCTCCTACATTCTTATTTGGCAAAAGGGGATTATTTTGTATACATCATTATCAGTTCGAGAACCTTCAAGCTAGAGATCTGTTGTGTGTACGGCGAATATAGACATTTATCATTCGACATTTTCTGTTAAATGTAGTGTGTTTTCAGAAACAGTGATGCGACTTTAGACTATCACAGGACATATGCGTACAGCCGCTGTGACGAAATATGTGTCGTCGAATAAACACCAAACTTTGATTGGCAGAGATAAACAAAGGAGGAGGAGATATTATGTAAATAAGCTTTTAAGGTAAATACTGTTTACTGTACTGTGTGTCCCTGTTTTGTAGTCTGCTCCTTTTATTCATGTCATAGCATCCAAATTCCCTATTGCCTAGGCATAACAGTAGGTATTGGTCTTCAGAAAATCCATTTTTAAGGAGCAGTAGGCAACAGCAATGAAAAATTGGAATAACATACTCGAAACAGATTGAACTGGTGCGTCGTTGGCACATAATTCCAGAATTGTCAAGGAATACTTCAATGAACAAATTGGCTGGACACTCTAAGTCCTATAGCAGGGCCGGCTGGATCACCGGATATCACACCCATCGAACTTTTTATGGGGATTTATAAAATATCAAAATATCATAAAGCAAAAATAATAATTTGCTACTTGCTAGAAAGTTTATTGAAAAATACAAACAACACAATTGAATTGTTGACCAATTTCCACCTCGCCACTAAGGGCGTAATGAGACGTTGCCAGCTCGTGCCAATAATAACGGAGGCCCCCTTGAACAATTTTTACAATAGATCTTTCATTATTTTTTATTAGTTTATTATTTCACTGCTGTTTTTCTCAATAAACTATGCACACATTTTAATCTTTGCTTATATGTTCAGGATATTTCAGAAACGTTTTTTCACAAAATGAAGATTCCATAGCCATTTATTTCTCGAAAAATATGATCCAATGGTGTCACATCCCTGTATTTCTCTTATTTGTGGAAATAATTATAACATTTATACATTGTTGGAAAGCAAAAAAAAAATTTTTTTTTTGCCATAGAATATAAAAAAAATTCATGATAACTACTTGAATGTTCAATATCCCAGTAACTAATTAAGCATTTTAAATGGTCTGTATAGTAAAGAAAACTTATAGGCTTATTAAAACACCGATATTTTCCTAATAATAATAATAAAAGTGTGTCGTTTAAACTTCGATGATTTACACCTTTCTCTACGTAACACATTTTAAACGGGTCATCTCCGTAATTCGGCCAAAATTGTACTCACGCCCCGCTGACTATAACATAATTCCTTACGAATCAATAATCCTCCCCCCCCCAATTAATGAATTGAATTACACGCAAAAATTCCCTACATTGGTCAAAGTTCCATTTCGCGAGGTAATTGTTTGGGACAAATAAAAGTTTCCTCTTAACATTTAGATAAACAAAATGATTTACTTACCCTCCCCTGACTTGCATCATTTGCATCATGCGTCTCTCGCGCGCTCTCAATATTTCTTCCTTCTTTTTCTTATCGGACGGAGGTTTTGCTAGAGAAACTTCAATGTGTGATCCTCCCATTTCTTTAGAATCCAGCTCTTCCATCGCCTAATAAAAAAAATAAAGTTTTTCATCATACCTCGTCTTTATCACCTTCGACGTTTACCTTAACGGCGTTATCCCTATCTTCGAAATGTATAAAGGCATAGTCTTTAATTTTTTTAACTCTTTCTACTTTGCCGTAGAGCTCAAACACCTCTTTGAGCTTTTCCTCGGAGATTTCTTGCGTCAAATTCCTAACATATAGCACTTTAACTTTGGACATGGTCTGTTCGTCTGGCTCTTCTTGTGGGTCAGCCCAATCGACTATGATATCACAGCCCCACACTTTAATACGACCGGTGCCAAGTCGTCTCTTGGCCAAAGATGCCGCCTTATGCGACTCGTATTCGAGAAAACAGAAACCCCGATTTTTCTTTTTGTCGTCCGGGGATGAGTAAATGATCACCTCCATGAGTCCAGCTGTGTACACAGAGCAATTTTAGTAGGCGGAAGACCGATTATAGAGAGTTGCTTATGTCTGGACGAGCACCAAAGTCCATTGCACTAAAAGTACTGACAAATACTAAGAAGCATGAAGAAAAAACTGAAAATGCGTAGCATTGGACCTTGCTACCCTTCCTTGCTTGTAGCGGCCCTGCCCTACCCATTGCTCAGGCGCAGACTATCGCATTCCAGGGGTTAAGGGTTCTCAACTTACGTGCATGTTTGGAAAATTCTTCCAAAAGATCGTCTCGATCCCGGTTCTTTGGAATATAGCCCACAAATAACCGGTGATTGTTATAAGATATGGTTACGCCAATCTTTTTGCCTTTCCGTATCTCATAATCATTCAGCTGCAAGAACAGTGGAAGGGTAGCCAATTATGCCTTGGGCAAAGGGGGGGGAGGGGCAGGAAAGGACTGAGCCCGGCAGCCGGCCGCCACTAGCTACTGATGCACATTACCTGTTAATTTACCAAACTCTTCCAGTATCTCCTCTTTGCCTTTTTGACTTTGGTATGTTTCCCACGAAAAGTCGAAGATTTGGAACGCTAATGTTAATTTTCAGGGTCTTGCCTGGTTTGATTTCATGATTGTCCAACTGTGGGTCAAGAAACAATGCCAGAATTTCATGATTTAGTCTAGTCAAATCTTAAATTTAGTGCGGTAGGACTAAACGACATAATTTAGTAGTACCAAAATAGACAATTTTGTAACAACACAGATCATATATATCTACTTAACGAGCATGTGTAAGACAGGAGGAATACGGACGCATCATTGGAGGCGGCTTCGCAGTCACAAAAACATACAAAATAAAAGGTCAAAACAAAAACTAGTTCCAAAACATTCCGAAGCCGCCGTAATGGTCTTAACCCGATTTGGATTAGTATTCCCCCTTTGTACAGAGCACGGCGTATGCCATTGACACTTCTCAAAATGGAGTTTATTCAACACCCAAAAATAAAGTAATAAATGTCATCGTGGAAAATATACTTGTCCATTTATGTATATAAAGAAAAATCTAAACAAGCGTCTATAACCTATTGTCAAGACAGATGACAGATTTATAGTCGAATTTGTCAAAAAATTGAACAAATTCTAAAGACAGAGTTATTCTAAAGTGTATTTTGAAGTTTTTCGAGACACTTTTTGAAAAATTTTGCATTTTACGCCCATCTTCATAACTGCTTCTTTATTACCAAGAACGCCTTATGTGCCTGTCAAAGGTTTTATAATACCTACTGCGTGGAGCAAAAAAATACATTCTGTTTGGAGTTGTTTGATTTCTCATGTTTCGTGTTGTTTTCTATACTTAGTAAAAGTAAAATGGCGCATCATTTAACAAAACAGTATTTATGCATAATTGGTTAAAAAATATAGCGTGGCGAACGTACTGTATGCGAATTTTCAAATAAATTGTCTAATAGCATTGGAAAATTAGTTAAATGAGTCTATTGAACGGAGGCTTGGTAGTGGATGATCAGTAATAGTTACTAGTGCAGAAGTGGAAGAAAACCAAAGATGCAAGGCAAATTTACAATAATTAGTAATATTAGACCAATGGCCATTAAATTCATCGGATCTGAACTCTCTAGATTACTTTATTTGGAATGCGTAACGAATCTATTTTCAGCAGAGAATTCAAGAGAGCTTTGCAAATGCTTAGTACGCTTATAGGCAGAAATAGCGATTAATATAATTAGAAAAGGCGGTGAATTTACAGAATGGTGGCACACGTTTTTTGGTCAATAAAATTTTTTTATTCTTTAATAATCAACGAAATTGTATTTGGATTATCTCAATTTCAGTAGTCACAATCTTCCAAACAGAATTTATATCTTCCCTCCTCGGCAATATACATACGAGGGGTCGTCTTTATATTCTGGGACTGAGCATGAAACAAAAGACAAACATTCATTATTTTTAATATAGTTTCCTTGCTTTTGAATACAGGTATTACACCGTTTTAGTAACATCTTTAATTCGTTGTAAAAATATTTACTTGGTTTCTCCACAAAATGGTCCACAACAGCTACAAGTTCTTCATTGACCCTGAACTTTGCTCCTCTAAATGTTTTTTGAGATTCGGAAACAAAAATTAATCAGTGGGTGTTAAATCTGGATTATAAAGTGGGTGTTCAATTCGTTCGAAGCCACAATCAGCAACAACAGCTTTTGCAAGTCTTGTCTTGTGCACTGATGCATTGTCCTGGAGCAGCAAAACACCTCTCGTCAATTTTCCGCGTCTTTTTAATTTAATAGAATCTCTGAGGCAACGTATTAAGCTTGGATAATACTCTGAACTACTCGTCTTAATATAATCAATATATAAAATTCCCTGACAGTCCCAAAAAAATGGTTGCCTTTATTTTTCCTGTAGAAGGGGTGACCTTAAACTTCTTAGGAGGGGTGGAATCCTTTACATGCCACTGCATTGACTCTTGTCTCGATTCAGGATCATAATAATCAACCATGTTTCATCTCCAGTGATAAGTCAGTTGATAATTAAATCTGCTTCGTCTCCACAAAGCGCCAAAAATTGTTCACACGTCTCCTCTACCCAAACGCGCATTTCATATGGCAAAAGCATTCGCGGAACCTATGTTACAATAACATTTGTCATTCCAAGGTGGTCATGTACAATTCAGAAAACCGTGGTTTCTGAAACTCCTAACAAAGCTGCTAATTGCCGCTTCTTCAATCTCGCATCCTCCAGTACCAGACACTTGGTTTTCTCAACATCTGAAGTGATCACGTCAAGAAGGCGACCTGGACGAAAATCATCATCCAATGATTCTCGACCACATTTAAACAGTTGTGATTACTCACAAATAGTTGACTTGTAAGGACAATCATTCCCGTACACAACCAACATTTCTTCAAGAATAATTTTTCGAGTTCTTCCTTGTTTTTTAAGGAATTTTATAACAATTTTATTCATTTTGAGAAATAAACAATCCGCGACAACACAAACTGTCAGTTAATGAAATTAATATTACAATTGTTCTGTAAATTGACATACAAGTTTCCAAGGAATATGTGATTAAAAAAAAACTTAATGGAAAATTGGAACAAAATTTTAAACGGCCCAGTCCGAGAATATTAAAACGACCCCTCATATCTGGCTAATTACTCGATATCTAAAATACCTATCGAGGCATTTATATTTCATATCTGATATATTTTAGTAACCAAATTTAAAAAAGGGAAATTCGCTATTTGTCAGTAAAATACTTTTTTGGTGGATACAGGTTATCCAACGAAAAGGCCAACCCATATATTTTGCTTATTTTTCGAATTAGAATTTTTTTTTTAAATAAGTTGTAGCTGTAGTAATTGGGCACTTGGAAGGTCAAAACAAGACTGATAATGAAAATGTCCCACCTTACTTTAATTTTAAAATTTATTACCTGGCAATATAATAAGAGTCTATTACGTTCACACAAGTAGTATAAAGTATAAAATTTGCAATGAATAAAAAAGAGTAAAATATAAAGTACGACATATCTATATATCTGAAATCACAAAAAAAAACAGAGATATCAAAAATGTAAAAAAAAGGCGTTCCATTTAAAAAAAAACATAAGTTTGGTTTGTCCTGCTTTCACGAAACCACCTGTACATTCTTTGCTGAGATTTTAAAAAAGCGCATTCGATTCACTACAACTTTTTTTGGAAAATGTTTTTCTAACTCGAAAAATAAACAAAATATAGGGATGGGCCTTTTTATTAGATAACTCTGTACATTACAAGGTAAAAGATCCACAAATAAAAATCTGACTGAAGTTAATTAGAAGAGTCCAGTTGGCGTTTCAGTTAGAGGAAGCAACTACATTTCCAAAAAAAAAATCAAGGCTGAAGTGTCGGTGACATACGCCGCACCACAAATAGTTTTCAAGTGGCTTAAACCAAAATCGCCCGCCGTCTTTGTATTGTTTTTTTTTTTGTTTGCTTGTTTTTTTGGCTCGCAGACTCGTACAACACCGCTACACCCAAACCAACCAATCCACACTACTCCTGTTGCCTAACTAAATGGAATTTAGAGTCACTTTTTCCGGTCTCAATTTTGCCCATTTGTGCAAAGAGGAGACCTGTAAAGGAAAACTTTAAATATCCAACCAAACACACACCAGTTTACTTCTTTCTCTAGAGAGCCAATAGCGACACCTGCGCCAACAACAACACATTGCCAGGTGTCTAATACGGTTCGTCGCAATTTTGGTACAAGAAAACTCTGGGCTCTGATTGGAGGAAAGCTACAGGGAAGAAGAGAACGTGTATGCTCCGTGGTCAGAGCCGCTGCAACAAAAGTTAAAACACTAAATTGCGGGCTATGACAACAGTTGCCACACATCACTATAATAGAATTGCCAATTAGACACAAAAATGGTCCGGCCACCTCGATGCATAAACATCCAGACGCTCGGACAAGGTTCCACCAGACCACTTTCTCTCTCTAGGCAAAAAATACTTCTTACAGCGAGAGGCCAATAATGACAGCAGGTTGATTACGCTTTATTCCGACCTCTATATGTCGCCGTAGTTACTAAGTGGTCAACATATTAAAATGGAAAATTGAATGGTGGACATAACCAAATATGTCGAAGCGTAAGTAACGTACATTCTTTACAGGTCTCCAGTATCATGGTCTGGTGAAACCCACATAAAAAATTTTCAGGTATGTAAAAAGGTTAAGTAAGGATACAAATTTAAAAAGTGGTCCCTCTAGACAATAACAAGGGACCTTCAAGAATATGAAAAAAAGTATGTATATCTTCTGATCTAACCAATCACCGATTTAATAAAAATGCACATATATAATATTGAACATATAAAATACTAGCTAATCTTACTACTTGAACGCCCCTGTCCATCACCTAATCACAGTCTCGGACTTAGAGTACACCTCTATATCGGTAACTAATACTCTTTGTTAAGACATTTATTTCTACGGGAAACTACGACTTCTACTTACCTTCTGGACGGCTAGTTGGGCGGCATCGCGTGTCGTAAATGTTACAAACGCATACCCCCTATTGGTGCCCGTCATGGGGTCCATCATCAGTCTAAGATCCCAAATGGTACCGCACACTTCGAATAGTGGTATAAGCTCGTCTTCATACATATCTTTTGGAATTTTTCCGCAGAACACCTCGCAGCCGGAACCAGGTGATGGGCCCTCCCAACCTGGCGGAGGACCGCCGTATTTTCTTTGACCTTGACAAAATATTTTTTTTATTTTTCTACTGCGATATCGATTCGACGAGACCACAAAGGGTAAAATGAAAGAACTCGGCATATTAGCGTTAAAAAGCGCATTTTGCAGCGATTTCGCAATTTTAAAAAACCGGCATGGCCAATAAAATAATAAATATTTACGCAAGAAAAATATCTAACTTTTAAATTTTTCTTTACAATATAGTTTTCGATAAAAAAAACAGTTCACATACAAAAAAACATCGTGTCAACCCACCACGAACACACGAAAAGCCAAAATAATAATAACAATTACCTGTCGTTACATCAAGAGTATACCCCGTCCTGTCTAAGATCTGTTTGATTTTTTCTTCGTCGGGGCCTTTGACGGGAGCCGGCGCGGGGGTGGCGGTACCGGCGCTGGACCCGGCCCTGCTCTTCTGGCGGTAGGTCTTCATAACGCCGCAAAGGTACGCCGACTTGTTCGACACATGCTCCAAATTAGAATCGAGGAACTGACCGAGGACGTTCAGGGCCCCATCGACGGGAAACTCCTTGAGAGCATCGAGGGCTCTCTCGTCAAGGTCAACATGCGCTAATTTACCAGTCTTGTAGATCTCATCTAATTTAGCCGCCACCTTTTCATCGAGGCCATATTCTATTAATTTTTGATAGTCTTCGGTTCTCTCGACGTCCTGTTCTAACCTCATCGGTTCTTCCGGTACCTCACCATTACCTTCTGCCATAGCTGAAAACATTATTTTCTGTCAGTGTTGTTATCGTTCAAAATATTTGGAAGCGATAAAGACAATTCCCTCCAAGTAAACTAAATTCGACATAATCACAGGCAAACACGCTTATTGGTTTTTATTAGGGAAATGTTTATTTCACACGTATATTCCTAGTGATAGTATTTTTTGACTGACGACGAAGCTCCTGTCAATTTAAAAAACGACGAATCCTCCAGAAACCACGATATTCGTTAAAGATTAAAACACGCTTCCAACCTACCAAATTTTTTGGAGTTGTCGGAGTTTGAAGTTAATAACCAGCTGCTAACCTCGCCAATAACAATCTACACTGACCGGTACAAAAAGTGGGACATTGTATTGAAGCCTTAGACTGGCCGGCATGTAGTCCTGACCTAAATCCCACGGAACATGTATGGGACAGAGTTATGTGTCGTTCCACCTAGGTGGCCCAAATTCAAAAGTTATCAGTGGATAAGCGCATGTGCTCACTTATGTCATTCGTGTACGATGCTCAACTGGAGATTCCGTGTATTTACGTTACAATTATGTTAAAGATTCCTACCGTATAAAGGCGGGTAAAATTCTAAATTGTGGCATAACCGCTGACGAACGTATCTGTCGGTGATTGTCCTTGATAAATCGAAGTTAAATGATAGGTAAAAAAGACTATGACGACTATGATGCCGCCGCTATAAAATGACATTCAACTAGGTAGTAGGTTAGAATTTGTGAACGATATTTGTCAGGAATGAGTAGTAAATAAATAAATTTAAGGTTATTTGTTCTCAATTGCAACCCTATATATCCATGGATA
Organism: Rhamnusium bicolor; assembly: GCA_029963845.1. Lineage (NCBI taxonomy): Eukaryota > Metazoa > Arthropoda > Insecta > Coleoptera > Cerambycidae > Rhamnusium > Rhamnusium bicolor. The sequence continues at coordinate 553,721 of JANEYF010001679.1, forward strand.
TGTCAGCGATGATGTCTGACCTATTCCATTTCTTAAAACTTGAACAAACATAACTTCTGAGTAAAGTGCTGATAAGTACGTCCGGTTTTAACAATTTGAAGGCAGCATGTCTATGAAATGGCCATTCTAAATAGTAAATAGAGCAAAGAGCCAACCGACCTTTTATGGTATGTTTTAATCCCGTTTTTAATTGATCTGATTAACTCACAAGGTGACATGGATTAATTTGTTATCATTTAGACCAGTCACTTCAGACAAAATTTAGACAAATGATGTTCCATATACCCATTTAATCGATAAAAATTTCCGCCACAACCGTTATATTAAAAAAATTACCGCTATACACCATCAGAAGGTATAAAATGGTGTATACTCATTTTCGACAGGACCATATTTTTGATGTATGTATATTGTGCTTAAAATTAAATCATAAAAATCCAGAAGACAATTTCTCAAATCAGTTCTAGTTAATAATAACGCGCCCTTAACAAAATCGTTTTCAAAGCCATAGTATAACAGGAATTAGGTATCCCCGAAATCCAACGTCTTAATGATTCGTCCTTTTAAATTAAATTTAGTGTCTTAAATGGATTGAGACATTTTTATCTATTTTTCGATTAAATATATTTATTCTCAAAGAGTATGTTCTAGGCAAAAAATTGTTTTTGAAGGTTATGTATTGGGTCATTCCATTTGAAATCATCCAATGGTGGTTGCACGACTATTTTGGAAAAAATTGATTTTTTACTCACACATACCTACATATATTGGTAGTTGAATATCATTTTTTTTTTTAATTTTTATTCAACCTAGTTTCTCGGGTACAGAAATTTTTTCAATATGGTGCACGTGGTTTTTTTTGCTCATTTTTGACACTTACATAATCGTCAATATCTCAAAGGCCGTTTGTGCTAGAAACTTGGGTAAAAAAATCGTTATATTCCTCATAAAACCAGCTATATTTTGTCTTATATGCACTTTTCACCCACATCGCCTCCTTATATTTGAAATTTATTTTCAAATTTAGGGGTGCGTTTGATGAAAAAGCAATTTTCGTGTTAAAAAACTGTAAGAAGGGAATGAGTAAGTACGTTTATGCAATTTCAAGCTTGGTATTCAATTTCTAAATTTTTTAAAAGCTGTTCAAAATGGCTTCTCACTCAAATTTGACTATTTTGGGGGTGTAATATCTCCAAAGAGGCAGCTCCTAAAAATTTTAAATTCACAGTATATAAAGCCCTATAGGGGTGCAATTTACAGTTAAAATTTTAAGTGTGATGATAATCAACTAGTAAGAAAATTACAGCACTCTGAATTTTATATAAAATTCAAAATAATGTACATAGCGGCTCACCTTCAGTGAATGGCGGGGACTGCCCGGAGGCGAAACGAAACGTTATTTGTTAATTGAATTGCTTTCTGCAGAAAAAGAAGACATGCCAGATCGCATTGTCTATAAACAGTGGGTCAATACTGACAGGGACAATAATAATATGATTTCAGTAGTGCAGACACAGTAAGTTCATTGAGTATCTTACTAAAAAACTTGTAGAACTTGAAAAACATCATTTTGTAGCAAAAGTTCAGTCACAATGCTTGAAAAAAAAGGAGAACTTAGAAGAAACGCGATGTCTAGTACTTGCAGATATTTCCGAAAATCACAGTTTCCTTGTTCAGGATGAGATTAAAAGCTTCTACTGGACTAATCAGCAGGCTACACTACATCCCTTTGTGTATTATTACCAGTCAGAGGGTATGGTAAAGTATCTATGCTTGTGTGTGATTAGCGTTCATTTACAACACAACACAGCCACGATTCATGCTTTTCAAAAACACCTAATCAGTGACATCAAAACGTCTAACCAATGGTGCGGTTAATAAAATTTAATACCTCAGTGATGGTGCAGAAAAATTTTACTAGCATGCTATCATTTCAAAGATTTTGGGCTCCAAGCAGAATGGAAATTTTTGCTTCCTTACGCGGTAAAAACTCCTGTGATGGTATAAGTGGCACAACGAAACGAGAAGCTGCCAAAGCCAGTCTTCAAAGAGCCTACACGAATCAGATTATGTCACCAAATGAGGAGTACGGAGTACTACTTGGTATCCTGGTATCTTTTAATTATGTTTTTGTTCCCGTGCAAGAAGCACAAACCAATGAACTGACATTAAAGGAGTTGTTTGAAAACTGCAAAGCTTTGCCTCATACAAGAGAATAACAAGATCTTGATGAGAACAACATCAGATGCTACAAAACTTCCGAGTTAACTGTCTGAGGACTTCTTGATAACCGAAGTTATATCACAAAACATCCTGATATTTAAAAAAAAATAACTACATTGCATGCCTGTATGATGACTGATGAACAATGTTGGCTAGGATTTATTCAAGAAGTGAATTTAGAAAATAGTGTTGTTTTTATGAGGTTTTTTTCATCCTGCAGGACCACGAACATCTTTCAAGCTACCAACGAGTGTGATACTGTGTGGGTGCAGTCTCCAAAAATCTGCGAAAATTAACGCCTTTGGATCTTATAACAGGTAAAGATCGTTCCTACACCATTTTAGAAAAATTGCGCAATGAGTTTTCTCAATTAATATCTTTATAAGAGCACTGATAAAATATTGAAACCATTTATTATAGCTGAGCCGTTTCTTGATTTTTTAGTAAAATTCAAAGTGGTTTAATTTTCTTATTAGTTGATTATCAAATTTCAAATTTTACCTGCAAGTTGCACACCTATAATAGGGCTTTGCACGATGTGAATACCAAATTTTTAGAAACTTCTCCATTGAAGATATTACACCCCCAAATTGGACAAATTTGCGCAACAAATCATGTTTAACGACTTTGGGAATTGAATATCAGGCTTGAAACTTTATTAACATACTCTTTGAGTGGACTACAATAGAGAGTAAATATTTGAGATTCGACACTCATCCCCTTGAAACATGTTTTTAGCGCGAAAATTGCATTTTTTATCAAACGCACCACTAAATTTTAAAATAAATTTCAAGTATAAGGAGATGACGTAGGTGAAAAGTGTATATAAGACAAAATATAGCTGGTTTTATAAGGAATATAACGATCTTTTACCCAAGTCTCTAGCACAAATGGCCTTTGAGATATTGACGATTACGTTAAATGTCAAAATAAGCAAAATACGATGCGCGCTATATTGAAAAAATCGCTGTACCCGGAAAACTAAGAGGAGTAACAATTTAAAAAAAATAGATTTTCAACTTCCAATACATGTAGGAATGTGTGAGCAAAAAATCATTTTTTTTCCAAATATTAGTGCAACCAAATATTTTTAAAATGGGTGTAATAGTGTAGACGGGGAGAGAAAAGAGCTGGAGATAAACTTCTGAGTTTTTCAGACGAATGCAAGAAACGGAGATTAATAACCAGAAAACACATGACCACTATGATCTTGAAAAAAAGAAGAAAAGAAACTGTTTGGTTAATTGTCTAACAAACCAAGCAAATGATTAATTTTTTTTTACTACTAACACGATAAAAAATTATGACAGAATTTATAGATAAACAAAGAAAAAAATTTTTTGCTCTGTTCATAGGCACCTGATAAATTGACTGCTGTTAGGTGACGTTTTCGAAGAGCTTGGCCGTCCTCCTGATAGCCCCTTAAATTGGCCTCACGACTTATCCAGTTCCGGCTCAATAAAGATTGCATTAAACACAATCGCGAAATTGTCCAGATCGGAATGGAACCATGTAAAAAATAAATACATATACACGCATGAAATTTTCTTTTAACCTCTTAAAAACAGCTTTTAGATTGTCTTCTTTCTGGATAACAATTGAAATATACTTCAGATTTCAGATGCAATATCACAATTGTCATTACTTTGAATAAAGCTCACATTTCTCGTAATTTTCGTAAGATATCTTCACTTTTACGATTAAATGGGGTGTAATTATGACGGAAACAAAATTATTAATAAGCAATTTACTGACAAATGTCATAGACGACACACGCCTACTTGGAATAAATATAAAAAAACGCAAAAAAATAATCTACTAAAAGATCATTTTCGCTATTAAATACCTACACATCAAAAGCGACCCCACATATATATAGTTAGAAAGAGAAAAAAATTTCCTTTTTAACTAAACCATAGCCAACTATGATTCCCATTTAGAAAAATACAACTTTGTCATAACTCGAAATTGCACCTTTTTTTTAAATTTTCTCGACGTCACTGTATTATACAGAAAAAAGTGCCTGAAGAATGTAAAAGTTGTTTTTTGATAACTTTACAAACAAAAGACAATAGCAAATTATTATTTTCGTCAGTGAATTTGTCTCAAAAAAAGAGATCGAGATGTCTTCCATTTTTTTTGTATCTTTTATAGTTACCGAGATACCCTATATAAACATCGAAATTTGCCCACCCTGTACATACAGGGTGCTTCTAAAATAGGGTTCCAAACTTCTACATGTAATACTCATCAAAATAAGTCAAAAAGTTCTTATAAACAACTGACATAAAAAGCGTCCCTAGAGAGTTAGAGGCTCTTAAATGGATTCAGATGAAATTTGTGTGTTTCTATTATTTGAAGAATAATAAAAGATAAATAGACAACATTTTTGGTGTTCGCTTAGTTTTTCATGCTGAATGAACATCTCTTGCTCCTTATGTTTTACTGATAATATCGCGAGAAGTTTCGATGCCTGGAGCTGTCAACGGTATGGTTTTTAATTCTCATGCACTTTGCAACGTGATATAATGTTTATACAAAATGTAGGGGTTAAACAAAGATGTTTTTAGAAAAAAAAGTTCCAACGTTCTTGATGAATTAACCTGTCAACACGTGATTACTTTATTAGTGTTTTTAAACATAAAGTAGGATAATTAGATTGATCAAAATCTTCTAAATTCACATTTTTAATCACTTTATTTTTGTCAGCATCACAATGGCGGCGACAGTAAGTACGTTCATCTTCAAGCTGGTCTTAAAAAAAGGCGGAGTTATGTAAAGTTGCCTCAGCCGTTCTGGAGATAATTTTAAAATATATAGGCTTAAGAACTATTCATGGAACGTATATAAATTCTCTTCAAGACGTTATTTTCCGATGTCAGATGGCCAAAAAAGGCTAAATATAGAGTTTACAAAAAGCATTATTTTGAGGTTTTTGAAATTAATATAACCAGATATTTTTTGCACCGCTAATTGTATGATTTTTGTAATACTTTAAATAAACAAAGAAAATTTGCTTTTAAATGTTTCAAAATTGTATTTTCACTCTACACGTGTTTCGGCTTTTAGGCCCTTTTCAAGAGTACAGATGAGAGGAGTACAAGGAGCCAACCGTAGAATCAGTACAATGTATAATACTTTAAATAATTGATGAAATATTTATATATTTAATCAATTATTTAATTTTGTAGAAACCATAAAACCTCTTTTTCAACTTCTAGCAGCGTTCGATAAAACTTTTCATAAGTACTCTCATTTAAGCAAGTTATATCAGTTTTATAAACCTCTACCACAGATATTTAGTCTGTGCCTCTACGTAACGTCCTTTGTGAACTATATCTTTAGCATTTTTTTGCCATCTGACAACTGAAAATAACTTCTTGATGATAATTGATATACATTTACATAAACAGTTCTTATGCCGATCTCTTTTAGAATTCTCCAGAACGCTTTTAATCTCGCATGCTTACTGGGCAACTTTGGACCATAGAGAGTATTATTTTGTTAATTATTTTCCCTCTAAAATTTACGACTACGTTTCTCTTCATTCCTGCTTCAGGAAATTGTGGATTACATTATTTAAAAAAGTATTAAACATTTCGCTTATCAAACCGGCGTTACAAAAATTTATATTTATGTTCGATAGCAGTTTTTTGATAGTTTTGATAATGATTTTCCATGATCTCCGCATGTTAATCTAGATGGCTATACAAAAAAAAAACAAAAACACATTCACATGGATTTGGCAATAAAACTACAACAATGGAACAACGCAATGGTAAGATTCAAAGCCTATATGATTTTAGCCACAGCCACTGTTGATTGATAGTGAATAACGGCAGCAACTGCATACCCTATTTCTTATTTTTAAATATTTCAAAAACTGCCAAACATAAGCCTTTCAACTTATACATAAGTGAAATCAGAATGCAGATCCAAAAATGCAAAAATATACAGAGTATTCCATTTAAAAACATACAAGTTTAGTTTATATCTTTTTAAATATACATATTACTATTTTTTTTTGTCACATTTTGAATCGCCATAAATTTCACAAACAACTTTTGGTACCTTTAAAAATAGACTCAAAAACTGAGGCGAGAACTCTAGCGTAAGAACCTTCCACCTTTACTCATCAAAATGTGTGATAACTGATTCACATATATGTATGTGACTATGTGAGATTCTTCGTGCATTAGTATTGTGAAAAAAAGTTTATCAAGTCATCATTGTAAGCAATTTTTCATAGCATTAATCACAACACAACACGCCACATTATGCTGTTTTTTGTCAAAGAAAGATTGGTAGTAGCCACTCTGACTGAATCAAAAAGCATGTTCCGAGTGAAAACAGATTTTCGGGAAAGGTAGTACCAATATTAATTATTGTAGAGAAAACTTTTAATACGAGCCCTAACAATTAAATTTTCGGATACCCCTTAAAAAAAATAATTATACAAATAGGCTTTGAAACAAATGCTAACATAGACTGTCAGAGTCATATCAATGTTTAATTGTTGATACTGTCAATTCATTGCAACCACTATCAGTTAGTGTGTAATAGTAGTAATAGTCATAGCAAAGTAAAAATTTATTCGAGGTGTAGCAACCAACAAAAAATTGCATGAAATTATTATTCAACAGTATCAGAGAGGTCAATCCATGTCTTATATATCAAGCAATCTCAATGCATTTAAATCCACTATTGCATACATCATTTAAACATTACGGAGAAACAAGCAGCATTGATGACTTCGGTAAAAGTCCAGTGAGACCTAAGCTAACAACTCAGAGACATCAAAGAAGTCTTTGATATAAGAATTTGCAAATCTGAAAGGTGAAATACCTTACGAGATGGTACCGCTCAATGGAAGAAAGTGATTTTCAGCAATGAATCCAAATTTGATGTTTGTGCGAGAGATACCGAAAACGAGCTATCAGAAACAAAAATGAAACTAAAGATTAAACATTAAATGAAGAATGAAATTCCCACAGGATATTAAATGGATCTGTATGGCTGCAAATGGGTTAGGAACTCTTAAATTTATTGACGGTATAGTCAACGCCGAAAAATATCAACATATTCTTATAAGTGCCTTGTTGCCCAAAAAATTGGTTTGGCAACCACAATATTAGAGTTTTGTCTTGACCATCAAGTAGTAATGATACGGACACTATGGCATAAAATGAAACAATTATTGAGAAATAATCCTCAAAGGACTATTCCGGCATTGCGTGTCAAGATCGAGGAAATTTAGATTTCTTTCACCCCTGAACTTTGTCAATTTTTAATTAAAACCATGCCTAAAATAAATGAAGCTGTAATTAAGGCCAAAGGTGATGTTACTGGTTATTAGTGATCAAAAAATTCAAATTTTAAAGATGTCCGACCATTTAGTTGTCGGCATTTTTTTGACACATTTTGAAATATATCTTTGTTGAGACTGAATATGAACATGAATTATAAAAACTGAAAATGTTTGTTAACGTATGTATTTATATTATGCAAAATAAATAAGAAACAGTTTCATTAAATTATCAGATTTTAATTAAAAATTAACGATTGTCCGAATATTTAGTTGTTAGGGCTCGTATAATCGATTTAAAAAGACTTGCCTATCTACCCAGTATAATAATAAGTTTGTAGCAATTATTTTTCTGTATTTAACAAAAATTATTCTTTTACTTATTTGAAAGATATTTCTATTTGTATAATTAAATGCATTTGGATATATAATATTAGAAATAGAAATAATGGAACTGCTAACAAAAATTTTAAGCAGGTTTCGTTTTACCTGGCGAATCCTTATTAATGTCAATGTCAACAATTTGTTTTAGTTGGTTTATATTTTTCTGATACAATTGCAAGGCTAACTCATGCATTAATTTGCACACCACTTATTATTTGCCCACTCTTTTTTCAACATGCAAATAAATAAAAATGAATTACTAAAAGCCAAAAACGCCCTAAAGATAAATCACGTGGGCAAAGTAAAACAACCCACAAGCGTGGGTAAATAACAACAATTAAAAAAATTACCGCCCGGCGAAATGAATCACAAGATGACGAACGAATCTTGGTGAGATGGCGAGGTACAGTTACTATCTCGTCGAGTGCACTTTTTCAAGGTGATTGGCATTTAAATTTGGCAAGGAATGTGTGCATGCATATCAACCGCGCCACGATGCAAGCTGCATCGAACGCAAACAAAAGTGCGACAGAACAAAATGGCGAGCCAAATAATTATCCATATGATTTGCATATTTTAAGTGATAGAACTTTATTGTCTTAAAATCCATAATTCAAGAAGGTCTTTCACCAAAAACGATCCTAGGAATTGCATTCATGCAATATGCACATTGCACAGGTTTTAAGATTCGATATCTAAATAAAGATTAAGCAAATAGAGAGAGACAGCTTCTGCGAAACGGCTTTTTGGCACCCCAATGTATGTGAATGTCCCCTAGACATACCCTTTCCTTTTATTCAAGTAACGACATGTCATAAGAACTAGGGTGAACAAATATTTTAATAAATCTCGTAAGACATCCATTAAGATTGTCTCACCCTTCAAATCAGGATACCATAAGTCCTATAATCATTTTCTCGTACATTACTATTTGACTAAAAATATTTAAACAGGTATATTACACCTTCCTAAATAAGAATTCCTTCTTTTGATTATCCCAAGAATACAATATGAAACACATTTTAATACATATCTAGGTGGGTAGTTTCATTAGTAGTTTCTGTTTACAAAACAATACCTACATGCTGATTATGGATTGTACAATTAATTTCAAGTGGAAATCGATATTTACTACCGCTATAGCTATACTAGAAACTAAGCGCACCGAGACACACTTGCAGACCTATACGATAAAACAAAACAATAACGTCAATAACGTTAGCCTTCAGCTATACCTATTAGTTGCCCGGAGTTCGACTTTCCCGCTTTTTTTAAGTTGCGCACGCTCAGTAATGAAACAACTTGATAACCGGCATTTTATGCAAAGAAACAAGAAAAAAGTCAAGTACGCTACTAACCGCAGTGATTTTTTTGTAAAATCGAGCACCAATCAAACATGAACTGTTGTCATATTTTTTATTTGCTGAAACGGATGTGGGCTGCAGCACAAAACTACCGTAAAACAAAAGTAGTATGACAACAAAACAGTCAACGGTCGATTTACAGTGAAAACAACGTTACTTCGTACAAGAGGGCTACTAGACTTAGAAAGTAAATTCCTTGTACCTTACCAGTTGAAAATTAACTATATATTTACACAAAATTTACACACAACACCTAAAAATAATAACAAATTTATAAAATTTAAAATGGCGGCCGCCAACTGTAATGGCCAACGTCAACGTGACGGGAAGGATTCGGGGTTTACTAAGCGACGCGCAAGGGTTTAGCCTCGAACCGATGCGCATTCTCTAAGGCTCCAATCACACTGTACGAACATGATGGACCATAAAGCAATCGATTTAAATGTAATAAATTAATCAATTTCTCACATAATACAACAACTTGACGTATATTATTAAGGTAGAAGCAATTCTGAGGCTACACTTTGCAGTTTTGCTTTGTTTTGATACGAAAACAAAGAAATAACCTAGAAATGATATGTTCTAAGTGTAGTGCTGCTTGTATCTATCTAGTAAGGTGCGCGCCTGCTATGACAAACGCACAATCACCAGTGTAACAAAAGCCTTAGATAAGTAGCCGGGAAAAATTCAAAGCAAAATTTTTGCCGGCATTTTTATTTGTGTTTAACCACGCTATTGCAAATCCGCAACCGACCGCCCATTTTATTTACATTTAGTTATAAATAGTTCTAATAAAAACAATATAAACTTAAAAATAAGTACCTACCACTCAGTTATCTTAGTGGAATCCTCACTTTAAGTTACACTTCAACAAACACAACAAACATCATTTAAATAATAAAATAAAAAATAACACTATAATTTATTAACAACTAGGTAGAAAATTAAAATTATTTAACATTAAATTAAATAAAAAAAAACTTAAAACACAAACTTAATTTAGTCCCAATAGGTAGTTTTCTTTTAACAAAAATAACGAATTTTGTTTTTGGTGTAGCACCGACTCCCGCGGCTTGTAATGCAATGTGCACCGTGCAGATTCCGTTGTTTTGCAACCCGTCTGGCCGGCGCGTTTAGCTTGCATTCAGGTTGTTCGCCAAGACAATGCGCATGCGCACCACAGCGCAAACCAGTCTGGCATCTCAGACATTCTTCAAGATTATAACGACTCTAAATACCTCGATACACTTCATTTCATTCGCAATAACAATAAAATACCTACATTAGCCACAATTTGCACAATTTTTTCCTCACAGTATAACGCAATATCTCTTATGGTGTAAACAGATGAAAGTGCAAGTGAATAATCCTTTTATAAAATAAAATAAAAAAAACACTGCAACACTGATTATTTGCGAAACCAGATTTTTTTCATTTGCAATTATCTATATATGTATATATTACAATGTGCATAATTTTATCTAAAATTCGTACGTAATTTTTCAACCGAACCAGAGAAAAACATTTTTCCGCAAAATAATTGGTTCAAGTCTGTGATGAAATTCAATTGGCGCTAATAACAACAGTTAGCTGTCCAGTGCCAGTGATGATCCGAAAGGCTGGATCAATTTGTTGTGGGTCATCGTTTCCCACGATCCTTAAACCGTAATTATTGTCTGCGCAATGAAAAGGTGTTGATTTAAATTTCGCAAGTAGAAAATGGTTTCAAATTGCAAATGTTCATATGGCAGCTCGGTGGGTACATTCCCGCCACTCGTTATTATACATCGTAAAAACAGGTTATTCAAGAATCATGCCCCGATGGCGTATAAAAACGCAATTCCAAAGGGGCGGAGGCGGTTAAAAATCTTACAAACGGGTTTTCTTCTATGGCTCTTGCCTTGCGATATAGTGTAAGCATCCGATCTTGTGTTCGGGAGATAGAGAACTATAACTGAGAAGGACGGAAAGTGCATGGGTTCGCCAGCTGGACTTGCAAAATCCCCTCCATGCCGCACCCCTGCCGGCCACCGTGCACTTGCCAAATGTGATCGCGAGGTGCGAGGGACAAAGGATGGTGTAGCGCAGAGGCGTTCGTTGGCGTCCCTGAGAGGTACTTCATGCGTTAAAATAGGAAATATATAAATGCGTCTGGGACGTCTGATGAAAAACGACGGCACTCCTTGAGTTATGTTGTTTGTTTTTCGAGAAAATTATATCAAACTGAATTTCCTAAGTTTTGGTAAAGTATGACGGATTCTTCCAGTTTCTTTCAACTTTTTGGGAAATTTGCAGATTTGCTTTCAGCATTTCTTAAAAAAACTTTATACTTATATGAGCTTATGAATAAAAAACAGAGTTGTTACCCATAAATTGAAATCAGCACCATCTTCTGTCTCAGGTTTATAATTTATTTATAGGCCGATTAATGTTAAATTATTTTCCGCTTTAAATGTAAATATTTAACATTTTTAATTATATACTGCTCAAATTATGTAATATGTACATTTTTCTATTAACCAAAATGACATTTATGCAAGTTTTTGTTTTGGGAAAAAAAGTCCTTTCGAGCTATGTTCTTGCTTCTCACTCAATAAATATGGTGTTTCATCTTCATTTTAATAATATACGTGATTCACCTCTCGCTATATTCCAGTGGTACGTCCATGACATCCCGAAGTATGTATTTTTCTTATGTGCGATCATAACGGCCGAACAGGGGCTCTTTCTCTCCTATCAAGGCGATGACGACTGGTTTATTGGACATCGGACTAGACCACTTGTTTAAAAAATCGTCCTCTTTTCATTACCCTTGATGGTGAATATCATTTACTGGATCCAGAATTTACCTGATTTAATATTTTTACAGAGACTAACATAAGGTATTAGTTTGCACAGTAACCGCATGAAGAAAAATTTAAAGAGATATACAGTTATATCCAGTACTGAGCACAATTCTATTCGCTGGTAGATCGGAAGAAAATAATAGAAACTTTAGATATCTTATTCTTTTACATCTCACAATTGTAATATTAAAAATAACGCCACTTTTAATCTTAGTCGCTTTTAAAATATCCTCCTTATCCGTTTGCTCTTAAACTAAACTTTTAAAACAAGCATATTTTCTGTCACAAACATCCAACCATAACCCACTTCTGTTCTGCTTTTTCTACAAAATTGGTATAACTGTTTACGAATTGTCTCTAAGTAACCAAATTTACGCTGAAAAGCAGGTATATCTTCATTCTAACATGTTTTCTGTGATATTTCATTGCGTCGGCCGCCATCCTGGAGACATGGTGGACAAATTCTGCCTGTTAAATGTTTCAACTCAGTCAAATGCACCATAAAATTATTAGGTCACACCTATAGTTAAGGCGGAGAGTGTTAGTTCTGGCCCGCTGCATATACCTCAAGACAATGGCATAAGCTGAAAAATTTTCCATTCCTCTTGTCCCATCTTCTCGCGGGACACGAATTTCCACAAAAGGTATTGAAGAAGACAGAGATTAGGAGTTAATAATTAAAAATACAACATATTCGATGAGGTACCGTTAAAACGCTATTCTACCAGTCAAGTTTAAATTTACAAGGAGAAATTAAGTACGTACGACTGTTCTATTTCAAAGGATAGTACGTACGTAGCAGCAAACATTTTTGGGAGCCAACGAATTGGCCCCCCTCCTCCAATCTATCGTTGTGGAAAACATTGGATTAGAAAATTACGCACTTGAATTCCTGTGCCCCGTCATGTTGGTATAAAATATCTTGCCTAATATTAGGAACATCTTCAAGTAGTGGAGGTAAAAATTCAGTTAAAAATTCCAGATATCTTGCAGCAGTAAGGCGATAAAGAAAAATATGTGGTTCGATTACCAAGTTGCTAAGTATTCCGAACCAGAGGTTTACTGATCATCATCTTTGGAAACCTCTGCGGATACGGATGCGGATTCTCGTCACACCAAAAATGTAGATTGTGCAAATTAGTAACACTTTCTTGGCTAAAGGTTGATTTGGCATTCCAAAGGAGGCTGTTTGTAAAGTTTGGATTACGATTCACATTCTCCTACAACCATCCATAAAAATCTAGCCGAAGTTCTGTATCACGATCATGTAACACATGGACTACGAACTAAACGGATGTAGCTCATTTCTCTTTAAAATTCTATGTTACGAGTTGTGACCCAAATCTGATTGTGCTGCAATTTGTCAAGTGTTCGTCAAAGGATCATCATCAATGCTTACTAAAACTTCTTTATTTTGAATAGTATACAACTCTCATTTCTTTTCCATGGATTTAAACCTTAAATATCAAGGAGCCTCTATTCTACTCGTAAAATAACTAAGATCTGGGTAACGACGCGTGGGGAAATAGTTCTGCATAATGAACCGTAGCGATATTAGCACTATCATTACAAACTCCAAGTGACTTCAACATATTCAAGACGGAAATAATATCTATTCACTTTTATTAAATTGTAGCTAAATTCTAAATTGCCACAATTAATAACTCATGTCGACAGTTAGAGATTATAGCTTAGGTCGACAGTTAGACACTGTTTCAACCAGAGATCTTCTCTGACTTCAACAATCAAGCCTACTAGACCAAAGAATTGATAGACAATAACTCGATAACGAAGGCGAAATCGAAATTTTATTATTCTTTCATTTCGAATTATTTTACACTTAAAAACCTATATTTTACGAATGGGGCGTAACTTATGATACACCCTGTATATGTGCATTTTTGGCTTCTTATAAGTTAATGCAAAATGCCATTGCAATACCAGCTTGATCTATATCTAATTCATCCTTAGTAAATAGATCTGGAAGTGAGATCTACATTATCAATAAAAAAATTCTAGATTGATATTACCACTTGTCAGTGTCAGTGACAACTTTCTCTTTCCAATGCAAATATGTGGGTGCTTGTTTCAAGCATGTTTCTTTTCATTTAAAAAATGATCGTTTAAATTATAATTCTGTCTTCAATTACGTCGTTATATTTAAAGATGTTTGTTGTGGGGCAGTACAACTCAAGTAATTTTTTGCCATCATATTGCTGAAACAAATCTTGAAAACGCAGTACAATGATTATCAATCGATATTCACAACTTTACAGATAGTGAAGTACCTATGTGCAGATACCGGATATTTTATTCTTGTATCTTCGGTTTGTTATTTTCTCTTGTGTAAACATTTTTTTATCGGCATTACTTCTCAATAATAATGGATTTATCAGCTTTATCTTTTTTCTGAATATATTCAGCTAAGCAATTTATTTATTAAAATATTTCATAAAACTTCCAATCAAATTCCCTTGTGATGAAGAACTTCGTTCTTCTGAGAGACATATTGTAATGAAAATGAAATAGAAAACAGCTTATGTTTGTTGCCGAATGATGTGTTGAATATTATATTAGAGCAAATTTTTTAACACATTTCTTGTTACAATTCACAATTTGCTGTAAAGGACAGGTAGGCAAATGTAAGGTTAGGGTATAATAAAACGTTTTTTTATTCAAGTTTATTTTTGGACGCTGAAAATAAAAACATTTACACAGTAGAAAATGATTGTCGCAAAGCAACTGTATCAAAAAATGTGTGATAGACTCGATCATTGATTTAGCCTTATGAAAGTCATCTAAAAATATGTTACTATCCCAGTGTGTTCCTAAAACAAAATAGAACCTAAGCTTAAATTAAAGTCAAAATACATATAAATGTATAATTTATACGCAATATTAGTAACATAAGAAACAATCTTAGGTATTAAGCAAAAAAACTTTTTGACATTTAATACGAGAAATGAAAATTACCCGTTAAATTATACTGTTGTTGTTGTTAAAGCTAGACACACTAATATACACAAGTCGATTGTTGACATCATAAAACTATTATGAAATTGAAATTTCTTCAGGTTTTACTTTTTTTTTTCAACTCTCACCAATGATTCATAATAACGCTTCAAAGTTGATTTGTCGGTATTGAGAATATTCGCGTGAAAGTATTTTTTGATTTTTTAAAAGTGCATTTTTATTTTTCCTAAAAGACTACTATCATGTAGATTGTAGCGGGAAAATAAATAGTGTCAAAGGTCTTTCAAAGAACGAGTAAGCCTTTGCAAAAATCATGAGGAATCATCTAAGAAAGAAATTTTTTTTTTAATTCCGGCGTAGATCAGATATATTACTTATTTTAAACCTTAAGTGCTATAGGTAAGACCACAAGCAAATAATATTGAAAAACTTAGATCTGAAGGCCGATTTCACAACTGTGACTAACATAAAAGTATCTACGTGTTAAGAGGGCTAATCGAACCGGTGTTTGTAAGGTAATTTTTCAAAATTTATTTCTTCCATAAGGTTTGGTCAAATTACACCAAATTTGGAAGATCAGTAGTTGAAAGTGTACTAGAGGGTACATGTATATCTATTTTAATTAATTTTCACTTTATGTAGGGAAAATTTATACTGTAAATATAAGTTAATATTGATAGTTTCTTTTTTTTGTGGGGATTTCGGTCAGGTATAACTAATTGACCGAAATTGACCGAAATCCCCACAAAAAAAAGAAACTATCAATATTAATTGATATTAACGGTCAAGAAAAGGAAAAAAAAAGTAAATATAAGTGAAATTTGAACGTGATTAGTCCCTGAATTATGATATCAATCGGTAAAATTCGAGGTAAAATTCATACATGTCTTCTAGAATGAATCTTCATTTTCTAAATAAGTACCTTTGTCACTACAAATGGAGCAAGGAAGTGTTACCTTTATCGGGAATCGCACCTCAATCAAGTCAGTGAATAAAACGTCCAGAGAAGATATCAATGACTTCATTGTGAAATCATTGGAAGATATAGTCAAGAGCAAAATTATTCAGCGGCGCATGTATAAAAACTTTCTAGAGAGTGACACAGCTATCCGAAGCTTTTTCGCGACTAGGCCCCTTAAGATACAAGACATTCTTTGAACTAAACTTTTAAACGATTTTGAATAGTGATTCTGTGATTGTATTAGACGAATAAAAATACGTAAAATGGGATGCTTCTCAGAATGATCCGAACATAAGCCAATTTTATCTGGTGAACGTGAGTTAATTTCCGATGCAAATATTTTTATTGATTCAATGGTATCTTTAAAAGTAACCAAAACTAAAGCGTAATTCCATTACCAAAAATGACTACCGAGGTAAGAAATTTAACAAAGTTATTTGTCCAGCTTTAAATAGGAGATTACATGTATCTAATCCAAGTGTATCTAGACTGTGCTGCTTGTCAAGAAAGGCGGTGCGTCCTATTGTCTCAATAATGAGGGCTAACGTTTTTAGGTTCACCAGTTGGCGCCACTGGCGAGTAAGGTCCTGTCAAAAGTTATTGTTAGGCGCGGAACAAGTTTATAGGGTTTTATTATAATTATTTCGTACACCAGTGAATAAAAAACTTGTTAATTATGCCTCAGTGTTGTGCAGTTCCATTTTGTTCGGAAACAAAAGGCGGACATATACTTCCGAGAAACAAAACTCGCCTAAAACAGTGGTTGGTAGCGATTCGCAGGGATAACTTTACTCCTTCGAAACATTCGTGTGTTTGTAAGAAACATTTTAATCCTGACGATTATGCATTACTACTTTCCTCTTCCGCCATCATTGTGTTAAATGTTTTTCAGCTAATTTTTATAAAAATTGCTAAAAACTCGCGTTAAAAAGCCATTGTAAACATTAACGGTCAGTGGTGAATTCAAGCGCGGTAGCCCTCATTGGATAGCCAGCTTACCACCGATCAAAATAGCTCTAGAGGGGTCCGAAAGTTTACCCATTGCACCATCTATTATCTCTGTGGTTAATTCCAATGATCTCATTAATTAGTTCCGATACCACAGACCTTGGACTATCTTGAGGATTTACTCGAATCAAACAATCTTAGTCAAGATGTGGTAAAATAATACATTCAACTCGCTAAACTTTGCACGAAACAAAATTGTTTTCGATTCTAGGATAATTTCTTTGAACAACATGAAAGGACAGCAATCGGTAACTCGTTGTCACCATTCATTGCCAGTATATCCATGAACAGATTCGAAACAGAAGCAAAAGAATTCTGGTATTTCCCCATTATTTGGCCGAGGTATGTGGATGATATTTTTGTAATGTTTGATACAAAAAATCACTGCTATTGACACATTTGTTTCTAAATTAACCGTTTCGCGTCAGTTAAATTGACATATGAAATTGAAAACTGTGGAAAAATCTACCATTTTTAGACATACTAATAATTAAAAATAGTGACAATAAGTTAGAATTTGACACATACCGAAAATATATCAGTACTTTAAGATATATTCCTAAAGACTCTCACTATTGTGCTCAACACGAAATGGCGAGTTTAAATTTTCCAGGTCATCGCCTATTAAGCATCCCCTTCAATAAGGAGAGGTTTGACAAAGAAAAGGTATTCATTAAGAATATATAGCTGTGAGTAATGGATATTCTGTAAGTTTAATTGATAAAATAATTAGGAAACGAAAGTTTAAAGAGACACCTCGAACTTCCTCGACTGTTCAAAACAAAGAGTATTGGTGGGATTTTTAAAGATATAGGTATGACAGTGGTTCATTCATTAGGAAATAAACTGCAACTTATAGATAATCCAAAAGGGAAACTATATCTATAGCAATCCTAATTATATTATTACATGGGTATAATTTTATGTTTTATACATTATTATGTAAAAATTATGATATGCTTTGTATATATGTTTATCCTATTTTTGTATTAATAATTAGAAAACTCTTTAAAGAGCAATTTACTTAATGGTTGTGTTTGTTCCATAAATGAAAGAAAAAAATACAAAAGCTTACACGTTCAAATTACTTACATAACAAATGTCTGCTTCGCTTTAGTAATTTCAGAGATATTTCTTCTGGAGTTACCAACCGTCCTGAATTAGGAAGGACGTCGTGGATTAGGGCCCCCTTTTTTTGCATCCTTCCCAGATCCCTGGAAGGACCCTTAATGCCCTGAATTTTAACATGATTCCCAATTTCCGTCTAACGAATAATGTGCTTTATCTACAAGCTAACTTTGTTAAAACCACTTCCGAGTCATCTAAATGTATTATCTGGGACACAGACAAAAAATACAAATTGTTGATACTTTAAATGTTATAAAATAGATATGTTTTTATTTTTCTTATATCTAGCAGTAGTACATATATTTTTATATTTCGTCGTGGATTAGGGCCCCCTTTTTTGCATCCTTCCAAGATCCCTGGAAGGACCCTAATGCCCTAATTTAACATTTTCCTTTTCTTTTTTTTATTAAACAAAAAAGAATGTTTTATTTTCCTAAAAATTAGGAGGAAGAAAAAAATTTTTTTTTTTTTTCGGTGGTTTAGGGCCCCTCTTTTTCCTATTTTCACCGTCTACAATTCTTTATTTAACTAACTTTAAACCACTTAGTATTTTATTATTGACATCAAATTGTTGATACTTTAAATGTTATAAAATAATATGTTTTTTTTTTTATAATAATTATTTTATATTTGTTACCCTTTCATCCTTCAAATCCTAAGGACCCATCCCTATTTCATTTTCCCAATTTCCTTATATTTTTTTAACTATTTTTAACCCTTATTTTTTTTTGGAAGACAAATACAAATTTTGATACTTAAATATAAAATAGATGTTTTTTTTTTTTTTTTTTTTTTTGTTTTTTTTTTTTTTTTTTTTTTTTTATTTCTCGTGGATTAGGGCCCTTTTTTTCCTTCCAAGTCTCCATTATTTTTTTTTTTTTTTTACCTTCCTCTTTTTTCCCCCCCCCCTTTTTTTTTTTTTTTTTTTTTTTTTTTTTTTTCTTTTTTTTTTTTGTGATCTTTGTTATAAATAGATATTTTTTTATTTTTCTTACCCTAATTTTAACATGTTTCCCAATTTCCTTAAGAATAATGTGTTTATCTACAAGCTAACTTGTTAAAACATTCCGAGTATCTAAATGTATTATCTGGGACAAGAAAAAAACAAATGTTGATATTTAAATGTTATAAAATAGATATGTTTTTATTTTTCTTATATTTAGCAGTAGTACATATATTTTTATATTTGTGTGGATAGGGCCCCCTTTTTGATCCTTCAAGATCCCTGGAAGGACCCTTAATGCCCTGAATTTTAACATGTTTCCCAATTTCCGTCTAACGAATAATGTGCTTTATCTATAAGCTAACTGTTAAAACCACTTCTGAGTCATCTAAATGTATTATCTGGGACACAGACAAAAAATACAAATTGTTGATACTTTAAATGTTATAAAATAGATATGTTTTTATTTTTCTTATATCTAGCAGTAGTACATATATTTTTATATTTCGTCGTGGATTAGGGCCCCCTTTTTTGCATCCTTCCAAGATCCCTGGAAGGACCCTTAATGCCCTGAATTTTAACATGTTTCCCAATTTCCGTCTAACGAATAATGTGTTTTATCTACAAGCTAACTTTGTTAAAACCACTTCCGAGTCATCTAAATGTATTATCTGGGACACAGACAAAAAATACAAATTGTTGATACTTTAAATGTTATAAAATAGATATGTTTTTATTTTTCTTATATCTAGCAGTAGTACATATATTTTTATATTTCGTCGTGGATTAGGGCCCCCTTTTTTGCATCCTTCCAAGATCCCTGGAAGGACCCTTAATGCCCTGAATTTTAACATGTTTCCCAATTTCCCTCTAACGAATAATGTGTTTTATCTACAAGCTAACTTTGTTAAAACCACTTCCGAGTCATCTAAATGTATTATCTGGGACACAGACAAAAAATACAAATTGTTGATACTTTAAATGTTATAAAATAGATATGTTTTTATTTTTCTTATATCTAGCAGTAGTACATATATTTTTATATTTCGTCGTGGATTAGGGCCCCCTTTTTTTGCATCCTTCCAAGATCCCTGGAAGGACCCTTAATGCCCTGAATTTTAACATGTTTCCCAATTTCCCTCTAACGAATAATGTGTTTTATCTACAAGCTAACTTTGTTAAAACCACTTCCGAGTCATCTAAATGTATTATCTGGGACACAGACAAATACAAATTGTTGATACTTAAATGTTATAAAATAGATGTTTTTATTTTTCTTATATTTAGCAGTAGTACATACATTTTTGTATTTCGTCGTGGATTAGGGCCCCCTTTTTTGCATCCTTCCAAGATCCCTGGAAGGACCCTTAATGCCCTGAATTTTAACATGTTTCCCAATTTCCCTCTAACGAATAATGTGTTTTATCTACAAGCTAACTTTGTTAAAACCACTTCCGAGTCATCTAAATGTATTATCTGGGACACAGACAAAAAAATACAAATTGTTGATACTTTAAATGTTATAAAATAGATGTTTTTATTTTTCTTATATTTAGCAGTAGTACATACACTTTTATATTTCGTCGTGGATTAGGGCCCCCTTTTTTGCATCCTTCCAAGATCCCTGGAAGGACCCATAATGCCCTGAATTTTAACATGTTTCCCAATTTCCGTCTAACGAATAATGTGCTTTATCTACAAGCTGACTTTGTTAAAACCACTTATGAGTCATCTAAATGTATTATCTGGGGCACAGGCAAATAAAAATTGTTGATACTTTAAATGTTATAAAATAGATATGTTTTTATTTTTCTTATATTTAGCAGTAGTACATATATTTTATATTTCGTCGTGGATTAGGGCCCCCTTTTTTGCATCCTTCCCAGATCCCTGGAAGGACCCTTAATGCCCTGAATTTTAACATGTTTCCCAATTTCCGTCTAATGAATAATGTGCTTTATCTATAAGCTAACTTTGTTAAAACCACTTCTGAGTCATCTAAATGTATTATCTGGGACACAGACTAATACAAATTGTTGATACTTTAAATGTTATAAAATAGATATGTTTTTATTTTTCTTATATTTAGCAGTAGTACATGTATTTTTATATTTTCCTAAAACCAATAAAACATCAATGAATTATGCGTCCTTTTATTATACCTTTTGTCCTGGATTTTCGGCTCTTCTGTCCCTGAAATTAAAAATTGAAGTTGCCAACTCTGATCGCATCGGCCGATACACGACGGTGTACGTATGTGGTAGGTACCACAATTTATCCTGTCATGTCAGTTTGTGTGTAGCGCAATAACACACTGTATATATAATATTTATTTATTTTAAATGTAACAATTTGCTTTTTTTGTCCCTATGAGACTTCTACATATGTAATCTGCAGTCAACTGACTACTTGTTAATCATGCACCATATAAATAAAATACTTGGCAATGTGCTATGTAAATATGTGCCTAGCCAAAAATAAGTTGCAACAATAACAAAAACAAAAAACGGTTTAATTCCATATTACTGCTTTTCAAATATAAATCGTTTGCAGAACTGAATTATTTATTACCATTCTTATTTTCTTGTTAACAAATTTTGCAGGTGTTATATTTTTTATCTTAAATCTTATTACTCCTGGAACGGTCAACAGCAGATTGCTCTAATAAATACATGATCTTCATAAAAGTTGATTTGCGAATACGGCCCCGAAGTAGGACTCTGAAAATGCTGTTTTTGTAATAATTGAAACACTACTGGATATTAGACAAAACGGCGTGAAATGTGGTAAGGTTATGTTTTAAGATATGAAAACTAACCTACGGTGGTTTTATATACGTGCGTCCATAAAGTAACGCATAAATTCATTATTAGGTAAATAAACAATATTATTGAAAATTTCCGAAACACATCGATTTTTGATTTTAATTTACTGTTTTCAAATAATAATTTAATATACTGGGTGACCTACCTTCGAGTAATGACGTCATCACCGGTTTTTTTTAAACGGAACACCCCACTTTTTTCCCAATTTCCAAATGTCCCTTGCTGAGCTGATTCTAAAAATGTATCACAAGTTGCTTCAAATTGGTACAGGGTGGGCAACAATACCAAAATTACAAGTTATTTACAAATGAATAAACGTAGTAAAAAGTTAAATTAAATTAACGTATTGTGATACAACTACTTTGATAAACTATTAAAAAACACCCCAACCACGTTTATTAGTGATCTTTGCCCCTCGACTATACCGTACTATTTTTATTGTTTGTAGGTATTTTTTGCCATTTGTTTTTTTAATTGACGTTAAGAACTGTCATAAAAAGTTCACTTCTGTATTGTTAACGCTTCAAAGTAGGTACGTTTACGTGAAATCTAAATCTAATTTATCATATTAAAACTGTTATTTGAAAATGCCTATAACTGAAAGGGAGAGGATTGAAATTTTAATGATGATTGGTGTTGGCGATAGGATGCCGACTCAACAAGAGGTATGCACATTATTCCATGAAATGCACCCAGATCGTGAACCTATTTCACAATCTGCGGTAAGCAGAATAGAGCGAAAATACAGAAAATTAGGACATGTGAGGGATGCACCAAAGCAAGGTACACCTAAAGTTAATGAAAATATTCAACAAGACGTAATTTTGTTGGCAGTAGAAAATCCACATTGTACAGTGTGGGGAGTATCTAGGGATTTGAATATTGGAAAGTCTTCAGTGTCGAACATTTTTAAAAAGGTAAAATACCATCCTTATAAAGTACGTCTCATCCATGAATTGGCTGAAGACGACTTTGACCGAAGAAATGAATTCTGCGAGTATATGATGGGCCAAAATAATCGAAATAAGAATTTCATTCCTAACGTTTTATTTTCCGACGTGGCAACGTTTTACTTGAACGGGCGTGTTAATCGGCAATACACCCGTTATTGGTCTCAGGAAAATCCACACTGGATGCAAGAATACCATACGAAACGACCACAAAAGGTCAATTTGTGGGCTGGTATTGTGAGACATACAATTGTTGGTCCATATTTTTTGATGAAAATTTGACAGGAGCATTGTATCTGTATTTCTTACAAAATACATTAATTCCTGATTTGACCCGGCTTTTTCCTGATATTCAAATAGCCAATACTTTAGACAGCAGAATCTGGTTTCAACAGGATGGCGCACCGCCACATTTCGCTACAGCTGTGCGCGAGTTTTTACACAGAACCTTTCCAGATCGGTGGATAGGAAGAAGGGGAACAGTGGAATGGCTCGCTAAATCACCTGATCTTAGTCCACTAGACTTATTTTTATGGGTTTATTTAAAATGTAAAGTCTATACCAATAGACCTGGCAATATCCGTGAGCTAAAAGACCGATTCATCAAGAATTTTTGAACATAACACCCGCTGTGCTACAAAATGTCAGAGACGAATGTATTGCCCGGTTAGGTCATTGTCTAGCGGTCAATGGAGAACAATTTGACCATTTATTGTAAATTGTATTTTGTAAAAATACAGTAACGTATAACTTTCTAATTAAATTTTTATAAACACGTTTTGTATTGTTGCAAACCCTGTACCAATTTGAAGCAACTTGTGATACATTTTTGGAATCAGCTCAGAGAGGGACATCCGGAAATTGGGAAAAAAGTGGGGTGTTCCATTAAAAAAAACAGTGATGACGTCATTACTCGAAGGTAGGTCATCCTGTATATTAAATTATTATTTTTTTAAAAACCACCAAGACACAATATGTAGTTCTCAAAATAAAAGAAACCCAATTGTTTTTACTGCAAGAAACCTTGTTTTCATTCCCATTTTATCAAATTAATTGCAAGCATTACCTCCTAATTAATTTTTTGCACGCTCAGGTAATTTGACAACTTTACGGAATTTGTTGAGATATTTATAAGTGACGTTTACAAATTAACGATCAGTAAGTGATTACTAAACGATTAGGAGGCGGCAAGTAAACTAATAAATATAGAAATTTAAAAAATCAATTTTTATTAAAGACAAAATTATCTCTCTTTGGACTTCTTGGGAATTATGGCTGAGCATCCTATCTCCAAGCATTTTCTAAGTCTGATTCGTCACTTTCTTGAATCATAACTTACAAGAAGCTTAAGTTGTGGCGAAAATCTTATCTTGGAAATTTCTAATGACAGCAGATGTCACTTGACAATAAATATTCGGTCTCATAGTAACTAAAGCGAAAACACTTTCATGTAGGACTTGTTTGTTTTATACATATTTAAAATATTAATTTTTTTTAGTTTTAATTAAATTTATTCAATATTTGAGCGTGCAAAAAAGTCATAAGCACTGCGCTCATTAAGTGTCTTACTGGTTTCAGATGTTTTGGAGATCTCGACTTCGTCTCGATCTCCAAATATATCCTCAACCAGTAAAGAAACTAACCTTAATACTTAATATACTATAACGTATTCCAAGTAATTACATTTTATTTGAAAAGCCTACCAGCAATTAGCAGTGGCGGCTGGTGAAATTTAGGCTATGTCATATCTCAGTATTGGAGCATGGGACCCAAGCGATACTTAAAGGCGTAACTATCAGGACTAAATGAAGAAGTTTTGCAGAAAAAAAATTGCGCTTGAAATTTGCGAAAAAAAGTTGGAAAAATTAGTGCCCCCCCAAGTTATTTTTTAAACGATTTGTAAAATATTTGTGAAACATTTTTTTTCAGAATCAGGTGGAAAATATAAGTTCACATTTCAAATTTCATCGAAAAATATTGGTTTTCTATAAAGTTACACCGTTTTGAAGTTTGCAAAGTGAAAAATGAATCTAAAATAAAATTTCAAAACGGTGTAACTTTATAGAAAACCAATATTTTTCGATGAAATTTGAAATGTGAACTTATATTTTCCACCTGATTCTGAAAAAAAAATGTTTCACAAATATTTTATAAATCGTTTAAAAAATAACCTGGGGGGCACTAATTTTTCCAACTTTTTTTCGCAAATTTCAAGCGCAATTTTTTTTTCTGCAAAACTTCTTCATTTAGTCCTGATAGTTACGCCTTTAAGTATCGCTTGGGTCCCATGCTCCAATACTGAGATATGACATAGCCTAAATTTCACCAGCCGCCACTGGCAATTAGCAAACTACTGCAGTTTGACGTTTATGTATATTCATATTGTATAATAGAAAATGTGACCCAGGTAAACAAATAAATACAGGTAAATAGGGTTCAAATTTAATTATAAGTTACCTGCTCTACCCAGTCACGTGTTTATTTGTTTTTATTTGAACTGGTACAAATCGATAGCTACTGCAACGCTTACGGTGTGGTTTTCCTTCACCCCTGACTCCCCTGTTCTACAGGATGATTTGTTTTTAATCGTCTATTTTACCTAGGGGTCGTTTACCCAAATAATATGGAACTTAATTTAAGCAAACCATCACAACAGGGTTATTCTGGTGTAATAAGACAACTGTACGATATTGAAAAGGAAAACTTATTCTATATTTGGTATTTGAGGGTTATTTTCATGCACAGGGCGTCCCAAAGTTCCCTCTCCGGGCATTTTGCTCTTAAACTATCAAGAGTCAAAAGTTTTTCTAAATGAAATTTCCTATACGTGGTGGCAGGTTTAAAAAATATTTTTAGTTAATTTACAAATTTAATAAATAAAAACACCTATTTTCCAAAAAAAAAAATTATTTTTTATTACTTTGAAAAATATATCATAAAACTTAAATCAAAATTGAACTTTTCTATTCTTCCTGCCACAAAACCAAGTGCAAGTTTACACTCTAAACACAAGTTCATAGTATTTTGAGTTGCATCCTGAAGATTAGGGGTGGGATTGGATTGGATTGGATTCTTTAATTCCGTTACAGGCTTTACTCAAAACCAAATTTAATTTGTGTGTGTAACAATGAGTGAAGTAAGCTTGAGGAACAATATATTTTATTTTAGTTTGGAGTCCATTAAGATGCCCTAACATAACCGCAGCGCCGTCATAGGTTTTTGCAACTAATTTATTTTTCAAATCAAATTTACCAAATTCGTCGATTAATAATTTAAATAAACTCTCCGCATTTCTTCCGCTACTCACAAAAAAAACCAACAAACCTTTCAACAACTTCACCGTGCATTACATATCTAAAAATTACGGAAAGTTGAGATTTACAAGTAATGTCCGTCGTCCATCAATTTGCCACGAGAAAAATTCGAATTTATGTAGTTCTTCATAAATTTTGTCTTTAATAATGGAGCTAACACTCTCAATTATGTCATTTTGAATTGATTTAGACGTCCCGGAAAATACAGTGGCGTTATTCAAAAAGTTCTCTAATTTTGGATCATACGTTTTTAAAAAAATCTATAGGCTCCTAGAAATTTCCTTTATCGAATCGCGTTTTTCGTCATGTCCTCGAAAAGAATTTTCTTGAGAAGATAAATATATAACTGCATCAATTAATCTCTTTAATATATCCCTATTTTCACGGACTTTTTCATTAAAATTTTCTATTTCTCTTTTATGCACAGCATGCAAGAAATTTACAATATTTTGTTTACCCGACATTTCGAATTTAATGCAAGATGAAATATGCTCCTGATATTTTTCATGCCTTTCTAAACCTCGCGACAAATTTTGCAAATTATTAAACCCGGCCCTGCCCCAAATTGAGGAACGATCATTAGTAAATAACAAACATTTCCAACAATATAATTTGTTTCTAACTGTTGATGCCGTTAACCACTCGATTTTTAGATAATTGCTATCACTAAACCCTCTGTTTTGTTTACCACTTGTGAAAACTAATGACAGCATTGACGGTGTGGGTCCGACCATTTTTTAATCCTTACCTTTTGATCATAACTAAGAGAACTAAATCCATTTAACAACAAATAAACCTCCACGTCTGGACAACAAGACATGTCGTTGAGAATATTTTCACCTAGAGCACTCATTTTTCAACCACCTGTTAAATTTTATGTATGTTTAAGTTCTCCCACGAAACCACAAATTGCCACTGTCTTTGTTCTATAACTGTACATTCTCTTGTGAGAGAGGGGACTAACGCTCAACTGAAGTGTACATGCGCTAGAAAAAGATGGGATGCTGGAGGCTAACTGCCCTAACTAACAGATCCAGAATGTTTGCTGAGATACGCTCCAATAATTCAAGGTCACGAACAATGTATTGAAATGGGGGTTGGCTGGCCGCTAGCCTCAGTTCATCTGAGCAAGCGCGAAAGCGCGATGAGAGACCGGGAAATATGTATACGTGGAGTGTACTATCCGGACTACAATGTTACATGTTTGTGGAAAGGAATGCTAAATTTTTTTTACACTGAAAATTAATAAATTATAAACAACATTGAGAATTGAGATATACCTAAGTAGAAATTTCTACTTGTGAAAAATATTAGTTTGGAGATATTCTGCTTCTCCCAAAATTGTAGAAGAGGCTCAGCCTCCCTTCCTCCCCTGACCAGCGGCCACTGAAACCGGTCAACAAAATACAATCCTATCAAACAGTATGTATACAATTTTCAGCAGTTTACATAATTAATCATTACCTACTACGAGTGACAGAAATCACAAAACAGAAAATAAATGTTTTTAGTCCTGATTAAACAGTGCGAGTGCATTCATTACGTCTTGAGGAGAGAGTTGGCGCATATTAGAGAAGTAGTACATACTACGTTTTCTTTGTTCAGTGCATTCACCTTTAACGAACTTCCTAACTTTTATAGCGTCGTCGTTGACTAGACAGTTCGCACACAAATCGTAGTAGACCGGTCGTACCGTACAGTGTTCAACTTCATCACGTGTGCGAGACTACATTTCGCAAAAAAATCCATGCATTGCCATTAATTGTTTTGTTATTTACTATACGGGATGTCTTATACCCCTAAAAATTTAACAGCGGCTGTACTATTTGTCCACGAATTATCTTTGTCCACATTCGGTCTTCACACACAGGGTGTGCGTATTACCCCCATTCATTAGCGTGTCCAGACATGACCCTTGCGGGATATAAAAACAATATAAAATCCAAAAACTTTCCTTAAATAAAAAATCGTGCGATTGTGATTTGCAACACAGACGCCATCATAACATTTTTATTGATATTTATATACAGTGTGGAAATTAAGTAACGCATACATTCAGTAATTCCGTTGATATTAATTTTTTTTGGAAAAAATCTCGAATGGGTATAGCGATTTTAACTTCAGCAAATATTTTCAGTCTATTTTCAGTTTCTTATGTCATTTATTTTTAAGTTATGACGTCATCGACTTTTTTTTAAATGACAACCTATATTTTTTATTATTGATTTTGGTAGTAGTTTTTATTCCGGTTCCGACCGTATAAAATTTTCAATATGTTATTATTTGAAAAAAATCGAGAAAAACAGTCTTAAAGTTCAAATAATAAAAATTCATTAAATTGGGTAAATTTATCTAGTTGCCGGTGTATCACATTAGTTACGGCTGTCAGATTTACACAATTTGTAAATGTCACAATAGAATAAGTGTTATTATTTTGCTTTTTCTAAATTAGAAAAACTATTTTATTAATAAAAATGGTACAATTGAGCGACAAACAGAGAATTGAAGTGTTAATAATGAATGGTTATGGTGATAGAGCTAGAACACATCAAGAAGTGTGTCATCTTTTTACAGAAAAATACCCGGATCAGCCCATAAATCAATCAACAATTAGTGGGACTGAAAAAAAAATTGGGGAACATGGGCGTTGTAAAGAATCTTCCAAAAAAACTGGACGTCCGGCGACATTAAATGAAGATGCACAACTTGATGTGCTACTAGAAATTGAAAACAATCCACATTCAACTAGTAGAAGCATTGCTTTGAACCACACTACAGTTCTAAAACTTTTGAAAGTTCAAAAATTCCACCCATATAAGGTGCACTTGGTTCATGAGTTGACAGAAGATGACTTTGATCGTAGGCAAGAGTTTTGTGAACAAATGATGGAAATTTGCAACCGCGATCCAATGTTTTCCCAGCGTGTTTTATTTTCGCATGAGGCAACATTTTGTTTAAATGGCCATGTCAATAGACAGAATTGTAGATATTGGGTTAGAGACAATCCCCATTGGATGTAGGAAAGTCATACCCAATATTCTCAGAAAGTTAATGTTTGGGCAGGAATTATTGGTGACAGAATTATAGGTCCATTCTTTTTTTAAAACAATTTTACTGGAGATAGATACCTGCAATTTTTACAGTTGGAATTGATGCCTGCTTTAGATGCATTATTCCCCAATGCAAATAACATTGACCTACCAAATAATACAATTTGGTTACAACAAGATGGCGCTCCGCCTCATTACACAATTATTGTGCGACGATACTTGGACCAAGTTCTCCCAGCAAGATGGATAGGGAGAAGGTCAGATAGAATGGCCGCCTAGGTCTCCTGATCTAACGCCATTAGACTTCTTTTTTATGGGGGTACTTAAAAAGTAAAGTGTACAACAATCGACCCAATAATTTAGACGATCTCAGGCAAAGAATTCAACATGAGATTAGGTTAATATCGCCTCAAACTATTCAGAACGTGAGAAATGAATTTTATAATGGTCTTGGTTATTGTCAAGTAGTACAGGGTCGTCAATTTGAACATTTAGTGTAAATGTAATTTAACAACTGTTATTTCTGTGCTTATTTTTGTGTTTGATGATATTGTTAGAGTTTTTTTTCTGGTTAATCGATTTAGTTTCTTTTTATACCAATGTTTGCCTCACGAAGTTATCGTTGTTACTATGAATTGAGCAGATACTAAATTTCTAGTTCGATTTTTCAACTATTGGTATAATTTCAAAATAAAAACGAATGTGCCGTCGATAACTTTCCGTCAAACTTAGACAACTAGATAAATTTACCAATTTAATGAATTTTTATTATTTGAACTTTAAGACTGTTTTTTTCGGTTTTTTCAAATAAGAACATATTGAAAATTTTATACGGTCGGAACCGGAATAGAATCTACTACCAAAATCAATAATAAAAAATGTAGGTTGTCATTTAAAAAAAAGTCGATGACGTCATAACTTAAAAATAAATGACATAAGAAATTGAAATTAGACTGAAAATATTTGCCGAAGTTAAAATCGCTATACCCCTTCGAGATTTTTTCCAAAAAAATTAATATCAACGGAATTACTGAATTTATGCGTTACTTAATTTCCACACTGTAATTAAACATAAATAGGTCGAAGGCACAGCTAGTTTATATATACGATAGGTGCTAAAAATATGTAATATTCCTACAAAATAAAAAGTTAGTTACGTTTTATTAACAAATTACCCAAGTTATAAATGCACATTTTTTTATTAAGTACATTTTTATTATTTAGTTTCGTTTAAGACCCCCTTTGTCCCCCGCAAATACGCCACTGACCCTATTACTGCACAGCAATTTACTTATTTTAATGCATTATAGAATATACACCTACGAGGTGTCCGAAATCGAATGGGCCATAGTCTAATAGAGTCCTCTCTTTAATTATTTTCCGAGGTATAGATAGTATAGAAGTCTAAAGTGATTGTTTTTGCGATAATTATAGAACTTTTAAACACAACGATATAATTATGGGGCAGTTATGTTTCGAATAGCGATGTATAATCAGTATAACCTCGCCTTGATACAAAATGTTTTTCCTACAACCACCATGGCTTTTCTGAACTCATCTCAATAGAAACGAGTATTGAAAATAGTTTTTACCGAACAAACGTGATCAATGTGCGCAAAATACTTTCAGCACGATAATGAAAAACCATGGAAAATTTTAATTCTATAACATTTACTGAAAATATACAAGGAACGACTCATAATTGATTTTAAAATACATACATGAAGTGGAATTTTTAATATTAGGCCTGCTAATGAATTTTTTGAGTATTTTTGACTTTATTTTGAACGAAATCATATATATACCCCTTCTCCAACTGCGGAGGATTTCCACCCTCTAGTATTTTCGGACAAATAATGTCTGCTCCGATCCCGATGTCTCTTTTAAATGCTATCGACCGTGACTTCTTAAAAACTGTTTTCATACAAATATAGATAAAAGTCCCGAATGAAGTACTACTGGACAGGTAGGACAGCTAATGAATTTTTGTGCATTTCTTACTTTATTTTGGACGCAATCATATTTCTGCAACTGCTGAGGATTTCCACCCTCAAGACTCTTCAGACAAAGGCGTGTATAATATAAGGTACAATATAGGTATGACTAAACGGAATAATAAAACAAGACTAAAACAACATAAATAACCTATTGTGAATATCCAGAAAACTACTGACATTTTAACTAATTAATTGTATGTATAACAACGAATTCATTGTTCTAGAAAATAATTAGTTGATTTACAATGAAGACTAGCAGTCGTATCCAGAGTGCCTCTGTTTTAATCAGGAGCCATTGAAATGCTATTAAAAATAGTCACCTTTTTCATCAGCTATTAAAAAAATCGGACTGTTAGGTGAACCTTGAGAGTACTTTCTCATAATTAAAGGAAATAAATAAATCATTTTCATTAAAAATGTTAATTTCATTAATTTATATTTTTATGGAATTTTTTTATTGTTAGCAAAATTAAATGTGTAGCAGTTCTTTTTTCAGTAACGGTTGATCTGAGGAAAAGTTGCCCACAGACTTCTCGATTTTAATTATGACATTTTGTTGTCCAGAATCTAAGTTTGAGCCCCAATACCAAATTTCATTACGAAATTCGCATTTTTAGATTTTTCAATATTTTTCCGCAGTCTACACACGATGACAATTTAATAGGATGCCATGGAAACAAAAACTATGATTGAATCAAATGTCGATCTGACAAAACTTTGGGTTATATTGTGTAAAGTTCTAGTTCACAATCGTTAAATGCGTCTGCATTTAGGGGAAAAAATCGAAATAATGTTATTTGGTGATGGGGTTCGTAGTAGCAGAGAAGTAGCCGCAAAATCCTTTACGAGTCGATATTACTCATGGAACTGCAGCCGCCATAAATGCTCTTTTCAATGAAACTGGCATTGTTATTAAAAGACTTCAGAATGATCAACCTCTTCGAATACATCCGCATCCTGAAGATAACGTAATCTTAGATGCAAATCAAGCGAATCCAAGAGCGAGTCTACGAGATTTAGCGTCTCAACTGAATATCGACAAGCAAATTAGAAGATGTTTCATACGTCATAAAATCAAGCCTTATAAACCAAAATTTCTACATACTTTGAACTTTGAAAGAAGGCAATGAAAATAAAAGGTTAGATTATTGCTATTGGGCTCAGGGAAATTTTTTAGACGGGGATTTTCTAAATCAAATTTTGTTTACTGATGAGGTTACATTTGCCACTAATGGTATCTTCTCAAAACTGTAGATACTGGGCTATAGAAAATCCTCATTGGGTTATTAATTGTAAAGACCAGTATTCAGAGAAAGTTAACATATGGTGTGGAATTTTAGGAGACCGAATAATTGGTCCGTTTTTCTTTAATAACTCGTTAAATGCTGAGCATTTAGTTAACTTCTTCGATACGGAATTGTGGGATGCAATTGAAAATCTTCTTCTTCATGTGCGACATGAGATGTTTTTCCAGCTAGATGGTGCGTCAATATGTAATTCCAGAATTGTTCGTCAGTGGTTGAACGAACATTTTCCAATGCGCTGGATAGGAAGAAATAGTCCTTTTGAATTCTAGCCTCCTAAATCACCCGATATTGCACCACTACATTTTCATTTCTGGGGAACAGTGAAGAATAAAGTTTACACAACAAGGTCCAGAAATAGAGAAGAACTTTGTGCTAAAGTAATACAAGCCTGTCGCGAAATCAGCATTCCAGAGCTGAGGAGAGTAGCCAATCATAATTGTAAAAGAATTGCGAAATGTATACAAATTGAAGGAGGATTAATTAAGAACAGCTACATCCGACAATTAATTAAAATTTTTATTTAAGTAAATGCACGAGTTATTATATCAAAAACTGATTGTTACTTTAAACTGTTGTTTTTATATCTTACCCTCAAAGTGAGGAAGTTATTTTACTTATTTCATTTCAATTACCAAAAATTAATTGTTTGTTTTCTTTTCCCTTAAAATGTATTTCTTGTCAAATCGATACTTCTGTTCAATAAAGTTTTTCCAATTCCATGGCATTCTATTAAATGGCAAACCAAAATTTTCACCGTGTGTAGACTACGGAATATATTGGAAAAAACTATAAAAATGCGAATTTCGTAATGAAATTTGGTATCGGGCTCAAAATTTGATTCTGAACAACTTTTTCCAACAACTTTTTCGATATCTTCAATGCGAAGCAAAATATCGAGAATGGGCCCCATTTGGGAGCTGCCGTTGTTTCAGTTTGTTACTTAAATTTAAGTTGGTTGCCTCGAAATGTACGTCTTATATAGGACTACATTGTGACAAAGAATTTCAAAAAATTACGAAAATAACTAGGTGTCTTCATTTTTAATGAGACACAATGTATAAAAATCGACTCATGTGTGTTCATTTTAGGTAACAAAAGAAAAAAAATGAAATTAATATATATTATGCTATATTTTGTTTTATACATGGATTTTATAGCAAATAAAAACCATTTATAAGTCTGGCATCAGTTTTTTTTTTTGACTCACCCTTAGAAAGATCTCCATTTATGTTTTAGAGCTTAGAGACTTATCTGAGTGACTGAAATAAATAACAAATAACGAAAAACAGTGGATCAGGATTATCGTGTCATATCTCCCACATCCCCCCCTAACTGTACTGCCATGGGTTGATATAGCAACGGAGTTTGTTGCTAGGGACATAGAAGACATAAAAATGTCTTGTTTTACATGAACCCCTTGCAAAATTGCGATTTCCTTTCGAGTTACACAGAAGGCATATGTTTGTACTTATGATACGGTTTTTTATCAAAATATGATACTGAAAAGAACGCTTTGTGAATTGTTCAACTTCCTGTTTTTTGTTTTAACTAATATTTTAATCGTTATTTTTGGCGCCATAAATTAAATTTTTTTTCTTGGAGGAGAGGTAGCTATGAAGCAATTTTTGGTAGTAACAAAATTGTAAAATTCATATCGAAAAACCAAAAAAATCGGAAATAAAATCAAATTACACACATTTGGCCTTGTTTATTTTTTAATAGCCCTGAAAGTTATATGAGGTACAATAGTAATGTCTCCAACAACAGTATGTTATACTGACTAGCGACTATTATAAAAAAATATAATCGTATTAACATCTGATACATTTTGTTAAATTTTAGAATTAGAATTGTTGCTGGCATTAAAAAAGTACGATTTTAGTCCATTGGCCTACATAACAAAACAGATAAATACGCAGACGATCAATGTAGTGTTGTAGGTCATCTTGTTTAGGTGTTGGCTACTGACTTAGGAGGTCCACGGCTTGACCCTACACAAACCAGATTTTCTTTAAATACCCATTTCACACTAATAATTATTATTCAGAAAGATGTTCCTTCTTTGAAACAGAAAAGGGCATGTTTGTGTGTGTTCATATGGCACTGCTTTAAACATAGATAAAATACATAACATTTCAGATATATTTTATTTATTTATGGCTTTAACATCAACTAAAGTCTATTCGCATAAGCTTTGCAGCGTTAGCCAGGATAGGGAACAAAATGCGCGCTGATGATTGGTGCAAACGGCAGGCAGATATACACAAGTGCAAAGTTCCGGTAGCGGTTAATTCAATTTTCATTGTTTATTTTATTTCATAGGCATCGGTAATAGTTGGACGTTTGTAGATTGTGTTTTGATATAAACTAGAAAATTATTAGCGGATTCGAAAAATTCAGAAAAAAATACTATCAGAATAGCGATTCAAGTTTGACAGCACACCTAACCTATCTCTTCTGAGACAGCAAAAAAACATACCTAGCAAGAAAAAGACAGGTCGTACAAACTGATAAAATCTGATTGGATTATGGTTATAGTCAACATAGAAAAATCATGCACACATAAATGTGATAACCCTTTTAATAAACAATAGGTAATTCTTCACAAACTTAACATCATAATAAGAATAACATCATAACTTAACATCCTAATATTAGATACGGAATGCTTCAATTCAATTCTAACTAGATCAGATTCTTAAAATGTTCTCCCCAACTTCGATACATTTTATGCACCGCACGCACCAATAAATGTCGTGTGTCCATCCCAATGATTTGTCTGTGGTTCTTCGTGTCATCATAGGCTGCCACTACCTGCTTGCTGCCATAGTTCCTCTCTAGTGTTGACATCTGTGCTGTACACCGATTGTTTCATGTGGCCCCAAACGTAATAATCGAGAACAGTTAGGTCAGGAGACCTAGCTGGCCAAGCTTGAAGATCTCCGCGACTGTTACTTACGCTTTGTGAAAATAATTCCTCCTGGTTGTACAAAAATTGTATGGTGCAGGGGGGCTGTAAGGGGTTATTATGGAAAAAGGGTGGTTTTGAGTTATTTATATAATAAGAATCTACATAAAATTATGTACCGGTTACATTAGTGTGGAACAAAAATCGTCATTATAAATGCAATAAAATAATTATTGAAAATTATATTTTACATTACATCATATGGAGAAAGAAATCATTCAAGACGATTTTCTCGAAACATCTAATTCGCTAACTCATCATTTTTCCGTTTAACTAACCCTATCTTCGTAACGGCTGCATTTCTCGAAAATATGTTTAGAATAAAAGTTGTGCATCATTTCATGAGGAAAATACTGATTTTTTTATTTTTCAAATCCCTTGTTTTATAAGGGAGATATTTAGCAAAAACTGAATCAATGTAATGATGCTGTTGTTTCAACGTGACCTAGCGGGAGCTGTGCACTTGAGGACCGAGTGAAGTAGAGCACTATATCGCAATGTGTTGAACAAAGACGCAGTCACAATAAGCAAAACCTAAATTGTTTCCTTTTCTTTCTTTATACATTTGAGCACAAAATTAGTTATTATTTATTGTAATTTGAATATCGATTTTTTCATAATATAGTTCTTATATCAGTCAATATTTAATATTACCAAAGACAATAATAATTATCACATAATTAATAGTGATTAGTGAGTGCAATTATAACACATACAAGGTAATATAATAATAATAATATTAATAATTAGCCATTGTTTTAAAAATATGTAAATTAGACCATAAAAATGGCGAAAACAAGTGGTACAAGTTCAGATAATAGCGAGATAGAGAGCAAAATAAAAATAAAAATTAGGCCACCGAAAAAAATATTTTACCTAAATACTTTTACTCGCAATGTTACTTTCATTTTTTATTAGGCATATAAATATTTTAATTTTAAACAAATTTGTTTTTTATATATTTTTTTTGAAAACACACCCTACAACCCCCTGCACCATACGATTTTTGTACAACCTAGTAGAATTACTATCTTATGGCATATGTAACAATTTGTAGTGGTCGACAAATTTTAACAATGAATTGCGAACGGACTGAACGATAGAATCGATTTTTTTACTCTACTATAAAGGCATTGAGCTATTTTACTGAAATTGTGCATACAGGGGTTTTTTGTATCGCTGATCAAGAATCCGAAGTTGAATTTTGAGAAAAACAAAATGGCGGCCATGAAATCCCCCCCAAAACATACCAAAAATCGCCAATTATCGCTGCATTTTTACAAAACTTTGTATACAGTTTTTTTGGGTCGCTGATGAAGAATTTCAAAAAAATTACGGTCAAAAATATATACACAGTTCAAAAATTATTATTGAATTGAAGCGAATTCATGTGTTTCATTTGTTTCGGGAAAATTAGGATCTGGGGAATGAAATAAAAATGTGTAATGACTGAAAATTAATTTTTATTCAATTACTATCTGAATTACATTCATCGTCCTCATGAGAACGCATTCAAAAAGGAGCCCACTTTATGGTGCTCGAATGTGCATGCATCCGTGCATTCGTGTACAATTTGGTCAATATCTCGCAAAGATGCAAAAAGATGCAGCTAATTTTTTATACACTTTCGAAAAAATGTTCATTGAACACATTCCAATAAGTTTCAAGACCAACCATCACCAACCGCGTAACTTATGGCTTTTTTTGTGGAGTTTATGAATCGTTGCATGTACAAAAATGCACTCCACTTCGATAATTATTTACTAATTACCATATAAATAAACTGATCTCATACTGAGATATTTTAATTGTACTTACTTTCTGATGCAGAATCCATTTTTATGACACAGAAAACTGCACTTTGAGAATTTTTACGCTGCAGACAAAATTTATCGATTTTTGAAGCGTTGTGAGCTGCCGAAGTGACGCGCTGCACGGTCGCACAATAAGTAATTTCCTCGCTCAGGTAGTGAACCCGGACCGGTATTAACGGTCGTTTCTAATGCTAGGGGTACCACTACAACGATTTAAAATGTTTCCATTTCAAAAAAAAAAATCATTTTTTTAATTTTGGCCAGCTTTTTGGCGTTTCCGCCCACTGTGCGGCGTGAGGATTGTTGTAATCCCAAAGGTGTGAATTCCTAGAACTCCACACTCCGTCGCGAGTGAATTAAGCCTCATCTGTGAAAATAATTCTAGACAAAGTTCTTGGATGATGCATTATCCAACGGCAAAATATAGGACGTGCGAATTCATCACCTGGTTCAAAACGCTGGTAAGAATGCAACCGTTCCGCTTTTAATGCCCTCCATACACGGGTTTGCGGAACACCTAGCGCGTGTGCTATTCTTCTAGTGCTTGTCGAAGAATTTTGCTCTGCAACCTCCATAATGTTTTCTTCGGCCGACCTAACTGATCATTCTATATTTCCGTGAGTTTCAGGAAATCTTCCATGTTCACGAAAGAACTGGAAAACCCTGGTGAAAGTGTGGTACGACATTATTCGTCGACCAGGATATCTTCACTGATATTCTCTAACGGCAGCCCTTGCATTGCCATCGCAAAACCCATACACATAAATGATATTAGCGAATTCGACATTAGTAAACTGATTAGGCTTCTTTGAAATACGAAGAAATCGCGGAACAATTAGAATACCAAATGGGCAAAATAATAATGTCAAGGTACTGACAAATACATAAGTTACTATTCTTTTCAATTTCAAAATAAAATTGTGTATGTATCTTTCTTATAGTATTGTTTTTGCTTCTACCTATCGACTAGGTAAGAAGGTTTTTTTTACATGTTTTCTGCTATGTCTTAGAAGGGATATGGATCTGAAGCATTTGAATAGATTCTATCAAGCTGTTCCATAATTAATGCCCGGTCAAAGTGTTAATTGTGATGCGCTAAATTGTTTTACAATTTTTTTGACGACACGGTTTAGGTGTGCCTTCAAAATTGATTCGCTATTCTGATAGCATTTTTTCTGAACTTTCTGAATCCGCTAATCATTTTGCAGAAATGCGATAGAAAAGCGTACTTTTTTGTCAAAAACGAGGAGGGCAGATTTTTACCGAGTCCGGCCCTGGATTTTTCAAAACCAAGGCCATTCTGACAAGTCCCAGGTGAAGAATTTTACTGGTAAATTTCATTCGACTACATCCAATCCGTTGCAGAGAATAGATCTTTGAATTGTCAGACCAAATGCATAAAACATGCAGTATCTTCTTAACCATAAGTAAAAAATGTTTTCCTTGCAGATCTAGACTTGCCTTGAAGTGCTCTATCTGCCATTAGGTTATGGCACATTGTTCGAGAATCACCCTGTATATTGTCATACATGCATGAATATATTTACGCGCGGGCACATGACCTACAGCCAATCCTGGTTTTGACGTCATCAATATATAAATTTCAAACTCTAATGCTACATCTCGCCGCTTTACACTTTCGTACTGTAAGTATTAATACAGATAGGTGGCATATTTACTTACGAATCCTATCAAGTCTGACTAGCGGGGTTACATACAGAGTTCTCGTAACTCAAATTAACCCGGTGGAAGGTCCCCGGATCCCTGGTAGAGAGTACCGCTGGATGTTGCCAGTTAGCCGCGGACGATGTCGTTGCAAGATAGGATATTATCGGAGCAGTGGTATGTCCGCAGTGTTGGTCATAGCACAGTCATGTTAGGAATCTCGGTTACACGAGATAACAAAACGGGGCCCACTCTGAGAGGATTCGATTCTTTTTGGTCTCTATTTATTTCACTTTGTCCGAAATTTACTGTAATGTCAAAGGTCTCTTTGTCAAAGATTGACCACGCATATATTGATAATTTTCTTGGCTATACGAACTGCTCCTTTTTTACATGTTGTTCATTCAAAATGTTACCAAGAACCTGATACGATTTTGGCTTCTTTCTTTTATATAAAGCGGTACGAATTATGACCAAAATGTATGTATGTCTGCGATACAAATATAACTCGCTTTTTCTGACATACCTGAACCTGCCACATCATTTTTTTTGTGAACAATTTCTTCTAAAATACCCCATTCTTCTGCTTAATAATTAATTACAATTACCTACTTGTATGTAAAATACAAGTGCAACGGACAGGACCGAGTTTAGACAAAGGCGGCGGGACAACCGCTCAGCCACAGGGTGCAAATAATTAAGTTAAATGTATTAGACAGCCTTCCCTTTCAAAATATACACTTTGAGTGTCATTGAGAGCATCGAAAAAAAAATACAAAAATACCCAAACGGCCGAAACACTGCAATGATGACTGGCAAATTTTAAATATGGCGGCCGAAGCTGTTCTTGTGTCGACTTGGTATGTTACGTGGCAAATTAGGAAAGTGTGGACAACATTTTCCTTGTTCACCAAAATTTCTCATTAATTTAACGGTTTTTAATGATGCAAAGCTCAAATTGACAAAGGTCTGTCGAATATATAGGCAACTAACAGTGTAGTTTTCCCAAAAACACGCGTATTTCTGGTTGCATAACAATCAGATGTGTACAACAAGACGATTCATATATTTGTATTATTCATTAGTCATTCATTACATGAGCAGTTCGATTTGACCTATAAACACGTCAAAGATGTCTTTGTAATATTTGAAATGTCGTGAATCGAAAAAAGAGTCCAAAAAATACTTAAATTTAAGTTGGTTGCCGTGACAAAGTTCAAATCTGAATTTCAAAAAATTACGAAAATAACTATGTGTCTTCATTTTTATTGAGACAAAATGTATAAAAATCGACTCATATTATGTGTATTCGTTTTAGGTAACAAAGAGTATATTTCTTCTGCATATACAAAGTACATTCAGTATTTGCAGGAAATATATATGTAGATGGAATGATCATAGTATATTTTTGTGCTACGTGGGTTAGCAATTATTCAGGAAAATATTGTTTAGCGTAAGATTTATTTCACCTTGAAATGAATGTATATTATGCTATATTTTGTTTTATACATGGATTTTATAGCAAATAAAAACCATTTTCTTTAGTTTTCTTTTTGGCTCACCCTTAGAAAGATCTCCATTTATGTTTTAGAGCTTAGAGACTTATCTGAGTGACTGAAATAAATAACAAATAACGAAAAACAGTGGATCAGGATTAGCGTGTCATATCTCCCACATCCCCCCCTAACTGTACTGCCATGGGTTGATATAGCAACGGAGTTTGTTGCTAGGGACATAGAAGACATAAAAATGTCTTGTTTTACATGAACCCCTTGCAAAATTGCGATTTCCTTTCGAGTTACACAGAAGGCATATGTTTGTACTTATGATACGGTTTTTTATCAAAATATGATACTGAAAAGAACGCTTTGTGAATTGTTCAACTTCCTGTTTTTTGTTTTAACTAATATTTTAATCGTTATTTTTTGGCGCCATAATTTAAATTTTTTTCTTGGTAGTAACAAAATTGTAAAATTCATATCGAAAAACCAAAAAAAATCGGAAATAAAATCAAATTACACACATTTGGCCTTGTTTATTTTTTAATAGCCTTGAAAATTATATGAGGTACAATAATAATTTCTCCAACAACAGTATGTTATACTGACTAGCGACTTTGATAAAAAAAATATAATCGTATTAACATCTGATACCTTTTGTTAAATTTTAGAAAGCGCCTCCGCTGTCGGCACCGGCAACATAAATCGTTGCTGGCATTAGAAAAGCACGATTTTAGTCCACTGGCCTATATAACAGAACAGATAAATACGCAGACGATCAATGTCAATGTAGTGTTGTAGGTCATCTTGTTTAGGTGTTGGCTACAGACTTAGGAGATCCACAGTTTGACCCTACACAAACCAGATTTTCTTTAAATACCCATTTCACACCAATAATTATTATTCAAAAGATGTTCCTTCTTTGAAACAGAAAAGGGCATGTTTGTGTGTTCATATGGCACTGCTTTAAACATAGCTAAAATATATAATATTTCATATATATTTTATTTATCTACGGCTTTAACATCAACTAAAGTCTAATACACATAAGCTTTGCAGCGTTAGCCAGGATAGGGAACAAAATGCGCGCTGATGATTGGTGCAGACGGTAGGCAGATATACACAAGTGCAGAGTTCCGGTAGCGGTTAATTCAATTTTCATTGTTTATTTTATTTCATAGGCATCGGTAGTAGTTGGACGTTTGTAGATTGTGTTTTGACATAAAATCAGAATAGCGATTCAAGTTTGACAGCACACCTAACCTATCTCTTCTGAGACATAGCAAAAAAACATACCAAGCAAGAAAAAGACAGGTCGTACAAACTGATAAAATCTGATTGGATTATGGTTATAATCAACATAGAAAAATCATGCACACATAAATGTGATAACCCATTTATTAAACAATAGGTAATTCTTCACAAACTTAACATCATAATAAGAATAACATCATAACTTAACATCATAATATTAGATAAGGAATGTTTCAATTCAAATCAAACTAGATCAGATTCTTAAAATGTCCTCCCCCAACTTCGATACATTTTCTGCACCGCACGCACCAATAAATGTCGTGTGTCCATCCCAATGATTTGTCTGTGGTTCTTCATGTCATCAGAGGCTGCCACTACCCGCTGCCATAGTTCTTCTCTAGTGTTGACATCTGTGCTGTACACCGATTGTTTCATGTGGCCCCAAACATAATAATCGAGAACAGTTAGGTCAGGAGACCTAGCTAGCCAAGCTTGAGGACCTCCGCGACCGATCCAGCGGTTAGGATACTCATTGTTGAGATGCTCCCGGGCATGGAGTGAGAAGTGAGGCGGTGCCCCATCATGCTGAAAATGAAGACCTCTCCTGTCGACATTTTGTACCAATAATAAATTGTGCAAAATGGTCTGGAGGAAATTCAAGTAGAATTCTCCAGTCAACCGGCCTTCAAAAAAATGCGGTCCTATCAATGTTTCGTTCACCACTCCACACCAAACATTAAGTGAGAACTTGTGCTGGGAGTTTTTCTGGACAACGTAACGGCGTGAGGATTGTTGTAATTCCAAAGGTGTGAATTCCTAGAACTCCACACTCCGTCGCGAGTGAATTAAGCCTCATCTGTGAAAATAATTCTAGACAAAGTTCTTGGATGATGCATTATCCAACGGCAAAATATAGGACGTACGAATTCATCACCTGGTTCGAAACGCTGGGCCTTTTGGATGTGGTAAAGATGCAAACCGTTCTGTTTTAATGCCATCCATACACGGGTTTGCGGACCACCTAGCGCGTGTGCTATTCTTCTAGTGCATGTCGAAGAATTTTGCTCTGCAATATCCACAATGTTTTCTTCGGCCGACCTAACTGATCATTCTACATTTCCGTGAGTTCCAGGAAATCTTCCATGTTCCCGAGAGAACTGGAAAACTCTGGTGAAAGTACGGCGCGACATTACTCGTCGACCAATCTTCACTGATATTCCCTAACGGCAGCCCTTGCATTGCCATCGCAAAACCCAAACACATAAATGATATTAGCGAATTCAACATTAGTAAACTGATTAGGCTTCTTTGAAATACGAAGAAATCGCGGAACAATTAGAATACCAAATAGGCAAAATAATAATGTCAAGGTACTGACAAATACATAAGTTACTATTCCTTTCAATTTCAAAATAAAATTGTGTATGTATCTTTCTTTATAGTATTGTTTTTGCTTCTACCTATCGACTAGGTA
Source organism: Rhamnusium bicolor (assembly GCA_029963845.1). NCBI lineage: Eukaryota > Metazoa > Arthropoda > Insecta > Coleoptera > Cerambycidae > Rhamnusium > Rhamnusium bicolor. The sequence continues at coordinate 596,973 of JANEYF010001679.1, forward strand.
AGAAGGTTTTTTGCCATGTTTTCTGCTATGTCTCAGAAGGAATAGGATCTGAAGCATTTGAATAGGCTCTATCAAGCTGTTCCATAATTAATGCCCGGTCAAAGTGTTAATTGTAATGCGCTAAATTGTTTTACAATTTTTTTGACGACACGGTTTAGGTGTGCCTTCAAAATTGATTCGCTATTCTGATAGCATTTTTTCTGAACTTTCTGAATCCGCTAATCATTTTCCAGAAATGCGATAGAAAAGCGTACTTTTTTGTCAAAAACGAGGGCAGATTTTTACCGAGTCCGGCCCTGGATTTTTCAAAACCAAGTAGGCCATTCTGACAAGTCCCAGGTGAGGAATTTTACTGGTAAATTTCATTCGATTACATCCAATCCGTTGCAGAGAATGGCTCTTTGAATTGTCAGACCAAATGCATAAAACATCCAGTATCTTCTTAACCATAGGTAAAAAAATGTTTTCCTTGTAGATCTAGACTTGCCTTGAAGTGCTCTATCTGCCATTAGGTTATGGCACACTGTTCGAGAATCACCCTGTATATTGTCATACATGGATGAATATATTTATGCGCGGGCACATGACCTACAGCCAATCCTGGTTTTGACGTCATCAATATATAAATTTCGAACTCTAATGCTACATCTCGCCGCTTTACAGTTTCGTACCTTAAGTACTAATACAGATAGGTGGCATGTTTAGTTACGAATCCTATCAAGTCTGACTAGCGGGGTTACATACAGAGTTCTCGTAACTCAAATTAACCCGGTGGAAGGTCCCCGGATCCCTGGTAGAGAGTACCGCTGGGTGTTGCCAGTTAGCCGCGGACGATGTCGTTGCAAGATAGGATATTATCGGAGCAGTGGTATGTCCGCAGTGTTGGTCATAGCACAGTCATGTTAGGAATCTCGGTAACACGAGAAAACAAAACGGGGCCCACTCTGAGAGGATTCGATTCTTTTTGGTCTCTATTTATTTCACTTTGTCCGAAATTTACTGTAATGTCAAGGTCTCTTTGTCAAACATTGACCACACATATATTGATAATTTTCTTGGCTATACGAACTGCTCCTTTTTTACATTTTGTTCATTCAAAATGTTACCAAGAACCTGATACGATTTTGGCTTCTTTCTTTTATATAAAAGAGTACGAATTATGACCAAAATGTATGTATGTCTGCGATACAAATATAAATCGTTTTTTCTAGCATACCTGAACCTGCCACATCATTTTTTTGTGGACAATTTCTTCTAAAATACCCCATTCTACTGCTTAATAATTAATTACTTGTATGTAAAATACAAGTGCAATGGACAGGACCGCGATTAGACAATGGCGGCGGGGCAACCGCTCAGCCACAGGGTGCAAATAATTAGGTTAAAAGTATTAGACAGCCTTCTCTTTCAAAATATATACTTTGAGTGTCATTGAGAGCATCGAAAAAAAAGAACAAAAATACCCAAACGGCCGAAACACTGCAATCATGACTGGCAAATTTTAAATATTGAGGCCGAAGCGGTTCTTGTGTCGACTTGGTATGTTACGTGGCAAATTAGGAAAGTGTGGACAACATTTTCCTTGTTCACCAAAATTTCTCATTAATTTAACGGTTTTTAATGATGCAAAGCTCAAATTGACAAAGGTCTGTCGAAAATATAGGCAACTAACAGTGTAGTCTCCCCAAAACACGCGTATTTCTGGTTGCATAACAATCAGATGTGTACATCAAGACGATTCTGCTATATTTGTATTATTCATTAGTCATTTCATTACATGAGCAGTTCAACCACTTGTTGGTCGGTAAAAGTTGGAACGCCCGTCGCCTTCGCCCACACAGGTGAACTCACAAGACTCCTACCGTGTCCTGTAATGAATATATGCGGGACGTAAAGAGGGGTCAGAACTATGACTGTACCTGCATTGTGATTGTTTGGTGGGTTGGGTCGAGAATCCGTAACCTAAGAATTAAAGGTTCAAAACAGTTCGATTTGACCTATAAACACGCCAAAGATGTCTTTGTAATATTTGAAGTGTCGTGAATCGAAAAAAGTCCAAAAATGATATATCGCGTAATCGCGTTGAGTGCTTGTTTACTCGCAGTAAGTGTGATAGGCCAATATGAGTGGCAAGCCAGAGACTCTTTTGACGAAATTTCCCGTGCGATGAAGTTGGTCAACAAAGACAATTGTGAAATTCAACATGTTGGCGACCTTTATCTACATGAAGATTCGGTGTCACACCTTCCAGATATTAAAGATGTCAACATCAATCCAGTCTTCCCCTAACAGAACGCAGCTATTGCATATGCACAACATGGCATTAAACAGGGCATTTTTCTGGTCATATATCCTGCAGAGCAGGTTTATACGTCCAGCTATAAACGACACATATGATCCCGGTATGATGTACTACTTCCTGTCAACGGTGGCTGATGTATCAACAAATAAACACATCAACGCTAGTGCTATCTACTTCTCCCCTAACATGTCTTATTCGAGCTCTTACCGAGGGTTCTTCAACAAGACGTTCCCTAGATTCGCACCTAGAACGTTCAGGGCAGACGATTTCAATGATCCGATACACTTGGAACGTATTTCGACTCTAAATACATTTACAGTGCAAGACTTGGGGGCGATAAAACCAGACACCAGCAACGATTACACTTCTGACTACTACAGGATAAACGAATGGTATAAAAAGTGGCTTCCAGACGATGTGGTAATGAGACATGACACCAAAACGACCTACCATATTGAAATCCGATATGCAAATAACACAAATGAGACATTCCCTTTCCATGGTCCGCCAGGTGCTGATGAAGTACCTGGGCCAGTCAAGTGGACACGGCCATATTTTGATTGTGGACGTTCAAATAGGTGGCTGGTAGCAGCAGTTGTTCCCATTGCAGATATTTATCCGAGACATACTGGGTTCAGGCATATAGAATATCCCACGTAAGTATAAAGTTGCATGGGTGGCTTCAGGTGTCAACCAGGTCCATTATTTCAAAAACAGTAGGTATCGATTATTGAATGTATTTTTTACAAAAAAAATTACTAATACATTATTTGCAACAATATAATGAATAATAATTCGTAGACTTACTTTATGGCAACAAAATTGGCCAAAAAACAAACCAAAAAAAATGGAAAATGAAGTGTACAAGGCTTTTCCCAACATTGCATAGTTTTTTTTTATATTAAAACTGGATTTTAACATGTTGCAGCCTATCTAGTTTATCATTTTTAATTAAAATAAATATTATTGTAAATGTAATAATCGAAAAACTCAAGTTGTCTCGTCAAAATTACATTAAAGAGGCAGAGTAATTTTTATGGTGAAAAAAATCTGTCAAATTTTAACATTATGAGAAAATTTGGTATATGAAACTTTTGAATTTAAAATTTGCTATTTAATGAAAAAAATAATAAATAAGTAAATAATATTAGGACCTTTTTTGGAACAAAACTGGCTTTTTCTTTTGAAAATTTTACATATTTAGAGTTCCAAAATATATAAAATTTGATACAAAAAGCAAGCAAGTTTTATCAGTCTATTATTAGTTTTTCCAATTAATCAAAAACTAATTTTATATGTTATTGGCTTGTTTACGATTAAAATATTGCATGTACCTACTAATTAAAGTCCCAAAATAATGTTGATGTAACATAAAATTGAATAAAACTAAATAACAATTATTTTTAAATTAGAAACTACCATTATCTTTATTATTACTCATAAAATAAACAAAAATTAATGTACCTACTAAGAATAAATTGCTTATTGGAAAAAATTCTGCTGTAGGTAAAACAATCTGCAACACAAAATTAAAAACTGTCATTTGTAAAAGATTATATACCCATTAGTTCTTCCAAATAATTACCTCTCTAGTTTAAGTAATTTTATATACAAAAGGCCTTTGTTTAATTAATTCTGGGCACCCTAACATACAAAATATTTAGTCAATCAACTAATTACGTGGGCTAGGCCCCCATAATGATTCATATAAATTTAAAGACCCTTATATATGGTAATTATGACCATCTATTTTATGATGTTTTGACTACCATTAATGACTACATCTGTATGGGGAAGAATAGAGACATCATTTTTTAATATGAATATTAATTTTTCTACCTGAGTTGACCTACAAGGGACCATAAATCCTTTTTATCCTTAGAATACATGAATGGTAATTTTTAGTTAGAGAAATATGTATACTTCTTTAACAGTTTTGTAAAACTGAGTAGAAAGAAATATGTTTGTCTCTTTTTCAGATATACTGGTGCAGCTGTGGTTGAAATGGATTTTGAACGTATAGACATAAACCAGTGCCCGCCAGGTTTGGGAAACAATGGCCCTAATCTTTTTTGCCGATACGGCAAGATGCAAAAAGGGAAACCACAGAGGTACGCAACGTATTTAAAAAAAAATTAAAATAAAAACGTTCTTCCTTTTGCAGTGTGAACCGTTACACGGGTGGGGATTTAGGAGAGGAGCGTACCAATGTCGTTGCCTACCAGGTTACAGGTTACCGTTGCAAACGAGGAGACCATTTTTAGGGGAAATAGTTGAAAGAGCCACAGCTGAACAATATTACAACGGATTTGACTGTTTAAAAATTGGATGTAAGTATGCGACATTAGGACGAAGAGTCCGTAATGTTGAAGTAACCCTGACCTAAAATCGATCCCTTTAAACAATTCCCAACTGACAAGCCTCAAGGGACATTTATTTCAATTTTTTGCAAAAGAAAATGCATAAAATTCCACCATTAATGCCGAGATAATTCTGTATAAACTTAAAAATAAATTGTACAAAAATTAACTAAACATCTACTCGTATTTAAAGAGAATACTAGGATTCACAGTAAAAAAATGTATACAGCATGGTTGAAAAGTGTGTACAAAAAACTATCATATTCCCAAGACCAAAATAAACTTTGCTAAACTGTCAAACTGTGACCTGTTAGACACTTTTTATCTATTATCTTTTCAGGGATCCAGAAATTGCCTGTCCAATGGGAAAAAGCACCTCCGTACATCCGCAATCTCTACCTAGACAGATATCGGGAATATCTAAACCAAACCACTGGGCCCGCCACCTTAAATCAGCCCAAACTCAACATCCACCGCACTCTTGACTTTATTCTAGGCATCAACAAGGACAACTGCAAAAATTACAAACCAGAGGAGCTGCAACTTCATGGCGGAGCCATGTACGGAGCAGAAGAATATTTCCAAAATGAAGCCAAAATGGCATTGAGACTGGCCAACTTTATAAGCGCCTTTTTGCAAGTTTCTGATCCAAATGAAGTCTATTCTGGGAAAAGAGTGGCAGACAAGCCCCTGACCGAGGATCAAATGATCGGCGAGACTTTAGCTTTAGTCTTGGGCAATAGTCGAATTTGGTCTGCTGGTACTTACTGGGAGCGTAACAAGTTTACCAATAGAACTCTATTTGCCCCATATGCTTACAAAAAAATCCTCAACGCGAGAAAATTAAACGTTGAGGATTTGGCAAGGTTAGACAAACCGGATGAGGTTTACCTGAACAAACCTTGGTTTAAGTTTTTAAAGTACCGTTGGGCGTCAAACTTTGATAATTTGGAGAAATTCTGGATGAAAATTAAGATTAGGTTTAACGAAACTGGGGAGACTACAAGGAAATACGAGCATTACCCTAATTATTACCAAGGTGCACGGTTGGAGCATGGTTACTGGACGGCACCGTATTATGACTGCAAGGGAAAGGTTCCCATGTGGAAAATTAAATACGTCGCTCCCTTCTTCGGCTGGGACAGCCTTAAAGTCAAACTAGAATTTAAGTAAGTAATTTTGCATACAGCATTTGATTATGATAATGATACTCATCATTTTTACTGATAAAAATTAGAATTATATTGCACTAACTATAGCAAAATAAAGTGTACCACTGGTACTGTGTAAACCATAATAAATACAACGATTTCTATTTATTATTATAGAGGTGTAGTGGCTGTTACGATGGATTTATTAAAATTGGACATCAACCAGTGCCCTGATCATTATTACATAGCCAATGCTTTTAAAGACACCCATAAATGTGATCAGAAGACTTCATACGTAAGTTGTTATTATTACTAAGAAACCATAACTTTTTTTTTATTATTAACTCACTTTTAGTGTGTTCCGATCCCTGGAAGAGGTTTTGAGACGGGCGGCTACAAATGTGAATGCAAGCAGGGCTTCGAATATCCTTTTGAAGATCCCATTACATATTATGATGGACAACTCGTGGAGGCCGAGTTTAGTAATTTAGTTGACAACAATGAAACTCGCTTCGACATGTACAAATGTCGTCTGGCGGGTGCTAGCAGTATCCAAGCTAGCATTGTAACAGTTTTAGTATTGTTGTGCATTTGTTTTGGGTTTTACGGTCCTAGATAAATATACTTGTTTGTTTTAAATATTTTAGATCTGAGATACAAGGCCTTTGATGCAGAAATTAGTGCCTTGTTGAGAGAAATTTAAATACTCTATATATGTTTTTAAAACCGTCCGAAAACGTACTTTTTTTTATTATTTTACTATAGTTTAAGTTTATTGTTGAATATTTTTTCGTTTAAAAGTTTATTAAAACTTTGAATGTCCCGACCCAAGTGAGTTATCTGTTTGTTAAGTATAACTTACCTAACATTTATAAATTTTAAGTTACTCTCTTGTTTTGTGTATGTGTATTTTTTATATCATACGTATAGGCCGAGATGCAATTTTATTGTAAAAAATTATTTTTTTATTAGGATAATTACTATTTACCCACATGTACAAAAAAAAAAACTGTATATATTTAGCAGTGTGTTCATTTTCATTCCAAATAAAAAACATGACTACTTTATATGTACTTATAGTTAACTAGTGTTTAGGCGACTTTATCAAAAGTACGGTTAGGTGCTATTTTATTTTTGCATCCTCTCGAATAATTTACAGAAAATTGATATTAATATGCACAAAGTAAAATTTAGCACAACTGTATAATTTACATTAATTTGGCCACATAAGAGCCAAAAAATGTTACTTATATTTCCGTCCAACAAAATATTTAAGCAATTATTAATTTTTATACATGTTTTTTAAAAAGATGTTGTGTATGTATATGTATACATTTAATTTTAATATAAATTTCATAAATTTAACATTTTCTTATTTAACCTGTCCCTTTTTTTTACCATAGTTAAAGTAGGTAGATGCCATGTACAAAACACCTGCATACTAAATTTGGCACTTAATATAAAACAGATGCTAATTTAATGAAATAACAAGTAGGTACTTACAAAAAATCTCCATTCCCAAATTGCAATTTTGACTCGTGTAACTGTTCGATACAAGTATTATTTTTTTCTACTTTCAATCCAAAATACTAGAATAATCAAACACATTAGCTAAATATTTCACTACAGCATTAAAGTACCTGTTACCTTAGACCATTTATTCGCAAAATTTGATCAGCTTTTGAATTTTCCACCCACCAAAACTAGAAAGATAAAAAATCAAACAAACTGATTGGAAATTGTTTTGTTGCCTACACAACCATCTTCAAAAAAAAATTAAATTACCTTTTCACTGTGCTGCTTCCAAAAGTGCATAAAAATGTAATAAAACTCCAATCGCTATTAAATACACAATAAAAAATATGACTAAATATATTGCAAAGACCCAACATGCGAATCTCATTTGACATCTTTTATGCAATTTTTTTAGCCAGCTGTCATGCAAAAGTTTAATAGAACAATCATGCAATTATTAGAGATGCATTTCTAATTAAAAATACCTTTTTCACCAGGAAAAATCTTCTAGAAATTGAAATTTTCACAAAAATTGAAAGCAAACGTTAGCTTTTGCTTTGCGGAATTCAGTTTTACATTTTCAATAGGGCTTTTTAGTATTATGTTGGTAACAACAGGAAATAATGCTTTAAAAAGAGATAATTACTTTTTTGGAAAAAAAAGTTAATTAAATAATCATATACTTCGTAACAAAAATATATTACATAGTAGAATAATGTGTTATTTATTATGAAATAATATCACTTCTTGTATCGTTTTAGGTAATTGATCAGTTATTTATATGTTGGTCCTACTGAAACAGAATTCACCACTTCAAAATTTTTAAATTTGCCGCCATACTCATCGATTTTTACATTGATTTTCCACGCGACTTCAAAAATCGACTAAACAGAACTTAATAATAATAACGACCAAAAACATCTACCTACATTTATTTGCAGAAAAATGTAAATGGGAATGGATGGGAAGATTGAAATGTCGCTATTTAATTATGGGCGAGGAGAAAAAGAAATAAATATACCAAATATTGGCAAAATGCAGTATCGCATTAAATCACTTTTTACCGAAATAATCCAGTTTAGTTCCAGTTGTAAGATATCGATTAAAAGTTTGCTAAAATTCATTACTAATAATTAACACTTATCAAGAATTTCTCCTCTCAGAAAAGGATTTCTATAAACATTACAGGTGTCCAATTTCATTTATTCACTTCTATTTATTTTGTATATTATATCGAATAATATAAGTTCTAATACCATTTTCTAGTTCAAATAAATAACACAACTTGTCTACTACACTGAAGATGTCAGTTAAATCAAAGGGAAGAAACTCGTAAAAATAAACCATTTATTTCATTTTTAGGTTAAAACAACTCCCAAATTTTGCGCGCCCGGAACCAACCCAACATCCACGCGACGGTGCATCGGGGCAATTGATGGGGTGGACAGGGATATTGTAGTCAGCACAGTACGATTTAATAATAAATGTCTTAAATAAAAAAAGGGTACGTGGTGTTTTGATTTATGGATGCTATACCACATAAAAGCACAGTTGTATAAAAAATGGCCCACATTTGGGGAATAAATCACCACCTTCCTTGTTTCGATTTACTGTAGAATAACACTCAAAAATTAGTGCTTCAGATTTGCATAACTTTACGACTTACTTAAGAAATAAGTAGCATAGACGATTAAGTATTACTGTTAAAGAAAATGGCAACAACATTTCTAAAATTTATTTTTTTTTAAGCAGTAAAATATTGGACCTACAAATTAATATATAACACATTAAATTTTACACACTTAGGTAGTAGATTGTAATTAAATATAATGCATATTAATAAAATATACAAGATAAAAATATAATAAAAATTATTCAAAGCAGTACATACGGTGAGGCATACGCATAACCTGAAACATAACAAAGATTACTAAAACGAAAATTAAATTACATATAAATTTTTCAGTTTTTTTAAATTTATTTTAAATAAATTATAAAATACTACACAATACGGAAACAACTACAGTAAATATTGACTAAGTTATGGAAAAATAAAATAATCATACCATAAGAGGGGTAATAATAGCTGCTGTAATAGCTGTATGGATAACTGTATCCAAGAGCCCACTGGATTGGATTTGGTCTGGGAATTGGGGCAGGAGCTCCAAAAGTCATCACAGAAAATGTCATGATGAAAAAGAGCTAAAACATATTAATACATGATACACAAGTGAAAAAATAACCGTATAAGAAAAGTGTGGGGTGGCAACAAAATTATTCAAAAAGAGAATGCCGGATGAAAATGAAAGAAGTATTTCTGTATTAAAAAAAATAAAACGACCAACCAAACGAAAATTAAAGATAAAATTTCAACTTACCACAAGCAAAATATTTTTATAGCACATCTTCACAGCTTCTTTTGATCACTGTCGGGAACTGAATGAAAACCTCTTCTACCAACATTCTTATATTATAATTTCATCGATGCTTTTAAGGCATCTTTATTAACATTTTTATTGTTATTAATATGTACGTCACATTTTTAACAGTGATGTAATTGCTACAGTTGGAATTTCTATGAATACATATGTATTTCCTGATGATCTATTATAATAAATAATAAACTTAAGGTATAAATAATAAGATATTAAAGACTAAAGAGGATACCAATAGTAAATTAGCCTTGAAGCAATGCTGAATTCTAATTTTATTTAATCGCTCATTGTGTATGGAAATACATTATGTACATATTTGATATATTTAATACACAGAGGTAGATTTTTATTTCATGATATTAAATCTAGATATTTCTATATACTTTTCAAAATATCTGACATATTATTGCTTCATATTTATGCACTTCTAGAAAAAAATAATAAAATAATTATTCTTTCAATATGATAATAATAATAAAAACCTATGTAGTTTTTTATATTTCATACTTTTTACTATTGTATTGTATTGTAACTGGAGGATATCATTTCTTGACTGTGAAAATTTTCCTTTTTGGCGAGTTAATATTTTTTCAATCTCAATAATTATTTTTTTTCTAAAAATTTCTATATACATTGTTCTGGAATCGACTGATTAAAATCCAAAAGGGAAATAAAGAAATATTTTTACTTGATAAAATCGAGTAAAAATTTGTATTTTTTATGCACAGAATAAAAGCATACCAAATTATTCAATTATGAAAGAATAATGCTAACTTTTTTTTGTAAACTATGTTCTGGTATTTAGAAAACTTGACAGTGTTGATAAAAGGAACTTCTATCCCATTTGACATTAAATTAAAAATATCAAGTAAAAAAAAGTGTAAGAATCTCTTGTTTAATGATGAGGAATTTTTGGAAAAAAATGTTTTTGTATAAATAAATGTCTTTTATATGAAATCAGTTAGTTTTAGCACAAAAGCAATAATTGAAAACATACTTATACAAGAAACAAGCAACCACAGCTCACATAATTGTTTAATAAATTACAATATTTCACTGTAAATGCATTTTCGACAGTTTTGTTAACTTTATTAATAGTCCTTTCTTTTGGCTGAATGGTGAAAATCATAAAAATAGATGGATCCATTGATAATTATCACAGTATGCATAAAGCTAATTACGATGCTATACTTGAATATCATAACATAAATTGAATAAAGTGTGAACTAATTCATGTTCAGCAAAACTTTGTTTCCTTTCTATTTTTGCTTGTCTGGCGTTGGTATTACAAAATATGTCAAAAGTATCCGAAAAAAAAACTTTTTAATCTTAAAAATCACATACACAGCTTGCGAAATATACTTCTGCCTAATTTGTAATCCAAGAAAAACCTCACAAATCGTCTCAATTTCAAAATTTTCTACAAAAAAAAAAATTAAATCTCTTCAAATACAACCCCACTTCTGATGGTGCCACATTCAACAATTTTAATCTGTGACCCACATTGTTGCAAATGTTAAAAATAAAATTTTGTTAATTACTCACTTTTTTGACAACATGAACACAAACTGCGACAGCTAGACGAACAGACAGATAGACAAATATCACTGAAAAATAGTTCAAAGGTTCAAATTGTATATAATTAATCAATTTACTATAGGTAAAAAGAAAACAAAAAAGAATTTATAAAATACAACTATCAACGCTTTATTTATCACAGTAAAATTTACACTTCAGAATGATTGAAACGTAGAAGGTTCAAGCAAAGAAAGTTATTTAAAAGTACTAAAACGATTAAAAATACTTATTACTAATTCGAAAATTTACAAGTTATTATTAAAAGAATTCACGTGATTCCTAATATCTTTCAAAACTTTCGCCAACTTCTCTAACAAACTATTAAAATCTAAATCATCTTTCAACTCAAAAGATTTCTTGTAGCAAATTTTGTAAAGTTCTGCCAAGTTACCACAGTCTTTATTTGGAGGTGGTTTCGTCAGGCAGATTTTAATTAACATTTTTAAAATATGCTGCAGTCGAAGCTTCACAAGCCTAAGCAAAGAATAGCAAGTTTTATAAGACTTTTTTATTCTCCGTCTCCTCACTTGGTTCTTTGCTATCCTCGGCAATATCTATCTTCTTTTCTATGAGAAGGATTATCATTTCTTCCAGCTCTAATATTATCGAAAGACAGTGTTGAAGGTGCTTAATTTTTGTATTCAAAGCACTTGCAGCTAAAACAAACAATATCTTGATCATATCATATCTTCACAAGATATAAATTGTAATTTGTTGGAAAACAATTGAATATTCAGTGTATACTATATTCCAGATGTTTTTAAATTATGATAGGTTGTGGAAAAACTGAATGTTGTTGGTATGAATGACACTCTAATGACAGTTTGACTTTTTAGGCAAAATTTTGTATAGTTTATAATCATTAAATTAACTTTTTATATTATAATATGTGTGTTTTTTAAAGTAAGTAGACTGATGTGTGTCTATTTATTTATAGCTAAATCACTATACAAGTAGACGATGTATTTTTCTTCTATGCAATTGTTGTCAGTTTATTTATAGCTAAAATTACTATTATTACAAATAGGTCTGTCCATGTGCTGTGCTATTCAAATAAAAATATGTTAATTGATTTTTCTTTCTTGTAATGCATAATTGCTAATAAAGCAATATTTCTGTAAATAAACATTTTATTAATGCATAATACGGTCAAGTGTTTTCCAAGGTGCATTAAAGCAAGTACAAAAAAAGTGTTTTTTCAAATAAAAATGGCTTTTCCGTTTGTGACAATCAAGCTAGTTAAGAGAGCAAGTTGTGCATACATTGTTATAAATTGTAACAGTTTATTGCTTTTATTACTAGTTAATTTCTTTTATTACACTTATTATGATGCGTACGCCTGTCCTGTGGCACATTTTTGCCAACTCTAGTGATGATAGTTTATTTCCCTGAAATTTTTTTAGTACTTTATTTTTAAATCTGTCAATTTAACTGCTTTGTCAAAAGAAAGTGATAGTCATAAAAAGTAGAAGGCAATCATATGGACCTGTTCAATAATTTAGCTTGCATATCCAACCTAATAAAAAAATGTCAAAACCTACGCTAATTTAAAAACATCTGGAATGGATTATATTTACAGTATTTAAAACATACATTGGGCAAAGGAAAAATATTTGTTTCCCAGTCTAGTCTAACACTTACTTTCTGTTAAATATTCCGACAATGCAAATCTCTGCATTTGGGCAGTGAAGTAATTCACAGCATCTGAACTTTGGAAATATAACTTGGCAGCTTTCTCGTAATTGATTTTTGCAAGCTGTATAATGTTCTTCCTATTGCTGGAATCATTTGGTGTACACCAAATATGGCTGTGGTATAAGGAGCCTATTCTGTAATGTATTACGGCCGCTCTATACTGATAAAGAGGAAATTTTGGATTGTCTTCATCCAAATCACAGTATTGTAGTGCTTTTTGAAGTGTTTCTATTACCTCTTTTTCTGCTTCTGTTTTGCTCTGTAAATGTAAAACATTTTTATTACTCGCAAGCTTCCTAAATTACAATTAGAGAGCTACTTACTAAACCGGATGGTGGATTTTCGTGCATAATGGACCCCATATTGAACAAAGCAGTTGAGAGCTCCCATTTAACAGCATCCCAAACTCCCGGGCAATATTTCCTGTCACCAAGAACTTGCAGTGCCTTTTTATAATTAATAAACGCCTTGTTATAATGCAACTTTTCCTGCACTGTAAGCTCTCCCCGTTCAGCAGGAGTACTGGCATGTGCCAATAACCTGTGCAAGTGCCCCATATTGGCATATAGCAGAGCTATATTGGCATCATCTTTAATCTTCTCAAAGATTTCTAGACCTCTAGTGAGGTACGGCTCGCCCTTCATACAAGTTTCGATGATGTCTTCCTCTGATTTAGACACCTTTGCCATGTTTAGGTAATAAGAAGCCACTTCGTTCAAGCTGTTTCCCAGTCTTCGCAATATACTATCGGTTTCTGAAAGTTTTAATGCAGCCTCATAGCATTCTACCCCTTTTAATAGCATCTGTTCGATAGTACGAATGTCATACACGAAAACGCATCTCATGTCACTCTCACCGATGTTAATGTTGTAAAATTGTTCGTCTTGTTCTAGCTGTTCCATAATCTTAAAATCCTCATCAAGATTAGTGTGTAACTGGTCAGCATATTGCTCTGATTTAATCCAGGTTTGCACCATCATAATACAACAATCTCCGGCACGACCGAGCAAGCAATTTTCCCGCAAGGCATAAGATGTGTATTGTAATTTGTTCATGACAAGTTGGCACCTGGCTAGGTGAGCGATATTTCTTAAACTTGTTCCGTAATTTCCATGAACAAAATGGTACTCAGCTAGAGTAGCATATACTAGTACAGCTTTCTCATACAAAAGTGTTTTCAGATGGTCCTTCCAAGAAATACTGTGAATAGGTTCTCTCCAAGTGGGCAAGGGCTGGGCCTCATTTTTGTTTTTCAACAACAAAGCATTCTTGTTTTCCGAGACACTTTCCTGGCACTTTTCCAACTTCTTTTTACGGTCTTTTTTCTTGCCTTTCTTAGTTGTTTCCTGAGGACTTTTTTCCTCATGTAATTTAGCATATGGCATAGGAATTGGCTCAAAGGGTTTAGCCATTTTTACTTCTTCCTCCTTATCACCACTTGCAGTCATTTCTTGTTTGGGAAAATATTTCAAACAATTCAGCCCTGCCGCTACATGCTGGATAGCTTGTAAACACCTCTCCTCAACCCCTCCTACTATGGGAGGTGGAAGTTTGTAGTAATTTTTAAATTTTTCAAGACTGTTATTATTGAGTACCAAAATTTTGGTAGCCTCTTCCTTGGCGTCATTTTCAGACAAATCATCATCATAGAAAGATTCAGTATCTTCATCTTGGTCAACTTCATCCAGCCCAGGACACTCAGGATTAGTATTTGCTGGAACATAAAGATCAGACAACATGTAGAGAGACGATGTCACTATTTCTGGGTACTTTTCTTCTGGTAAAAGTTTTAAACAGTTCCTCAAAAGCATCCTTATGGTGCCTGGCTGCCTACGATCTGTGGAATGTTTCATATTTCTTGCCACACGATACAGCAACATTGCCACAGGTATTGTGAATGGATTCTGTCCATTGCCCATGTCTTTTTCAGAACACAAACTTGTCAAATCATACAACTTTACAACCTCTTCGTCCTTGCCTTTAAAGAGCCAGTACGTATGACCAGCTTTAGTTGCGTTCGATTTCAGGAAACTCAGTATGCTCTGAGCAACATCCCTGATAAGTTTAGGCGAGAACTTAGAGTTGTCCATTCTCGGCAAGTCTTCAGTTTTGATAAGCTCATATTTTTGCACTATACCATTAAGATGGTAACACATAACAACCTCCGGAACGTTCGACATTAGGTTGTCAAGCCAATAATCTATGCCTGTTAAGACGTTGATGGGCTTACTCATGTCACGAAGACGGAGGGAGATACAAGGGTGGGTTCCACCACCAAAAATTGGCATGTCAGTACCTAAAAGAATAAAACACATAACATTAATCCCAACAACATCATTAAAAAAATAGTTGGCCCAGTCTAGAGATATTCAATTGAAAATACGAACCAATTAACATTTCGATGTCCTCAAATGTCCAGACGACGTTCCTATTGTATTTGTGATCTGATGCTGGGGGATCTGGGCATTCGGTAGAAGGTGAGGGTTCGGGCAAAATAGGATCCTGCTCGGAATTAGAACCACTACTTTCTACTAAATTCGTAGTGTCTTCAACATCACCCTCAATTAAACTGTGATACAAAAACTTAGAAACTAGACTTTTCTCCTTCAAAGCCTCTCTTCTGCGATTCTTGACATATAAATTCCTGTCCTCCTCACAAGTTGCTCTGTTAATATTCTCGAAGAAAAATTTCCTTAGCCACTCCCACTCAGTCTCAGCTGTTTTAAGCAGATGTTTATAAATATCAAAATCATCCAAAAGAAGGGTATTTTCAATCCTATGTACCATCATACTAATATGACCTTTGTGATATGGTATCTTAAGTAATTTCTTTATATTTTCAGCATCAGACACTACATCCACTTCTCCCACACAATCTGGGAACATATGGGCCATTCTGAAACTGTATAAGACATTAAACGATTTAGAATATACTTTTTTTTTATGAAATACCTTGAGAAACCTTTAGGATGCGACAAAACATGTTGCAAGCCATAAGAATCTGCAGAACTGCTCAACCAATTCGAGGGAGGCAAATTTAAGTCTGTATTACACTGCAATTTCATAAACTGAGCTGGTGTAGGCAAAGAATACTTTACAATAGCAGTAGATTTTATTTCTTCATTATCCATATTATCTACTTTTTCCTCTTCCATTTTTTTTTTAGACGGTAAATTGGGTAAAATAAACACGACACAAGCACTTAGGACTCCAGTGACATGGTTTCTTAAAGGTTGTTTATTTAAAATAAACCCTCTCTTGACACAGATAAACAAACACGTAGATAACCTCGAAACTTTTGACAACTTATAGATAAGAGAATATTCTAGAAAAATTCAAGGACAGCTTTCTAAAAAAATATATGTTAAATTTTTTGCAGTAATTAAAAGGTATAAAAACAGTGTTTTTTTTTTTCATGCAGTAACATAAAACAAAGTTAATTGTTTTTATATTTTTTTTTACAGAAGAAAACGTTAACCTGTAATTTGATTGACGGTTGTAAGAAGTAAGGTATTATAAAATTAAGAAAGCATGTTGGGTATTCATTATAATAACTAATTAATTATTAACAATATTTTAAAGAATAGAGTTGAAAAATAGTGGTAAAAATTGTAAAAATTAAAAATATAACCTCAAATAATGAATGAAATGACTTGTTTTAGGATTTGACCAATTATGAAAAGAACATCCGATCTTTTTCATTCATTTATATTATATGTTTTAAACCTATGTTCATATGTAATTTTAACCCACTCCGGAGGTAAGGTCAACATGATCGTACTGTTTTGCCCATTTAAATGCCTGTGTTTTTAGCAAACAACCTCCATTTAATGGATGGCACTTCAACAGCTGAAATAATAAATGGAGATCTATTTTTTGAAATACTAGACCCAGTAGAGCTTGAATATACTTATAGAATTCGACCTGCAAAAGATTTTGGAGCTCCTTTTGTATGTGGAAAATATTATTTAGTTCTTGCGATGCATTATTTTCTGTTTTAGAATGAGTCATTTCATATAAAAAACGTACCATTAGTTCCTGTACATCCCAAATATGGCTGTAAACCACCTGATAATCTGGATGATGTGGAAGGAAATGTAGCTTTTGTAGAGAGAGGGTAATAATGAGGTAACGATTGCTTGAATTTCATTTAAAATTTGTATACTTTATTTCTAGAGAGTGTTCATTTAAGACCAAATCAATAATAGCTGAAAAAGCAGGTGCAAAAGCTGTGATAATAAGCGATGTCGATAATTCAAATGAAGAATATTTTATAGAAATGATCGATGACAATACTAGTGAAGAAGTTAACATTCCGGCAGCTTATTTGATGGGAAAAAATGGTTTGATGATCATAAAAACATTAGAAAAGCTTCGAAGGAACTATGCCATTATAAACCTACCTGTAAATTTGACTTATACGCCAGTACACAGAATGAATCAGCCTCCTTGGTTGGGGTGGTAATTTATTTTATATAATAAAAACACAGAATTAAGACATCTAGATAAGAAAATGTTTTATTTTTTTCATTTTAATTTCATAATGGAGTAGGGAAAACCTATGGGAAAAATGCATTGACCATTCGCATGAACTAAATACATACATATTATATTTGTGATGAAAACTCCATTTTTGCTTCTTTCAAATTTCTTAATTCTGTGTTAAAAAATGTACAACCTGTATATTGCTCACTCTAGTCCATAAAAATAAAAAGCAATAAAAATTTGGAACTTATTTATTGTTGAAATTGAAAATACCGTTTGTATATTTATAACTATAATTTATTTGAATAAAGATTTAAAATCTACTTTTTATTATTTACATAACTTTAATTTGTAGAATTTATGCTGTCCATTGGCAATGTCTGCTTGTAGCACCTGCTCACCACAAGACCCCTTCAGATTTGAGTGTATTAGCACGGTATACAAGAAATTAGTATATTACGAGTGACATATTTATTACTTAGCCGGCGCTTTACACGGTTCACAGGCTGTATTTAGGGAATTGTAGCATTACAACGCTGTATCACAAGAATATGTAACCCTATTCTTGTGGCTATAGCGCTGTGGCGCCTTACTCTGACCCATGAGAGACTTATAAAACCGAATCGAGGTCTGTCTCTTACCAGAGACAGTGACAGATTTCTCTGCTCTTACTGAATGAACATTTTTCAAATCAGGTAACTTTTAACTCTTTAATTTTTGGTTGGCAACATTGATTGTTTCTTAACCTATAATCAGTGACATCCTTCAGGCGTTCTTATAGAAATTATAAAGAAGTAGAGATTATGTTGAACAAACTATTCTCTTATATACCCTGGATGAATTTAAAACCATTTTAGAAAATTGATGATATCTCTAGAGGTATAAATTTGTTTATTTATTTCCACAATTCAAGTTTGTTGGGTTAACATACGACTTTTGTTGACAAGCTACATTGTAAAGCGCTGCGTGTAAATCACAGAACAGAATGTTAGTACACCACTTCAATAAAACTCCAGAGCGCTGCGTTTCCCTGAATGCGACCATAAACAAAACGGTTGCTGACAAAAGGGTTGCTGCATGTAATAAAATTATGGAGGGAGGAAACGTCAATCACGCCACAAAGGGCATTTTTTCGTTCGAAGTGTTTATTTTTGAATTCGTGTTATTTTAAGTCCGTTTCATATTGATTTTTCTTCGATTTTTACTTGGTTTGGACTTTTACTTGTTTCACAAGTATAAGATAGCGATCATTAATTTTAATGAATAATTCCAGTGAATTGCAGTGAATATGACCAGTACTTAACCTATAAGTTTGTGTATGTATTGTACATATATTAATTTATAAAATAAGAGGTGCATATGTTACTGTGCTCTGTGAGTGACATATGTTACCAGGATTTGTGCTTCATATTAATGATTAATTAATGTCCTTCTTGATTTGTATTAATTTAGGTAGTGTACAAAAACCGGTGTTGACAGTTGGCGACCTAGTTCCGACTACTTGTGAAAGTTACCTAATTTTTTCAACAGTATAAAAATGACTAGGGCCAGATGTGAAGTATATATGTTAACAACTATGAAAAAAGGCAGAAAACATGGTTTAAATGCTACATTTCACTATTTACAACTTCTCAAAGGATGAAAATAAAAGAAATGATTTGTAAAAGCCTGCCACCGTAAGGACATGGGTCCCAAAACTGGTGTACTATTTAATGAATGCCAAAATAAAAAGGAAGTTAAAACCATCAGGTAATTGTAGGTCAGAAAAAGAAAATAGAACTAGACGAGCTAAAAAGCGTGAGTAAAAAAATTAGTGTGATATACTGGCTAACTGGCACAATCAAATATTTAAACTATTTTCTAGCTTGTGATGTAATTCGTCAAAAGATTTGATTGACATACGTAAATTCCAACATAATGTAAACAAAGGCACCTTTTAGATACCTCGCGCTAATAATAGGATATACCCATAATATCTTTTTTCTCTTCTCCGTTTAATCAGCAAAACAACGGCAACAGCGACTGCCCGATGTCGAAGATACATTTTGATAACTGACGGCGTTTTAACTGCACTTATGTGAAAGTAGTACGTCGAACGGGACAGTCAGCGCTGACGGTCAGTGCTGACCGTACGTTCCATGTGAAACGGCACTTAAGTTTTAATATTGATTTTTCTTCGATTTTTACTTTGTTTGGACTTTTACTTGTTTCACCAAGATATAAGATAAGCGATCATTACATTTTACGAATAATTCCATGTGAATTTGGGAATAAGACACTACTACTTAACCTATAAAGTTTGTGTATGTATTGTACATATATTAATTTATAAAATCAGAGGTGAGTATTTTACTGTTTTCTGTGAGTGATTATGTTACCACGATTTGTGCTTCATATTAATGATTAATTAGTGTCCTTCTTGTTTTATTAATTTAGGTATTGTAGCAAAAAACAAGCCTAGTTTGCAACCTCATTTATTTAAAGTTACCTAATTTTTTCCAACAGAATAAAAAATGACTAGGGCCAGATGTGCAGTAGCTATATGTTAACAACTATGAAAAAAGCAAGAAAACATGGTTTAAATGCTTCATTTCACTATTTACAACTTTCCAAAGGATGAAAAAAAAAGATGATTGGATAAAAGCCTGCCACCGTAAGGACATTTGGGATCCTAAAACTGGTGTACTATTTAATGAATGCCAAAATAAAAAGGAAGTTAAAACCATCAAGTAATAGACTGTAGGTCAGAAAAAGAAAATAGAACTATACGTGCAGAAAAGCGTGAGGAAAGAAATTAGTGGATGATATATTGGCTGACTGGCACAATCAACTATCTATCAATATTATTTGAATGGAGTCAGCGGTTGGTTCTTGGTGAAACATACTTAAATAAAGTAAGATTGTCAATACAGTGAAGTGATAAGGAATTACAAAACAGTCGTAAAAAACAACAAGTTGCTGCCCGAATTCAAAAGAAACTACAGGAGGCAAATATTTCAATCGAGTT